>OZ005738.1:150436552-151636552 GCA_963930755.1 Eudasyphora cyanicolor
CGTAGTGTTGGATTTTCATCGACCGGTTTGAACAAGCTTTTTTCCTTAACATTATTACACCGGAAGAAATAGTTTGCTTATGTCTTGTTACTGATAGTAGTAATAACACTGCGTTTACACGGGACAATTGACAGAAGATAATTGAGAGTATGTATTGGTTGTCAAAAAAGGGGGAAATTGTTCATGTGACTTTGGCGTCCATACCACAGACTCTCTATTACACAGATGTTCCGTAGTGACTTTGTTTACATTTGCGTGAGTTAAGCTGAGTATAAACGATTGCCAGATCGGCAAACGTTATCAACCCTGTTAAAGTGCTGCAAATATACGGGCAATGTCAGATTGTTAGGCAAATGTGAATTGACAGTTCAGACGATTGCAAGAAAACATAAAAATTTCATATATTTACAATATATTTTGTAAATATTTATATGCAGGATTGCCAATAAAAATACATTATAGACAGTGTTGCAAATAACATGATTTTCTGGCAATGGCGCCGTTGTCACATGCATAAACTTCGAACATATAACAATCAGCAAATTATCTCGCAATGACTTTTCTGTTAACGTTGCAAAACAAAAATTGTATGTTCACACGGTTGTAAATTCACAGGGTTGCATTTTTCCGCCATTTTTCTGGCAATGTTGTCCGATCTGCAAATCGTCTGTACTTACCTTTACGAACGAATAGAAATGATTTTCAAGCGCGAAAAATATAGTTTTCTGGAGTATTTTTTTGAACTTTTTTGGTACAAAACGATCGATATTAATTTTCTAAATGTGATAATAACAAAAAAATCTCGGAAATCGGTCTTGAAATACGCAAAAAAATCACTCACTGAAATCAAATTTCTATTCGTTTGTCACTGATAGACTACTCGCTACTTGACGGAACTTCTTTACAACTTTATTTTCTTTGGTCCAGACAATAAGAAAGAAAATACACTTGTCGTTCGGTTAGTGTCGTTTCGCGCTCTGATTGGCTGCTTACATCAAAATGGCTGCTTCTGTCAAGACAATTGCCGAATTTACTGTCATCAAAAAATCAAAGACAGCGAGAAGACAATGAGAAATATGTAGGTGTATTAGTAAAAAAGTGTAAATGTATTGCTATTGTCTTCGCAAAACTCTCCCGTGTAAACCACGGGTTAGTTATTCATTAACAGCTGATGTATGACTATCTAGGTTTCCACTGCGAGATAATCTAAAAGTAATCGATTATTGCCAATTACTTTTTTTAATTGAAAGGAAATGCCGTACAAAATTTGTCGTTGTTAATTGTTGAAAATAATCGATTATATTGAAAACGTAGTAGATGACAATAATCAACTACATTTCGCAATACATCATCAGCTAATGGAAACGTAGTACATCACATATGTATCTCCAAGATAAGGATTAAAGTGTTTTTGAGGATTTAAAACATGCTATATTCGTATTTAATAGAGATACTCTAATGCATTTTGTCACTCAAATTTAAAATAAAGAATAAATCCCAGGGAATCTGGTGTTTCATAGATGTGAAGAATCGATTATTATCATCGTATGACAAATTTAAACAAAGCTGTCGTTTCTTAAACAAACTACCAAGGGTGAACGAAGAAGCTTCATAGACTTACATATATTTACACCCAGGAAAATAATTGGTTGGAATTCTATTGTAACAGTAAAAAAATAGTACTAGCAACAAAAAGTATATTGCCTACACCGTCTGTCGGTTGTATTTATAAATAACTGGTTGAAACAACAATAATATCATGGATACGATCAAATGAAAATGCTTGCAACTAAATCGATGGTTGTATCAATCGAATTAAGATTGTTTTTTTCGTTGACACTCGGTTAGTTGTGGTAACCAATTTTAAATTTTCATTATAGTATCATATGATCGATTTTTGGTTGTGACAACCAATGTTTTATTCTTGACAACAGAAATTGTATCAATAGACCAAAGATTATTATTGCAACGAATAATTGGTTACTACAACTGAAAAAATATTAATAAATAATCGTTTATTGGTTATCCCAATCATTTCCCAAATTTTGAATAATTTAATGTATTTTGGGAAATACAACCGAAAGATTGGTTGCTGTTCTTTTGCTAATACATGACAAACAAAAAATAAAATTACTCGACATAAATAAATCTTCAACATTTTGTTCAAGAACGGTATAGGTAATCTCAAAAATAATCTCGTGTGGATAATAATGTATGGAATGCAGAATATGTGTGCAAAATGTTTTACATAAATAAAAAATAAAAGCAACAATCATAAAATTGAAAGCACAGGGTTTAGCGATATTTGCATAAAAGTTTTGTGTTTTTTTTTCGTGTACTAAAATGTGTGTCTATACATCTGGTATTAGTGATGAATTTGTAATATGGGATTTTTAATTTTGTTATGAATTGTTTTGTTCAATAAATAAAATAAAAATTAATGAAAACTGTTTTTTAATTAATTGTCGGTAGTATATGACTGACAACTTGTCAAAACAACCAATTTTTTAAAACAGCTGGTTGTGGCAACTGCAACAGATAATTTTAGCCACCATTTTCGTAGTTGGCGCAACCAAATATGATTGTTGTAAACATAGAAGCAGAAGTATACCACAACCAAAACATTGCTTGTCCTGATGGAATCGCACGATAGTAGACAGAACTACTAAAAATTCGGTTGGCAAATAATTCGGTTGAGGCAACCAAACTGTATTCTGTGTGTAGAATATGGTGGATTTCATGTCAAATGAGTCAATTTTTAAATGCCATGTCTTCTGATCGGGATGAAATTTGCACCAAATTTAATCCTATTGGATAATAGTTGGTCCAGAGTTTGTAGGAGAGAGGGGCAGAGAGCTCTTTTCGCCTGCCTCTCTCTCCCCCACAAATTTTGACACTTGCTTGTAAAAAAATGGACTTGTGACACTAACCACCTGAGCCACTATGTCGAACGTTAATTAATTTGTGACTAGGGTGATCAAAAAACCGGTTATTTTCAAAATACGGTTTTCGGTTTCTTCGAAAATTAAGTTAACTCTAAAACCGGGTTTCGGTTTAACCGAAAATAAAAAACCGGTGAACCGGTTGTTTTCGGTTTTTTATTTTTTAATAAAAATGCATAAATAATGATCAAAATTTTGTTAGATGACGTAAAATAAGCGTAGTGCTAATTCAATACGCAACCATATTTCAATTAAATTAAGATTTATTTGAAAAATATATTTTAAACACTTCATATTTTTACGAGTATTAATAATAGATAATTGTTTCGATTTCATTTATGATATAATATTATAATATCTGCGATATTTATAATATTTATGTTCAATTTTTAAAAAGATTTCTTTACATAAAAATTTATTATGATTTTTATAAAACTTGACTAATAGTGAAGATCGGCAAAACTTAGGTTTTAGCATCATATGAATGGCTCAAATGGCAAACCGATTATATACATATATTATCAGTAGTAGCAGATTCTGACTTGAGCATACCATACATAGAGATGAAAACTTGTCGACATGTGAAACTGGACAAATGTATTTTTATTTATACCTACATTTAAATTAGAAAGGATTGTTAATTAATTTCTATACCGCAATAATCACCTAGACCCTCGATAAAATATGCAGTATAAATACATGTAAAACTGCATTTTGAAATCGATGGATATGCACAAATTAAGTCAACAGTTTTTATACTGATGTTTTCAAAATTTTAGGTAGGTTTCTATTTCAAAAATAATATTTTCTTTATCATTTTATAATGGTTTCAAAAAACCGAAAAGTCGAATAAACCGAGTTGTAAAAACCGACGGTTCGAGTTATTCGAAAATGCAGAAAACCCGAAAACCGATAGGCGGTTTTTAAAGAGAAACCGATTAACCGGTTAACCGGTGCGGTTTTTGATTACCCTATTTGTGACCTACAAAAAGGCATCAGAACGACAAAGCGAATGAAAACATACTGCCTCATGCCTGTTAGTTGGTCGCAAATCAGCTGTTTTTCGCATAGCAGTCATGCGAACGTTGAACATCGTGGGCCAGGCGTTAAATTTCAACGAGATCGTGTAAGGACTGTCCGAGTTGGATGGTGTTGAGTTTTGGAAATTTTGGTCAAACGACTAAACGAAGAGAGAACCTCTTATCGTAATTGGTTCGGGAAAGCTTCAAATAATCCTAAATAGTAATGACCTTTTATTTACGTGGTATGTCGGCTTTATCGAGTTTATACTTAACAAAATATTATTCAAATACTAAAGGCATCTTCCAAGAAAGTAGGAATTAAAAAAATTTACGATGCCGTCCGTCTGTCTGTCTGCTGGCTGGTATGTGGTAATATTTTTCTCTCCGGCTAAGTTCAAAAATGGGCCATATTGGTCCACTCCTTCAAGTACCTCCCTTTATATTAAACATCGATTTTCGTCGGAATAGTCTCATTTTATTCATGACCGATCAGACGATGAAATAATAAAAATGTATGAATTGTGAATTTTTATGAGGTTTTGATTAAAAAATTATTAAATTTTCTTAAAATATTGGATTATTTCGCAATATCTTGTGAGACATCTTTGAAAGCGCTGATGTGAACAAATTACGATAAATGGTTCTCCAGTTATGTTAAAATATATGGTCCAACCTCTATTTATACCCTACACCACACTGTGGTACAGGGTATTATGACTTTGTGCATTTGTTTGTAACGCCAAAAAGAGAAGAAATAGAACCATAGTTTATTATACCAATCGTCATAGAATCAATTTTTGAGTCGATTTAGCCATGTCCGCCTGTCTGTCTGTCCATGTATTTTTGTAATCAAAGTACAGGTCGCAATTATGGTCCGATCTCGACGAAACTTTACACATATCTTTTGTTTGGCCTAAGGACGATCCCTATTGAATTTATCCGATCAGTATGAAATTCGGCAGAAAGAGGTTTCCTATTATATAAATTTGGAAGAAATCGGTTCAGATTTAGATATATCCCCCATATATATGTTACCCCCGATTTGACATGTAAGCTCTGTAAAAATGTTATTTTATATCCGATCAGTGCGAAATTCGGCAGTAAGAGGTTTCTTATTACATGAAGGAATACTGCCAAATTCGGAGAAAATCGGTTCAGATTTCCATATAGCCCCCATATATATGTTACCCACGATTTGACATGTAAGCGCTGTAAAAACTGTATTTTATATCCGATCAGTATGAAATTCGGCAGAAAGAGGTTTCCTATTATATGAATGAACACTTTTAAATTTGGAAGAAATCAGACAAGATTTAGATATAGCCCCCATATATACGTTATCCCCGATTTGACATGTAAACGCTGTAAAAATGTTATTTTATGTCCGATCAGAATTAGATAATATGTTTCTGCCCTTATCGCATTGTTAGGGAGGTGTAGGGTATTATATAGTCGGCCCCGCCCGACTTTCTGCCTTTCCTTACTGGTTTTTACATGTTTATTTTAGTTTGAGTTTATTTGTTTTAGTTACATTCTGTCTACTGCAAATATGTAAAAGAAACAATACAAAAAATGGTAATGAGCTTCAGTTGCCTGGCAGAATTGACTGAAGTTTTCATCTTCAGAATTCAATATCAATAATATATGCCTTTAACTTAAAGCAGCTTGAAATACTTTTCTTTATTTTGATGGAAAAATAAGTCCCATCACACTTATGGACCACAAAGCTCTTAAAGTAAGTAAAGTGTTTTAATTTCACAAAAAAAATATTTTTTCGAAAAAAGCTGAAGAAAATGCTAACGATAACACTAATTTGCTACATACAGGGTGACCAAAATTTCAAAATTCAACACCCTCCAATTTGGACAGTCCTTAACCGATCTGGTTGAAATTTTGTGTCATAACTACTATCCAATATGATTAAACTTGGTCGTAGTTTCATACCGATCAGAAGACACAACTTCTAAAAATTTACTCACTTGACATAAAATCCCCCATATACTGTGTACGAGTACGAGTATATGTTAAATATTCCCAAAAAATTGCGACTGTCAGTATTCGCCCACGGGAGCTTTCGTCGTTTAAAGTTTTGTTCTTGCTTAGTCATATTAAAAATCCTAAGCCTTCACATACGTCAGATAATGCATTTTATTTAAACAATATTATTATAAGCATTTCAATATTTATTTTGCACTTTTTTTCAAAAACATATCTCGAATGATCATTTTATTATTTGTTTGTATTTATTTTCAGCGCTCATCCATGTCTTCTACACATTTTATACTCGAAGCTTATGTAAACAAAAGCCAGTGATTTTTTACAGTGTAACCGTGTGTAAGACTTTGGGTATATAAAGTCTTATGAAAATCAAAATTGAGTATAATATTGTTTAAGCTTTTAAACATAACAGTTTAGCCAAGAAAGTAAGTCATTTTCTACAAGCGGGACAGAGGAATTAAAATAAAAACCGAAAATAAATGTGTTAATAAGTTTAAATAGAGTTTTTTTTATCAAGGAAGAATATAAAAAAAAACTGAATAATTAATTTAAAAAGGCAAAACAAACAATTATTATTATTTAAGAAAAAAACGAATAAAGTGCAAGTGTCTAAAAGCGAAGAGAAATTTTTGAAAAAAAAAACAAACTAATAAAAACAGAAAAGCAAATTGGCGGTTTATCTTTAAAAAAAAATTATAATAAATTAAAATATTTATTATAATTTTATTGATTCTGAGAAGTAGTTTTTGTTTTTGTTCTCTAACAAAAAACAATGTGAACGCCCCGTGATTTTCTTACAAAATATCAGTTTTTGGTTACGTTAACGAATCTGTAATTAAAAATTCTCCAATGTTGGGCAGAAATATCGAATACGCTTTTTTGCCACTTTATTATGCTGACCCGTAAATAACTAATGAGCGTGATGTGACAGAAATAGATGTCTAGTTATCTTAAACGTCTAGAAGCAAACAAACTAAAAACTCTAGAAAGTTAAAAAGTCCATATCTTGTGGATGGGCGGCGGGCAGAGCGAAGAAACGTGTCTAGAAAGCAATTTTATTTTGCTTATGTTTTATTTATTTAATTTTGAAAACTATGTCGCGGTCAACGTAGTAAACAAACATGAACAGAAGTGCTGATGGAAGTAACAAATTAATAACTGCTGATAATACTAGTTTAAATTTTTTTTTTCATGGACATATTTTCACCTAGTAAACTTGTTGTGGGTTTTGAAAAACTATTTTTTGGAGTTTAGACCAGCTAAATATTCAAACAGTAGTAAGAGTTAAAGCCCTTGATAAAGTTAGACTTTAATGATAAAAGAAAGTCTTAAATATTGTTCTTGCATTGATGCAGCAGTGCAGTTAAGATCAGTGTTAAAAATTTTGAAAAAAAAAATTTAAAAAAAACTAGAAAAAGTGAGCATATTATCAATTTCATGGATAAAACAAACGAGTCCATTTTGATAAATTTTTTTATCGAGATTTAAAATCAAATAAATACCTTCAAATTACTTTCTTTCGATTTATAAAAGAGGACACTTCCTATAAATAAGTAAAGGAAGAATTTAATAAATATTATGATAGGATTGATACAATTGCTACTGAAATTCTGATAAAAAAAGGGTTTCTCGAAATCAAATTGGAAAGCTTATTCTTTATATTTTCGATACTTTAACTGAATTTATATACCGCAAAGTTATTTATTTAATAATTAAGTTCAGTGCTAAGTAGTTTGAGAAAACCCATTTTAAAATAATAAACTAGAAAGAGTTAGCATATTATCGATTTAGTGGATAAACAGAGTCCATTTTGATTAATGTTTTTTGTCGAGATTTAAACTCAAGTAAATATCTTCAAATACAGGGTTTTCCAAAAAGAGGTTTTATTTTGAATCACCCGGTACTTCGGTAGTTGTCACTTCTGAAGCTTTTATTCTTTGACATTTGACTAGTAGAAACTACGCCATTACAAAAAATGGAACGATACACGATTCAACAACACATTGAAATTATTAAAATTCGAAAAATCGAAAATCATCGAAAAATCATCTTGACTGATGCGGCCCATTTCCACCTCGGTGGCTACGTCAAATCAACTGATTTTAGACCTACCAAAAAGGTATCAGAACGACAAAGCGAATGCAAACATACTGGCTGATGCCAGTTAGTAGGTCTAAAATCAGCTGTTTTTCCTTCGCATCGCTTTCGTTCGACATAGAGAAACAGGCTGTGAATATCCTGATATTTGTATACCCTACATCAACCTGAGGTCCAGGGTATTATGAGTTTGTGCATTTGTTTGTAACACACAGAAGGAGAAGAGATAGACCTAACGTTTATTATACCGATCGACTTGGAATCACTTCCTGAGTCGATTTAACCATGTCCGTCTGCCGGACCGTCCGTCTGTAGATGTATCGTTGTAAACCAAGTGCGGGTCGTATTTATTGTCCGATTGTAATGAAATTTACCACAGTGCTCTTCTTTGGCCCAAGGACCATCCCTATTGAAATTGGTCAAAATCGGTTCAGATTTAGATATAGCCTCCATATATATGTTACCCCCGATTTGACCTGTAAGCGCTGTAGAAACTGTATTTTATATCAGATCAGTACGAAATTTGGCAGAGAGAGTTCTTTTATTACATGAATGAATGCTGCCAAATTCGGGGAAAATCAGTTCAGATTTAGATATAGTCACCATATACAGGGTTTTCCAATAAGAGTGATATGATTTCTTTGAAAAAAACACACTTATTATTAAGGAAATTCAAAAGTTTTTTATTTAATGTGAAGTACAATCGAAACAATTAAGTTCTAAATAAAACGTCCTTCACGGCTTCTTCTGCAACAACGAATTTGATGAACCCAATTTTCGAGCACTTTGTCCACTAAATCAAGTCGTATGTCATGAATGGCACGTTCAATATTGAATTGTAAAGCTTGAAGAGAGTCTGGTTTATTTCGAAAGACCAATGACTTCAAATAACCCCACAAGAAATAGTCTAATAGTGTTAAATCACAACTTCTTGGAGGCCATTCGATATCACAATTTTTTGAAATAATCGAATCTCCAAACTTTTCTCGCAACAATTCAATCGTTTCATTTGCTGTGTGTCACGTAGCCATAATCGGTCAATGGCAAAAAGATAGCTCTTAACGAGAGCTAAAATATTGCTCATGGGTGTCAAGGTTGTAGGATGACTGGAAGGTGGTTTTTTTGGATTTTAAAAAAATGGACTTAGCATCATTTTCAAATGTTAACGGAAAGTTTATTTTTGCTCTAGCTCCGTCGGTAACGGTACGTCGGATCGGGAATCGGTCAATGGTAAAAAGATAGCTCTAAACGAGAGCTTAAATATTGCTCACGAGTGTCAAGGTCGTAGGTCGACTGGAAAGTTGTTTTTTTGGAATTTAAAAAAAATGAGCGAAACGCACGAGAACGATTATTTCGATAATAAAACTGAATCATTTGTACACGTTGTTCTTGAGTATATCTCTCCATGTTGAAATTGTAAACACTACTGAATACAATGAAAATCAAATGACAGATCATGACATATTACAAATGGCCGAAACGTCAGTTCAAAATCATATCATCCCTTTTGAAAAACTCGTTATTTCGAACACAGTTGAAGAATATTCCTCATACCGAATTCAATTGGAAAGACGTAACATATTTGAGTAGGGTGCCACCGAACGAGGCGGGCTAATAGTTATAGACTTTGATGATGTTTTTTAATTTTTCTCTCCATTAAAAAAGAAAAATTAACCAAAAACAATCAGCTTTGTGAGAATTTTAAAATTTTTACCATTATCGAGCTTTGCTCACTCGTCGGATTATTTGATAATGAGAAATTTTGCTGGGGTAGAAGATTTGAGATAATCAACATTTCACTAAATTTTGACCCTTCGTGGGGGAAGTACTGGAAGTAGTGGACCAACATAGTCCATCTTTGACCTTAGTTGCAGATAGCAACAAATATTAACATTTTGCAGTCAATCGGTTAACGGTCGAAATTTACCGTGCGCTCCAACGAAACAGAAAGACGGACAGGCTGACGGACATTGCTCAAATGGCCCAAAACTAATTTCCGTCAAATATTCTTGGGGTCTCTTAAGTCACTCGATGTGTTACACATTTGGCCCTCAGCATCTGATATAATATATCAGATATATACGAGGAATGCTATATATATTTCTGGCCTAGGCAACACTAAGTGTTGCCTGGCGCCATCTGACATTTCCATTGGAAAGTTTGACATTTTTTTGCATAAACGTACTCAGAACGTTTTGACGTACGACCATCATTTGTGTTGTTTACAGTGACTTGAAAAAATCAATTTGGCAAAAAAATGGAATTAACTCGTGAACATTTTCGTGCGATCATTTTTCACAACTTTCGACGTGGATTATCACGACAATATAAATCCATAAATCTTTGTATGGCTATGAAGCACCATCCTATAGCACTGTGAAAAACTGGTTTAATGAATTCAATTGTGGCCGACGCTAGCTCAAAGACGAAGGTCGTGAAGGTCGTCCAAAAGCGGCTGTTGTGCCAGAGAGCATTGATGCCGTGCGTGAACAGATAATGCAAGATCGTCATGTGACAAACCGTGAGATAGAGGCATCCTTGGGCATTTCTTCCACCAGCAAACATTCGATATTGCATGAACACATGGCCGTAAAAAAAGTGTGTTCTCGTTGGATCCCGCACAATTTGACAATCGCTCAAAAAAAGGCTAGTGTCGATTGGTGCAAAGAAATTTTGAAAAAATATGATCGCGGTGTTTCAAAGACGTTTATAAGATCGTCACAGGTGCCGAATCTTGGATCTATGCGTATGAGCCCGAAACAAAACAGCAATCAACCGTGTGGGTCTTCGAAGACGAGCCAAATCTAACGAAAGTTGTTCGTGGAAGAAGCACTTCGAAGCAAATGGTCGCCTGTTTCTTCGGCTAAACTGGTCATGTGGCGATTGTTCCGCTTAAGCAACGTAGGACAGTCAATTCTGAGTGGTACACCACAATTTGTTTGCCTGAAGTCTTCGGAGAAATTTGAAAAACTAACAAGAGAAGACGAATCATTGTGCACCTTGACAATGCGAGCTCTCACACATCGTCTCAAACCAGCGCCTTTTTGACCGGCCAAAACGTCGAATTGATGGGTCATCCGCCGTACAGTCCTGATTTGACACCTAATGACATATTCTTATTCGCTCACATCAAGAAAAAACTGGTTGGTCAACGTTTTTCGACGCCTGAAGCAGCTGCTGAAGCGTTCAAAAACCATGTTTTGGAGGTGAATTTTCACCACACTGTAACCAAAACAATTTGCGCTCAAATGACAAAACGGTCTGAGTGAAGTTATGCTAAAAAATGTCAAACTTTCCTATGAAAGTTCCAGTTTTCATCTGGCAACACCAGCATTGCCAGGACAGAAATATAAATAGCAACTCTCGTATTATATACCGCAGCATCTGATAAAACGATTTTATCTTGGCTTTATCGATAAAATTTTTTTAGATATTATTTTCGTGTTTAGGACACCATATTGCATCAGAAAATGTTATCCACAGCCCTTCGATAAAAATTTTGTTGCATAGTGTAACTATGGCCAAATTCAAACTCATAGATATTTATGCTAATTTTGAAAACATAGAAAAAAGGCGCTTAGCCCTTTGATTCGAAATGGTCGTCACAATTAATTCAATTCAGACAACAAATGTATGAATATTCCAACAGCTGATCTTAGCTTTAAGAAAATGTTCATAAGCTTAGGGTGTGGAAAAAAGAGCTGACAAAGTTCTACAGGTGGCATGCAAATTCCCTCTAATGAATATTCGAATATTTCTTTACTTAGGTGGCCGGCCTTAAGTTTATGAATATTTTATATTAATTGTAGAAACCAAAAAACACAGATTTTTAACTGTTTTGCTGTAAATTTCCAAAATGGGTAAAGCGATGATGGTCATCGTCGTTGCTGTAAATGGCCGCTTTGAATGACTTTTATTTTTTGTATAAATAAATAGCAGTAACAACAACAACAATGAGCAGAAACTGAATTAACAACAACAACAATAGCAAGCGAAAACCACGAATCGTAATGATTGTGTAAATTAAACATTGCTTGATATGCAATGCAGGTTTACTTTGTTATTGTTGTTTCCTCTGCTTCTTTTTTTTCAGACGTTTTTGTTTTTCTTTCTAAGAAATTTAACAAAAAAAGTACCTTGATTCGGTTTACAAAACAATAACAACAGCAACAACAACAACAATGACCATAACGACGCAACGCACAAAAATCTCTCGGGTTAATAAATACAATGCGCCGTCCGTCGGACTGCCCGGATTGTCCCAACGAACGATTATGTAATCGCTCTAAATGCAGTTGCCACTTGAACAGTAGTTTTTCTGTTGTTGTTTTTATTGTTGGCGACGGCCTCGGCGAGGGGGTTGGGGAGGTCGTTTAAGACCAACATTCCCCCCACACCCCATCCACTTGGCAGTGTGATCCGCCAAAAAAAAAAACCTGTCACATGTCAGACCAGTGCCGTCTTCCTCTTCTTCGTCTTTGTCTTCACCTTAGGCGGTGGCCGTTAAAAACTCGCGTGCGCAAAGCGCACTGCGCATGTGTGGAAGACTTTGCCACAATTTTGCTGGTTAATATAGGTGGTTTTGTTTCACTTGATTTTTGTTACGACCAACCACACACGTCCCGCTCTTATTTAAACGTGTCTTGACTTTTTTTTATTTTAATTTAACTTATTTCTTTTCTGCTTTACCTCAATTCCAGATTTTTTGCTGAACCTCAAAACCAAGAGAAATGAAGACTACTTTGGCCTGTTTGCTTGTTGTCGCCGTGTGCCTGGGCTTGGCTACCGCCGATAAAATGTACACGAGTAAATTCGATAATGTCGATGTGGACAATGTTTTGAGCAACAATCGAATCTTGACCAACTACATCAAATGCTTGATGGAAAAGGGATCGTGTACACCCGAAGGACGTGAATTGAAAAGTGAGTATGATGATGATGATGACGAACATGCAGATTATGATGATTACGATGATGGATGACATACTTTTGAGGAGAAAAACATACGTTTCATGTCAGATGCTGTAAGAAGTGAATGCGAACAGGTGTCAGTCAATCCAGTTTGTATATATGACATAATAATAATTACATATCAGCTGTGAGGCAAAAAACGTAGAAAAACACAGAGAGCATAAATGAACAGATTTGGAGGGGAAATTATTCTCAGCATTATTTGAAAGCATTTGTCGGGAGATTTGAGTTGCTCTTAATCGGATGATTTGCATTTTCTGCTTATTTCTCATAAAAACGCTGAGAAATGACCCATAGTAGTTTTTTGCGATGAGTACATATCTCAAAGAGACCAACTAAAAAGTATTTGATTTGTATGACTTTTGACATATGATAAGATTTTATTAAAATTTTTAGGGGTAAGGGTGTGATAAGCCATAAACAAAGAAGTACTAGATGGTCCGCCCGACTCTTTAAAAAGTGACAGTTAGGAACGATTACATTTTTGACATTTGTTTTGCACTCTTCGAGTTATTTTGGCATTCTCTTATTAGCTCTCGAGATTTAATTTGCTGATTTAAAGACGTGCTTTTTGCTATTTTATTTTAAAAATCAATTGTGTTTGCTCCAATTGTGATTGTAAAGTGAAATGATTGAGGAAAAATGCCAAAAATATGAATAAAAACAAATTTGTGCTCTTTCTTCTCTTAACTACTAATGTCAAAATTTTGATCGTTCGTAACTCGAGAAATTTGCTTAAGAGAGGGAAGGAACATCTAGTAGTTGAGTGTTTATGGTGATAAGCGGGGACGTCTAATCGTAAGAGAAATAATTCTCGAAGGGTTCCCTTAATTTCGTTCTTTGGACTGATGTGTGTATACCGAAGCCACCGCCGAGATAACTAAACTCACGGTTTTCCCAACAAACATTGTGACCGAATATCTCGAAAACAACTAAGAAAATTCCAGTCGGGTAATCCGACGAATCATGAAGGGCCAATATACGCGTATGCGTATAGAACGAGTGGTTTTTAAGAGCTATCGGATTTGATTTAAAAAAACACATTCATACATATAAAATTTAGAGAAATGTATGACATCTTTATTTGAGTCGATAGAACGGTATTTCGGTAATTCAATGTTTAAAGATAAAAGAACAGTGTTTAAAGATTAAAACACGAAAACAGCTGAGCTGCCAAAAAACAGTGTTGCCAAAAAATCATCCTTTACATACCTGCAGTTCTTTTCGATAACAGCTGAACATGAAATTGTGTAAAATTGAGAATTATTGAACCTGGAAATGCCAAATCAAGCGGCAGGATGGATAAGTTCAACATATTTCAACATTTCTGACACCCTGCGCCTCATTTCGCGTACATTGGCCCTTTACCATAATGTATTTATAAGTATACCCTCACATTATGCGTAATGTAAGTCCGAATTTACACTAGGCAAGTTTTTTCAGCAGCTTATCATCAAATTCTCTTTTGAACTTGCACGAATAACTCAAAACGTTCAGGGAGAGTTTTTTTCCCTCTCTTGCCGACTGCCTCTCTCTCCTACAAAACGCCGATAATCTGCTGAACATTCAGCCAATGTAAATAGGGACTAATATGGTACGACTGGGAGTTGCCAGAACGTTGAAAAAAATTATTCTTGCTATGTCAGTCAATGAAAAAATATGAAAACATTTATATGATTGCTGCAGAAGTTATGAGCATGTTGAGGTTGAATGAATGTGACAGTTTGTGTTGGGGCAGGGTTGCCAGAACTGGGGTTTTGACCCCAATACTGAGGTTTAGTCACTGCAAATTGGGATAAAAAAAATAATTTGGGGGTGGGGTTTTTGTTAGGGGATTTTTGTAGATTTTGTTGGGTTTTCTAGGGGTTTATTTGATGCAATATAAAGATTTTTTTTATCTTGTATGATATTTATCCAAAAATTAGCTCGAGGTCTATCTATTATGGTTTTTTATATTCATTCGGGATCAGAAAATATAACTGTGAAAAACCTCAAAATTATCCGTAGAAACTAGTATGGACTACCTACGTTGTTGTCTGTTGTCACGCATGACAACACGAAACACTTTCATTTTTTATACCATTTTTTAACGAGTATTTTCTAAAATGATTTTACCAAATCTGAACTTCGTACTTAAAAATATTACGAGACTTTGCATTATTAGGTATAAATTGCCATCAAATGAAAATCTGAAAAATTATTTATAAGTATGTTTCTATATTCTGACCTCCTGTCACCACAAAAAGATACCTGAAACGGTTAAGAATATATGACTATTTTAACAAATGGTATTTTTAGAAAAAATCCTGAGATCTGTGCCATAAAAACTACAACAAAATTTAAAAAACTAAAAACGCCAAAAAATCGTGAGGAATGTTTAAAGTTTATTAAAATCAAAAGGGTATTTTTTAAAATGTTTGTTTTTGATTTCTTTTCGAGTTTGCAGTTTTTTATATGTTTGACTTGTTTTCAATGAAAATAGTTTTATGTGGGGTTGAGTTGGGGATTTTCTTGTGATTATTTGGGGACAACAGCAATTTTCTGGCATCTCTGTGTTGGGGTCCAGAAATGGCTGCACAAATACGCCTATTTTGCGCGGAACAGTACATACATCAATGAAAACGCACTGTACCCAATTGTAAGCGTTTATGTGCACTGGGGGGTCTTAGGTCACTCTTTCGATTTGTTAACCTTTTGGTCTGTAGAGATTTTGACAAGATCTAAAAAACGACTAGTTTAGCCCAACGAAAAAAATATTTTGTTATAGTCCCCATATAGAGGCCGCTTCATTTATTGGCCAATTTTAACAAAATTATATTATACAACGAATGAGTAGACTTTGTGTTATTATCAGTTATGTATAATTATTTTTAATTATTCTTAATTATTTTCCTTTGATTTTTTTAGAACTTTTACCTGATGCCCTACAAAGCGATTGCAGCAAATGTACCGATGTCCAAAGGAGAAACTCCCAAAAAGTCATTAACTTTTTGCGTTCCAATCGTCCTGGTGAATGGAAATTGTTGTTGGACAAATACGATCCCAATGGCGCCTACAGGGCCAAGCACCACATTTAAATAATCACACATTCATCTGTAAACCCCAACCCATACATACCTGCAGCATCCCAAGAATTTAATCAGCATTAGGCAGACAAAAAATTTAATTTTCTAAGTCTGTTAAAAAGGCAATTTGTTCTAGACCACCCACCAATGGACCAACGGACCAACAAACCATCCATCGACCTACCTTTTGAATATTCTGCAGTAATATTTCGAATTTTGTCCAAATTGTCTCTCTCTATATCTGTCTTTTTTTATACACATGTATTTATATATTGTATTTTATTATTATCATTATATGTAAAATTAATAAAAAAATAAAAATTTGAAAAATTAACGATAACTACTAGACTAAAAACAAAACTCTTACAACTACACTTTATCACTACTATGAATTGTTTTTCTCTCTCTAAATTCCTTAATCATAGTGTAATATTTACAAAAGACTTCTTTGTAGGTTTGTTGACTTAACAGTAGATATAACTTAAGGAAACTAAATACAGATATAACGAAAAATATCACTATGCAAATGGGTTGTAGAATGGGTGCGAATTTGGCATTGATTTGCAATGGGAGTTTTATTATTGCGGGATATTCATCTAGAATCTATAAGAAAAAAGAAAAGAACATAAAATAAAATAAATATAGAAAAATATTTAAGTTATGGACTTAAGAATTACGCCCACAGTAGTGTAGTGTAAAACAATTTTCCATTATGTGACAATTTACTCATAATGGAGATAATCTACTTATATGTTCATCAGTTGGCAACGATAGATTTGTTCGCCATTTAATTTCAAGGAGTAAACGGATTATAGTTGGCAACTGAGGAACGTAATTGACTAGATATAGATTGCATAGATGCAAACGCGGTGTGAGATTACTGTGAGATAATCTACTTCGAAATATAATTGATTATTTTCATAAGTTGCCAACTCAGTTATCCACTGAAATTAACTGACGAAGAAGTGTGTTGTTGCCAACTTATGAAAATAATTGACAGGACCTTGAACTAGATTATCCTATAAAACACTACATTTCCTCAATGAGATAATCTTCTATGATATATAGTACATTTTTTCATCAGGTGGCAATGACAGGCTTCTGTGGTATTTATTTCAATGGATAAAAGAATTATCGTTGTCAACTGATGACAGCAATCAGCAATCGACAGTGAAAATAATTGGCTACATTTTAAAGTAGATTATCTCTTAGACCGTTGTACGAGTATAGTACTATATTATAACTACTATGTGATATTCAACTTTGAAATTGTCAATTGGCAATAAGAGACTTGTTCAATGGGTAATATGATTGTCGTTGCCAACTGATGAAAATAATGGAAGATATTTCCAAAACTATTTATGTATCACATACTTGAAATGGAGTGTAAGATTCTTTAGACTTTGGCAAACATAATGTAAAACGTTTTAAGATTAGGTTGCAAGGGCAGAAATCTTTTCCACCTACATATATATTATACGCTCTTGTACTTTTACTTAAATAAAACCATTCAATACTTACATATTCATACCAAAAGTTGGGTATCACCATATTACTAAGTTTCTGTAAATCTCTGTTGTAGCCCTTCATATCGGGCATGGGAATATTCGATTGGAAACGATAACGTTCGTCCAGAGGCACACCCGTAATGGGTTCCACAATAATATGTGCCTGATGTTTCTCGGGATCGGGAGACATACCCTCAAAATGTTCTGAATAGTTGTAGGAGGAACCCAAAAAGTGGGGCGCCGAAAAAGCCGAAGGGATATCATCTAAAGATTAATTAAAAATACAAAAATGGATGAAAAAATTCTATAATTTGCAATACATTTGTATTTGTATTTTTATTTGAATCTAGGGATTAAGTACACGCGGGAAAAATTATAGTCAAAAATTATAGGTAATCAAGATCATTCTTGTCGTGATCATATCATAGTCGTGACAACCATAATAATATACATAATTATTATTGTTGATACCAAACACAACATTATGCTCTGCGAATATGATTGCGGCGACTATAATAGGCATGTTTTCGTTACAAGCTAGCGATTTTAGTTTATCACTTTGCAACGAAAACAACTGACTTCCACTAACTAGCGCATAATCAGTAACTGGCGGATTTCCACTATCTGGTAACAATGGTATCATGAGTTGCGAAGAAAGAACAGTGCGAAACAGACAAAATATTCGTGAAATGTATTTATAAAACATAAATTTACTATTCTATGTTCAATTGTTTACACTCTTTTTGCAATATTAAAATAATTTTCCATTTTTGTTCTTCTTCTTCCCGTTAATTCACAATAATTGATAACAATCTCTCCAAAAATGAGATGCCATACAGCGAAATATAGGATGCCCAATCTGGCAGCACCATACTCGATTAAGACAGGAACACAAGCACCAAACTTCATCGGGAACTAATAATGCTTAAAAGTGCTTAGCTTCCCATACAAATTAAGCACCTATGGTGTAACGAAAACTCGCCTAATATCTCTGGGTGTATTGAACAAGACGCGAAAGCATTGCCAATATTAAACTCTGCAGTAACACGTGTATTTCAATATATGGCAACTCATTTTCAAACAGGTGGATGTCACTTATTGTGATTTAAAGAGAAGATCAAATTAGATAGCAAGCAAAGTGTATACTATCAAAATAAAAATATCGAAGGTTTTAGGAATAAACTCTGATAAAGTCCATTTCGGTATACACGATTCGCGGAAATTCCAATTCTCTTTTAACCGGTTTGTAGAAATTTTAATTAATTTGTTTTTTTTTTTTTTTGCTAATTTGCACTTATACGAGTATGTTACTTTTACTTACTTATCAAACACTTGGATACATCATACATTCCTTTGTGCAATTTTATGCCCATTGACGAGTCCAAACAACTGGGCTTTTCATTGCGATCTTCGAGCACATAACGATAACCCTTGAAACCCAAACACTCTTCGATCCCGTCATAGTACATTCGCATGGTGCGACATGTTTCGACGGCGAGAATGTTCAGTTCGGTATCCGGATTCAAAAAGGGTGGGAATAACGAATTATCAAAAGTATTTTCCACGACAATTGGACATACTTCCTCCTGATTATTACGATAGTAGTTAAGCCGTTGCTCGGGGAAATAGGTTTTCTCATTGAGCTCTGCAACGCGGAAGAAATTCTCAAAACCATTGTCGACACCAATGCGAACCTTATAGATCTCGTTCTTTTCGCGCACGGCCTGGAAAGGATGAAACAAAATTAAATTTATTAATAATATGTATATGTATGGAAAAATATATTATAATTATTTATAAAATTATATTAAATATATATTTATTAGGGCGGGTCGATTTAAAAATCACTCATTGCTCAGTGAAAATCGTATTCTAGGGATCAAAATAAGAAACTTTGCCGAAGGAACCATACCTCTAAAACGAATTCTGATGTCCCGGAAAAAATCCCACTTTGACCCATTTAGAGTGCTCCAATCGAGTCCAAATGTATGACCGACCCCCACTCAGTGAAGTGCTCAGTGAAAATCGTATTCTAGGGATCAAAATAAGAAACTTTGCCGAAGGTACCATACCTCTAAAACGAATTCTGATGTCCCGGAAAAAATCCCACTTTGACCCATTTAGAGTGCTCCAATCGAGTCCAAATGTATGGAACCCCCACGGGGTTCCAGGGGGTGTGCCACTGGCATGGGTGGGTCGGGCCTCCAAAGTTAGTGGGGGTCGGTCATACTATTGGACTCGATTGGAGCACTCTAAATGGGTCACAGAGGGATTTTTCAAAATTTGCCTCCCCACAAATCGACCCGGCCTAATATTTATATATTTCAAAATAATCATCATAAAATGAATAAATGTAATGATACATAAATATCGCCGAAACTGATCTAATATATTTTCGATAATATTTTTTATCGAAATTTAAAGTCATCATTACCATATTTTCCTTTAATTTATAAAGTTGCACATCTTCTATAAATTTGTAACGTACAAATTAATAAAAATTTGGAAGATATACTGCATAAACTGACCGAGTCCAGTCGATTAATATTTTTTATACAAATTTCATATAATTTAGATTTATCGGAATTTTTATAACTTTTTTTTTTTGTGCCGATTCACACTCGGCAATTTTTTCAAGCAAGTGTCAAAGTTTGTAAGACAGAGAGGCAGGCGGAAAGAGCTCTCTCTCCAACAAACTTTGACACTTGCTGGGAAAAATTGCCGAGTGTGAATCAGGACTTACTAATTTATAAAATATGTCCACTCTACACCTGACCTTACATTTCGATGACAAAATATATTAAAAATTTATTTGATTCTTACTAAAATGTCGATAATTTTTTCATCGAAATTCAACCAACCGACCATACTTATCTAATTGATATATTTTTATCGAACTTTTTTTAATGATGTTGAAACTACTTTATCGAAAAGTAATTTTTGATAATTTTTTTGTTATCGAAATTTAAAGTCATATCTTTAATGTATTACTTCAATTTATAAAAAAGACATTTTCCACGAAAAGTATTAATAACAAAATTTATAAAATATCAATTAATATTTCTTTCATAGACATTTATCGGAATTTTTATTAATTTTGTTTGTTTACTAATTTAGAAATGATGTCCCCTCTATAAATTGAAAGAAAAAAAATTATCGAACACTGATTTGGCTTTTACTAAAATTTCGATAATTTATTTATCAAATTTTTTATCGAATTTATTTAAATGTTTATGAAATTTGTTTATCGAAATGTACAGTAAACCCTGAATATACTACATAAACTGTTTAAGTCCCTTTTCGATACATTTTTTTATCGACATTTTTAAGTCATATCTTTTCCATATTTTCTCAAATTGTATGTGCCCTTATTAAAAGTTTTGTTATTTATAGGTTAAATTATTAACTCAGGTTATTTAAACATTGTAATATAATCGATTGATTTTATACTACATGAATGGATTCAATAAATAAATAAATTTGTAACAGGATATTTATACAAAAAGTAATATTTAAAAAAAAATATGAAAATCGAGTCATATTTTTTATCGACATTTTATTTTGAATTTTTACATATTTATCTGAATTTTTATTAATTTTGATTGTTTACTAATTTATAAAAGAAGCCCCTCTATGAATTGAAAGAGAACGCTTTAAGTATATATCCCCATTTATCGATAACACAAATTGATTTTGGCCCTTGAAATGCATATATATTTATATGTATATTTTCAATGTTTTTATCGAAACTATTTAAATGCCGAAATTTGTTTATCGAAATGTGATTTAAGAAACATCATTGTTCTAACCATATTGAGCTGAAGGCCTTAGATGCTATAGCTCTTTCTTATATATAAATTTGTAATTATTAGTTAATATCAAATAAATAAATAATACTTTATAAACTGATAAAGTCGATAAATATTAATAAAAATAACTGAAATTTCGTTAAAAATATTTATTTATATCTTTCTTTCAATTTCAGATAATGACATCACAAAATCAGTAATGAAAACCATGAATAAAAATTTCGATAAACATTTAAAAATTTGATGAATTTTTCCGATAGAAAGTATTTATGGCAATGGTCTGAATCAGTCAATCTAGTATGTCTTCGATGTAAAAACAAATTATTTGTGGAAAATAAAAAAATTAAAAAAAAATTATTTATGTTGAAACCTTATTGTTAGTTAATTCGATATATTTTTTACCGAAATGTTTTTAGCCATTTTATGCAGGATTCCCTGAATATTTCGAGGGTATACCACATAAACAGACCAGTATTTGCTATCGAAATTTCTGATTGAATTTGTATATATTTATCGAACTTTTTACTAATATTATCTTTACTAATTTGTAGAAAATGTCCTCTATAGTAATATGACACGATTGCCGTGTAAATTATTGCTTCAAATTTCGATAACAATATGTATCGGACTTTAGGGACTTGTTCCGTTTATGTAGTATACCCTCAATATTTTAGTTTAATATCGTTGATGTACTACATACATTGACGCAGTTCATTTTCGATCAATTTGTATTCGAAATTTCAAGCCATAATTTAAACGGTAAATGTGGTATTATCAAAATAAATTAATAAAAAAAAATAGTAAAATATCAATAAATATATTAATAATTTAGTTGGACTTTCGATAACAAATAATTAAGTATAGCTTTCATTTTAGATGATGACGTCTTCTACAAATTAGTAAAGAAATCGATGAATACAAATTTCGATAAACATTTAAATATTAAATAAGTTTTCGATAGATAGTATTTATCGCAATGAACTGGATCAGTTTATCTAGTATATATTTGCTATAAAGATCTCAATTTACGAATCGGTGGATAACAAAAAATGATCGAAAATAGATTTCGCCTTTCGATAATCATTATACCGTACACCACACTGTGGTACAGGGTATTATACGTTTGTTTCACGGCAGATGTTTGTAACACCTGAAAATAACACAGCTAGACCCACCTTAAAGTATCGGTAGATCGACTCAGAATCAGTTGCTGAGCTGAGTAGGCATGTCTGTCCGTCCGTCCGTCCGTCCGTCCGTCTGTCCATGTTAAGTTGTTCGTCGACTATAGGTCGCAATTTCATTCCGATCGTTCTGAAATTTTGCAGTTTAGAGTATTTCGCAGCTGTTAAGATCGCTATTGAATTTGGTTGAAATCGGTTCAGATTTAGATATAGCTCCCATATATATCTTTCGTCCGATTTGGCCCTTTAGTCCTATAGAAGCTGTATTTTACATCCAATCGTTTTGATATTTAGAATGGTAGAGTTTCTTGATCCATGAACCAACATTGCCGAATTTGAAGAAAATCGGTTAAGATTTAGCTATAGCTCCCATATATATGTTTCGTCAGATTTGGCTCTTTAGTCCTATAGAAGCTGTATTTTACATCCAATCGTTTTGAAATTTAGAATGGAAGAGTTTCTTGATCCATAAACCAACATTGCCGAATTTGAAGAAAATCGGTTAAGATTTAGCTATAGCTCCCATATATATGTTTCGTCCGATTTTGCTCTTTAGATCCAATCGTTTTTATACCCTACACCACACTGTGGTACAGGGTATTATTTAAGTATAAAATGTCCCAAAAGTAAATTTATGTAAACAATTTATACATGAATTACAAAATTTATATATCAGAGTTATTCAATATTACGACTTTAGCCTTTCCTTACTGGTTTTTATTTAAATTTATATTTATAGAATACTGCATAAACTGAGAAAGTCTATTTTCGATCATTAATTTATTTATTGAATTTTAAAGTCATATATTTCAGTTATAATGTTTGCATTGGATCCGTGATTTAATCTTTGACAACATTAATATTTTATTTATTTTTATTAAAATTATATGAAATAATGCTTTTATCCCCTCACCTTAGAAAGGAGGGTATATGTCATTTGCTACGAGCCAAAAGTGTAACATATCGAAGGTGTAACACATGAACTTTCTTACTTGTAACACATGAACTTCTTACTGGTTTTTTAATTTTTTTATATTTTATTTTTTTTTTGCTGGTTGTGTGTGTATTGAACTTTGGGCTGCGGTCAAAAATAATATAAAAAAATTTTATTACTTATGCATTTATAAAGTTCATGACCCCCAAAAGAAGATTATTTTAGTTAAAAACCACTTTTTCATTAGCATTTAATGATTTGCCAAATGCTCAATGTCAATTTTAGCAACAGACGGTCTTATCAATCGGCTGAGAATTTTCGATAAGAATGTATACGACAGACAATTTTTGCTGTTTTAATTGCAGAATATGAATTATTATTTATTAGACAATATATATATATATATATATACATACATATATGTTATTTTAAATAAAGAGAGAGTTGACATTTTTTATGGATGTTGACTATGGCCTCTTTTCAAAAATATTTATTTCGTACATAAACTATAATGACAATCCATTTTTTGCCATGAAAATAAAACGCAAAAAAACAAGGAGAATTGTAAATTTTTTTCCGAGTTGTTTTTTGGAAAAAATATGTAAGATGGTAGTTTAAATAAGGACTTATTTTCTCTTTCGATTAATGTTGACTTTGGCCACTTAAAATATTTATTTATTATTTGCCATACATACATACATGATTGAATTTCCATTTTTTATAGAAATGTAATATAGATTATTAAGACTTAATATTTTGTTTGTTTTCGATCTGTTAATTTCTACTTATTATGCTGTAGTGCAGTACAATGGGGCGAAGAAGTAATACAAGCTATCATATTGGTACATTAGGCGTATTAACAACTTTAAACATAACGTATACGCCACGGTATCCTTTCAAAGAGGGACGAATAGGAGAGTATTTTTCATGGTCCTTCAACTATATTTTCTTTTTGGTGCCAGAAATCCACTAAAGGAGGTAGAATGTATTATATTGTCATCCGAAATATAAAAGGGCAAATCTTGACATTTGAAATTTTTAACGGAAACAAAAAATCAAGTAAAATGAAATATTTTGTGGATAAAAGGGGTTAGTATTCAAACACAATTATCGAAATTTCAATTCTTATTTTTACATAGAGATTAATCAAAGTTGTTATTAATCACTACAAGCGAAAAATACCTTTAACGCCATCATCACTTTTACATTTTTTTTTGCAGAAACAAAAAATGAAATTTATTTAGTGGATGAGGTTCAAGTTCATTTTGATAAATATATCTTTTATCGAAGTTTCTATTCTTATTTTCATTTATTTATTTAAATGAATTACAATACAAAGTAAATTTATATTCTAATTTGACGGTCCAGGGAAAAGCCGGGTTACAAAGACCATATGGCCAGATTTTTCAGCGACAGACCTGAGCCTTTGGTGGGAATCGAACCCACGACCGCCAAACTCATGGCGAGTGCGCTACCAACCCACCTACTAGGACGCTCCAACTAATTTTTAAATTATATTACCCGAAAACTCATGTACGGAGTTGAGTTTTTGAGACGAAATAGTGAACAAAGGCAAATAAGACAAGTAAGCTCGGCCGGGACGAATTTTTTGTACCCTCCACCATGGATTGCGAACAAATGTATAACCGGAAAAATGTTTGGAAATGAAGCAAATTATGAAACGATATGGTTTTTTTTGATTAGAAAATTATTAAAAAAAAAACAAACGCTGCACATGTTTAGCCAGATTGTTCAGAAAACGATTCCTCTATGGCTTAACCAAATATATTAAAGAGCGACCCATATATGTGAAGATTATATAAAAACATAGACCGATATGGTTAATTTCGTTGTGTAGAAGTTATGAAGATGTGTAGCACAAACTTCTAAAAATATCTCCTAATAACCTGGAAAATGTGGTATTTATGAATTAAAAGCGTATTTGGGAGCGACCTCTATTGGGGGACTGTAAAAAATATGAACCGATTTGGAAAATTTCTACCGTAATGATTTATTGTAACGGGTTTTCCAATAGGGATGATATGATTTTGAAGTCACGTTTCGGCCATTTATAATATGTCATGATCTGTCATTTGGTTTTCATTGTATTCAGTAGTGTTTACATTTTCATCATGGAGAGATATACGCAAGAACAACGTTTACAAATTATTCAGTTTTATTATCAAAATAATCGTTATCCAATTGCAACTTTTCGTGCACTAAGTCCATTTTTTTTAAATAAAAAAAAAACACTTTCCAGTCGACCTACAACCTTGACACATATGAGCTATATTTTAGGTCTCGTTAAGTGCTATATTTTTGTCATTGACCGATTCCCGATCCAACGTGCCGTTAAGGAGCTAGAGCAAAAATATACTTTCCGTTCACATTTGAAAATGATGCTGTCCATTTTTTTTTAAATCCAAAAAAATTAATTTCCAGTCGACCTACGACCTTGACATCCATGAGCAATATTTTAGCTCTTGTTAAGAGCTATCTTTCTGCCATTGACCGATTGTGGCTAAGTGCCACACAGCAAATGAAACAATTGAATTGTTGCGAGAAAAGTTTGGAGATTCGATTATTTCAAGAAATTGCGATATTGAATGGCCTTCAAGAAGTTGTAATATAACACCATTAGACTATTTATTGTGGGGTTATTTTAAGTCATTAGTCTTTCGAAATAAACCAAACTCTCTTCAAGCTTTACAAATCAATATGAACGTGTCATACTACTTGATTTAGTGGAAAAAGTGCTCGAAAATTGGGTTCATCGAATTCGTTCCTGCAGAAGAAGTCGTGGAGGCCATTTGAATGACGTTTTATTCAGATGTTAATTGTATCGATTGTACTTCACATTAAATAAAAAACTTTTGAATTTCCTTAACAATAAGTGTGTTTTTTTTTCAAAGAAATCATATCACTCTTATTGGAAAACCCTGTATAAAACAAACGCTGAAATGCAAAGATCCGAATTACCCTACAACATATGTGTTTGAATTTCGATAACAGAATTTATCGAAAATGGGCATAACCAGCTTAGGCACTGTATGACGTCGATATTTTTTAAATAAGTACTCGATTAAATTTAAATTAATCTCAATTTCAAGATATCGTAATATTATCTTATATAAACCGAGTTTATTGGTTAAATTTTCGATAACTTTTTTTATCGAAATGTTTTACGCTATAAATCAGGTAAATATTTTATTTTAATGTATCAAGAAAAAATACTTCTACACATTCGAAAAGAAAAACATTAATAAAAACTTTGATAAATCTTTGAAAATTTTGAACATAAATTTCGATAAAATTTTTTTTTATCGAAATTAACTTTAAGTCATTTTATTTATCCTGTAGGTACTCCCTCGATACACAAATGATCAGAAGCAAAATTTTTAACAAAAATTTTCTAATGAAATCCATTTTTTTCTATCAAATATTAAAACTGCTTATTGTGAAACACAATTTGTTTCATACATATTTTGTAAACAAATCTCCACTCATTCATTATTACTGTCATCGCATACAATCACTTTTGTTTGCCCAATCTTTTTACAAACTGTGATTCCCATTTTACATGACACAATATTATGGACAGTTTCGAAAACCTGTCACTTTGGAATTTAATGAGTTTTAGATTATGTTACCATAGGAACACTTGGGCACTGTATTCATCCCTTTATCAATTTCATTTGCACTTTTGAACTTTAATCACTGTTACTTCCCAGTGTAATTATGTAATACATATACATATACATATACATATACATACATTGTTTAATTTTTTATAGTCGGTCTTCAAAAATGAGTCTCAAAAGATGTACTTTGTTCAGAACATCGTCACTTAGCATGATAACCCACAGTGGAATTCTTAGCAGTTGCATTATAGGTACTCGAACGAGTACTTTATTAGCGATAAATTCTGTATTCCAAAGTTTTCCGCTTCCAGTTGTTCATTGCTGATGAAGTGACTAAACTTTCCCGATTTCCCAGCAAAATTTTTGAGCAAAAAATATTTCAACAAGTAAGAAAGTTTCAGTCGGGTAAACCGACTAAGGTATACCCTCACTTTGTGAGTAATGTAATATTGAATATTACTCGAATTATTCTGTCAATTTGTGTGGGAGGTACCAGAAGGGGTTTATCAAATACACCTTTTTTTGCTGAACATTAGATACTTTAAATTCATTGCACTGTGCCGACTTATAAGCATTTATGTGTACTGATATAAACGTTATGAGACATTAAATTGTGGTATGATTTGGGCATTTTGTGTGGGAGATACAAAAAGGGGCGTGGCAATAACGCCCATTTTTCACAGGGCTATAGACACTATAAAAACATTACACTGTATAAAATTTCAAGTATTTTTATACACTGGTTTTAATGTTATAAACTGTTAACTTTTGGTGCAAAAAGGTACCTTTGTGTGGGAGGTACCAAAAGGGGCGTGACAACAACACCCATTTTTCCCTGGACTGTAGGCAATATAAAAGCATAATACTGTACAAAATTTCAAGTATTTTTATACACTGTTATTAATGTTATAAGCTGTTAACTTTTGGTGCAAAATGGTGCATTTGTGTGGGAGGTACCAAAAGGGACGTGGCGACTTCGCCCATTTTTCTCGAGTTGATAACGACTAATAAGCTAATACTATGTGTGGAATTTCAAAAGATTCGAATAAGTAGTATAGCAGTTACTAAAGAATCAATATTTCACAACATTTTAACCCTTTGTGGGGGAGGTACTAGAAGGAGTGGACCAATATAGCCCATCTTCGAGCTTAGCCGGAGATAGAAAAAAATATTACCACATACCAAATTTGAGGTCAATCGGTTACTCCTTTCGAGAGTTATCGTGCGCACCAGCCAGCAGACACACAGAGAGACAGACAGACAGACAGACAGACGGAGGCACATTGCTCATTCGACTTAAAATGACCCAAAACGGATTTCCTCCGAACATACTTGGGGTCTTAGGTCACTCCTTCGACGTGTTACACTTTTTTCCGTAGCAAATGATATATACCCTCGTCACACTAAAGTGAGGGTATAAAAATGTAGGAATCTTCATTAGTATTATTTCTAAAAAAATAATTTTATTTCTATATTAAACCAGTAAGGAAAGGCTAAAGTCGGGCGGTGCCGACTATATAATACCCTACACCACTCTCGTAATATTGAATAACTCTGATATATAAATTTTGTAATTCATGTATAAATTGTTTACATAAATTTACTTTTGGGACATTTTATACTTAAATAATACCTTGTACCACAGTGTGGTGCAGGGTATAAAAACGATTGGATCTAAAGAGCCAAATCAGATGAAACATATATATGGGAGCTATAGCTAAATCTTTACCGATTTTCTTCAAATTCGGCAATGTTGGTTCATGGATCAATAAACTCTACCATTCTAAATTTCAAAACGATTGTATGTAAAATACAGCTTCTACAGAACTAAAGGGCCAAATCGGACGAAACATATATATGGGAGCTATAGCTAAATCTTAACCGATTTTCTTCAAATTCGGTAGTGTTGGTTCGTGGATCAAGAAACTCTACCATTCTAAATTTCAAAATGATTGGATGTAAAATACAGCTTCTACAGGACTAAAGAGCAAAATCGGACGAAACATATATATGGGAGCTATAGCTAAATCTTAACCGATTTTCTTCAAATTCGGTAGTGTTGGTTCATGGATCAAGAAACTCTACCATTCTAAATTTCAAAACGATTGGATGTAAAATACAGCTTCTATAGGACTAAAGGGCCAAATCGGACGAAAGATATATATGGGAGCTATATCTAAATCTGAACCGATTTTAACCAAATTCAATAGCGATCTTAACAGTTGCGAAATACTCTAAAGTGCAAAATTTCAGAACGATCGGAGTGAAATTGCGACCTGTAGTCGACGAACAACTTTACATGGACAGACGGACGGACAGACATCGTTAAATCGACTCAGCTAGTGATTCTGAGTCGATCGGTATACTTTAAGGTGGGTATAGCTGTGTTATTTTTTTCAGGTGTTACAAACATCTGCCGTGAAACAAACTTATAATATCCTGTACCACAGTGTGGTGTAGGGTATAAACATGGACCTATATAGAGCATTGTTCGTGTGAAGAGTTCCGGCTATAACAAATATTCAATTTTCAGTATCACGAGTAGAGTCGTAATACCAATGACAATTTACAGTATAGACATCCTAGTGTATTTGCAACTTTTTTCCACAAGATGGGGGAATAGTCAATTTCGCGTACGTTTGTATGCGAGTGAGAAGATTTTTAGGTAGCCATCTACAGAAAGCTTTTTTATTACTTTAAAAGTCAACTGCGATAGGGTATCTATACCTTTGATTGTCATTGGTAATATTATGTAGTAGAGTCGTATACTATGTATTAGATGGCTCCAAGAGCCGTGTACATTATAGTAGATGACTCCAAGAACCGTCTACATTATAGTAGGTGACTCCACGAGTCGGCTACTGTATAGTAGATGTCTTTACAAGACGTCCAGTGTTTATTAGGTGACTCCACGAGTCGTCTAATATATATTAGATGACTCAACGAGTCACCTATTGTATACAAGAAGGACTCACGAGTCATCTATTGTATAGTAGATGACTCCACGAGTCGTCTAACGTATTGTAAATGAATCAACGAGTCGTCCTTTATATTGTAGACGACTCCACAAGTCACAAGATGTTTCCAGGAGTCACCTATAGTATTGTTTCGGGTACAGATTAAAAAATTTCTTAAAGAAGCCAAATCTGGAGGGATCTTTATATGGGGACTATATTAAAACATGGACCTATGTCGACCATTGTTCGTGTGAAGGGTTCCGGCTATAAATAAAACCAAATATTAAATTTTCAGTATCACGAGTAGTATCAATTCCACGACGCACCTATTGTATAGTAGATGACTCCACGAGTCGTCTGAGTCGTCTACTGTATAGCAGATGTCTCCACGAGTCGTCTACTGTATAGTAGATGACTAAACGATTCGTCTACTGTATAGCAGATGACTCCACGAGTCGTCTACTGTATAGTAGATGACTTCACGAGTCGTCTACTGTATAGTAGATGATTCCAAGAGTCGTTTTGTGCATAGAAAATGACTCCACGTGTCGCATAAAGTACTGTAGATGTCTCTACGAGTCGTCTTCTGTATTATAGATGACTGCGCGAGTCGTCTTCTATATTGTAGATGTCTCCGCGAGTCGTCTTCTATACTGTAGATGATCCCACGATTCGTGTACTGTATAGTAGATGATTCCATGAGTCGTCTACTGTGTAGTAGATGACTCCACGAGTCGTCTACTGTGTAGTAGATGACTCCACGAGTCGTCTACTGTGTAAAGGATGACTCCACATGACTACTGTGTAGTAGATGTCTACTGTGTGTATATGACTTTACGATACGTCTACTGTGTAGGAGATTGTTCCACGAGCCGTCCACTGTATAGTAGATGACTCCACGATTCGTCTAATGTACTTTCAATGAAACCACGAATAGTCTACTGTATAGTAAATGACTGTACAAGTCGTCCACAATGTAGTCGATGATTCCACGAGCCGTCTCCTGTATAATAGATGACTGCACGGATCGCCTACTCTATTGTAGATTAATCCACGAGTCGTCTACGGTATCGTAGATGACTCCACAAGCCGTCTACTGTATAGTAGATGACTCCACGAGTCGCATACAGTGCTGTAAGTGAATTCACGAGTCGTCGACTGTATAGCAGATAACTCCGCGAGTCATCTACTATATTGTAGATGAGGTCTACTATATAGTAGACAACTCTGCGAGTCGTCCACTATCCATTGCAAAAACTTAAGCCATTACAGAGTTAGCAGAATGGCTGAAAATGAATGTTCTGACCAAAGTTGGTATCAACATTTCCTTTGATAGACCTGCTGTAAAGACGCTAGAAATTGTATTATTGAAATACTAGTATAAGCACTGTACTAAATAAAATATTTATTGGGAATAGAAACCAAGGAAACATTTTGTAAAACTTGAATAATAGAAAAATAAAAATTTTCATTCTGGTGTCAAACGTTGAAAATCGAAGTTGGTTTTTCTTAAAGCTTATAAAGCAGCGGTGGGATTACAAAAATATCTACTTCAAGTTCATTCCGCGAATATCGACTCCGAATTAATGCCAAGAGAATATAGAACACGTGGTGCGTTAACAAGAATGCAGAATTTAAATAGAGGAATGCAAGCCATCAATAATGTCCAAACTTCTAATATTGTTGCGAATTCTGGATGTGGTGGAGATGGACATGTCGCAGGAGATGAAATATCTGCTCGAATGCAAGCATTGGAAAGCTTAGTAAAGTCGTTATCGGAAAGACAGCAAACTGGGAATACGAATTTTAGAGTGGATTGCATTCCAGAATTTGAACCTGGATTAATCAATTTGCCAGTATCATTATGGTTGCAGAAAATTGAACAAATTGGTGAATTACATGGTTGGGACGATCGATATAAAATTTTTGCTATGCAAAATAGATTAAAAGGGCTAGCACGGAATTGGTTTGAAAATTTGAATAGTTATGTGTCAACATGGCAGCAATGGAAAAATTTATTGACACAGTCATTTCCGGACCATCAAGACTATGCAGAAAACCTTAAACGATTCGTGAACCGCATTAAAAATCCGTCAGAATCTATGGCAACATATTATTTTGAAAAGAAACTGCTGGCCGACGCCTGTAAAATTACAGGCGCTGATGTCGTGTGCTGTATCATTGATGGACTCCCTAATGGAAGTGTACAAATAGGCGCAAGAGCTGGCCGCTTCCTAACCCCAGAAGATTTGTTTGGTCATTACTTATCAACATTTCCAGATACAATTGATCCATACCCAAAGAACAGAAAAATAGATGGACGAACAATTATGGTTGCAATGGATATGGATGATCGCATGAAGGACGTCGTTTGTTTCAATTGCAAGAAGAGAGGACATTATGTAAATAAATGTAAAGATCCTCTGAAGAAATGCAACAACTGTAGGCAATGGGGACATCTAACCCAAGATTGTTTGAAGAAAAAGGGTAAGTTATCAATATTATCGGTTAAAAGTAAAGCCGGATCAACGATCATCGAGAATTGCTATCTTATTAAGTGCAAAATAGGAGATGTTGATTTCAATGGTCTTATTGACACAGGTAGTTCGGTAGTGCTGATGAGACAGTCCAGTGCTAATATTTTAAGGAATGAAATCGAAACATGCCATATGAACGTTGTCGGATATGGTGGGTCTGTTGTACCCGTTGTTTCAAAATTTTCTTCTAACATTCAAGTAGATTTAGCATCGGCCACTGTCGAGTTATTTATTGTACCGGACTATGCACAGACGATTGATGTTTTGATCGGACGTCCATTCATAAATCATCCGGACGTTATCATGGTAGTCAGAGATAATGTTGTTTGTCTGATGACAAAGGAGAAGGACATGTATCCCGAATATGATTATACTGATAGGGAAAAGATATCACTATATGTTAATGGGACCGTCACGGTTCCGGGTAGGCATGCAAGATTCATCGATGTTGTAACTGAACAATCCCCCCATTCATGTTTTTATGTTGAGGAATTGTTCGTTAATAGACCAAATGAAGAATATTGTATAATGAGGTGCGTTCTTGGAGAGAAGGGTTTTGTTTCTCTTAAGTAATGTATCAGAGAGAGATATAACTTTTGTTGATGGTATTCTTATTGGTAGGGTATACGCTTGCAGAATAGAAGAGGCATGTAATTATTCAAACTATGCTATTGATTTACATGAATTAAAGGAATTTAGTGAGGCTAAGGTAGCCACTCAGGCTGGTGATTTGGATAGAACATACATTGAGCGTTTAGTGACTCTTTTGAACAAATATAGATGTTGTTTCGCTGAAGATATGTCAGAACTAGGAGCCATAAAGGTCGCAAGAATGAAGATAGTGTTGAAAGACGAGGTACCAGTTTCATATAAACCTTATCGAATGTCGTGGTCTGAGAGAGAAATTGTTCGAGAAATGGTAGATGAGTTAAAGAAAGCCGACCTTATTCAAGATTCATCATCTTCGTATTCCAGCCCTATTCTTTTGGTTAAAAAGAAGGAAGAGGGGTACCGAATGTGCATAGATTTCAGAGCTCTGAATCGGAAAACTGTGAAAGAAGTGTTTCCAATGCCGAGAATGGATGATGAACTTGATAGATTAAAAGGTGGAAGATACTTCACTAGTCTAGATTGTGCAAGTGGATATTACCAAATCTTGATGGACGAAGACTCCTCTCAGAAGACTGCTTTTATTACACCAGATGGTCATTACCAATTTTTAAGAATGCCATTTGGTCTAGTAAATGCTCCTGCTGTTTTTCAAAGAACTATGAATAAAATTCTTGGAAATTTAAGGTTTTCTACGGCTATGGTTTACATGGACGATATACTTGTTCCCTCAGACACTATTGAGAATGGCTTTTATAATCTGGAAATAGTCTTAGAAAGATTAAAGGAAAATGGTGTCACACTGAAGTTATGCAAGTGTTTCTTTTTGCAAGAGTCAATACGTTATTTAGGTTATGAGATAAATTCGGAGGGTGTGAAACCTGGAAAGGAAAAAATTGAGGCTGTATTAGAATTTCCAATTCCTGGAAAAGTTCATGAGGTTCGGCAATTCTTGGGGCTTACGGGATATTTTAGGAAATTTATTAGACAATATTCTTTAATTGCAAGACCTATTCAAAGTTTGGTCAAGAAGGATGTTAAATTTATTTGGGGAGAGGATCAAAATAATGCATTTAATGAATTAAAGCAACGACTGTCGACTCGTCCAATATTGGTTCTTTATGATAGGGAAGCATACACGGAATTGCATACGGATGCAAGTAAGTGGGGAGTGGGGGCAGTTTTACTTCAGAGACAGGTGGATTATACATTGAAACCAGTTGCCTATTTTAGTCATTCGACGACGAAAGAGGAACAGCGTTATCACTCTTATGAATTGGAAGCGTTGGCTGTTGTTTTTGCATTAAGGCGTTTTAGGGTATATTTACTTGGAATTGAGTTCACTGTGATATCAGACTGTGCTGCTTTGAGAACAGCATTTTCGAAGAGAGATCTAGTTCCACGAATTGGTAGATGGTGGTTGACTATACAAGAGTATAATTTTTCAGTAGAATATCGTCCAGGAACTCGCATGGCACATGTAGATGCGTTGAGTAGAAATCCTATAGGAATATCGAAGGAAAATGCCGTTGGTATATTCCAAGTTGATGTCTCAGAAATGGATTGGGTATTGGCAATGCAACTTAATGATGATAGATGTAGATACCTAATTGAAACTCTTGGACGTTCACCTCAGGATAAGGAGGATATAAAGATACACGAAGAGTATGCACTGAGGAAAGGAAGGCTGTATAGGAAGATGGCAGATGGTCTTAGGTGGGTCGTTCCGAAAAGTTCGCGAAGAGAAATAGTTTTTAATCACCATGATAAGATTGGACACTTTTCGACTGATAAAACAATATCGTCCATACGGGAAAGATATTGGTTTCCAGACATGAGGCGATATGTAAATCGATATGTTTCATGCTGCCTTCCCTGCTCTTATAATAAAGCGCCTTCGGGTAGACAAATTGGGAAATTGCATCCGATTCCGAAGTCAGATATTCCATTTGAAACGATACATATTGATCACATCGGTCCATTTACTAGGAGTAGTCGCAAGAACATGTACTTGATCGTTTTGGTAGATGGGTTTTCGAAATATGTGATGTTGAAATCTGTGCCGACAACCAAGGTGGAACACATATTGAGATTTTTAGAAGACTTTGTTAAAATTTTCGGGGTACCAAAGAGATTAGTTTGCGATAGAGCAAGTTCTTTTACTTGCCACAGATTTATGCTATTCGCTCACGAGTATGGGATAAAGGTTATACATAACGCTACTGCAACTCCACGGGCAAATGGTCAGGCGGAAAGGTATAACAGAACTATATTGTCAGCTCTATGTTCATCCGCTGTTGATGAGACTAAATGGGATGAATGTATCAGTGATATTCAGTGGGGTCTTAATTCTACTGTAAATAAGTCAACAGGGAAAATACCTAATGAACTTCTATTCGGATTTTTACCAAGAGGTAGGAACGATTCATATCTTAGTAACGAAGTTGCTGAGACTGTGGCCAGGGATATTTCGGCCAGTCGAGAACAGGCTAAGTCTTCCATAGGCAAAATGCAGACTTATCAGAAACGAAAATATGATCAAAGAAGGAAAGAAGGTTGTATTTATAAGAAAGGCCAATTGGTTTTAATTAGAAAAATTAAGTTAGTTGATGGAAGTCGGAAACTACTCCCTAAGTATAATGGACCATATCAAGTTGTCAAATATTTGGGAAATGATAGATACGTTATAAGAGATATGCCAGGATCCGTTAGATCTCAGAGACTTTATGAAGGGATTACATCGTCAGACAAAATGAAACTTTACAGATCGTCTGATTTTGACGACGATGATTGAAACCTACTTTTGTTCACTTTGTTTATGATATACTTATTAATGATTTAATTGCAGATACATCACGAGGTCGTGAGTAAAGGAGCGTGGCCGAGTTATAAGCACTGTACTAAATAAAATATTTATTGGGAATAGAAACCAAGGAAACATTTTGTAAAACTTGAATAATAGAAAAATAAAAATTTTCATTCTGGTGTCAAACGTTGAAAATCGAAGTTGGTTTTTCTTAAAGCTTATACTAGGAACTACCTTACTCGCTCCAGGTAAACTGAAATTTGTGGGTATGGCACCAGCAACATAAAATATATTTTTTAAAGATAGTCATCACTAGTCAGAAACTGCATACATTCCAGGCTGATGAGACCCTGCGTAAACTCCAAACGTACCAAATCCCAGTTTGCCTTATCGACGTATCACTTATCGTGTCTGTCATGACGGGTCACTGCTTTATTTTTGCAGAAGCTGTGTCTTTAAACGGATCTCTCTAGAAGGCGGAAGGCTACCCTAGGCTCATATTTCTTAGGAGAGAGAGGCAGGCTTGGCAGTTGTTAAAATCCGCCAACTTTTGAGCTTTCTAAAGCAATTAAATTGGTTCAACGGGAGGGGCTACGTTCCTGTGGTAGCACAATGGATGGTATAAGTGACTTAAACTTATAGGCTGCGTTTTAGCCGACAAGATCGGGGGCAGCGCCGGCGGTACCGGTTGATGGAAAAAAATTCGACGTAGGCTAAAATCGCAGGATCGACGCGACGGCTGCATACTATGCTCAGAAAGTGATTTAAGTTCAATGGTATTATAAATAATTGATCTATCTCATTTGCGACATTTTCTCTATCAGTACGAAAAATCGAATTGTAACCATAAAATTCCAATTTTGACTTTTTTATTTGCACTCTTAAATTTTAATATGATTGACAAGGTTAGATAATTGAAGCCATAGGTTGGAAATTGTTTTAATATTCCTTTAATACATTTGAAAAATACCGATTTTTATTCAAAACGTTATGCGGAATATTTCTACGCTCATTTGTATATACGTTGTATACAATTTTTGCGAAACATTTTGTATTTCTTATACATACTTACATTGTACATCAGACCACAGTTGGACACAATATTCGGCACATATTGCGACAACAAACTCAGGGCTGGCACGGTGAAATCCCACAAGAAGAAATAGACACTCTTCGTTAGAAATATCGACTCATTTGTGGTGATGGCATTAAAGGCATGACGCACTAGAGAAATCCAATCGTGCAATTTGGCTGCAGAACCCAAAAGTACCAGATTTGGTAGGATCACCGTTTGATTAAGAATGTCGGGGGCACAACTGGCTTCTGGATCGAATTCCACATGGTCATAATGTATCTTGCGATAGGTCAGAGTGTCTTTTGTTTGATTGAGGATTTCATTGCGTCCACTTATACGATAGACTATGGGGCCGACTTCTTGGACCCGTATGCGAGTATCATTACCACTGAGGAAGGCCTCAGCATTGGTGACATTGAAGAGATACATATTTAAACTGCCATAGGGAGAATCGACCCAATTACTTTGGGAGATGAAACCTTTGCGAAAACGCAAATGTTCCTTGACCATTTCCAACTGATAGTCTATGTTCAGCGAGACAATGAACAGACTCAAGAAGACAACACCTGAAATGCCTAACAGCACCAGTTTGCCTGTAACAGAAACAAATGTGAAGAAGGGGAAAAAAATTCACGAAAAATTAGCCATCACTCGTTATAGATTTTTTTTTTTAAACTAACATTTAAAGCATTTATTTCCGGTCATGGTTTTAAAATTTCTTCACTTCACTTTGGTTTTCTATTTGATATTTTTTTTTCTTTTTTTGCACTACGTCCTCTTCTTATGGTTATATGGACCAAGATCACCAAAGACCACCACCAACACTTTGCGAAATAAACGCACGACTCAAACTCGGTCAATTTCAATTTCAAGCGCGTCTGTTGAGCCCGAGTCGCGTTTCTGGATTGACGAAGGCGGCGATATTCCTTTCAAGACGCGACAAACACAACTAAGGCTCGAAAATCATTCATAATGAGATTTTAATTCCGAAAACAAAAAAAAAACTTCTCAATATCGCCGGCGTACATTTGAAACGAAATGAAATACGAATAAAAAACTTAAGCGTTTCTTATCATCTGATGTCTAGTTCTTGTTCAAGAAATACACTTGAAATAAATCGAAAGATGAAAAAAATTGCAATGTTAACTTATTTCAGTTGTGAGTAAATATTTACGATTTCTGATATCATTTAAGAGAATCCCTCTAAATGGCATTCAGTTTAGAGCTGTGGAATTATTAGACTCATTTCAAATGTGTTCGGTATTCGGTGTAATATAAATGTTTAGCCCACAAAGTACAAAGTTAGAGTACAAAGGGTGCTTCTCCTACGATAAATGCGTAGCCAATTGCTCTGGATTTACAGATCTCAGGACTGATTACATCAAGACCTGTCACTGATCTAATCCCCTAATTGATATCTATTGGTGGACTTCTCGAACGAATCTAGAGTAGATGATTCTTTGAGTAATCTATTAAATAGAACGTATCTTCTCAGATGGATAGATGACTCATCGGCTGGTCTTTTTTAGAGTAGGTTATATGACTTCTGGGTCATTTAATATAAAGTAGCAGTCGTCTACTACAGAGGAGATGACTCTTCTGGTCGTCAACTGTAGAGTAGATAATTCCTTGATTCGTCTACTATAGAGAATAAGACTCCCATGTCTATTGTAGAGTAGATGCCTCATCGTGTCATCTACCCTAGAGTAGATAACTCCTCGAGTCATTTACTATAAAGTAGTGGTAGAGTAGATGTCCACAAGATCTTATCTACTCGAAGTAGATGACTACACGAGTCATCTACTGTAATGTAAATGACTACACGAGTCATCTACTGTAATGTAAATGACTACACGAGTCATCTACTGTAATGTAGATGACTACACGAGTTATCTACTGTAATGTAAATTACTACACGAGTCATCTAATGCGAAGTAGATGACTACACGAGTCATCTAATGCGAAGTAGATGACTACACGATTCATTTAATGTGAAGTAGAGGACCCCTCAAATCGTCCACTATAGTGTAGATAGCAACTCATGTCGCCTAGTATAGAGTAGATGAATACTCAAGTCATCTACAGTAGAGCATATGACTCTTCTAGTAATCCACTGTAAAGTAGATAACTCTTCTAGTCGTCAACAGTAAAGACGAGACTCTCTCTACTTCTACGGATATATATTAGGTTGAATACTGTATCATAAATGATGTTCCAGAGAAGTTGGCCAATGCCATTGCCCGTCTCATACCAAAGGGTTCTGATTGAAAAATAATCGTTTGCGATACTTATCAGAAAATCTGGAATATCCACTGTAAAGTAGATGACTCTTCGAGTCGAGTTCTGCCTGACAAATACTGCAGTGATCTGGTTTTCTATTTGCAATAATTAGCCTTAGATCCTTTGAAAAGAATCAAAGCAGACTTGACCAGGGATAAGACTGATCTATCAATTTTGGAATCACCAATTTTGGGGCAAATTGCGATTGTCATCACATGGGCCAAAGAAATTTTATGACTTTGTCCAGATTTATGAATTTCCAAATAATATGGGAAAAATACTAAAGTCACAGGTGAAAAAATTAAATGGTTACTATTTAATAGTTGAACTTTTAAAGAATGGCCACACCTCATCCTCTACTAATGATTAGATAACCCAAAATATCGTCTACTGAAGAGTAGGTAACCTCACAGTCACCCAATTCGTCGTCAACCAAGGCGTAGATAATCCAGTTGGCCCTCTGCTAAGGAGTAGATAACCAAATTCGTCGCTTATTATGGAGTAGTAACCAAACGTTTATTAAGGAGTAGATAACGCTACTGACAGCCTACTAAGAAGTAGATAAGATTAAGTGAACTATACTAAGCATTAGATAAACCAATTGGAATTTTCTAAGGACTTCAAAGGACTAGATAACCCAACTGACCTTCTAATAAGGATAGATAACCCAACTTATGGTTTACTAAGGATAAGATAACTCAATCGGACGTCTACTAAGAAGCAGATAACCCAACTTGCCGCTTAGTAAGAAGTAGGTAACCAAATTTGTCGTCAACCAATGTGTAGACAACCCAACTGGATCTCTAATAAGGAGTAGATAACGCCTTTGACAGCCTGCTAAGGTGTAGATAACGCCTTTGACAGCCTGCTAAGGTGTAGATAGCTCAAGTGAAATTTACTAAGCTGTAGATAAACCAATTGGAATTTTCTATGTAGTAGATAACCCAACTGGCCCTCTACGTAAGGACTACATAACACAACTGTCCCTCTACTAAGGATAGATAACCAAACTTTTTACTAAGGAGAATATAACTCAACTGGAGGTCTACTCAGGAGTAGGTGACCTAACTATGTATATCTGTACTAAGAAGCAGATAACCCAACTTGCCGCCTAGTAAGGAGTAGATACACCAATTTGTCGTCAACCAAGTTGTAGATAACCCAACTGGACCTCTAATAAAGAGATATAACTAAACTAATCGTTTATTAAGGAGAAGATAACGCTGTTGACAGCCTACTAAGGAGTAGATAGCTGAAGTGAAATCTACTAAGCTGTAGATTAACTAATTGGAATTTTATAAGGAAACGATAGATAACCCAACTGGCCGTCTAGTAAGGAGTAAATAACCGAACTGGTCCTCTACTAGGGTGTCATCTACTAAGGAGTTGATTTATCCGATGCAGTGATATGATGACATACCATATACAGCAATGTTGTTTGGTACATTTAAACCTAACTTACTGATACCAATCATTCCCTACGTGAACAGATCAGTGATATGTCCCAATTTAACCAGTATTGGATTAAGCAGACGCATATAAATTGATAATTCATTTCCCGTGGGGTATGGAACGGCATCTCGGTTTAATCATGATTTTTCGTATCGCGACCTTAGAACTACAAGGTTTTAACTTATTAAAAAAAAAACATAGTTGAGTTGGTAGCGAGCTCGTCAAAAAGTTGGGGGTCGTGGGTTCAATTATACCAGAGGCTCAGGTCTTTGTAACTCGGTTTTTCCCTGGACCGTACAATTACAATATACATTTACTTTGTATTGTAATTCATATAAGGAAAATAACGTATGTAGTTAGAACACTGTTGTTCTAAGGGTATATTGATAGCCTTGATAGCCTTCGGCGGACGGATATTATTATGAGGTCAATAATGGGACCAATTTTGCAGCTACTATAGTGAACCTTATTGGATTTGTATATTGTCGGACTTCGGCGGACGGATGTTATTATGAGGCCTTGGATTTGTATATTGTAAAGTTCGGTAAGCGGGTTTTATAGTTTCTAGTCAATAATTTCTCTGACTACATCCCTTTCATTCTGCAGTTCTAAACTGTCTTATCACCGTATGAAGCTCTCGCATAATTCTTATCACTAAAGCTTAAAATGTTTTTTTCAGACGGGAGAGAGAAAGATGCTGAGAACACATGATTTTGTTCCAACGGATTTTGTTTGTGAAATCTGTTCGAAATGAAAAAGACCGGCCGAATGCTGGACAGACGGACGGACAGACGAACGGAAGAACAGACTTCTGTAGAGGCAGACAGACATACAAACAAAATGAGCTGATAGATAATACGTAAATACACTCTAATGATGCTTCTTTTCTATCGAAAATATATTTTAGATTTATTCGATTGAGGTTCTGAGTGTGACAATATTGATAAGATTCGCGCGTAAAGCAACAAAAAATGCTATAGCTATGTGTGTCGTAGTCGCGATTGCATTATCAAGACCAGACGACACGACACAAAATGATATAGAAAAAAGAAGAAGCAAACATCACATGTTACCCGTATATTATTTTATGAGTTGCGTTGAGGGATTTTCGAAAATCATAAAAGTATTGGCAGATTTCTTCAATCGATTTGAGCTCCAAAGGCACTAAAAAGTGGGTGTGTAATTTAGCTGTTAATTAAGATTCTAAATTTATGTACAAAAACACAAAAATATATACATACTCGTACATAAATACATATGTATGTATATCTATATGTATTTGTTTACACTTGTCTGAACATGTGTGTCAGTGTATTGTTTTTGTTTTTAATCTGTCAATTATTTTGATTTGTTTTCATTTGTTTTGATTGATCTGTCTATGTGTCACTCTTATTTCCTGGGAGTATTCGTGTCGTTTTCAAATATTTTATTGAAAGCATTTGCTAACACAATGTAGAAATTAAAGGGCATAACTTTAATTCTAACGGTAAATAAGGTGCTGGCTCATGTCATTCACGCCAAGCTATCCGCCTTACTTTCATCAGGACTCCTAAAAGAACACATGCCGGTTTCAGATAAAGTCACTCCTGTACTGACTATGTAAACAGCATAAGTATTACAGTAGAACAATCAGTGGAATCGATTTATAGACTTTGCTAAGACATTTGGCACCATCAGGCTATTTGGAATACCAATGTAAAGGAGCTTGCAGGTATGTCAACATATTCCACTTCCCCTGCATCAGGTAAGGTTGTTCCTAGTATTGCAAGTTCATCTGCTTTGTTTACTGATGATTGTAGACCTGCGGGAGTTAAGGTCAGTTATTGAAATCAGGAAGGCAGCATCTAGAGAATTTATAGCATCAGAGACTATCAGATAAAATATTGATATCGACATAAGACAGAACATTAGTTAATTGCCATTCTGCAACGGATAGCTCTAGAACCTAAGACCACAGCCTATTTGACCGGGGATACGACAGATCTATTAAATTGGTAATCGCAAATTTTGGGGAAAATTGCGATTGCCATCACATAGGACAAAGAGATTTTATGATTTTGTCCAGGTTTATGAATTTCCAAACAATTGGGGAAAAATATTAAATTAAACAATTTTATGACGAGGAAATCCTTTAAATCTCAAGAGTCGTAACAAATCCTCTTTCCCTGCTTCTCTAACTTCTGATTAAAACTCTCTCTATCTCTTCAAAAACATGTATGCAATGTTATAGTCAATCAGATTTCAAACATATTTTTATAGACTTCGCTAAGGCCTTTGACACCATTCACCATCAGACAATGTGGAAGGAGTCGCAATGGATATAATCGATCTAATCCGAGCTTTGTATAGGGATTCTACATGTAAAGTACTACATGAAAACAACCTGAGCAGACAATTTTATGTTAACGCAGCAGTTCGATAAGATTGTATTCTATCTTCTAAGCTATTTAATATAGTACTCGATTTGCTAATTATCTTGTCTTTGCCTTTCCGCCTACAGGTTAGCAGATGTGGCTGACAAACTGTATGAAATACACATCACTGCAGGTCTACGTTTCAAAATTGGAAATACCGAATCAAGCATTTGTAGCACTCAAAAAGATATGGAATCCTGTACGGTCGTGATTCCAGGAAAACATCTGCTAACGACCTTCAGTGTAAAAAGTTACAAGCAATATAAAATATTCTACAAGCAATATAAAATATTCCCGCGTGAATGATAATAACTATTTTTCCGTATGGGGGAGCCACTACTATTTATCCCCTTTTGGACACTTGAAGTTAAATTATTTTAACGAGATATGCTTCTGTTTACTAGGCAATAGAAGAAGGTTCCACCTATGTATCCTGTTCGCTTAAATGGAAATGAGTCGAGGTATAATCATAGATAGGAAACTGTTTTGTCAGGCTTAATGTATCGGAAAGGATAAGGAAGGCCAACGTCGCCTCATAACTACATATTCCTGTAGCAAAGCTGTAGGGGCACGATGGGTCCACACTTCTAAAATTCTATCTCTGTTATGTCCCTGTGGCCCGGCACCCATAACAGGAGAATATTGAACTGTTCAGCCAGCTCGTTAAGAGATCTGCGACATTCGAGGGCATTTTTTGAATTTAGGAATATAGTTTCCGGGAACTTGATAGCAGCCTGACTATCAGAGAAAATATTAATACCGATTTTGGTCAGAGCATTAATTTTCAGCCATTCCGCTACCTTTTTAAAAGCTAACCCCCAATTTCACAACCTTCGGTTAGAGCTAACTCACAGTTAAAAAATATAAATTTCATACAATTTGACAGCTATAACTGTAGATTAGCTCTAACTGTAGGATAACCGGAGATTGTGGAATTGGCTGTAAGAGTTCTGCCTGGTAAACACTACCGTGATCAGTCAGCCTTTTTGCAATGGATAGCTCAAGTTCCTCAGAAAAGACACCAAACCCTATTTGGTTGTTGATTTTGGAACCTTCTGTAAAGAATTTAAGTAGTCTTCTATGTCCTGGATACGACTATTCCATTCTTATCTATCAGGAACACGAGTGGGATACTTCTTTTCAAAATGTGGTTCAGTCATAGTGTAATCAACAATTCCCGTGAGGTCAGTGACAGTATCCTAAGTCTTAGTAGCAGTACATGCGTCCAGTAAAATACTTATGTAAGTATTTTGCGATTTCATAGAACTGAATTTCAATACCCCCAAGAAGTCAGGTGTAACTAGTGGTACCTCATTTCTCCTTGTGAAACGAACTAGTTCCGTCTTGGTCGGGCTAACACCAATACCATTATTGGAAGTCCATTTTGTGGTTGTATGAAGGGCCTGCTGTAGGATGTACTCTCAAACTGAAAAAAACCCTTACACTCTTTACCTCCAGAGAATGCAGAATATTATTCATGCAGAATATGTTCATGATAGCAGAACATCTCCTTTGGGCGTTCCCCTGCTGACAAATCTGTGGAGGTGAGTTGATCCTAACCGAGCTGTAGGTTTATTCAGAAGGTTATGAATGAACCTACGTATACCGCCATCAACGGCTAGAGCCGTAATTATAGCGGCTATCTCAGAAAGCTACCATAGTATATTCCTTAACGGAGAGTGATCCTTCAATGAAGCTAACTAGATCATGGACATTTATAGGCACCTGTAGGTTAGCTAGACAAATCTGGCGACGATATGACTTGAGAGGTTCAAAATATCTCCTAGCACTAGTGAGGAAAAAAACTGTCTACGTTAGTGTTAGTTCTGATGGGACACTGTCTGATCTGCGAAGATGCCATGAGGCAGAAAATTGAAAAATAACTTCTGTAGAAGCTGTGCAGAAGAGGAAGAAGTGAACAACATTGAGGGGCAACTGGGTCTGTGGAAATACTAGGGACCTCAATTGGTCCATGTAAGCTGGTTACTGCGGTTGCCACTCTAATCTATCCTATATCGATGCCTCTATTCCAAAGTAAAGTGCAGGAGAGACGATCAAAGTTTTGCGATAATTTTGTTATGCAAATAGAATGACCTCTACGGTTTTGTTAATAACTTTTGACTCGATTGGCGGATAATTTTGACTAAATATAATTGGGAATATTTAGAATTTAAAAGTACAATGTCCATTAAAAATAAAATAATAAAAAATAAACTCGAATCAAATATTAAGGTAGGTTGAACAATAATTTCTAATATTTTTTTTTTCGTTGTTAATTTTTTGCCATTAATGTTAATTAAATATGATTTGTGCCATTTGGCATCTACGGCTTGCGCGCACTTGGCGTAATCTGGTACTCCAATTTTCATACTCTTTTCGCAGCATTTGCGGCCGTATTTCGCCAATAACTCGTCGAATGTAGATTTCAAAGTATTCAATGGTTTCTGGGTTATTGGGGTATACAAGTGACTTTACATAACCCCAAATAAAATAATCCATTGGGGTTAAATCATACAATCTTGGTGGCCAATTAACAGGATCATTATATGAAACAGGAGGATTACGAGACAGCCGGCAACATAGTCGAAATCATTTTTAAACAGTAATGCCAGAAAATGATCCATCCAATAAAGTCAGTTTATTTGATATTAAAAATAGTTTTCTTAGCTTTATTTTAATTTAAAGTTCTGTAACCATAATTATTATTTATCAACCGTAAGTTTAGGCAAAGTTTAATTTTAATCTTAATATAAATTATTATCCCTAATCTCTAATAAATATTTTCAAAAATAAATGTACAAAGCGGTGGCACATATTTGAAGATAGTTAAACCACACTCGATCAGCACACTTTTAAAACTTTAGTAATTTCTAGAGAACGATATTTTATGAGACAAACGGAAAATTCAGTAAAAAGCTTTTCTATGTTAACAAGTTTACGCTCGCTCATTCTCTCACGCTTATGTTTACAATAAACCTGAACATACCCCACCATATGTTTATTAAGCAATGAAAGCTTTTTCTTACCACACTGGTAGAAAGTTTAACGTTACACCATAAAAATAACGGCTGCAGACATTTAAATAATTTAGTTAATTTTAAAGTTCAATAAATTATAAATGGTGACAACTTAATGTGCTCCACACATTGCTGATTTATATTAATTGTTGCACCTTTGGTTTTGTGATAATTTTAAATTGAGAGGTGATTTGCAAAAAAAACGACATCAATGGACACTGGGGGAACTTTTGATCTAAATTGGCATGGCGTGATTTTGGTGAAAATTCGGCAGTCAAAGAAACGAGAGTGAGAGCGGGAACGGAAGAAAGTTTAATGCATCATTAAATTATTCTGTCTAGACGTAAATACAGATAATTAAAAATCTACCGAATAAAAATAATGCGCCCAGAATTCTGAATTTCTACAATGCGAATTAGACATAGTAGCACGTATTCAAATATTTTAAAATTCATATAAACAATAGAATGGATGATTGCAGCAATTCTATTGTTGATATGCAATTTGAAATCCACCTTATCACCTCTTAATAGGATTCTTATTGTAGATTAAGTATTCAAATTAATTTATAATTATTTTAAAAGATTTAATTTTAAATTGATAATGTTAGTGAATGTCTTTTGTTGTTCTTTACAGCAACTTTACGTGGACGGTTTCAATTGATGACAGTGTCCGGGTCTGTCATCATCTTTCCTATCACTTAAACTATAGGCTGTGTGATGTTTATCAGGTAGTTCTGCTTCACACCAGGAAATATTTTTCAAGCATGTGTCAAAGTTGCCTCGTGTGTCTTAGGATATATTACCTCTGTACAGAAAAATAAATTAATTAATTGCTTGACCATCAAGAAGGCACTGAGAAAAATATGTTCATGCTTCTATTAATATTTGTCCCTCTTGTATACCATAAATTTCAATTACAAAAACATAATCTGTAATATATCGCCCATTTAGAAAAAGAACGTCACAACTCAAAATTTTAAAATTTCTAAGTGCTCATACAAAAATGTCCTGCTCTTCAAAATTTAAAGATTATTGATGGATATTTTGGATTTATGGGGTAGGCAACAATATTTTAAAAACATAGGAATTGATTTTGTCCCATGTTCGCTAGGCGGAATTTCCGATTTTGAGTTGTGACGTTGTTTTTATAAATGAACGATGTGATCTATTTTAAATATATCTTAAGCCACATTTATTTATTGCTCTGCAAAATAAGCAAATATTGGCAAAAATCCTCGCAGCTTCGCAGCTATAAATAACACCGCCGTTTTATAAAGAGAGTATGGTAACCCTTTTCTCTCTATTTCTCCTTATTTCAGTTCGCGAATTAATTCTTGCGAAACGGACGCCGCTTACGGCAAAAAATATTTGTTCGTTAAAATAGAACATTCAATATAGTTAAATTGTTAAAAAAAATTACGAAAAATAATAGTTTATTGATTAAATTATAAGAAACAATCAAAATTCTCTACAAATGTGTGTTAAATTTAATAGAAAAATGTGTGCACATTTTCTTTAGTTACCGGTGTGCGCGATATTGACGAATTATGATCTTGAGGTGAAATTAAAAATGTAAACAAACAAGGTGGTGGGTTTATTTCATGGCGTGTGTTGACTTTAGTCAGTGCTTGTGGATGTAGGACGGTGGGGTGGGGTTGCAACTGAGAATTGTGATGTGAGTGTCAAAAGCTAGGGAGCATAGATGAAGAGGTTAATGGATACCTGTGAAATCATAACATAAACAAGAAAAACTCAGGACATTTAATGAATCAATTATGTACGAGAATACGAGTATGTATGCTGAGTAGTTAAAAGGGTAAGTTTGTATTTATTTAATAGTAATTTTTAACGAACCAAATATGTACATACAAAATATTTTTTTGTCAAAAAATTAATTCAAATTGAAGTTATATCTTGTAGAAGACGTTCTCTTTTAAGAAACGAATGACAATGACTGACTGATCACCGCCTAGACCAAGCGGCTAAAGCTACAATCATAAATTTGGTGGGAGGGTAATCCTTGGGCTGTAGACATGGAATAAAGCCGGATTTTCCGAAATTCGGCGCACAGTGGGACCAAAAAGAAAACATGTGCCAAATCCAAATAAAGATAGAATCATTAAATTTGGGGTCATGATAGCCCTTAGGGGAAAAAGGATAATTATGGTACCATAGACAAGTCCAAATGGCAAGAGCTGGAATCGTGAAATTTGGGGTGAGTTTAGCCATTGGAACGTAGACACGACATAGGGAGCGATTTTTTGAAAATTTTAGTGGCACAGTGGAACAGAAATGGATAAGTATAGTATCGCCCATAAATTTAACGCAGTTAACAGTTATAGTTACAAATTTGAAGCGACGGTTTTCCTTACGACTACACGGGGCAAAATCGTATTTTTTGATATGTTTGAATCGAAGAAAAAAATATTTGAAACACAAATTTTTGAATATTAATTACTTCTGAGCAAATACATTTTATTTGAAAATCAATAACATTTATTTGGAACGCATATATTAATATATTACAACAAAATGTATTTGCAAAAAAATTTTCTCAAATAAAATATGTGTTTATATACAAATAAAATTATCGTTTAGGAACCTGTCCAAATATATTTTGTTTAAAAACGAGTTTCAAAACGTTGACAATTTTTTAAATTTTATTTCTAAAAGCAATAAAATTTTATGATTTATAAAGCAATAAAATTCGTTTTGAAGCTCTAATTTGTAAATTATATTTATTCCAAGTCATCATTTGTTGACAATCCACCTTGCATAATACATCCTTTCGCAGGATTATACGATTTCAATTATAATGGATTTTTACGAACATTTTAAATTTCCGAAAAAATTAACGTTGAATTACTGAAAAATATAAAACGCGTCTTAAAGTTAAGACATTGCTTTGTTTTCTGAATACTTAAATACAAATAAATATTTGTTCCGTAAATAATAGTCCCAAATAAAAAACATTAGGACGGAAACAACGATTTATTTAGAACAACATCATTCCAAATATATAATTTTTGTGTGTGACAAATATAATATATTTAGAGTGTACCCTAAATATTTGTATATTTCAAGCAGAATATGTTTGGGACAATATACTACAGAAGCAATTTTTTTTCAGCGTGTAAGGATCGGGATAGGAGGCTTTTTTTACACTTGGGACAAAAAGTGTAAAATGTGGTACAGCGGTGTAAAAACTTGTTGAACATGTTTCCATGGTACTAGGGTAGCTCTTGGAACAAAAACTAGAGATCAGAAGTGTTTTTTTTAAATGCATACTTTTAGAGTCACAGTGGGGCAAAACTGAACTTGAAGTATGAACTGTTTTACAATGCATGCTTGCACCGTGGGCACAATTTAAATATGGAGCTGTGGGGGTAAAAATGGATAATATAGTCCAGAGATGTAAATATGGTACGTTGGCGCAAAAATCTTAGAATGTGTTACAGTGCTGCAAAAAAGGGGGTAAATAGCGTGTAGTGGAACAGAAATGTTTTAAATATGGTACAGTGGCCAAATAAGGTTAAATATGTTACAGATGGGCAAAAATGGTTAATTGTGGTACAGTGGAGCCAAAAATATTAACTACGGCACAGTGGAGCAAAAAGTTGTTACCTATGGTACATTGGGGCAAAAAGCTGTTAAATACGGTATGACAGTGGAGCTAAAATGCTTTAATATTGTAGAGCAGAGCAAAAATGGTTAATTGTCTTACAATAGGCCAACAAGGTGTTAAATACGATACTGTGCGACAAAAAGGTTTAAATATAGCACAATGGGGCGAACAGATTAATATGTGTTACAGTGGGCTATAATATGGTATCATGGAGCGAGGTAACTCTTGGGACAAATACGTACATAAATGAAATATATGAGGGGCAATGTGGTTCAAAAAATGTAAAATTATATAGCGGTGGGACAAGAATGATTAAATATGGTTCAATTGGGCACAACTTTTTTATATATGGTACAGTGGTGCTAAAAGGGTTAATCAAGGTGAAGTGGGAAAAATGTGTTAAATATGATACAATGGGTCACAAAAGGTTAAATATGCTGTAGTGGGCCAAAAAGTGTTAATTAAAGAAAACACGGTGTTAAATATGGTGTGGGACAAAAACGATTATAAAGCGTGATCCATTTCGAGGTTCCCTATTTGTTAAAGAAAAAAACACAGAAAATTCAAATTGAATGGATAATGTTTATTATCATTTAAAAGAACATTCTTCGGCATTTATTTTTTGAAGATTATGTCTATCAAATGTTGGCCGCGGCTACGTCTCAGATGGTCCATCCGTTGAGTCCAATTTTCGATGACTCGTTCGAGAATTTCGACTGGTAACTGGCGAATGACACGCGTGATGTTTTGCTCCAAGGCCTCGAGCAAATCGAAGCGGGTTTGTCCGCATAAACTTTAGACTTTACATATCCCCACAGGAAAAAATCTAACGGTGTGATATCACACGGTCTTGGTGGCCAATCGACCGGCCCAAAACGTGAAATTATCTGTTCACCAAAGTGTTCTCTCAATAAATCCATTGATTAATGCGATGTGTGGGAAGTGGCGCCGTCTTGTTGAAACCAAATGTCGCCGAGATCACGAGCTTCAATTTCAGGCATCAAATAGTCGGTTATCATGGCAAGATAACGGTCGTCATTGACGGTTACGTTCTCACAGGCCCACAAACCTGATTCCACAGGCCCACAAACCACACCAAACCGTTGTTTTTTCTGGATGAAGTGCCAGCTCTTGAATCTCTTCAGATTGATCTTCGTCCCAAATGCGGCAATTTTGCTTGTTTACATACCCATTGAGCCATAAATGGGCCTCATCGCTGAACAAAATTTGGCTCGAAAACGTCGGATCTTCTTGGAACTTTTCAAGAGCCCATAGAGCGAAGCGATGTCGCTTGGGAAGGTCGGGCGGCTTTAGTTCTTGCACAAGCTGTATTTTGTATGCTTTCAATTTAAGATCTCGACGTAAAATGCGCCAAGTCGTTCCATACGTCAGTCGAGTTGCTGCGAACGGCGCCGAATCGACTCTCACGGTCGTCGTGTACCCTCTCAGCTACGGCCGCTACATTTTCTTCACTGCATGCTGGACGTGGTCTATTCGGTCGAATATTATCCAATAATGAATGCTGGGTCTCAAGATGGGCGATGGTGTTGCGAATAGTACGCTGAGTAGGCCGATGAGCGAAGTGCACGAAACACATACCTCACAGAACGTGAATTTTCGTAATAAAGATGAACGATTTGTAAACGTTGTTCAGGCGTAAGTCTTTCCATGATGAAATGCCAAACAAAACTTAACAAAAATAACATGACAGCATGATACGACGTGATGACATGACACGTGATCTGTCAAAAAAAGGCTATTGAAAAAAGTATCTCTACTGGGAACACCCTTTACCTTCCCGCAAAAAATAACATTTAGTGAAATATTGATCTTTAATAACTTATACATATACTACTCACTCGAATCTTCTGAAATTCCACACATAGTATTAGTTTATTAGTCGCTAACACGTCAAGTAAAGTGGGCGAAGTTTCCACGCCCCTTTTGGTACCTCCCACACAAATGGACCATTTTGCAACGAAAGTTAACACTTTAATACCAGTACTTTAATACCCATAAAAACTAATCAAGAGGCGTAACATCGCACGAACGAGGAGGTCAGAGAGCAGAACCACTTCTGGAAATAATGTTGCCACCAAATTGGTTTTGCAGTAAATCGACTGTTAAGCGCTTTGTATGGCAAGTTGCGCGGTCTTGTTCGAACCAAATGTCCTTGATGTTTGGCTGTTTAATTTTTGGAAACAAAAATTAAGTCAGCGTGGCTCAATATCGCTCGCCATTCTTCGTAACGGCAGCTCCTTCCTCATTTCGAAAATAATAAGGACCGATGATGCCGCCAGAGTGTAAACCTCACCAAACAGTCAATTTTAATGATTTGCTAACGGCTTGAGGATTGTCTTCGCTGCAAATACGGCAATTTTGCTTATTGACGTAGTCATTTGATCAGAAATGAGCTTCGTCACAAAACACAATTCTTTGATTTGAACTTTGCGAACAGATTTTTTTTCAAAGTAAATTTTCCCAATTTGGAAGCGTTGTTCTGGTGTTAAACGATTTATGATGACTTGTCAAAACTTACTGAACAGAAATGTCAACACTATCAGCTGACAAATCATAGTTGTCGACATCGAAAGTTCTCATGCAGCTAAAAAACACACTTTATATATATTTTTTTACACAAAAAAAAAATTAAAATTAAACCTAGTACTGTAATGTTAACTAAGCCTATCAGTACACAGAAAGAAAACAAAATTTTTAGTTCAACTACAATTTTAAAAAAAATCAAATCAATTTAAAAAAAAAAAAAACAATAAAGAATATTGAAGTTTCATTAACGGAAATTGTGGTTCGTTCATTGAATATTTTTTCTTTTTTACTCAACACACATATTTTCATTTCAACGATAATATTTGTAATATGTTTATTAAAAATATTTTTGATTTTCCTCAACAAATATATTTCCATATGAACACCAAAAATTGTATGATGTTTAGTGAGAATAAATACATATATTTTTTAACAAATATATTTTCAAATCTATTATTGAACATATCGCACCTGTTCCACAAAAGGGTAACAATTTAAAAAAAAATTCAGTAGAGGCCAAAAAGCTGTTTTCGTTAATATTAATGATATATTACAAAAAAAGAATATGTCGTTACAAGAAAATATCATAGACAAATAACACAGTACAACACAAAAAAAAATAACAGGGTTCTGTCAATGGATTATGGTAGAGGAGACCAAAAAAAGATATACGTATATCGGCGTTTTGAAAGATCACATCGGAATTTTATTTTAGGGGGGGTTAAAGTTTTCCCCCCTTTGCTAGTTCTTGCAGAATATCGGTATATAAAACTATGTGTTCTGTTCATCTGAGGTGTAGGGTATCTTCAGCAACTTTGTAGCAAATGTTAAGGCCTATACTATTGTGGAATATATTAACCCTCTAGCTTCCACCCATAACGGTAATTTTTGCCTATATTTTAACAAATCGTAAAAAACTCCCCTAAAAATGGGTGGGGCGGGGTTGAAATGTTCTACAAAAATGATGGCCATAAAATTTTACTATATATGTCAGAACACACCAAAGCCCAAAACTTAACGCAAACTCCAAAAAAACGCCAAATTTAAGATAGCCTTTTAAGGGTTAATTTGTTATTCCTCGCATATGTAGGTTCTCCCATCTCTGCAGAGAAGGTTGTTATTCAACAACTACCAAGAGTACTTTTGTTCTTCTTCATTATTTCTGTCATTATTCTGCACGAACAAGCAAAAGGGGGAAAACTTTAACCCCCCCTAAAATAAAATTCTGATGTGATCTTTCAAAACGCCGATACACGTATATATTTTTTTGGTCTCCCCTACCAGAATCCACTGACAGAACCCTGTTATTTTGAAAAAAGTTTGAAATTGTTGTACAGTGTAATTAAGCTATTTCCTTTTTTTGTTTTTTTGTTATTGATTATAAAAAAATAACAACTTTTTTGAGTTGTTACTCTTTTCCTGAAAAAAGTTTGTATATAAATAGTGGTATTATTTTGAGTTGTACCTTTTTAACTGAAAAATCTTACTCGGATTATAAGTTGAAAAGGGCACAACTAAAAATATTACTTTTATTAGATTTATTGAATGTTTTCACATTCGAGTTGTTCAGCTTTTTCGATCAACTCTTCCTTTCGAAAGAGAGGTTTTTGTGGTGTATTGGAAAAGATAAGACACTGTGCTTTGAAAGCACACGTAGTGTTAATGAAGTCTGAATAATAACGTAAAAAAATTGGTATTCAACAAAAAATACTATGCTTACTGAAATGTAGTAAAGTCTTTCTAATCGTCCAACTAATCTCAGAATCCACGCCATCAACTGCGATTGGTGTAGAGACAACTGTGTCGAACTGGCAACCCTTACCAGTCACATGGGTGGTGAGAATGGTGAATTTAAGTCTCGCTTGGAGCTTTGGCTGTGTGACTTGTACGCTTTCTTCGTAGGTATATAATTCCCATATGGAAATTTCTTTGTAGATTGGTATGTATATATACAAGTGATGATCGCCCCAACTACAAGCTCACACTGTGTCGTGTATAAGACCATCTGATGATATCCCCGCACAGGATTGAAATACGTATAAGGGTATGTGTTTACATTGCTTTCAAAGCGCCGTCCGTCTGTCCGTGTGGCTCGTGACTTCAAATTTGGTATGTCGATTTTTTATCTCATGATAATTTCGAAGTTGGGCCATATCGTTCTATTCCTTCGAATAAAAATTAGAGCTTAAAAATTTAGTGAAATATTGATTTTTTAATAACTTATATACTCGTACTACTTATTGGAATCTTCCGCAGTTCTAAACATAGTATTGGTTTATTAGTCGATATCCTTTTGAGCAAAGTTACCACGCCCTTTTTGGTACCTCACATACGGACAAAGAGAGAATGTTTCACAAAAAGTTAACGACTAATAACTTTGATTCCAGTGCATACAAATAAATGAAATTTTGTACGGTGTAATGCTTTTATAGTATCTACAGTCACGACTCTTTTGGTACCTCCCACACAAAATGGCCAAAATAAAAAAATATGAAACAATATTTTTTACATTTCCCCAACTTTTTACAAAATGGCTTATACATTTGTCCATAATTTTTTCCAAGTAAACAGTGTCTTATTCGTGCTAGCTTTTAAAAAATTTAATAAAATATTTTTTTTGGGTTTTTTATGTTTTGTTTTCAATGAAAATAATCGACTCGAATTTCCAAGTAGATTATCTCATAGTGAAAACATTGTGTAAAAATAAAGTGGAAATGGTGTAACGAAAACATATATTGAATATAAAAGTGACCTTTCCGCGGATCAATTTTGTTTGCCTGCGATTAATATAATCTACGAATTTCCTAATTATACTCGTGTATATTTACATACTTTATACTTTACACTTCTACATACAATTTGCGGTGAAATGAGGCGCTTGCTTTGAAATGGCGCAATAAAACATGAGTTTTTTGTTGCTATTTGTTGAGATTTAATTAATCGTTGAGAAATTAACCGTAATTGTAATTAAATAAGTATTAATTGTTGCTGGTCCGTCCGTGTCCACATACGAGTATGTTTACACATGTATGTATGTGTGTGAACTTCCTAACAGTAGTTGTAGTCGTTTGTAGTCGTTTTGCAATCATTGCTAATCAATTCGTATCAATCAAGGTGGCTTAGTAGTTGTTAGTTTGCGAAAACTACAAACGACATTGTTGGATAATACTGCACAGTGGGCACGTGTAAGGAGAAAATAGCGTGAATGAATGAGAAATGCGAAATTTGTAGTCGTTAGATTCACAATCGGGAATCTAAGGGATCTGTGGCTAAATCTGAAACTATTTCCTTCAAATTCGTACCTAAATCAATAAAAAATTTGTCAAATTTGATTTTTTTTTAGAAAATGTTTTCGAAGTTTAATTTTCGGAAACAATTCGAAACAATTGAATATTTCTAGTAAATGTTCTAAAAGAGTTAAATTCGCTCTTTTAGAACATTTACTAGAAATATTCATAGAAGTTAAATTTTTTCTAGGAAATTTCTTTAAAACTAATTTTTCTGAATATTTCGACAAATTTTTTTCGAATTTCCATTTTTATCAAAAGTGAAGTTATCAAGAAAATGTTTTAAAAGTTTAATTTAGTTTCACCAAACATGTTTTCAATTTTGCATTTGAATGGAAACGTGTTTCAACGTTTCATTTTGTGAAAATGTTGGCGAAATTTTTCAAGAAATTTTTTTAGAAATTCCATCGACGTTTACTTTTCAGCAACTATATGATCGATTTTGAATTTTTAAAGAAAAATATTAACAAAATTGAATTTTTGAAAATTTTATCAAAACTAAAGAGTTTAGTCGAAATATTGGATAAAAATAAATATATTAAAAATCGAAAATTAACGATTTTTATTTTCCAACAAAGGACCTTAAGCCGAACTATCCGAAAATCAAATTTATCAAAATTTTATTTTCACGAAAAATTCGGTTGTGAATTTTGTGATATTCAAAATTGATTTTTTTTGGAAAAATTATTTTCTTTTATAAAAATGTCGTCGAATTACGTAAATTTTTTTTTTCTGGAAAATTCGGTCGAAATTGCAGTTTGTCGTAAATGTAGATAAATTGACATTTTTATAGAAAGTATCAATATTTTGGTAGATTTTCAAAATTGCATTTTTCCAGAAAAAATCAATTGTTTTCGAGTTTCCAAATTTGTCGAAAATATAGTCGATTTTAAATTTTTATAGAAAATATCAAAATTGAATTTTTTAATATTCCGTCAAGTCGAATTCCAGAAATATTTTTAAAAAAACTTCTAGATTTTACTTTTTTTATCAAAGTAGCATTTTTCTGACAAATTTAAGAAAAATGAAATTTTGTTTTGGCAAAAATTTTATCGATTTTAAATTTGTACAGAAAATATCAACAAAATAGAATTTTTTCTAAACTGATTTTATTTTCAAGATAAAATACAAATCATTAACTGTTTTTCAGAAATTATTGTTGATATTTTATGTCAACAAAAATTTCGGCAAAAACTTTATCGATTTTAGATTGTACAGAAAATATCAACAAAATAGAATTTTTTCTAAACTGATTTTATTTTCAAGATAAAATACAAATCATTAACTGTTTTTCAGAAATTATTGTTGATATTTTATGTTCCTGAAAAATTTAGTTGAAAATGTAATATTCCATAAATATTTAATTTCGTTGAAAGTGCAAATTTGCCGAAAATGTAGTCGATTTTACATTTTTATAGAAAATATTAATCCGTTAAAATTTATTTTGCTAGAAAATTTTGTCCAAAATTTGTTCGAATTTGTATTTTGATCAAAATTGTATTTTTCTGGAAAATTCCTGAAAAAATCAATTTTGTTTCGACAAAAATTTAATCGATTTTGAAGTTTTCTAGAAAATTCCATAAAAATCCAATTTAGCTTCACCAAAAATTCCGTCGATTTTGCATTTTAAAGAAAAGAAAATGAAGAAAATTTAATTTTTTGAAAATGTCGCCAAATCGTATATTCATGAAAAATTGTTCGAAATATTTTTTTAGAAGTGACATCGAAGTTAACTTTTCTCAAACAAATATATCGATTTTAAATTTTTACAGAAAATATGAACAAAATTGCATTTTTGAAAATTTTGCCAACATTAATTGTCGCGAAAAATGTGTAAATTTTTTCTAGAAAATGTCATCGGTTTGGAATTTTCCGAAATTCCAAATTGCATTTTTCTGTAAAAATTTATCAAAGTTAATTTTTTCAGGAATATTTTGTGAAAATTTCACTATTTTTTTATAAAATTGCACAGAAATTTGCAAATTTGGCGAAATTTGAGTTTTTTAGAAAATATCATCGATATTGAACTTTTTAAAATTAGTCGAACATTTTTTATTCTGGAAAATTCCGTCAAAATTGAAGTTAGAATTTTTAAAAGAAAATTTCAAAATTGAATTTTTGAAAATTTCGCGAATTTTTTGACAATTGATTTTATTTTCATGAAATAATACAATTCTTCGAATTTTTAACTATTTGTATTTGTCAGAATATGTTTAGGAAATTTATATTTTTTTTAAAAATTTTATCGAAATTTCAGATTTGTCGAAAATTTAGTAGATTTTACATTTTTATAAAAAAAAATTAATATTCCGTTACAATTTAATTTCGTCGAAATTGCAAATTTGTCGAAAATGTGGTCAAAATTACGTCAAAATTTGGTCGATTTTACATTTTTATCAAAATTTCATTTTACTGGCTAATTGTGAAAACATCAATTTTGTTTCGAACAAAAATTTGGTCGATTCCGAATATATTAATATTCCGTTACAATTTAATTTCGTCGAAATTGCAAATTTGTCAAAAATGTGGTCAAAATTACGTCAAAATTTGGTAGATTTTACATTTTTATCAAATTTGCATTTTACTGGCATATTGTGAAAAAATCAATTTTGTTTCGACAAAAATTTGTTCGATTCGGCAGTTTTGCAGAAAATTTAAAAAATTTAGTTTTTTTGAAAGTTTCGACAAATTCCTGAAATGTCGACAAAGATTTGGTCGATTTTTCAGCTTTACAGAAAATATCAAAATAACGCTTTTTTAAACTTAGTCGAAATTTTATTTTACCAAAAAATTTGACAAAATAGATTTTTTAGAAAATGTCATTAGAAGTTTAATTTTGTGAAACAATTCTTCGAATTTAAACTAGGAAAATTCATCAATGTAAATTTTTCTACAAAATTTCGTCGAATTGCATTGAAAATGTCATTGAAATTTTATCATCAATAAAATTTGTTGAAATATATATAATAATTTTTTTTGTGAAACATTTAATCGAATTTGAACTTTTTTCAGATAATTTTGTCGAAAATGTAGGCGATGTAACAGTTTTATAGAAAATATCAATTTTGAACTTTTTTAATATTCGGTAAAAATTTATATTTGTAGAAAATTTCGAAGAAATTTTGGTCGATTTTGTATTTTTATCAATAATAGCATTTTCTGTCAAATTCCAGAGAAGATTAATTTTATTTCGCCAAGAATTTGGCAGATTGTTTGAAATTTTTTCCGAAATTTTGTTTTCACGAAAAATTTATCGTTTTTATTTTATTTTAGAAAATGTTATCGAAGTTGAATATCGATTCAAATTTGATATATTTTAAGCAAAAGCGCATTTTCCTAAGAAATTTTATAAAAGTTGATATTTTTTGGATAATTTTATCGAAATTGATTTTTTTTTTTTGCAAAATTTCGTAGAAATAATAAATTTTTAAAAAAATACAATCAAAATTTATTTGTCTACAAAATTTCGTCGATTTGCCTTTCGTAAAATTGTATTGTTCTGGATAATTACGAAATTTTTTTTTTGAATATGTCAAAGAAATTTTATTTTGAAGAAAAATTTCATCGAAGTTGAATTTTCTGAAACAATTCATATAATTGTGACTTTTTTTTAGAAAATTTCGTTTTAAATGATTTAATGATTTAATATTTTTATAGAAAATATTTATCAATATTTAACTTTTGTTTAATATTCTTCTAAATATTTGGTCTGAAAAAATTAATCGAATTTGAACTTTTTCAGAAAATCTTGTCGAAATTGCATTTTTGGGAAATTTGGAAGAAATCGCAAATTTGGTAAAAATTGAATTTTTATAGAAATTATCATCAATATTGATTTTTTTGGAATTCAGTCAAAATCAATTTTTAGAAATTATCATCGATATTGATTTTTTTTTTTAATTCTGTCAAAATAAATATTTCTTCTACATTTCGTTGAGTTGTATTTTTAATTTCGTAAAAATTTAGTTTTTCTGGATAATTACGAAATTAAATTTTTTAAAAAATCAACGAAATTTTATTTTTAAGAAAATTTTAATCGAAATTTAATTTTCTGAAACAATTCATCGAATTTGGCTTTTTTTCTGGAAAATTCCTCAAAAATTGGACACTGCATTGCAATTGAAAAATTCATCGTTTTTTTTTTTGAAAATTGCGTAGAAATTACATTAATTAATTTTTATAGAAAAACCATTGATGTTAAACTTTTTGAAAATTCCATCGAAATGTATTTCTTCTAGAAAATTTTGTAGAATTGCATTTTTCTAGTAAATTTCTTAAAATACCTTCGAAATTGCATGTTTTTAGAAAATTTAAAATGTTCTAGGAAAATGTTAAAATTTTTTTTATGAAAATATCATTGTTATTTACATTTTTTAAAATTCAGTCTAAAAGTACTTTCCTACAAAATTGTGTCGAATTGCACTTTGTAAAAATTAAATTTTTCTGGAAAATTAAGTAGAAATATTTTTTAGAAAACATTTGTCGAATTAATTTTTAGAAAATTTAATCGTAGATGAATTTTCTAAAAGAACCCGTCGAATTTGAACCTTGCTTTAGAAAATTTTGTCAAATTAGCAACATTGCGGAAAATGTAGTCTGAAAAATGTACTAAAAAATTTTCAATTTTGCATTTTTCTATAAAATTCCAGAAAAAGATTTATTTCAAAATTTATTTCCCGAAAAAATGTTTATTTTAGAATTTTTATTAAAATTTACATTTTCCTGTAAAATTCCAGAAAAAAATGTATTTCCCGAAAAAATGTATTTATTTTAGAAAATGTTAAAGTTAATTTTTTTAAACAGTTCTTCGAAATTGAATTGTGTTAGAGCATTTTTCAAAATTGCATTTTTCTAGGAAAAATATTAGAAGTTAAATTTTCTGGAAATTTTTGTCGAAATAACATTTTCTAAGAAAATTTCGAAGAAATTTCAGATTTGGCGAAAATTGCATTTTTGTAGAAATAATAAAAATATAATTTTTTGCAAAATAACGTAGAAATAAAAATTGATTTTTTATAGGAAAATTCATCGATTTTTTTTGAAAATTTCGTAGAAATTGCATATGAAATAATTTTTGTAGAATATACCATCGAAATGTATTTTTTCCAGAAAATTTGGTCGTAAAATTCCTTTGAAATTTCATGTTTTTGGAAAATTTCCTTCGATTGAATTTTTAAAACATTTTTTGTGAATTTGAAATATTTTTAAAAAAAATTTGAATATTGTATTTTTCACGGATTTAATTTTTTTTGGCGAAAATTGAATTATTAATAGAAAATGTTATCGGTATTTTTTATTTTTATACAAAATTTCGCTGAATTTCATTTCGTAAAAATTTAATTTTTCTGGAAAATTCCATCGAAATTTGCATATTGTATTGCAGCGAAATAAAATTTTTTTGGAAATGTAGCCGATTTTATTTTCAAGAAAGAATTGTCGAAATATGTTGAACTTTTTGAAAGAAATTTTAACTATTTTCAGAAAATTTTGTCAAAATTGTATTTTTGTGACAAAATTTCGTCGACATGTTTTACATTTTTATATAATAATTAATTAATTAATTTTTCTAAAAAATTTGATCGATTTGCATTTTTACCAAAATTGCACTTTTTTGGAAAATTCTAGAAAAATCAAACTTTGTTTCAACAAAAATTTGGTAGATTTTGCATTTTTACAGAAATATCAAAAAAATTGATTTTTTTTGAAAAAAAAAACGCCAAAATTTTATTTCCATAAAAAAATTGCCAAAATTGATTTTTTTGTGGAAAATGTCAAAGAGGCGAATTTTATGCTCCAATTCTTCGAATTTGAAAAACTGGATCATAAATTTCAAAATTGAATTTTTTGTGAAATATGTCAAAGATCCGAATTTTATGCTCCATATTTTGACATATTTTTAGAAAATTTTTTCAAAATTGCATTTTGCAAGAAAATTCATCGGAGTTTTTTTCTAGAAAAGTTCGTAGAAATAGTTTTTTGTGAAAAATTTTGTAGAAATTGCAAATTTGTCGAAAATTACATTTTTAGATAAAATTCCAGAAAAAGATTTATTTCAAAATTTATTTCCCGAAAAAATGTTTATTTTAGAATTTTTATTAAAATTTGCAAAGAAATTGTACCTATTTTCAGAAAATTTTGTCAAAATTGTATTTTTGTGGCAAAATTTTGTCGACATGTTTTACATTTTTATAGAATATATAATTACTCTGTCAAAATCAATTTTTCTAAAAAATTTGATCGATTTGCATGTTTATCAAAATTGCACTTTTTTGAAAAATTCTAGAAAAATCAAATTTTTTTTCAACAAAAATTTGGTAGATTTTGCATTTTTACAGAAATATCAAAAAAATTGATTTTTTTGAAAAAATCGCCAAAATTTTATTTCCACAAAAAAATTGCCAAAATTAATTTTTTTGTGGAAAATGTCTAAGAGCCGAATTTCATGCTCCAATTCTTCGAATTTGAAAAACTGTTTTGTAGAAATTGCAAATTTGTCGAAAATTACATTTTTAGATAAATTATTATTGATACTGATTATTAATTTTTTTGATTCTAATTTCGTAAAAAATGAATTTTTCTGCGAAATTCCGTGGAAACTGCGTATTGAATTGCTATTAAATTAGAAATATGTTTAGAAGATTTTTTAAAAATTAAATTTTTCTAGGAAAATTTATCGATTTTTTTTGTTGAAAGTTTCGTAAAAATTAAAATTTTTTTGAAAATTACATTTTTATAGAAAATGTCATCGATTTTATTCTTTTTCCGTCGAAATGTATTTATTCTAAAAAATTGCATCGAATTGTAGTTTTCTAGAAATATTTCGTAGAATTCCTTCGAAATTACATGTTTCTCGAAAATTTACTCCAAATTGAATACTTTGACATTTTTTTGAATTGGAAATAGTTTTAGATTTTTTTTTAATTAAAATTTTCTTGAAAATTCGACAAAAAATTGTCCATTTTGAAAATTTTAAAATTTGTCCCGAGATTTTTTTTATACAAAATAAAAAAATATTTCGCGAAATTTTATTTTCTTCCAAAATTTTTCAATTTTTCATTGAAGTTTATTTTTTAAACAATTCTTCGATTTTGAAATACTTTTAGGAAATTTTTTCAAAATTTAATTTTTTGAGGAGTTGGGTTAGAATTTTTATATTAACCCATGAAAAGTTGCTAAATGGAAAAATAAGATAAGCTGTCATTTATTTTTTGAAAAAAAAAATAAATTAATAAATATTTTCTATAAACTTTTATAAAATTCCATCGATTTGCATTTTCCTAGAAAATTTCGTCATAATTTGATTTTTCTGGAAAATTCCGAAAATTTTCATATTTCTAGAAATTGTTCTCCAAATTACATTTTTAAAGAATATTTCATAGAAATTCGTAGTGATTTTTTCCATTCCACTGTATCCGTTAATATGCAATTAAAGTTGTTACATATATTTTTTTCATTTAAACGACAACTTAAATCACCATCAGATCGAGTTTGTTTCCACCTCAAAGTGGATTTCCTTTCTTTCCAGACGTATCTCTACTACATTGCCATCATCTTTTGTAGTCGCCGTTGTTATTATTGTTTTTATTGCTGGATTTGCATTATTATTATTATTATTATTTTTCAATATCATCGTTAGATTGCCTTTTACAAACCACTTTTGTTTTTTCATTTATTTGCTGTCAATATTTTTCATCTTAAATAAACAATTTATATTTATCATATGTTAAGCAGTTAATATTTTTCAATTGTTTGCAAAAACAAAAATATAGAGAGACACGACAATGGAAATCAAATAATGAAAACTTGTGAAGGGTTCTTTGGCTTTTTATGACATTTTGTAATTTTTTTGTTTTATTAATATTCGATATGCAAAAGTAATAAATAATACGTAAAGGAATATTTTTCCGATGACTAACGTTTTTTTTATTACGATCACTGGGGTAGATATGGTATGGAAAAAGAATAATTTCTTTTGTTGTTAAAAGAAAAAAATCAGGAAGAATAAAAGGTGCGAATTATTTTGAATTCAGCTGAATTTCAAGGCGCAAAGAGAGACATTACATCGTACGTGCTAAGTGATAAAAAGATAATAAAAAAAAGATTTGAGATAAGAAGAAAACAAAAATCCCACCACATCAACTTCAGACAATGGCATAAATTCAAGGACAGAAAAATAATTACCTTATGATTTGTTGAACTAAAGGCAGACTAAATAAAAAAAATAAGAGGTACGAGAGAAGGGGGAATCACATCATATGAAGGCAGATCTACATATCGGCTAGAGTCATAATTAGCTTGACTAAATTTCGATATTTATGTCACACTAAAAAATATGTCAAAGACGTTGGCATTGAGTTGACCTATTTTGTACTTAAATTTGAGACAATCTTATAAATATTAAAACAATTAGCTAAATTCCGATCTTTATATTACACTGAACCAACATTAAAGATGTTGACATTGATTTAGGACCAAAGATAATAAAGCTTTATAATAAGCAAATTTTGGCCTTAAATTTAAGCGATATTTCATAAAGATTATGTCAGTTAGTTTAAATTAAGTACGAATGTCCTTATCACATAATGTTCCATTGTGTTTGTCGCCAAATCAATGTCATTTTCTTTAAAATTAGTACACTTTTTTCCAGCGCAGGATCTATTTTGCATAACATTCGCGTGCTTTATCTTGGGAATTTTTGCCCATTGTTAGTGAAAAACGAATGGACGAATGTTCACAAATACTATTTACCGACGAAGCCAATTTTCTTCTGGCATTTTTTTTTGTTTTCATTTCTTTTTTTCCGCTTTTATTTTTGCTGTACGAAAGTGAACATAAAGGCTGTGACTCAAACAGCGATAAAACCAGATTTGCTTGAAAACAAAAGGTGATAAAAATCCGATGCCGAATTGTTGCAAAACAATTGAGCTCAACGTGTATAATTGTGTGTGAGAATACGCGGAGAGATGGATACTTGTACATGTGCCAAAATACACTATCAACAGTTAAAAGCTAAAAGTTATATTTACAATCAGAGCAAAAATCGTCCAAGTGTTGGCTGAAATGCAAAAACATGTAACTAACATTTTCTCTATACCTAATTATACGTTCCTTACAACATTTTATCCGTACACTGAAAAAAAATTTTTCATAAAATTAAAGAAATGCTCCAAAGACGCAATTAGTTTTTAAAATAAGTACATTTTGTACTTAAAATATAGATAATTTCAATAATATTAAGTAATTTACTTAATTTTAAGTAAATTTTCTTAATTTTATGTACAAAATGTACTTATTTTGAAGACTAAGGACGTCTTTGGAGCATTTCTTTAATTTTATGACAATTTTTTTTTCAGTGTAAGGTTTACGAAGTTAATTTATTTTCTCAGAAATATTACGAAATTTGCTATGATTCGTAAGGAATTTGGGGTTTTAATAACAAAGAATTATTTGATTTAAGGTAAAGCGTCTTAAAATTAAGATTTTTCCTTTAAAGTTCGTTCCAAACTCAATATCTCAGATACGAATTAAACAATTGCCATTAAATAAATAATTTTAATACAGTTTTAATTTTTTTTATTTATGTTGAATTTATTGGACTTTTTCCTATTTTGTAAAAACAATTACTTTTTTAATTCATATACTCGAGTTTTTTACCACTGGACTTTATGAAAATATAAAAAAATATATGAAAAAAATCCTCAGTTTCGATTCCAATTCCTATTTTCAAGTTTGACAAAAAAGCCCCCCCTCTAATTTTGGACATTTTATATTGAAGTTTTCTAAAGCTTTTTGCTAAATTAAATATGTCACAACAACAAAATTTGGCGAAATGGTATTTGTGTAGAAATTCATTTTTGCACGGAAATCTTCTCAATTTTTTTCCGAAATTTGTTGAAAATTTAATCGATTTTGCATTTTTAATGAAAATATTATCGACATTTCTTTTGTTTGCCAATTTTGCCGAAATTTAAGTGTCTGGAAAATTTTGTCGGATTTGCATTTTTCTATACAAATGCTTCGAAATTATACTTTTCAAAAAAAATATCCCAGCATTCATCGAAATTGCATTTTTCTAGAAAAATTTCATTAATATTAAATTTTCTAGAAAACATCATCACTTTTGAATCTTTCGAGAAATTTGCAAATTCGTCTAAAATTTGGTAAATTTTGCATTTTTTGAAAATTTCATTAAAATTGTAGTTATTTTGAAAAATTCATCGAAATTGTATATTTCATTAAAATTGATTTTTTCTAGAAAAATTCAACGAAATTGTAATTCTCATCAAATTGCATTTTTCTAGAAAATTTCATCGAAGTTACATTTTTCTAAACAATTTCGTCGAATTGGCAATTTCCAAAAAATCAAAAATTGATTTTTCCAGAAAATTTCGTAGAAATTAATTAATTGTAAATTTTAACTGTTTATTTTGAAAGTGGCGTAGACGCCATTCTGCTTTACTCTATTCACCATTAGAAAAAGAGAGTGTATATAGAAACACTGAAGTCTTGAGATGAACTGAATGTAAATAATAATATACCCAGCAAAATTTCTCATTACCAAATAATCCGACGAGTAACCAAAGTTCGATAATGGTAAGTACTTATTATTTAGCCACTTTTGTCATTATTTTAACATGGGGATGTCATTGGAGGAAAGTACGTCCCAAAAGCATACAATAAAGTAGCATAATAAGTACTTATTTGTAGCATAGGCATGCCACTTAAATATGCGCTTATATTTTCACGATTTTAAGTACTTGAATAATGCATTACCAATATGTTCAAAATAAGTAGTAGATATGGTAGATATGTAGAAATGGTCGTTTACAGTGATTTTTTGCATATTGTCGCGCATATTTCTCAAAACAAACAATTTCCTCATGCCAGATTTGAATTTCTGAACCCAAACCTCCAGTTGAAAAATTCTTCAATGATTTAACATCTTAAGACATACAGCTATTATTGTCTTTGGCTGTTCATATTGCAAAATGTCCACTTCTAAAAAACATTTAAATAATAGGATCAGCCCTCCTAAATACAATTAGAAAGAAGCTGCTCATCTTCAACACGTAGTGTTAATGAATTATAAATAATAACATAAAAATATTTGATATTCAACAAAAAATACTATGCTTACTGAAATGTAGTAAAGTCTTTCTAATCGTCCAACTAATCTCAGAATCCACGCCATCTACCTGGCGATTGGTGTAGAGACAACTGTGTCGAACTGGCAACCCTTACCAGTCACATGGGTGGTGAAAATGGTGAATTTAAGTCTCGCTTAAAGCTTTGGCTGTGTGACTTGTACGCTTTCTTCGTAGGTATATAATTCCCATATGCAAATTTCTTTGTAGATTGGTATATATACAAGTGATGATCGCCACAACTACAAGCTCACACTGTGTGTCATGTATAAGACCCTCTGATGATATCCCCGCACAGGATTGAAATACGTATAAGGGTATGTGTTTACATGGCTTTCAGAGCGCAGTGTCTTACAAAGAGATTGTATATAAGAAGAGATACCATTTCATTCACCTCAACGAAAGGTGAATTCCGACTCGTGAGCAAAGATGAGTTCATGAAAAAATTTATTGAAAAATCGTGTATTTTGTGTGCTTTTCTTTCACTTTTTCACATGCACGTCAATAAACACACAAAATAAAATTATTATACGTTAGTTGAAACAAAGAAAACCGAGAACATATCTTTTTTTAATCTATTTAAATTTCCTTTATGTCCACCACTTCGATAGAAAAACTCACCTCTGCACATGAATTTTCGCCGTGGTATATCTTTATAAATTGAATCTCTTTGGTGTCTTATCTTTTCCAATACACCACAAAAACCTCTCTTTCGAAAGGAAGAGTTGATCGAAAAAGCTGAACAATTCGAATGTGAAAACATTCAATAAATAAATCTAATTAAAACAATTAAATCGATCATTAACAAAAAACTTCTAAAAAACGTCCATATTTATTGTTTTTTTATTTACGTCATTCTGCATTTAATCATAAGATCCAATAAAATATAGTAAAACCTAAACAGAATCAGTATAATTAATTCCACGAATTTTCAATTTCATAGTGAAAATTTATAATAATTACTCCCAGTCAAAGACGATAATAATTATAATTTATAATATAATACAATTTTGTAATACAATTTCTTCATATTTTTACGTTTAACTACGAAATATACTTAATTTAAATTGACATTGTCTTTGGCTTGAGGTCAATGCCAATAACATTAATTAATATAGTTCCATTTTGTGAAGTAAATGGATACCTACAGTGTTAGTGGAATCTAAAGGTAGATAAACGGCTCATTTTGTTATAACCGACCATTTTCATTTTAGAAGGTTTTACTGTACATCAAAATCGATCGAAATGAGAAGGAGAGCTCTCGCTCGCTTACGATCATTGAGTTAAACTTTGAGCTTTTATGTCGATGCCTGAAATGAACTTTTTTTTAAGTTTATCAATGAAATGCATTTAAATGTCGGTTTTGTATAAACGTAGCCGTCTGTCTGTCCGTCCGTACCAGCCAGCGGAGTATCGAGGCTGTCTGTGTCGTCGATGTTGTCGATCTGGGTTGGAACTTTATCGAGTTCAAATTTAGCATAAACTTCATCGCCCAACGTCTTGTCAGAGAAATTCGGGCGATATGAGAGGGAGCAATGTAATGTAAATTTGAGGCTATTTGAATTGGGTTTCTCTTGATCGGATATCTGTGTATTTTAACTGTTTCGTGATGACGGTGTCAAATAATATTTCTGTTTGATTATATGTTTATTAACAAATGTTGTCAGTGAAAAAACGTCAAAAGCTTTAAGTGATTGTTTGAGGGACTCTCATGAAAAGTGGCGGTTAGTTTGAATGACATATGTCATATGTAAGTAAGCTGCTGCAGGTGCTTTTGTAAAAATGCATGATTTATTGTGGCAATTGTAGAATGACACACTTACATATAACTCCTTCCTTGGTTTCAATCAATAAACGTTATGTTATAAAATTAATAATAATTATTATTATTATTATACATACTCATCATATATCAAAGTAAACTAAAAGCATTAGATTTATAAATAATATTTATAAAAACTGCTATTTTTGCCATATTTGATTTTGAATACAATTGCAGATACTATTTTTGTCATTTTTTATTTGGATCACAGTTTCAGATCATGACGTAGAAGTAATCTAAACTGTTCATTAAATATTACTCACACATTTTGTCCATAAGAACAATTGCTTTTGTCATTTTTGATTTGAAAACAAATGTAAGATCAATGCGTATGAGTAACGTAACGTTTAAATTGAATATAACTTATACGTTTTGTCCCTGGTATAATTACATTGTAAGTGGTCAGCAGACGATGAAATTTGCTTTACAAGCAATGTAACAATGTCAGTGAATACGCTGCAGGATTCGAACACAAAGACTATATTTAATCAGGAATCGAACTCGAAGCTGCCATTGAACATAGAATTATATAAAACATATTTTAAAACCAGTAAGGAAAGGCTAAAGTAGGGCGGGGCCGACTATATAATACCCTACACCACTCTACACCACTAATATTGAATAACTCTGATATATAAATTTTGTAATTTATGTATAAATTGTTTACATAAATTTACTTTTGGGACATTTTATACTTAAATAATACCCTGTACCACAGTATGGTGTAGGGTATAAAAACGATTGGATCTAAAGAGCCAAATCGGATGAAACATATATAACGGAGCTATAGCTAAATCTTAACCGATTTTCTTCAAATTAGGTAGTGTTGGTTCATGCATCAAGAAACTCTGCCATTCTAAATTTCAAAATGATTGGATGTAAAATACAGCTTCTACAGGACTAAAGGGCCAAATCGGATGAAACATATATAAGGGAGCTATAGCTAAATCTTAACCGATTTTTTTCAAATTCGGTAGTGTTGGTTCATGCGTCAAGAAACTCTGCCATTCTAAAATTCAAAATGATTGCATGTAAAATATAGCTGCTATAGAACTAAACGGCCAAATCGGACGAAACATATATATGGGAGCTATAGCTAAATCTTAACCGATTTTCTTCAAATTCGGTAGTGTTGGTTCATGCATCAAGAAACTCTGCCATTCTAAAATTCAAAATGATTGCATGTAAAATATAGCTTCTATAGAACTAAACGGCCAAATCGGACGAAACATATATATGGGAGCTATAGCTAAATTTTAACCGATTTTCTTCAAATTCGGTAGTGTTGGTTCATGGATCAAGAAACTCTACCATTCTAAATTTCAAAATGATTGGGTGTAAAATACAGCTTCTACAGGACTAAAGAGCAAAATCGGACGAAACATATATATGGGAGCTATAGCTAAATCTTAACCGATTTTCTTCAAATTCGGCAATGTTGGTTCATGGATCAAGAAACTTTACCATTCTAAATTTCAAAACGATTGGATGTAAAATATAGCTTCTATATAACTAAAGGGCAAAATCGGACGAAACATATATATGGGAGCTATAGTTAAATCTTAACCCATTATCTTCAAATTCGGCAATGTTGGTTCATGGATCAAGAAACTTTACCATTCTAAATTTCAAAACGATTGGATGTAAAATATAGCTTCTATAGAACTAAAGGGCCAAATCGGATGAAACATATATATGGGAGCTATTGCTAAATCTTAACCGATTTTCTTCAAATTCGGTAGTGTTGGTTCATGGATCAAGCAACTTTACCATTCTAAATTTCAAAACGATTGGATGTAAAATATAGCTTCTATAGAACTAAAGGGCCAAATCGGATGAAACATATATATGGGAGCTATAGCTAAATCTTAACCGATTTTCTTCAAATTCGGCAATGTTGGTTCATGGATCAAGAAACTTTACCATTCTAAATTTCAAAACGATTGGATGTAAAATATAGCTTCTATAGAACTAAAGGGCCAAATCGGATGAAACATATATATGGGAGCTATAGCTAAATCTTAACCGATTTTCTTCAAATTCGGCAATGTTGGTTCATGGATCAAGAAACTCTACCATTATAAATTTCAAAACGATTGGATGTAAAATACAGCTTCTATAGAAATAAAGGGCCAAATCGGACGAAACATATATATGGGAGCTATAGCTAAATCTTATCCGATTTTCTTCAAATTCTGTAGTGTTGGTTCATGGATCAAGAAACTCTACCTTTCTAAATTTCAAAATGATTGGATGTAAAATATAGCTTCTATAAAACTAAAGGGCCAAATCGGACGAAACATATATATGGGAGCTGTAGCTAAATCTTAACCAATTTTCTTTAAATTCGGTAGTGTTGGTTCATGGATCAAGAAACTCTACCATTCTAAATTTCAAAACGATTGGATGTAAAATACAGCTTCTACAGGACTAAAGAGCAAAATCGGACGAAACATATATATGGGAGCTTTAGGTAAATCTTAACCGATTTCCTTTAAATTCGGTAGTGTTGGTTCATGGATCAAGAAACTCTACCATTCTAAATTTCAAAATGATTGGGTGTAAAATACAGCTTCTATAGGACTAAAGGGCCAAATCGGACGAAAGATATATATGGGAGCTATATCGAAATCTGAACTGATTTCAACCAAATTCAATAGGGATCTTTACAGCTACGAAATACTCTAAATTGCAAAATTTCAGAACGATCGGAGTGAAATTGCGACCTGTAGTCGACGAACAACTTTACATGGACAGACGGACGGACGGACAGACATGGTTAAATCGACTCAGCTGGTGATTCTGAGTCGATCGGTATACTTAATACTTTAAGGGTCTAGCTGTGTTATTTTCAGGTGTTACAAACATCTGCCGTGAAACAAACTGTACCACAGTGTGGTGTAGGGTATAATAAACCCGAAGCTGTATTCGTTCGGCGGATATTCGTTTTGTGTCATTTTAAGTCGATTGAGCAATGTCCATCCGTCCGTCTATCTGCTTATTAGAATCTTCTGAAATTTCACACATTGAATTATTTTATTGGTCGCTATCACCTAGAGAAAAATGGGCGAAGTTGCCTTTTGGTACCTCCCACACAATTGGAAAATTCTGCATCAAAATTAAACTGCTTATAACTTTAATACCAGTGCATAAAAATACTTGAAATGTCGTACAGTATAATGTTTTTGTAGCGCCTATAGTCCGGTAAAAAAGTGGGCATTATTATACAGCCCCTTTTGGTACCTCCCACACAAATGGACCGTTTTATTACAAAAGTTAACGGCTTATAACTTTAATACCAGTGCATACAAATACTTGAAATTATTTGTACAGTGTAATCGTGTTATAGTGTCTACAGTTCTGTGAAAAGCGGGCGTTATCACCACACACCGTTTTGTACCTTCCACACTAAATGACCAAATCATACCAAAATTGGATAGCTCGTAACGTTAATATACCAATGCACATAAACGCTTATATAGGGTGATCCATTTCGAGGTTCCCTACTTTTTTAAAGAAAACAAAAACACAGAAAATTCAAATTGAATGGGGAATGTTTATTATCATTTGAAAGAGCATTCTTTGGCATTTATTTTTTGAAGATTATGTCTATCAAATGTTGGCCGCGGCTATGTCTCAGATGGTCCATCCGTTGAGTCCAATTTTCGATGACTCGTTCGAGCATTTCGACTGGTAACTGGCGATTGACACGCGTGATGTTTTGCTCCAAGGCCTGAATCGAAGCGGGTTTGTCCGCATAAACTTTAGACTTTACATATACCCACAGGAAAAAGTCTAACGGTGTGATATCACACGATCTTGGTGGCCAATCGACCGGCCCAAAACGTGAAATTATCTGCTCACTGAATTGTTCTCTTAATAAATCCATTTATTCTTGTAATTAAATTGCAGGTCGTATTTATGGTCCCATTGTGATGAAATTTAGCACAGTGCCCTTTTATGGCCCAAGAACGATCCCTATTGAAACTGGTCAAAATCGGTTCAGATTTAGATATAGCCCCCATATCATGGCTGTGGAGTCGAGCCAAAACTACTCGAGATTCCACAGCCACATCACAATCGGACCATAAATACGAACTGCAATTTAATTACAAGAATACATGGACAGACAGACAGAGAGACGGACATGGCCAAATCGAATCGAATTTTAAAATCATTCGACTCCGACTCCAGCTCCGACAGTTAAGTAATATAAATTTCTTAAAAATTATATTTCTACTAAGACGTGAGTTCATGTTACTGAAAATAAGATATAGCTTTGTTAAAAAAACACAAAAAGTAGGTATTCAATACCAGTAATTAAATAAAATTGTATTATTACTATTATTTTACTATACTAAAATGACAATTCTTTCAACATGGAATCATGATAAAATTTTCATCAATCACTGTACTCCAGGGATGGTCCGTCTTAAACTGTGACGTATATGACATACATTTGACATACGTATACAACGTCGTGAACCTAGTGGCGGAAACTTGACTTTGTCACTAACAGTAATTAATTAGCAAATCAATAGAAAAGAAAAAAAGTTTATTTATTGGTTCAAATGAATTATTATTTGTTTATAAATTAGGTTTCTTCTTCACTCGAATCTCTATCTTCAATGCCTTCAAAGTTGTCTTTTTTCGCGTATTTTAAATGAAGAGTAAACTTACAGCAACTTTTTAGATCGTTCCGATTCTAATAGATTTCGAAAGTCAGAATGCACATGAGACCAATTGGAGAAAATGCCTTCTACTTATGCAGGGGACGCTGGGATCATCAGTAATTTTAGAGCAAATGATGACAATGTGTTACGACGACTTTTTGCCATATTCCAGAATAAGTAAGGCCTTCTAGTTTTTGAAACAAGCACAGAAATGAGTGGGGTGTCAAAGTTTGTTGGAGAGAGGCAGACAAACTACAAACTTTGATACTTGCCTTAAAAAAAATTGCCCCGTGGGAATCAGAATTTATATAATATTTTGCAAAAAAAAAAACTGAAACTGAACGATTTATTGTTCGTCAAGACTATAAATTAAATGGTCTACAAAAGATGTGAAGAAAAGTGAATTTTTATGATCTGAAAAGATGTGCGTGCCGTTGTTGAAAAAGTAGATTTATCGCCGAAATAGTTGATTTCCCCATTTTGAAGTTGATTAATGTTCGGGTTGTACAATATATCACACCATTGTGTAAATATCGGTATTCGATCAAAAACATATATTTTCTCAAAAAATTTTAAATAAAGTTGTATCTCGGATTTCGATTAGTTTTTATATGGTGTCCACCAGATTTTTACGTGAAGGGCTGAAGTCTGCAGCGTCCTTAGAACTGATATTACAGTTTACGACATTTCATACGGGTTTATGACGTATGTGACCTTTACACCTTTCTGACAGTCGTAAACCTACAAAATCATGTCGTGGACCATCCCTGCTGTACTCGTATGTGTTTTAATATACCTCAATTTTTGGAAATTATGTTCGCTTCAGGCAAACAGTTCATTCGTTATTTATTATACCCTATAGGAGGTTATAAATTTGTTTTTTTTTGACAGATTTATAAAAAATATTACAGCTAGACACACTTTAAAAGTATTTAGTAGTACCATATTAAATTGTAGCAGTATTAAAATTTGGCAATAAGAACTCTTCCACACTAAGGAGGAAACCTATTGGAATTGGTGAAAATCGGTTCAGGTCGATATTGCCTCCAGATATACAACATGTTTCTTTAGATTTGGCCTTGTAACGCTATGGAAGTTGTATTTCACATTTAAACTTTTTTTTGAATTTAGTAGGATAGAATATATTTATACAAGAAAACATTTTGTGGAATTTTAACAAATTCTGTTTAGATTCAGATTTATAATGTAAGTATCTCATATTTATGTTTACAATATCAGAGCTTATTCTGCTCTTGGCCTTTCGTTACTTCCCAGCAAAAAATAAAAGAAGTACTTCCAAAAGAATAACATTATAAGTACTTCCAAATCATAAGTATGAAAATTTTTTCGGCATTTAAGGAAGTTCTTCTAAATAACTAATCAAAATGTAATTTCGGAATATAAATTATTAACCCTAGAATGCATAATTTCAAAACGATTGGATGTAAAATAAAGCTTCTGACGTGATAAAAGTCCAGATCGGAGAGAACATATATATGAGGGCTATGAAATATATGTGAAATACTGCTTCTATAGTGCTAAAGGGAAGAAATAAATATTTATATTTCGGCTATATCAGAATTAGTGAATGGTTCTGGAAGCTAGTCGACTTTCGACTTTTTCATCAACCAAATTTCGTTTCAGTCGACTAAGTCGATTAATCGGACCTAAAAGTCGACTAAATAACATAAAGTCATTTCAAAATATGCTGATTTTCTTCGAAATATGTTAAATTGTGGAATTGTAGTACATTGGATTGCGATAAAAACTGAATTTATTAATAACACTTTATACTTTCCAAAAATGTTGATATATCGTCACTAGAAATCCACAAGAGCATAAACCTCAAAAAATAAAAATTCGTTTTTCGTCCAAAAAAATACGTAACAACAAGTGCTCGTTTTTGATAAAACACAAAAGGCGTAACCCACATTGTATTAAACAGAACGTACTGTATTCATCTATTTAACCTTTGAAGTTGTTCTCTTGTTGCTGTTTTGATTTTTGTCAATCGTGTTTGACAGCTATTTTAGGGTCTGTATTTAAATTTGGTCTTTATCTGAATGGTATCCATTTTTTGTTAAATTTCGCAGTGTTCATGATTCTATAAACTAATCTCTGCCAAATTTTATAATGATCTGAAGTAAAACATGAAAACACATTTTTCCAACCTTGCTAGTGGCCGTTTATTCTCGGATTAAAAAATCCTTTGTGCAAAATATAGTACATTTGACTAAAATATGACTTCTATGGAGCTTAGATGCCAAATCGGAAGGAACACATCCATGCGACTATGTGGGGCTATATGTAAATTTGAACCGATATTGTTCACACAGATATTAACTGTTGAAATAAGATACTCTTTACCAAATTTCATGAATATCGAAAGGAAATTATATTTTCTATAGATGGTTCTAAACTGATATTCAAATATTTGAGAGATTTTTGATCGTTCGCCGTAGACGAAAGAAAATAAGTTACAGAAACAGGCGCTATATATAAATACGGATTGTCTTTCAATTACAATACAAATTGTCTTGTCCCAAAATAAAGATATGTGCAAAACTTCTTTGAAATCGGTCTATATTTGTGACCTGCACATTGATTACAAGAATTCATGCACAGACTGACATAGCTATAACGGTTCAGAACGTGATTCTAAGTCGATTGGTATAATAAACTATGGTTCAATATATCTCTTCTCATTTTGGGTGTTAGAAACAAATGCATAGAATTATAATAAATTGTACCAGTGTGGTGTAGGTTATAATTAAATAATTTTAAAAGAAATTATGGTAATTGAATATAATATACCATACTTACTGTACCACACTGTGGTACTTTACTACTATCAGAACCGGGAAAATACATAACGCCGCTCAAATGTGTTATGTATTAAAGTGTAAAATAAAAATACTTTTTTATTAGTGAGAATGTTGATCATTTGCGAAAATTTTGCTAGAAGTTACACTATGGGGTCATTCGGTCTCACTTTTCAAGAGCCAGCTACACCATACAGATTACAAACATCTTTGAATATCCTAAACATACTTACATATACCCAGCAAAATCTTGGTAAGTACCTGTCATTATTCCCTGCATTACCAAATAATGACATCTCATTATTCGCTGCATTATTTTCGGATTATTAATAATGACTTACCAATAATAACAGAAATAAGTGATTTTTTGTTATCAAAATAATTTTGGCAAATTTTAACATAATGCAATTTTGGCTATATGTGGGTAACTGTACAAGATTTATTTATTTTCAACAGGTTTTCAAATAATACGTGCAGATTTGAATGAAAATACAATAAATATTTACGTATATCTTATGATGTTAGAACTTTGAAGAATTGGCTAAATAATAAGTACTTACCATTATCGAACTTTGCTTACTCGTCGGATTATTTGGTAATGAGAAATTTTGCTGGGTATATGTTCGTTTATCTCTTTGGCCAATTATTTGTACATTCCCTTCCGAACCAATTTAAAATAAGAGATCTCTGGACCCAAAGATGTTAATAAGAACGTCATACATTCATCAAATAAATACAACACCAAAAAAGCAAATCTTACAGTGCTTTAAAAGGTGTTGTGCAAAAGTGGTGAGAAAGAAGGTACTTCCCCGGCGCGACAACCCCCCAGCAAAATTTCTCATTACCAAATAATCTGACGAGTAAGCAAAGTTCGATAATGGTAAGTACTTATTATTTAGCCACTTTTCTCATTATTTTAACATGGGGATGTCATTGGAGGAAAGTACTTCCCAAAAGCATACAATAAAGTAGCATAATAAGTACTTATTTGTAGGTCGATTTAATATACTTGAATAATGCATTACCAATAAGTTATAAAATAAGTAGTAGATATGTAGAAATGGCCATTTAAAATGATTTTTTGCATATTGTCGCGCATATATCTCGAAACAAACAATTTCCTCATGCCAGATTCGAATTTCTGGTATTTTCATTCAAATCTACACGTATTGTTTAAAAACATGTTGAAATATAAATAATTCTTGTACAATAACCCAGCAAAATATCTCATTACCAAATAACCTGACGGGTAAGCCAAACTCAAAACTAGTAGCTGCTTATAATTTGGCCTCCCTTCGAATTATTTTTACACACGCATGTCATTGGAGGAAAGTGCTTCCACTCAAACATACCAGATGCTGAAAAATAACCACTTAACCCCACGCTTACAATTATCCAAAAAGTAAGCGTGGATGTGTAATAATTTTATGAGTGTGTTTGTGTGGTGGTGGTAGTGGATATTTCCGATTTGCTATTGCTTTGCTATTGGTGAGAAAGTAGAAGAGCGAATAATTGGGAAGAGCGTAACATTGGAAAGAGTGTAAAATTTGGAGGAGAGTAATAATAAGCGATTGCTGTTGTCATATACAGAAAAATGTCATTTACCGGGAGATGGGATTGAACTCGCGACCTCATGGTTTCTTAGTTTAGCATCATAATCACTGGCCTACGTCGCGATTCATATTTAAATCGCTTAATAATCAAGAACATAAATATAACACATCAATATCTTGGTTAGTATACGCTCGGCAAATCGAGCGACCTGTACTGTTTTGTGAATAACTTTTGATTTGGTTAACGGATAAACACCAAATTTTGACTGAGTATAATTTGAAATATTTAGAAATTAAAAATGTTATCTCCCTAACAGCATGCTTACTCGACTTAGCATGTTTTAGAATAGAGATATCGATATATCGTAAACCATTTGAAGAAAAGTTTTTTAGTTCAAATTAGATTACTAGTAATAACTTTTTTTTGTCATTATTTTGTTAGTCGTTATTTATTTACCGAAAGTAATGCTGGCGATAATGAGATATCATTACCTGGTAATCCCGGTGGTAATGGCATGTTCTTACCAAGATTTTGCTGGGAACCTTCATATAGCCAAAATTGCAGTATATGAAAATTTGCCAAAATGATTTTGATAACAAAAATCACTTATTTCTGTTATTATTGGTAAGTCATTATTAATAAGCCGAAAGTAATGCAGCGAATAATGAGATGTCATTATTTGGTAATGCTGGAAATAATGACAGGTACTTACCAAGATTTTGCTGGGCCCTTGTTAAATTCATTGGTGAAAATCCAAATTAGAACAACTTCCGGATCATAAGTTGGGGATTTTTATTGCTTCTTTGGATGCTCTTTTTTTGCTGGGTTGTTTTGTACTCGCTTGGGAATAGTGTATAGTTTTGCAAAAATACCTATTTTGTTAGCTAAATATATTCAGTGCTTTTACTAAAACTATTTTACATAAAGTTTGGTTAACTTTATAGATATTTTTGGCATATTTATATATTTGGTTAAAAGCTTCGAATATTTTATCCTCCTTTTTCACCAAAACTGTTTTTTTCAAACTGTGTAGGATATTAGTATATAGTTGGCCCAGCCAGACTTTTTGTATTTTCTTACTGTTTTAATTTTAAAACTTATATTTTCAATAACAATGCTGATTTCGAATCATTGTGCGTATATTTTATTAAAATTTATTTTTTTTAGAGTTACCAATTAGTGAAATACTAACATATTTGAGGTACAATGTGTTTTTTTTGAGCTATTTAGGGTGCATAGACACGTTCAGATTGTATTGATATGTTCCCAAAAGTTATTGGGCTATTGCTAGCGAAAAATTACGAGTCCCTGTAAGTTATGCTGAAAAAGTTGAAAAAAATATTTTTTTTCCCCTCATTTTCAAATTCAAAAACTAATATCAATAAATATTTATTGCTATGAGTAGAAAATACACAAATTATGTTATAACTCGAAATCTGCTTATTTCTCATAAAAGCGTTGAGAAAAGGCTCATAGCATTTTTTTGCGGGGAATATTTTTCTCAAAGACGCACAGTGTGCTAAACTGTGAATCTCGAGCGTCAAAACCCAAAAAAATGTTTGGATAATCTTTATATAAATATGTGTAGAAATGTTAGAAAACACTCCAAGCAACATGCTAAAATGATCAATACACTAAAAATATTATGTATCTCTGAATAACGGTACTTGAAATCTCATGATTATTTCAGTTTATATATGGAGATTACGCTCCCTTCACACTAATTCCACTTTAGGTTACAATAACTTTTTTTCTATTTAATATATTAATTTCAATCTTTTTGCTTTAAGAAGATGTATATATTTTATTAATAAAAAGTTGCATCCTAAATATGTTTTACAACGAATTAAAAACATATTCTTAAACTGAATTTTTGAAGAAAACTTGCAAATTCTTTGGACTATAACTTTTTTTGCTGGCGAGTGCGGGTGGTCCCACTATTACTTAAAGAATATCTATTCTGTCCTCTTTAAGAACATCTAAAAAGCAGCTGCAGAGAGCTGTAGTCCGTGCATTTATTTGCATATTTCGTCATGTGCTGCCAAAAATAATATCAGCAAATTTTTGATGTTTCCAAATCCAATCCAAAGCGTTTTTTACTTTATTGCAGGGAATATAAGTACTGGATCACACGAAACTATAGACATTTCGCTGTTACAAATATTTCACAAGAAGGATTTGTATTGAATTTAATGATAGACGGAAAAAGTTGCTTAGGTCTAAGCGTGGGTTTATAAGGAACACTGCTGTTTGGTTGACAAAAAAGTGATTGTGGCTTAGGATTATCGACACATTAATATTAACTTCTGACTGAATCGTATGCAGAAGCAAACACTTACTTCACACACTCTTTCTAGACTTTGTATGACGCTAAAATAAGTATTTGGTGGAGTTTAAGTATTCAATATATCCAAGTATTTAAGTATTCAATGACTCTGCAGAATTTCCCGGCTAATGTGTATCCAGGAGCACTCACAGCGATTCCTCACTTCTGATGAGCTTTCTAAGCCTTTCTACCATTTCTACCCTTTCTACCTTTCTGCGTTGAGGACATGCGTGAACAGATTTTCTATAGCTATTTAGGATTAAACAAGCAAGAAAGTTCAGTCGGGTAAACCGACTTAAAAATCCCCTCACCTTGAGTCCCAAAAAAAATATTCGTAAATGTAGTCATTATTTGTTTTTATTATATTATTATATCACAGTTATAAGCCATTAAATTTTTGGTGCAAAATGGTCCATTTGTGTGGGAGATACCAAAAAGGGCGTGTAGGTTAGGTTAGGTTGAGAAGAGGAGGCGGTGAAATTCCACCTCATGTCCTTGGACATACACGTAAGCCAGTATTCGGCCTGTTGTGCGCTCTAATTGTTATTATTTAGAAAGGTCGGTAAGCTATTCTAGGAACTCTGTACTGTCGACATAGTCCTTAATTTTCTTCCACTCTACGCCCCTAAATTGGGTCAAGTCTGGTATAGCATCATTTCCTAAGAAACGTGATCTATTGTTGGCGAACGCTGGGCAGTGGCAGAGGAAATGCTCCAACGTTTCGTCATCCTCCCCGCATGTCCTACATATGCTGTCATCTACAACTCCTATCCTATGTAGGTGTGCTTGTAAGCATGTGTGTCCTGTAAGGACGCCCATGATCTTACCAATTTCTACCTTGCTCAATCTCAGTAAGGTCTTGGCCTTGTCCTCGTCTGGGTCACCCCACAAGACCTTCGTTGTCTTCCCAACGTTTTCACTATTCCATAGCGTGATATGGGCGTTCTTCGCCCATATTTGTAGTTCAGAACGCATAACTCTGAAGGGTTTTGCGTTCTCTAATGTTGTTGTTTGCAAGTCTCTGGCTCTAGATGCCAAGGCGTTTGCTTTCTCGTTACCCCTTACTCCGCAATGGCCAGTCACCCATATGATGCATATAGTGCCGTATTCGGAGTAGGCGTTAATCGCCATTTTACAATCTAAAACGGTCCTCGACCTCACCGTTCTAGACGTTATCGCCCTAATATCCATTTGGCTATCTGTGAAAATATTCACTTTTGTTGGTCTTGTGTTAGTCCCAAGCCAGCTCACACATTCTGTAATTGCTCGGACTTCCGCCTGCAGGACTGTGTTATGGTCTGGCAGACGGAATAAGAGTTCGGTTTCCGGTTCTTCGATGTAAAGTCCTAGCCCCGTTCTCTCCCCTAGTTTCGATCCATCTGTATAACAGCAATTTCCAGATGTTGTCTGTACTACGGTTCCATCAATCCAGGATTGTCTGTCTGGTATCATGGTCTCACACTCAGCAACCATTGATCTTTCAGGTATTCTGTCGGATACTGATGATATGTCAGTTAAATCCACCGTCACTACCTCAGCTATCTTTTGATGATATGACACGTGATCGCTTTCGATCCATTCGCCCATCTCTTTGAGCCTCGTCGCCGTGAGGGCAGCTTCATATCTAATCTGTATTTCTATTGGTTGGATATTCAAGATCGTCTCCAATGCCCTACTGGATGTGGTCCTCATTGTCCCGCTTATGCCGAGACAACACATTTGTTGGACCTTTTGTAATATCATTATGTTGCACTTATTCTTCATTGATGTCCACCACACTACTGATGCGTAAGTCAAAATAGGTCTGATTACGCTCTTGTAGAGCCATTGTGTCGTACTTGGATTAAGGCCCCATTTTGAGCTAATGGCTCTTCTACATAGTGCCCAGCATATGTGAGCCTTGTTTGCTCGTTCTTCTATGTGGCACTTCCAATTTAGTTTCCTGTCCAGGATAACACCTAAGTATTTAACCCTGTTGGAAACTGGAATTGTTTTGTTTAGGAAATGTGAGTCATCATACTGACCAATCTTCGTTTTCCTTGTGAACAGACATATCTCTGTCTTTTCTGGGTTTACATTTAGACCTCTTGGTCGAGCCCAGTCATATGCAATTTTTAGAGCCGTTTCGGCCCTTCTACAAAGTTGATTAGGATTCTTCCCCCTCAGAAGTATTATAACGTCATCTGCGTAACAGACTGGTTTAAGTCCTTCATCCGTTAGTATCCTTAGGAGACTATTTATAGTAGTGACCCACAGGAGTGGTGATAATATACCGCCCTGTGGTGTTCCCTGTGCTACTCTGTCTCTTATTTTTATGTCGTGGGACCCACAATTTATCCATCTATTCCTTAGCATGTGGCTTATCCAGTCTCGGAGAGCCCGGTCCACCTGAAACTGGTCTAAGGATTGGATGAGTGTGCCGGTCCGTACATTATTGAACGCCCCTTCAATGTCTATACATACCGCAAGTGTATACATCTTTCTATTGAAGGATTCTTCTATGTTGTGTACTACATCGTGTAGGGCGGTATCCACCGATCGCCCTTTAACATAGGCATGTTGTCTAAATTTTAGCATTTCGCCTGGTATCTTACTTTTAATCATGGTATCCACTATACGCTCCCTGGTTTTGAGTAAGAACGATGTTAGGCTTATTGGTCTATAAGCCTTAGGTGTTGCATAACTTGCCTTGCCGGGTTTAGGTATGAAAACTACCCTTGCCTCCTGCCAGGCATTCGGTGTGTATGCGAATTTTAGACATGCTGTGAAAATGGCGGCTAGATGAGTTGATATGTAATCCACCTCCATCTGTAGTAGTGCCGGAAATATTCCATCAGGTCCTGGTGCCTTAAATGGTGAAAAGCTTCTTACGGCTTCTTTGACCATATGGTCTGTAATGATATAACTTAGTTGTTCCTCATTTTCACTGTAGTTCGGTAACTCAGTTTGGCCCGTCGTACCTTGCGGAAAATGGGTGTTCATCAAAAGTCTTACCATCTCTTCGGTTGAGTCCACTCTTCTGCCCATATCGTCTACCATTGTTTCGGTTTGGGTATGGGTTTTTGAGAGGAACTTTTTAATTTTAGAAACATCGTTAACGCTATCGACCTGTTCGCAGAATAGCTTCCAGGAGTTTCGTTTTGCTGTTCTTGTGATTTTGTTATATTCTCTGAGTCTTCTATGGTAGTCGTCCCAGTATACTGGAGATTTTTTACGGCGTGCCCTATTGTAAAGTCTACGGACCTCTTTCCCAATGTTACGAATCTCCCCGGTCATCCAAGGCTTCTCTTGGGCTGATTTCCTTTCTCGAAGCGGACAGCTGTCTTCGAAAGACCTTACTAATACATCCGTAATGTTATCAACATTAGTGTCAATATCCTCAACACTTAGGCACTCAAAAAGTCCATGCCCTAGTCTTTCTCTAATTTAAAGGGCGTGTAAATAACGCCCACTTTTCACTGGGCTCTATTTACTATAAAAGCATTACACTGTTCAAAATTTCAAGTATTTGTATGTACTAGTTTTAATATTATAAGCTGTTAACTTTTGGTGCAAATGGTGCATTTTTTTGGGAGGTACCAAAAGGGGCGTGGCCGCACCTCACATTTTTCTTGAGGTGTTATCGACTAATAAACTAATACTATGTGAGGAATTTCAGAATAGTCGAGTAAGCAGTATAGAAGTTATTAAAGAATCAATATTTCACTAAATGTGTACCCTTTGTGTGTGAGGTACTAGAAGGAGTGGACCAATATGGGCCATTTTTTCTCAGAAGTTTTGACATGTCGGTAAAACCACCCACCCCAAATTTGGAATCCCTAGGTAGATTGGGAAAAAGGTATGGACTTTTGACGCTCTAGATGCTGAATTTGGCACACTGTGAGACGCCAACTTAAAATATCGAAGATATTTATAACTTTTGACATATGATAATATTTGAATGCAATTTTTTAAGGGTTAGCGGGAGAGAAGCGGGGACGAATGTTTAGAGAAAAATAAAAAAGGGTGCTCTTTATTTCGTTCATTGGACTGAAGAGTGCTTTACGAAGTCTTAAACTTCAAAATCACCACCAAGTTAACTAACCTCTCAGATTTCCTAGCAAACTTTGTCGAATCTGGTCGAATCTTCCAAAAACAAAATCTTACATAGGAAAACGGCTAATACCACTGGATTCAGGGTGCCTATATTGGTGTATCCATAGGGTCTACTTTCTGTTACATATTTGGACCAGCACAGTGCTATTATTGTACCAGGAATATTGCGGCTGAAAGGAAGCGTTGAGTGAATATTATTAACTAAAAATCCACTTCCCTTTTGGTTTAATGGGGATGATGATTTGAGGAGACACACATCACAACATAACATGCTAAAGTAGGTTCCGCACACATTCCACTTAATTTTTTTTGCCTTACCCTGATCTGTATTTCAGAAGAAAAAAAAAACAACTCTTCGCCGTCACTTGTCATTGCTGGCCGCAAAAATCATGAATTTAAATCAATACCAATGAACGGAACAAGAAACTAAAGCATCAATATTATGTATTTTCAGTTTCTGATCAATAACCCGCATCAAGACAAATTATGTTTTGTGTCTGTTTGTGTTTTAGTTTTGTTTCCAATTTTTTTTGAAACGAGTTCAAGGATAACCGCCAAGTTTGCCGGTTTTATTTCGCACATTCTCCCTATCTCTCTCTCGCTTACTGTGGGGAGAATTTGAATTGTTGTTTTTCTTTGGGTGTATGTTTGAAAGGTTTTTTTGAACAGATACTCAAAGCTTTGCTCTGGCTGCGACTTTGGCCGGGCACCGGTCTTGCCTCGGCAACTGAGGCGATCGGCAATCTGTTGTTGTGCGACTGTTGTCAACAGTTTTGGTTTTGTTCGTAGCCGACCAGACAACCGACAATCGACGATCATTAACAACAACACAGTGTGTGCCTTGTTGTTGGGTGGGGGGAGTGGGTCTTTTGGCTTTTGTTTGATTGTGCGTTTTTTTAGCTATTATTTCAGCCGATCGCGACTCGTTCGTTGGTTTGTTGTTGTTCGTTCGGTGTATTAACTTGGCTGACACTACCTGTTTAGTAAGTTCCAAGAGCCAAGCTTTAACGCACTCACACAGGCGCAGAGAGCGAGTGTTCGTTCGCTGGTCGCTGTTACGACTTCGTCAGACCTCTACGGCTTATGGCCAACAACAATTTGAAAACTGAAAACAACATTGCCGCCGCCGTCAATACTTGGCTCTGAAAATAAAAATTTCTTGTCTTCAGTTTTTCATAGACGTTCATAGAGTAAATACCGCAACTCAAACTCAAACTCAGCCTCAGATATAAACCAAAAACAACTAAAGAAAAAAGATTAAGAAAAAATAAAAAAGAAACGAAACACGCTTACAAAAAAAAAAGAAAGAAATCGAACAAGTGCTTTTTAGAGATTTTTTTTCTCAAATTGGATACAATCAAATCGAATCAAATCTCAAATCACATTTCTTGTGTGGCGGAAACCAAAGAAAAATAAAAGCGAAGAAAAAACGAGCATAATTAAAGAAAATACTGGCGAAGACAAAAAAACTAGACTTAAGTGAAGTGATCGTACGGGTTTTTGGGTTGTCCAACCGTTGTCGCCTGGTGCAGGGTGGACCACCACCTAATCAAAACGCAACGAAATCGAAAAACGTAAAAAAACGACGGTGACAACCGCTGCTGTAGCTGCCATCTCTAATCCCTTTTGCAAAGGAAAATTTTCCAACACCAGTTATCTGAGCCACGCTTCAGCGATAACTTCTTTGGAACAAAGTAATGATACCATCAACCAACCAATTTTCTATTTTGTGTGCATGCATAACTCCGCAAATCTCATACAAAATCTGCAACATTCATCCAGCCATCCATCCATCCATCTACCAATCCATTTATCCATTCATCCATCTATACTCGTATCAATCTTATAATTGCTGCAAAGAAAAAAATAAAACACAAACTGGCAAACAATTTCCATCCTCCATTTCCATCATGTAATTGTGCAAAATTGTTTGGATCTTGCAAAAGACACAAGGCTCCGCTGTACGGGCCCCCAGGCCCCGCTGTACAGCCCGTCGTCTTATAATCACCGTCTTTTTCCCCGGCAACACCTCCTGCTTTTGCAATCACCACCTCCTTTTTTGCGCCAAGTGTCAATTTAGATGTGTGCTTTCGATATCAGCGATAGAGGTCTGATAAGTTTGGTGAACATGTTACAAAAAAATTACCCATAATGAAAATTAAAATAATTCTAAACTTAGTCCCGAATCACACGCGGCAACTGTAGGTGCGGCTAATCGGAAGTTCGTTGGAGAGAATTCCCTCTCTCACCTACGAATTTCCCATTAGCCGCAACTACTGTTGCCTCGTGTGATTCGGAACTTATTTTAAGCCTTGCGCACACTGACGCTGCGTTTTTTCTGTCGTTTAAACATGAGCGTCAAAAAATTGCGGCTATCGGCCTAAGCTTTTAAAGGTAGTTTGCACTTAAAGAAAAAACTATATAATGGAAACGAATGTTAATCAAGGTTCTGACAAAGACGTGCAAACTAAATAAATGCACAGAACCGTTTTTAGGAATAAAAAGATTGCTTGGATTTAAAGAATTTTAAATAATTCTTAACATCTTTTAATGCTTGGACCCATTGAAGCTTCTTTTTGTGACGCTGCGTTTTTTCCTGCCATTTGAAAAAATGTTCCATAAAAAAATATTCTACAATTTGACAAATGAAAGGCAGCGTCTCTTAAAGATTTGGCGGCCTTTAAATATAATTTGAACTGCAAAATTAAACTTTGTAATGAAAATATTTGATAAAGTCTCAATCAAGTCGTTTTAAAGGACTAAAAGATTACCTTCGAACCATTTGGAAATGTTTTAACCCTATTTTAAGGCTTGTCACCACTGGCGTTTCTTTTTGTGACGCAGCGTTTTTTTAAATATCTCTTAAGAGAAAAATTCTTTAACTTGAGAATTGACCTAAACTTTTAGTGTTAGTTTACACTGAAAGAAAAATCTACGTAATGGAAACGAATGTTTCATTAAAAGTCAGTCAAAGGGCCGCAGAACCGTTTTTTGGGACAACATGTTTATCTATTAAACAATTCGAATATTTTTAAACGTATTTTAAGGCTTGGCTCCACTAACGCTTCTTTATCTGACGCTGCTTTTTTTCTGTCATTTATAAAATGTATTTTTAGGAAAATTCTTCATTTTCACATAAAACGTTTTTAAGGAAAAAAAATATTGATTGCTTTTAAACAGTTTTAAATAATTTTTAACATTTTTTAAAACTTGCGTCCACTGACGCTTCTCTTTGTGAATCTGCGTTTTTTCCGACATTTGAAAAAAATTGGCGTGCGTAAGCCTTTAGATATAGTATATGCTGAAATAAAAAAAAAACTTTGTAATGGAAAGTTTGATTGAGTATTTTTCGAGTCGTTTTTATCGACAAAACGATTATTACCTTTAAACAATTTGGAATTATTTTAAACCTATTTTAAGGCTTATCCCCACTGACGCTTATTTTTGTGGCGCAGCGTTTTTTCTGTCATTTGTAAAATATCTCTTAAGAGAAAAATACTTTAACTTGACAAATGACTGAAAAAAAATCTGGACAAAGAGCGGCAGTGGGAAAAAAATAAACAAATAAATAAAGAAAAACCTAAGTAGTGGCAACGAATAGTTCACTGAGCACCAGTCAAGGTTCAGACAAAGACCAAAAAACTAAATAAAGACACAGAACCCTTTTTAGGGACAAAATGATTAGCTATTTAAAAATTTCGAATAATTTTAAACTTTTTTAAATTTCGCGTCCACTTTCTTTCTGTGAAGCTGCTTTTCTTCTGTTAATTTTAAAATGTTTATTAAAAAATTCTTCAATTTAACAATTGATAGACAAAAGCACAGTATCACAAAAAAGTAGCAGTGGGCGTAAGCCTTTAGACCTAGGTCACATTGATGGAAAAAACTATTTAATGGAAACGAACGTTTCATTGAGTTCCAGTCAAGGTTCGGACAAAAACCTTAAGACTACACGCTGAAAAAAAATCGCTTCTGTAGTATATTGTCCCAAACATATTCGGCTTGAAATATACATATGTTTATGGTACACTCCAAATATATAATATTTGGAGTAATACAAATATTATATGTTTGGGAGGATATTGTTCTAAACAAAAATATGTTCGCATTCTAATATTTTTGTATTGAGAACTAGTATTTCCGAAACAAAGTTTAATTTGTATTTATGTATTTTGGCAATGTATTAATGCCCAATTTAAAGACAAGTTTTCTGGTTTTCAGATTTTTTTATACATTTTATAGGTTTATAAAATTTAATTAATGTGTTGACAGAAAATGATGAATTGGAAAAAAACTAACTAAAATGGGAATAAGTCAGCAAAGTTTTAAAAAATATATATTTGGAAAACTTCTTAAACAATTACTTTGTTTGTGTGTAAACACATATTTTATTTGTGAAAGTCAGTTTGCAAATAAATTATGTTATAATATATTAATATATGCGTTCCAAACAAAATGTCTTGATTTTCAAATAAAATTTATTTGTTAACAAATATAAAATATTTAAAAAAATCGTTTCCAAGTATATTTTCTTTCAATTCAAACATATCAAAAATGACGATTTTCCCCCGTGTACGAGTATGTAAAGACACAAGAAGTAAGAATTGTTGTAAGTTCGGCAGAATCGAATCCACCATAGATTGCATTCAATTCAAAAAAATAAAACGAGGTTTGGAATGACAGCCTGTATGACAGGATAATTTCGACTATTTAGCCCATTGCGCTACAAAGGGGACGTACGTAAAAACATACGTTTTTCATGGCCACGTTTTTCGGTAACTCCCCAAAGAAATGAAAGAATAGCCTGACGCGTTTTAACACAGGCACAGAAGGTGTTCTATGGCATAGCCAAAGAGACATTTAAGAGCGACCTCTATATGTGAACTATATGAAAACATAAACCGATGTGGCTACATTTCGTTGTGCAGAATTTTAATATTAATAAAACACAAGCTGAAATTTCAGATAAATAGACTAAAAATTATGGTCTTTATGGCATAAATAAGCAAATTTAAAAGCGACCTCTGTATTGTAACTATATTAAAACATAGATCTATGTGTTTCTTTTTTTGTTGTTAAGAATTCTTGTCAGTAAAATAGTTTGACAAATATGGCGTGGGAGCTATATAAAAACATGTCCCGTGTTGGCAAATTTTCATTGTATACATTGACTTAAAGAAGCATTTCTGAGAGCGACCTCTATAGGGGAACTATATGAAAACATTAATATGCAACAACAAAAATGTTGTTTGTGTCAAAACAAACAATATATGGTTGAACCTCCATTTTTTTTAGAGGTTTATCTGAAATTTCATAGATAAACAGGTCCACTTAGAGACCACAAAGCTCTTAAAGGAAATAACCTAAGCTTTCTTTTGAGCAAAAAAAATCAAACATAAAAATATATGTTTTGTCACTTGTCAAAACAAGTTTTAATTTCGCAAAAAATTTGGCGAATTTTTTTGTTTTCTTAAAAAAATTAAGGCAAAAAGTTATCGAAAACACTTTGAGTAAAATTTTCTAGATATAATAGGTAATTAATTATATGGATGGGACAAAAGGGCCGTTTGACAAATATTTCAAAATTCAACAACCTCCAACTCGGACACATCTTAACCGATCTCGTATAGGACTAAACTTGGTGCAAGTTTCATCCCGATCAGAAGGCATCGCTTTTAAAAATTGATTCGAATGACAGTTATTTGTTATGGCCCTATTCTCCACATTGGATCAACTATAAATAGCTAGCTGGGGTTTCCAAAGTTAGAGACGTAGCTAATTTTTATGGACCAGCAATTTTAGTCTAATATTTTAAATTTTTTCTTCTGTGATGTATTTGAGGCCAAAGACTTCGAAATATAGATTTGATGTCGAAGAATCGAAGACATATTAATTTTTGTAATTTTCGTCATGAAAAGAGTCATATGTCAAAAATCACGGAGTTGTTAATTTTTTTACGAGCAATCGAGTATGCGCGATATCTTTTATGTAAAATGTTTACAATATCTCAGTCTTTTGCCAATTTCCATAGAAGTCAATACTAAAACTATTCCTAAAAAAACCAAAGTCAAAAATCTATGAGAAAAAATCGATTGTTTCTGACCAATACCATTACGATAAATATTTTCTACCGAATTTTCAATTCAAATTTTAAGATTAAATTTCGATGAGAAAATTCATCGAAAATGGATTTGGTCAGTAGCTTCTAAATTTGTCTATTTTCTCATTGCCAAAATTATTTGACATTTTTTTTCGAATTGAATTCTGGCAATTCCATTTTAAGATTCAAAAAACTTCACTTTTTATGACCAAACAAATAACAAGTAATAACAGATAACAACACTCAACTTGCTCACTCCACAACTCATATATGTAATATAGAATTTCATTAAGATTTGTATATAAGCTCGTAAAACCAACGTGCATAATTTGTACGTTTAGTTTCAATGCTAGGAATGCGGGTCGCATTTTTTCTATTAATATGTAGAAAGTAGAATTTTTAACTTATATTTTGCAAGCTTTCGTTGGTGGTTACGGACACGAAGAGAGAATGTGTAGCTAGTTTTAAATGCTAAAACTTGGCAGCATTTAGTATGCATACACTGAAAAAAATCGCAACATGAAATAAAAAATGCATCACGTCAATTTTGATGCAATTTAAAATAGCAGATATCTACATATCGCTCATTTAGAAAAAGAACGTCACATTTCGAGTTATTACATTTCACTAAAGTGTGATTTAAAAGATCTATACCAAAATAACCAATTGACAGTGTACATAGTCCTTCTCAAGAATAAGCCCTATTATGGATTAGCTTGTATATATTTAAATGTATGGCAATATAGTATGACCACCTCAAACAAAATATATTTTGAGTTGTAACGTTCTGTTTCTAAATGAGCGATATGTATATATGTACACCTGATCCCATATATTTTATATTCAGAATAAATGTTTGTAAGGCAAATAAAGTCATATGAAACAAAAGAAGATCGAAAGCGAAATGCGTTATCTAGAGTAATAAGAAGGTAAATCCGGAATGCACATGCTTGGGGCGGCCTGAAATTCGTCCAAAAACGGACAAGAAATGTAAAAGTACCCTCAATTTTTAACGAAATATTGCCAAACTATAGATTCAAAGTCAGCCAAATGAAATATGTTAAATAGGCAAAGATATTGTTTTACACAGAAAGTTTTATGGACAGTATACAAATTGGCTATGCACAGAAAAGTTCCTACATTGTCAATATTACATTGCAGATCTTTGACCGGACCCAAAAACTGGCAACTTTCTACACTTTTTAGCCAATATTCTGTATTCAAAAAATGGACGAGATAATCCCGAATTGGAAGCTTAGTCTAATATAGAGTACGCATTTCGGGAACGCTATCTGTTTCCGGGGAATTTTTTTAATTTCCTGGAATATTTTAGTATTTTCCAGTAGATAACATGAGAATGTGTCGCGTTATATAAAAGTAACCTCAAAATAAACATATTTTCTAATTTATAGCTGAAAATTATATTGAAAATGCATATATTGTCCTTAATAAATTAAAACAAAACGCTGTAATAATTGACCCGATTTATTGTGTAAATCACACCATTAACCTTCTAACCTGAATTTACTCAAAAGAGTTTATCCTTATACAAAAATGAAGTATATATTTCCTAAAAGGTATGTCCCTATTTTCCCACCTGAGTGCTTTTTTCTATCCAATTGGCTCAAATCGAAAGTTTGGAAAAAAAATTGACAATTATATTAGTTGTCGATAACTGCCTTAGTAATGTAAAAACTTCCATAATTATCGATTCCTGTCAAAGACACTTTGATTCTCGTAGCTGTCTTTAGGCATAACACAATGACAATTGAATACTATAGACGTCGCATGGAGTTTGACAATTCGTTTAGTATGTCTGCATATTGAAGATGGCGCTTTGTCTGGCTAAACTGTAGATAGAGCGTTCTACAAAGAGAGTATACTTTTATTTACTCTGCAAAGAGAGAAAAGATTTTCATCATTAATTTTATTATATTCCAACCAGTGTTGCCGTTTTTGGGTTTTTCTACCAAAATTGGTAGAATTTTTTTAGTTTGATAGAATGGAAAAATCGATGTAAATTTGGTAGAATTAACGCTCCTCAAGATATTTATTATATATCGTATGAAGTTTTGACAAAAATATATTTTGACGTCGTGTAGTAAATTTCTTTGCTTTCGCAACAACTACCCGATACAAGTAATAGGTAATATCGCTGACTCTTGAAGACCTAATTCTCTCTATTCTCTTGCGGAAGGCCAAACAAATTCAATATTCAAACATGAAAAAGTAAATGAAACAGAATGGACAAGTAAGATTATAATACAATCGAAAGGAACATATATATGGGGTTATATATAAATCTGAATCGATTTTCTTCAAACTTGTTAAAGTTCGTTTCTGTAGCAAGAGACTTCTCTGCCAAATTTCATAATTATTTGATGTTAAATAACGTTTCTATAGCGCTTCGATGCAAAATCGGAAGGAATATACATATTTGTGGATATATATATATGTATATATAGATCTGAACCGATTTTCTTAAAATTTTGCAATATTCGTTACTGTATAAAGAAACTCCTCTCATAAAGTTCATTAGGATCGAATGCTAAATAAAGTATCTATAAGTCGGGGAAATTCAGAGCCTATATTGTTCAAAACATACAATGTTCATTCCTTGTTAACTAAACTCAGACGTATAATACTACTTCTAAATCAGAGCCGATTTCCTCCAAATTCAATACCGTTCGTCATAGATGCAAAAAAGTTGTCCGTGGATTTTGTCCAGAATTGCGACCTGTACTTTGATTACAGCGTTTAGATGGAATCAGCTGGGGATTCCGAGTCTATCCGTATACTTTAAATAATAACTTACAATAAAAATTTTTGGATATGTTTTTCGTAAAATAAAAAATGGAAGATTTCGAACGATTTTGGTAGAAATGTTAGACAATTTTGGTAGAATAACATTTTTTTGGAGTGGCAGCACTGATTCCAACTTCAAAACAAACTGAAAAACTCACTCCCTTCTCAGAAATTATTTAAGAGTACAAAAAAGTCTGTATGTTTTGACAGAGAAATAATTGAGAGAGGAATTTAAGAATGAGAGAAAAGCTGCTCGGACGCCATCTGGCGAATGAAGTCTGTAAATACCATGCGACGTCTATAGTATTCAATTGTCATTGCATAACCCAGATGAAAGAATGGTAAACCCCAACCGAAGTCTGGCCACGTATAGCCGGCTTTGGTCATTTTCACAACTCGAAAGTTATCGAAAATGTTTACCCGATTTTCCTGGGATCTCGGGGAATTTATTATAATTTACCGCATTCCTGGGAATTAAAGAGTATAGAAAATGGTTACTTTAGCCTGATACCTCATATCTTTAGCAGTAATGACAATATCTTCGAATGGCTTTATCGGAAATATGTCTAAAAAATTACTAAATCCTATTACCAAGTGGTGATAACACTAGCGTACAAAATTTGTGTCTAAGGGCTGTGCATAACATTTTCTGGGGTAATATTTTTAGTGGTAAAATTTGGTTTTATTTTTTTTTAATTCCTATTTTCTTGAAAGATGCCTTTAATGTTTGGACCTTTTTTTAAGTATAGGTTCGATAAAGCCAGGATTAAAGAAAATTATGAGGGCTACAAATGCTGAAAACATCACTTTTACGTAGAAACATGTGCTTAGTAACTAACTGTCGTTAAAACAATTAAAACAATTAGATCTCCTTTAGAACATGATTTTGTTGAAATTCTCTTAATTCTACCAAAAGAGATTACAACTCTACATTTATCTATAGATGTTTTCTTCGTTAGGATGTTAGCTGCCTAAAAATGGAAGAAACAATATTTTTTTCGAATTTTTCCTATTTTTTATGATTTTTTTCGTACTAGCAGGTTGATTTCTAGGCGAAAGGGGTGTTTTCAACATTTGTATACTTCAAAACACCTTTTAATTTAAAGGGTATCTCTGCTTTATCGATGTTATACCAATAAAAATATGGTCCAAATACTGAAGGTAACTTCCATCAAAATTGGAATTTTAGAAATAACATACACTTTATTTAAAAAATAATTATTTTTTTAATAACTTTTCAACGGCTGAACCGATGTTTACAATGTTTACGTCGTTTGAAAATTTGTTTGGATTTGTGAGAGTCTGGCTCGTATTCTATGTATATTTTTTTAAAAAAGATCCACAAACAAATGGCCTTTTATGTTCTCTTTCAGGAATAAGACAACTTGTAATTTTTAAAAAGTTTTAAATTTATTTTGGTTTAAGACCAAAGGAATAGTACATATGTCTATTGAAACTGCGCAGTCATTTCTACCAAGCAATCAAAGCCTGTCATGTACTTTTAGAGATTATTTCCTGCAAATGTTACCTATTATTTCCACCAATGACACTTATAATGTTGTCTTTCAAGGTAGCGATCATGTTTGGCTTGTCCCTATAGACGGGAGAATTCACGTGTCCTATGAAGCTACAATTGACAGCGCCATAATATGAGATTAATTGCTCACAAAACTCGTCTCTCAATTGGATCATGGTACCACATGTCATGTGGCTTGTGGCATCGTCCTGTTGAAACCACATGCCAACCAAGGCCAAATCTTCCATTTTGGTTAAAAAAAGTAAAGAAGAACGGCTCAATAATGCCTCCGGCACATAAACGGAATATACAAGAGTGTACTTTCAGGGTGCATTGAAAACTCTTGAACAGCTTCTGACTGATCACCATGCCAACTTCAACAATTCTGTTAATTGACGTAGCCATTGGCTAAAAATGAGCCTCGTCGAGGAACAAATTTTTCCAAAAAAAAATATTTTCACAGAGCACGAGTTGTTCGTTTTTATGTCCATTCATGATGAAATGGCAAGAAAAACAGCAATTTTTTGACGTTGACACATGTCACGAATTGAATTAAACTTTTCACTGAAAAACATAAAAGCAAACAAATCAAACATTATTTCATAACTTCTAGAATTCCAGAATGATTCTGTCCGTAATTTCTTCAAATAGGTAATTTCGGCTGTAACTTATCCAATAGATATTTCTACCTATCGTGTATGTTTATATGAAAATATCAATTTACCTACTATACAAAATTTAATTATTTTACATTCTTGGTGTTTGCTGAAATTACGGCCATTACTGGGCTAAAATTATCTTACTTATTTTGCGTACATTTTAATTTAAGTTTATTTCATTGATTGGAGCGCAATTTCCCAAGATTGTACGTTTAGTCATGCAACAGCTGTTATTGTCAAAATGCTTTGCCACATTAATGCGAAAATGTAAACGCACTTTAGTTACATGAACTCGTAGATAATGCGCTGCTTTGCCAGATTTGCATAAATGCTCAGATTATATGAATTTTTAATGGGACTTCTTGAACGGCCCCTCTTTGGCGAACATGAATAGCCATTATTTTTAGTGAGTTTATTTTATGGTCTTGAGATTTACCTCATGCATTTTGGTGGATTTATCTTGTTGTTGTTCATACTTTGTGCTACAAGTATTCATCCATATAATATGATCATACATACATAAATGATGCATATGCAGCATGTAGAGATAGGTAGTTGCACATATGTATGTATGTACAATATACTTATGTATATTTATGTGTCCATGTATCCGCTGTGCTGTATTGCCTTGCCTTGCCTAGCCTAGCCTAGCCTGACTTGGCCAATTGCCTATTTTTGTGTGGTTAGTTTGACGCTCTTTCTCTCTCTCTCTCTCTCAATCTGAGTGTCTCTGTATCCGTTTGTGCTGTGTTTTCCTTTTTTACTATGATTCGTTTGTTGCTGGTGTTGCAAAAGTCTCTGCAATTGTTGTTTTCCATTGCATCTACTAAGCCTAGGCAGAGCAAAAAATACTTGAAAGAAAAATTGTTATTCGAATAGCAAAAAAAATACAATGAGGGGTTTTTCGGTTTTGGTTGATCGATGATTAAACATACCCATGGACGGACGGACGGACAGACAAACAATCGACAAAGGTATGTACGAATGCAAGAGAAAGAAGTGGAAGTGTAAAAATTGTGTTGCCGTTGTTGTTTTTGTTGCTATTGTTGTTTATGTTGCTTCTTGTATTGATGTTGTTGTTACTTTTTATTAAATAAAAAATTCACTCATTCATGTATAAACACACACAGACACACACACACACATAATATCAGCTACGGCGACAACGAAGACGAAAACGGCGACTTTTTCTTTTCTTTCGTACTTTTTTAACGGTTTTCTTTTTCACAATTACAATCATTTAGTGTTGTCGTTGTTGTTGTTTCTCGTGTGTTTTTTTGTTTAAACAATCATTGCGCATGATTATCATGTTTAAATACCCACCACCACCAACAACAAACAACAAAAACGCTTTCTTCAGTAGGTATTTGTTAGTTATTAACAACAAAATCGTAGAAAGAAAAACGAAAATTGGGAAAGACGAACAAAAAACTAAAAACACAATATTGGAGAAGTGAAGAAAGAGGTGTGTTTTGATGTTCATGTGGTGATTGTTGTTGTTGTTATCGCTGCTGCTTTTTTGTTTGAAATCTATCACACATGAAGATGATTTAACAACAATCCATAACAAGTCCATAATATGCGGATGAATTGGGACCAAAATTCCCCCCGTCCCAAAAAAATCGTTCAAGTGAATGAATGGTGATTTTCTTTTGGGTGTACATTTGAGCATCAATGGAAGGTCATTATGATTAAATAATATCATACTAAAGTTTAAATATCATTTATGTAATATTTATTTACATTCCGAAAGAAAGTGTGTGTGGGAAAAAGTCCAAATTAAAAATTTTTAAATAAGAAATGTTGTAATATAAACGTAAGCTTACCAATTTCATTTCGATAAATATTTTTCTTTCAAATATTTTTTTTATGTTGAACGAAATTTTTATGATTTTTTTGATTACCCATTTGTAGAATGAATAAAGTTGTAGAAATATTGCAATGATTTATCACGAACATGTAAAATGGATTAAAATTTCGTTAGCAAAATGTATAGGAAATTATAAAAGACTTCCTCCTCTCTAAATTGAAAAAAAAGAAAATGTTGTAATAATATTCTCCGATTTATGACAATTTTGTGTTTAAATTTCGATAAAAAAATGTGATCCATAATGAAATAGGTAAATAAATATAAGCGGCATGTCGACGATATTTTTGTTAAACATATATAGGGTCCGCCATCTAACGTTTTTTTTTTCAACTAGTGCTTATTTCGTGAATGGTAACACTTAGCTCATGTCTGATTTGACAGATAATTAGTTTTATCCATCCGCTGAACGAATATGGTTGTGTATACGCTTGAACAACGCTGGGAGCGATCGACTTACAGAAGATGCCGATTTTGCCAAAAAATCATCTTTTCAGATGAAGCTCATTTTGATCTTGGCGGGTATGTAAACAAGCAAAATTGTCTCATTTGGGGCACAGAAAACCCGCACGCATACATTGAAAAGCCGATACACCCAAAACGAGTCACTGTTTGGTGCGGATTTTGCTCCAGAGGCATAATTGGGCCATTTTTCTTCGAAAATGAGCAAGGAGTGGCCGTTACAGTCAATGGCGATCGTTATCGGGCCATGTTGAACGAATTTTTGTTCACAAAAATTGAAGAGGAGGATAGTGGCAACATTTGGTTTCAACAGGACGGCGCTACGTGCCACACAGCCGAAGCTACACTCGATGTTTTAAAAAAAAGTTATTTGGCGGACCCTTTAAATAAATAAATTCGATAAATATTTGTTATCGAAATTTTAACTCTAATTTGCACAGACATGTTTATCTATTTTTTATATTCTTTACTAATTTATAGAATAATATTTTTCCCGAATTAATATTCTCCGAATTATATTGTCAACCATGTCTGTTAATTTCGATAACAAGTTTTTATCGAAAATTTATTTGTCAAAGACACTCGTCTTTGCATTAGAAAAGCAAAATAAATAAATAAATAAATAAATAAATAAATTCGATAAATATTTGTTATCGATATTTTAATTCGAATTGTTTTCGTGATTACCGTTATTTTAATTAAATTTATTTTAATTTGTAGAACGCATTTAGAAAATGCTGTCATAATTTTCCCCTATTTATAGTGTAAATCAAGGCTGTATATTTCGATAACTAATTTGATCGAAAATTGACTAGTTTAGTTAATGCAGTATGCCGACAATATCGGAGGTAAACTGCATAAACTGATCTACTAGACCATTTCGATAAATATATTTTATGTAAATTTTTAAATGTTTTCTCGACATTTCAATTAATTGTATTCTTTAATAATTTATAGAATATAGAGTTCTCTAATAATTGAAAGGGAACTCGGTAATAATATTACCCGATTTAATTTCGATAAAAATGTTATCGAAAAGGGATTTGGCAAATGAAAGCAGTAGGCCTACGATATTTTTGTTAACAAAATAAATTCCATAAATATTTACTATCGAAATTATAACTAAATGTATTCTAATTTGTAGAGCCCATTGTTTCTGCTGATTTGTGAGAGCTCACACTGTTGTGATGCAAAATGAGCCGTCTTCTTTTATTGTATTTCCTTATTTCTTCGAAGACTGTTGGTCGTGTACCTCTCGGAATTGACCGTCCTGCGTTCCACTAAAGGCACTGTGGCCACATGACCGGTTATACCGAAAAAATCCCGATCTTTTGCTCGTACACTGAAAAAAAATTTGTCATAAAACTAAAGAAGTGCTCCAAAGACGTCCTTAGTCTTCAAAATAAGTACATATTGTACTTAAAATTAAATCCACAACTTCTTCTGCAGCAACGAATTCGATGAACCCAATTTTCGAGCACTTTTTCCACTAAATCAAGTCGTATGTCATGAATGGCACGTTCAGTATTGACTTGTAAAGCTTGATTTATTTCGAAAGACCAATGACTTCAAATAACCCCACAAGAAATAGTCTAACAATTCAATTGTTTAATTTGCTGTGTGGCACGTAGCCACAATCGGTCACTGGCAAAAAGATAGCTCCTAACGAGAGCTAAAATATTGCTCATGGGTGTCAAGGTCGTAAATCGACTGCAAAGTCTTTATTTTACAAAAATGGACTTAGCATAATTTTCAAATGTGAACGGAAAGTTTATTTTTGCTCTAGCTCCTTAACGGTACGTCGGATCGGGAATCGGTCAATGGCAGAAAGATAGATCTTAATATATTGCTCATGGGTGTCAAGGTCGTAGGTCGACTGGAAAGTGAAAAAAATGGACTTAGCGCACGAAAAATTGCAATTGGAGAACGATGATTTTGATAATAAAACTGAATAATTTTAAAAGTTGTTCATGCGTATATCTCTCCATAAACACAACTGAGTACAATGAAAAACAAATGACAAGTCATGACATATTACAAATGGCCGAAACGTCACTTCAAAGTCATATCATCCCTATTGGAATACCCGTTGTATTTTTCCGTTTTTTTTTATAAAAATATGAGAAGAATAAATATTAATGGTAATTTTATAGAATCCTGCTTAATTATCGAGTTATCCTATGTTAATGTTTTAAAAATTGTTAGTTATCGATAAATTCAGTACACGGGGCAAAATCGCCTTTTTTGATATGTTTGAATCGAAAGAAAATATATTTGGAACACTAATTTTCAAATATTATATATTTCTTAGCAAATAAATTTTATTTGAAAATCAATAAAATATATTTGGAAAGCATATATTAATATATTACAACAAAATATATTTGCAAACTAATTTTGTCAAATAAAATAAGTGTTTAAACACAACTAAAATTATTATTTAGGGATGTTTCCAATTAATTTTATTTTAAAAAAAATTCCAAAACATTTGCTGACTTCTTCGAATTTTAGTTTTAATTTTTCCTTGGATTCGAATTGTACCTCCCAGTTATGATACCATATGCAGCATTACATAACTTCTGTTTTAAATCAATCATTTCAAATTTCTGAGTATTCCAAGCCATCATTAGTTGTTAATCCTCTAAGTACTTTATATTGATCCAAGATTATACGATTTCAATTATTATTATTTTTACGAACATTAAAAATTTCTAAAAATGTAACAACTACTGAAAAATTTAACACAATTTATGTATTTTATGAATACTTAAATGCAAATAAATATTTGTTTCGGAAATAACAGTCGCATTGGGATGTAAACAAATATTTGTTTAGAACAACATCTTCCCAAATACACAATTTTTGTGTGTACCAAATATTATATGTTTAGATTGTACCCTAAACATATATATTTATTGTTTATTGTATTTTTATGGGAAAAGGAAAATAATAATAAAAATTTTCGATAACTAAAGTAGTTATCGAAATAAAAATTAAAAAACAGATTATTTGCAAACTTTTTATTTCGATAACTACTTTAGTTATCGAAAATTTACAAAATAATATCGCAACAAATTTGTTTTATTTTTTCTTTTATAGACGATATATCTACAATATTAAAATATTATCCATATATTTCAAATATAACGCTTAATTAACTGTGTAAGTCTTTTACAAAAATATTTCATAACAAAACTCTCATTCATTGCATTAAAGTAATTTTAAAAATCACCCTCGAGTGTTGTGTTGGCTTTAACAACCATAAAATTATATTGTGTTTTGCAAAATTTCAATTTAAAATTTTGTTCAACTTTTCACACTTCATTATTTTAAATGTAACTCACTTCACCTGTTAACTAACTTCTCTGTTTAAGAAATTACAGTCAAAGAAAAATGTTTGTTTTGAAATTTCAAAAAAAAAAGATCGTAAAACGTATTGAGCCACTGTTACACTATGCATTCAAAATTATTAAAGAAAAACAAATAATGCTGACCAAAAATTAGGAAATCAGCTTAAGACAATTGAATTATTAAAATATTGTTATATTATCAAATTTTCTGCAAAGCTACAAGTAAACAAATGCTTAAGTCAAGTGGAGACAAATAGGTAATACACTACATATCAAAATTATGTCAACTCGGAGATACGTGCATATAGAGACTATATCAAAATCCCAAACGACTTCTTTAAAATCTGTCACATTTTGCAATTGGCCCGAAAAACTTCTTTCTAACAAATTCCAGGAGGATCGGTGAAAACATTTACTTTCTGGAGGTAATTTACGTCAAATCAGAAAATACGAATACCTAATTAGAAACGATTTGGATATATTCCATAATACTTCTTCCTTGGCGTAAGAATGTGACTTTGGTACAATTGTGACTTGTCGAATAAAGTAAAGAGTACATAGAAACTGAAGAGATTAAATGCCAACTGAAATGAAACAGCTGATTTGAGACCTACATAAAGGCATCAGAATGACAAAGCGAATGAAAACATACTGCCTGATACCTGTTAGGGTATCAGGCAGTATCAGCTATTGTCGATTAGAAGACACTCGGACCTTACCGTTGGATAACTCGATAACTAAGCGAGATATATAATAATTAGATAATTTTTCTTCTTTTTATATTTTTACAAAAAAAAAACAGAAAAAAATTTTAATAAATATTTTTTATAACTAAGGTAGCTATTGAAATATTGAAATTCAAAAAAAATTTTTATTATTATTTGCTCATTTTATTATTAGCTCACTGGAATAAACAAAAATTGGGTAAAAAAAATTTCAATAAATTTCGAGCCATCAAAATGTCTAAAGGCTACATGGTCGAAGTGTTGCTGCGTGATGTTTTCCTCTGGGATATACCCAAAGACGGATACGCGGACCAAAGTGTCAATAACTATGGATGTTATCGATGAGTTGTCGATTACAGTTATTAATAACTAAAACAAAGATTTTGTCCTCTTGTGTGTGTCCAATGACTGCTACGCAGACAAAAGTTTCAATAACTACGGAATTTATCGATAACTAACAATTTTTAAAACATTAACATAGGATAACTCGATAATTAAGCAGGATTCGATAAAATTACCATTATTATTATTCTTTTTATATTTTTATAAAAAAAAACGGCAAAATATAATTGAAATGTTCTTCTTTTTATATTTTTATGGGAAAAGGAAAATAATAATAAAAATTTTCGATAACTAAAGTAGTTATCGAAAATTTTTATTATTATTTATTAAATATAAAAACTAAAGTAGTTATCGAAAATTTTTATTATTATTTTCCTTTTCCCATAAAAATATAAAAAGAAGAACATTTCAATTATATTTTGCCGTTTTTTTTTATAAAAATATAAAAAGAATAATAATAATGGTAATTTTATCGAATCCTGCTTAATTATCGAGTTATCCTATGTTAATGTTTTAAAAATTGTTAGTTATCGATAAATTCCGTAGTTATTGAAACTTTTGTCTGCGTAGCAGTCATTGGACACACACAAGAGGACAAAATCTTTGTTTTAGTTATTAATAACTGTAATCGACAACTCATCGATAACATCCATAGTTATTGACACTTTGGTCCGCGTATCCGTCTTTGGGTATATCCCAGAGGAAAACATCACGCAGCAACACTTCGAGCATGTAGCCTTAAGACATTTTGATGGCTCGAAATTTATTGAAATTTTTTTTACCCAATTTTTGTTTATTCCAGTGAGCTAATAATAAAATGAGCAAATAATAAAAAGATTTTTTTTTTTTGAATTTCAATATTTCAATAGCTACCTTAGTTATAAAAAAAATTTATTAACATTTTTTTCTGTTTTTTTTTTTTGGAAAAATATAAAAAGAAGAAAAATTATCTAATTATTATATATCTCGCTTAGTTATCGAGTTATCCAACAGTAAGGTCCGAGTGTCTTCTAAGCGACAATAGCTGATACTGCCTGATACCCTAACAGGTACCCTAACAGGTATCAGGCAGTGTGTTTTCATTCGCTTTGTCATTCTGATGCCTTTATGTAGGTCTCAAATCAGCTGTTTCATTTCAGTTGGCATTTAATCTCTTCAGTTTCTATGTACTCTTTACTTTATTCGACAAGTCACAATTGTACGAAAGTCACATTCTTACGCCAAGGAAGAAGTATTCTGGAATATATCAAAATCGTTTCTAATTAGGTACTCGTATCTTCTGATTTGTCGTAAATTACCTCCAGAAAGTAAATGTTTTCACCGATCCTCCTAGAATTTGTTAAAAAAGAAGTTATTCGGGCCAATTGCAAAATGTGACAGATTTTAAAGCAGTCGTTTGGGATTTTGATATAGTCTATATATGCACGTATCTTCCGAGTTGACATAATTTTGATATGTAGTGTATTACCCATTTGTCTCCACTTGACTTAAGCTTTTGTTTACTTGCAGTTTTTCAGAAAATTTGATAATATAACATTATATTAATAATAATTCAATTGTCTTAAGCTGATTCCCTAATTTTTGGTCAGCATTATTTGTTTTTTTAATAATTTTGAATGCGTAGTGTAACAGTGGCTCAGTACGTTTTACGATCTTTATTTTGAAATTTCAAAACAAACACTTTTCTTTGACTGTAATTTCTTAAACAGCGAAGTTAGTTAACAGGTGAAGTGAGTTACATTTAAAATAATGAAGTGTGAAAAGTTGCACAAAATTTTAAATTGAAATTTTGCAAAACACAATATAATTTTATGGTTGTTAAAGCCAACAAAACACTCGAGGGTGATTTTTAAAATTACTTTAATGCAATGAATGAGAGTTTTGTTATGAAATATTTTTGGAAAAGACTTACACAGTTAATTAAGCGTTATATTTGAAATATATGGATAATATTTTAATATTGTAGATATATCGTCTATAAAAGAAAAAAATATTTGTTGCGATACTATCTTTTTGTTAGACTAAACTCAAAGAAAAAAATCTTTTCATGGGAACGAACATTTTAGATAACCACACAAGGGTATTTCCGCAGCAGATGTATTTTTCTGGAATAACCGCCTATGTCATATCATTATCTATCGATCCATATATGGGTAAATCCGAAAAACTGTATACCAAAAATGTAAAAAATACCAGGTGTGTAATGAAATAACTATTTTGCGGTCCATTCTAATGATCTCACAATTGAAATGGCGCATTCAGCAGGTTCTATAAAATATAAACAAATTCCGCAGAAAATTGTCGTTTTAACGTATTGAAATTGTTGTGTAACGTCCGCAACAGACGAATTTCTAGTTTGTGGATGAACCACGAAGTGTTTTATTCTAATGAGAGCTATTTTAATATCCTTAAATATTCGTCTTTCTTTAAAGTATTTCGATTTTTCTGATTACTATACATGTTACACGTTAACCTCAAAACCTATTTCCATTTTTTGTAACGCCCGCAGCGGAACTTTGCCCATATGACTCCCAGGTATGCCCAATTTTTGGACAAGACTCAACGCAACGTACATTTAGTATCTAATGCACTGATAGAGAGAAAGGTATTTTGACTCTCTTGAACATATGTATTGGTTTTTTGTGCTGTTATTTCAGAAAACTACTGACATTTCAGTTGCTAATTATTATTAACATTTTGGTTTTGATTGTCGACCATTCTTAAATCCTTGACATAATTATTCTACGGCCCAACAACACTTTTGGCAAGCTGATTTCAATATTTCTGCAATATTCTGTAAATTTCAACAATCAGTATCTGCCAATAATTCAAAAATAATGGTAATTTTTGTTGTTTTTTTTTTGCTTTTCTTCTTTTTAACTTATTTAAACTTCAAACTTTGATCTTGAATTTGATTTCTGATTTTTGTTTTTCGGTTTTAGCTCTTGGCCATCCATCCGTTCAAAGTCATTAATTCATTCATATCGCTTATGACGTTAAGTGATCAATTCAATCGTCGTTAAGTATTCTATATCGACATGCATAGGTTTGCTCAAAAACTTCGCATTTAAATACCGGTATTTCATTTAAATGTATGTCAGCGCTGACGTGAAGCATGTCGAGGTTAATGGCTTTACCGGATTCTTCCAAATGAAAATGAAAGGAATTTGCGGCAAGGCATTGCGATTTGCAAAATGAAATGAAATGAAATCGGTTCAAATGTTGATAGTATGATAGTGCATTTTAGAAGTGTTTATAATATACAAATTAGAAAAAAAAATTATTAAATTAATCTTTCATTAATCATAAGTAGAGGACCACTTGGGTTATCTATTCCTTAGTAGAAGACCAGTTGGGATTATCTACTCTTTAGCTGACGACTTCTTGGGTTATCTACTACCACCACCTGGGTTATCTACAGATTAGTAGAGGACCAGCTGTGTTACCGACTCTTTAGTAGAGGACCATTTGGCTTATTTATTTCCTAGCTGGGTTAATTAGTTGATCCTTAGTAGAGAACCTGATGGGTTAATCTACTGCCTAGGAGAGGATCAGTTGGGTTATCTACTTTTTAAGTGCACCACAGACGATAAAATTTGCTTGACAAGCAAGGTAACAATGTCAGTGAAAATGTGAGTGTATGTGTCGTAGGTGTGACGCACGTGTGAGTGTATGTGTCGTAGGTGTGAACACGAACACGAGTTTGATGTCAAGCAATTTGATCGTCTGCGGACCCCATTAGTAGACGACCAGTTGGATTATTTACTTCCTCCTTAGTAGAAAATCGGTTGGGTTATCTACAATTTAATAAAATACCACTTTTTTATCTACTGCATAGTAGATGACCTTTTTCGGTTATCTAGTCTTTAGTAATCTGTCCAGTGGTTTATCTAATCCTTTGTTGGGCTATTTACTCTTTATTATGTGGCCAGTTTGATTATATACTCCTTAGTTGACGACGTGTTGATTTATCTACTGCTTAGTAGAGGAACTGTGCGTTATCTACTCTTTAGTAGTTGGTTTATTTATTCCGGTTGGTAGTAGACGACCAGTTGCTTTATCTACTGCTTAGTAGAGGACCAGCTTGGTTATCTACTCTTTAGAAGACGATCATTTGGATTATCTACTCTTAAGTAGAATACCAGTTGCGTTATTGACTTCCTATTTAGTAGAGGACCGGTTGGATTATCTACTACCTCATAAAATATAACTTGGTTTATCTACTGCATAGTAGAAGACCACTTTCCGTTATCTACTCTTTAATAATCTGCCTAGAGGTTTATCTATTCCTTAGTTGGGTTATTACATCCTTAGCAGGCGGTCTGTTTGATTATATAGTCCTAAGTTGACGACATTTTGAGTTATCTTCGGCTTAGTAGACGACCAGTTGGTTTATCTATTCCTCCGTTGGGTTATTTACTTCCTCCTTAGTAGACGACCAGTTGGTTTATCTATTCCTTAGTTGGGGTACTTACTACATCCTTAGCAAACGACCTGTTGGTTTATCTACTCTTTAGTAGACGACCAGTTGATTGATCTCTCCTTAGTAGAGGACCGGATCGGTTATCAACTACTTAATAAAATACCACTTGGCTAATCTGCTGCTTAGTAGAGGACCAACTGGGTTATCTACTCTTTAGTAGACGATCAGTTGGGTTATCCACTCTTTAGTAGCCGACCGGTTGGGTTATCTATTTTTTAGTAGAGGATCGGTTGGGTTATCAACTACTTAATAATATACCACTTGGTTAATCTACTGCATAGTAGAAGACCACTTTCGGTTATCTACTCTTTAATAATCCGCCCAGTGGTTTATCTAATCCTTAGTTGGATTATTTCATCCTTAGCAGAGGGCCTGTTTCATTATATACTTCTTAGTTGACGGCATGTTGAGTCATCTACTGCTCTGTAGGGGCACTATAAAGCAATCTGCTCTTTTGTAGACGACCAGTTGGTTTATCTATTCCTTCGTTGGGTTATTTACATCCTCCTTAGTAGACGACCAGTTGCTTTATCTATTCCTTAGTTGGGCGTATTTACTACATTATTAGCAGACGACCTGTTGGTTTATCCACTCTTTAGTTGATTTAGTTATCAACTACTTAATAAAATACCACTTGGCTAATCTACTGCTTAGTAGAGGACCAACTGGGTTATCTACTCTTTAGTAGACGATCAGTTGAGTTATCTGCTCTTTAGTAGCCGACCAGTTGGGTTATCTATTTTTTAGTAGAAGATCTGTTGGGTAGAAGACCACTTTCGGTTATCTACTATATAATAATAATCCGCCAAGTGGTTTATCTAATCCTTAGTTGGATTATTTCATCCTTACCAGGTGGCCTGTTTGATTATATACTCCTTAGTTGACGGCATGTTGAGTTATCTACTACTTAGTAGAGGGTTATCTACTCTTTAGTAGACGACCAGTTGGTTTATCTTTTCCTTAGTTGGGTTATTTACTTTCTCCTTAGTAGACGACCAGTTGCATTATCTATTCCTTAGTTGGGGTATATCTACTCTTCAGTAGACGACCAGCTGATTTATCTCTCCTTAGTAGAGGGCCGTATGGGTTATCAACTACTTTATAAAATACCACTTGATTTATCTACTACTTAGTAGATGACTAACTGGGTTATCTACTCGTTAGTAGACTCGTTCATATCATCCGTTTGGTTTTGTACTGGTATACAACCTTTTAAAATATAAAAAAAGTTAAATAAATTAAGATGAACTAAAATCTAAAATTTCATCAAATTTTGTGCATAAATAAATTTTACAACAATTGCAGAACTTTAGTGATTTCCCTTAGGCTGTTGTTTCATTTACCAGTATATCAAAACCGTTTTTATCTGATTTTTTATACGGAAGAATAAGTTTTAAACAAAAATATACATACATATGTATTTATTTCAGTTTTGATAAATTAAAACGTCAATGCTCTTGAAAATATTTTTAAGTGGTTTCCTCTTTGATCGCTCGTATTTTAAATTTAATTTAAATTTTTCGACATAATTGCTATCGTTTAAAATAAATTTGTTGTTCTCACAATTTCATTGGTTTCACTCAGCGCATTTTTATCTTTTAGTTTTAATCACTTAAACCCGAAATAAGGGTCAATGTCTTTATAAGCGTCTTTGACATTTTACATATATTTTGTATCGCTGCGTGTGAAGCTTTGCTATGTTTCGATTTCAGCAAAAATCGACATCGACATCGTACTAAATAAGTGCGTCATAAGCGTAGTACGCGTGCGCGCGCTTATGCCCAAAAATTCCATAAACCATATTAAAACGAAAAAATAAAAAAACTGTCATTTAACTGACACATTTACAAGGTCTATTGCTATTTTGCGACAGACAAGACGAAATGTTAACTGAAAAACGAAAAAAATATTTAAATTCATAATACTAATTGCCTTTGGGGTTGGAAATATGTTCAATGGTTAAATGAGACAGAAAAAAAAAAGGTTTTTTTTTTAAAAATATGTACATATTACAAATATGTTGGGTGTACTTCAATTTCAATGGCTTTCTCACAATTAGGCACCTGAGCCATTTTCTGAATGAAAAGAAAAAAAATCGGATGAATTACTCCTAACTTGAATGTTGTTTTAATTGATTTGCAACTTTGAACCCTTATTTTATTTGTCATTAACTTTTTAATTGGGCATCTAGATTTAAGGCTGGCATTAAATTTATTATTTAAACCTAAACTTTAGTTCATTAGCGCATGACTCATTTAATGGAAATTAGTCTGGGAAAATAAAGAAAAATTTATGTAGTTAAAGTGTAACTTACATATTAATTAATTAAAAAAATCACCTCTCCTATATTAAAAATATTTTTTATTTACATTTCGTTTACTTATTCGTATATGTACATATACTTATATATATACCCACAAAGAAAACATTCTTTTTACAGAAAGGAACTACACTCCTCGTTTAAGGGAAAATACGTTTCTTTTGCTCAAAACTAAAATTTGTTCTGGGCTAACAACTCAAAAGTGCTTCACAAAAGGTTTTTGAAAATTCGCAGTTTTGGGGGATAAAATGGGACAAATGGGGTATACAAAGGGACCATAATCGGCAAGATCTATGACCTTTAAATTTGGTGTAAGGGTAGATCTTGGGATGTAGATCCGAGAGTTAGAAGGTAGAATCTCGAAATTGTATATGTGTACTAAGCTAAAAACTTAAAGGTGCGTCGCAAAAGGATTTCAAAAAATTCATAATTTTTGGGTGATAAATGGGACATTGCGACGTGGCTTCATCTAACAAATCTAAATAAGCGCTACCGAAGTCTAAACTTCATTATTTTTTTTAAATATGTTAACTTGGAGTTTTTGAAATTCGTACCTTTTGGCATTGAAAAGGGACAAAGAATTTCCCATTCTAATGTATTTTCAGAAAATACTAATAATGATTAGAAATTCGTTCTTTTTGGGATTTTAAGGAGACAAAGAAGGACTCAAATGTGGTGCCTTTTTTGTTATGAAAAAGTCTCTATTAGTCCATAATAGTATACCCTTTCCAAGAATTTCGATGTGAAAATGGAATTTTGAAATTCAGAAAAGTTTTTCAGAAAATACTACCAATGATTTTTTTAAAATTGATGATTATTTTGGGTAAAAAGATCCCAAATATGGTACCATTTTTAAAAGATCGAATAACAATGGATTTTCATATTCAATAGCCAAATTCAGAGAGGAATTTGGTTTGGAAAATAGATATTTTCCAAAATTACTAATAATGATATGAATTTTGTTAAGTTTGGGATTGTAGGGGATAAAAAAAGTACTCAAATATGTTACCCTCTCTAAAAGATCAATGGTGTCCGAATTTATACTTTTTTGGATTAAAAGGTGACAAAATTAACTAAATACCCCTTTCATGAGATGATTTTTGGATGTGCGAAGAGAATTTCGAAACTCTAAATTTTTCAGAAATTAATAATAATAGTTTGAATTTCATACTTCTAACCTCTTAGTTTTTCAGAAATTATTAATAATTATTTGGGTTTAAAAAAGGACAGAACAAATAACAGCATAGTATCGAAATTCATACTTTTTGTAATAAATAGGTAATAAATGTACCCAAATTATGTGTCCTATCCCAAATAAGAATTTAGTTTGGAAAATTAATTTTTCAGAAATTACTAATAACGATTTGAACTTCGTACTTTTTGGCATTAGAATAGGACATAGAAGGCCCCAAATATGGTCCTCTTTAAAAGAACAAATAAAAATAGAGTGTCCAAATTTATACTTTGAGGATTAAAAGGTGAAAAATTAAACAAAAATTAATCTTTCCAAGAGATGAATTTGGATGTGAAAACGAAATTACTAAAAATGATTTTTGTGGTAAAAGTGGATCAAAAAGGGACCAAATATGATACCCTCTCCAAAAGAATAAATAACAATGGAGTGCCGAATCATACTTTTTGCAATGAATAGAAATTTTGTATTCTAATCCAGATAAAAGATGAAAAATTAACCTAAATATTGTACCATTTTCAAGAGATGTATTGGGATGTGAAAATGGTTTTCCAAATTTTTACCTTTTTCTAATTAACAAATAATGATTTGTGTGGTAAAATGTGGATCAACAAGTAAGAAAGTTCAGTCGGGTAAACTGACTTATGACTCCCCTCACCTTGAGTCTCAATATAATATTAGTAAATTTATTTATTTTTTGTTTTATTTAAATTATTATCAATTTAATTGCATTTAATAACTTTAAAGTATGCACTGGTATTAAAGTTAAAAGCAAATGTACCTACATTTTGTATATATCCCACATATGAATTCTTATTGGAATATTGATTTTTTTCCGAAATTACAACTAATAAATTGAAGTTCATGTTTTCTATTTAATAGCAATAAATAAAATTTAAATTTTGAATTAAGAGGTAAAAAATGAACCTCTTACATTTGGGTAAAAATGGGTCAAAAATGGCCGAAATATGGTGCCCTCTCTAAAAGATCAAATACAAATTTTAAATTCGTACATTTGGGGTAAAAAAATGTGAAAAAAGTTAATAAGGGTCAAAAGGGCCGAAATATGGTACCCTCCCTAAAAGATCAAATCCATTTTAAATTCATACATTTGTGGTAAAAATGTGTAAAAAGAGTTAAAAAGGGGTCGACAAGGGACGAGATATGGCACCCTCTCAAAAAGTTCAAATAATAATTTTTAATTCCTACATTTGGGGTAAAAAGTGTTGTAAAAGATTAAATAACAGTGTCTATATTCACATTTTTTGCTATGATTTTTCAGAAATTAGTATAAATTATTTGAAATTTAAAAAAAGGAAACAAGGGCCTAAATAGGGTACCTTTGCTAAATTATGAAATAAGAATGGTTTTTTGATATTCGTACGTTTTGAGATGATAGGTTGCAAAATGGGGACAAAAAGGCAAATATATACCCTTCTAAGATATGAATTTGGATTGGATAGTAAATTTTTGTAATTCTTACTTTTTCCGAAAATACTAATAATGATGTGAAATCTGTACTTCAGTAATAAAGGGGACAAAAGTGTTCATATGGAGTGTCGAAGTGCATACTTTTTGGGATAAAAGAGTGACTGATGGATCTAACTATTATACACTCTTTAAGAGAAGAACTATCAATGATGGATTGATATCAATAATGATTTTTCGAAATTCGTACTTTCGTTTCAAAAAGAGGAGAGAAAAGATGTCCGTATTGAATTTATAAAAACTGTTGTAGTAAAATGTTAGCAATAAAATTGCGCAAAAAGGGTATAAAAATACGTATAATTTATTTATTATTTTTTTTATTCATACATTTGGAGGTAAAAGCTATAAAACGGGCCCAAATATGGTACCCGTTGTAAACGACCACAATTATAAAAATTATTGTAGTGAAATGTTAGCAATAAAATTCCGCAAAAAGGGTAAAAAATACGTATAATTTATTTTTTTTTAATTCATACATATGGAGATAAAAGCTACAAAACAGGCCCAAATATGGTACCCGTTGTACGACCACAATACAATGCAGTGCCAAAAATTTCTTTCTTTTTAGGATAAAAAAATGACAAATGGAACCAAATATTGTACCCTCTCCTAGAGAAGAACCAATGATAGTTTTGCGATAATTGTAGTTTTTGGAGTACGCATGGTTCTTTTTTGTTAAAAAGGGTTACAATAAATGTACTTATATCAAATATTTAAAAATATGTTGTGTAAAAACGACCGAAAATGGTACAAAAATGAGACAGTCTCTCACAGATTTAATGATATCAGATTTTCGAAATTTGAATATTTTTTTGGAGAATAGGAAAAAAGTCCCATATATGGCACTAACTCGCAGATATTTAATAAAAATTGACTTTATCAATTGATACATTGTGGAGGAAAAAGGGAAGGGGCCAACTGAATTGGATTATTCTTCCTTAGATCAAATAGTATTGCATTTTCACAATTCGTCCTTTTTGGGGCGTAAAGGGTCCAAACAAGGCAGCCTCTTGTTAGCTATTGCGATAAAGATAATAAGGCCGGACTAAAGAGGGCACAAATATTGTACACTTTCCGTGAAATCAACTTTTCAGACACAATTTTTTAAAACCTCATTGTTTCGAATACCGATCTATATATGGTGAGTATATATAGTCCCCAACTTGTTGTTGCATATTATAAGGCATATTTTCAGCCAAATTGTTTGACAAATTTGGAGTATACGGCTTAAATAAATACAGTATGTCAAAAAATAGTTTTTACGGTTTTTTGCAAAGCAATTTTTTGTATTATCTATAAAAAAATTTTCTTTCGATATTTCTAAAACAAATAATTATTTTCTATCAAGAAGTTAGCCAAAAATAACAACAAAATGCATTTCCACGCAGAAGTTGGTGTTAAGGATAGTCTTTAAATACTTTTTTGTTGGGCCCAAAGTTACTACACTTCTAGTATAACAAGTATAACAATCATAGTATAACAAGAGAGTATAACAAGTTTTTTCGTTCCGTTTACGTTAGTAAACATATTTATAATAAGGCAAATTCAATCAACTGTTTCGTTCGGCCTTCAGTGTTCGTTATTATTCTGTCTCACATTTCAAGTGTCTGTGCTAATGTGATAACTGATATACATATATATATGTGTCTCTGCTATACCAATCCTCTTCTTGAGAGACACAAATGATGTACTCGTATCCACTCTCATACATTATCCACAGCTTAATCTGTCACAACATCTCTGTTTATCATTAGATGTAATGAATAATTTTATAAAACAAAATACTTTATTCAAGAATTCCATCTTTTTAAAAAGTATTGATGAAAGTACAAATTAACTAAATGTTATAAATTGCGTCACACTTTTTTTTAAACTATTTACCACATTACACTTCATAAAACAATAATCACAACATTCCCCCGCCTTTTTGGAGCTTAATGGGTTTGTTAATATGCTCTAAATTGCTTTCACCTGTCTCTTATTATTTTTTGTGACAAAAAACGGTAGATATTCATACAAATAAATGAATGTATGTATGTATGTGGGATGACCTGAAACTCTTGTCAAACATTTCAATAAATTTAAATACTTTCTCATGGTATTTTCAAATTTCCGAATGTCGCTTCATAGCCATTACTGTTCCACAAAACAAAAAAAAAAACGGTGAGGAGGTTTGCCAAATCCACATTTAATCATCAGCAAATGTGACAAATCGCCAAATGAAGATGGACAACCGCGGAAAATGCCAAAGAGGACATTAACATCATCATCCGATAGTCATAGCAATAGATAGACCGACATACAGTCCGGCAATCGGCCAGAGATATAAGAGACAAGAGAAGACAAGCCAACCATCCCCAAATAGCCATCATATTTCCAAACATCCAATCCACCACTACCGGATGTACTCATGCAATGCATAAATGCTTAGTCAGAGATGTAACGAAATTGCCTTTAACCAGCCGTTTCGTATACCGTTAACATCGATCGATGATCAACCGGCCAACAAACAAAAATGTAAAAAATAGAAATATAATAGTAAACCATAAAAATTACAACCGAAAATAGCCAGAAAAAAAAAACGAGAGAAATATGAACACACAAAAAATATTACCAAAAATCATTTCCTCGAGTGTATGTGATAATTATGTCGAAATTAAAAAAAACGAAATATAGCAATTTTTATAAATTGTGGTTAAGTTTTCTGTGATTATGTTGTCCGTGTGTGTCTCTGTTCATATGTACAGTAGTCGGCATAAGTATTTTGACGAAATCTTTTTGTGGCTGTTGAATCTAGCTTTTCTTAGTATCGTTAAATAACGGTGCTAAAATTATGAAAAAAACAGTAAATCTATCTTTAACTCTATGCATGTCAAATTTTGTATTGTTTACCTCTCTATTTCTCTTTCTGGGTATAAGAATGCATGGAGGCAACGAATTTTTGCGTGGCATAAGTATTTTGACGGAATCTTTGTGTAACCGTTTTACACTTTAGAGCACGTGAAAACCAAACAACTTTTGCATTTAACTTCAATTGATAATTATCGTTGATAAAAATATAAAAAATTATTAAAAGCTATTAAAAACCATTGTTAAAACGGCTGAGTTGAGATTGGTTATAAGACCTTCAATGGTAGCAATGTTTAACGCTGGAACTGCAGTGAAAGACATTGCAAATGTGTTTAATGCGTCACGTCAAACTGTGCACTACCAATTTAATAAGTTTTAAAAGCATAATGACATGAAAAACTTAAAGAGATCAAGTGCTAAGCCCAAAACAACGCCTGCTGAAGACCGAGATCTTTTACGGGAATTTAAAAAAATATATTTCTGAAGCCTCAAGCAGCGCCAGATCAATGGAATTTGACGGCCAAGAATCCAATCACAGAGTGCACCCTCCGACGACGATTAAAGGAAGAAGATTTTAAAACAATTACAGCTATGGACGTGCCCTACATATCAAAGGAGAACAAGCTTAAACGACAGCCCTTCGCAAAGGAACTTCTGCACAAGCCAAAAGAGTTCTGGAGAGGCGTTCTATGAACAGATGAAGGGTTCTTTGAGTGTAACTCAACAAAAAACAAAATTTTTGTAAGACTGCCAAAGGTAGTAAGGCAAAAAAACGGCCCGTTTGTGAAAAGTTGAGCCATGGTGGAGGCTCTGTCATGTTCTGGGGATGTGTTGCGTATAATTGGCTGGGTGACTTAGTTCCAATCACCGATTCGAAGAACCAAGGTCAATATCTGAGTACCCTAAATAATAATGCATTTCCTTCCGGAGATAGGCTTATTGGGGAATCTTTTATCCTGCAACAGGATAACGCATCATGTCACAAAGCCCGGACGATAAGTAAATTTTTGAGGCATGTTGGTGTTACGACTGTGGACTGGCCACCTTAAAGTCCAGATTTAAATATTATAGAAAACGCCTTGTGTCTTTTGAAACGCAAAAGAACAGTTTCGTTAAATAAAACCAGAGAGGAGACAGTTTCTGAGGTCATTTCCCTTTGGAAAGAGATATCTCGAGAGATTCTTCATAATTTTGTGGATTCAGTGCCGAGACGCATTCGAAAAGTTATTGAAGCCAACGGAGGTTATACATTTTACTAAATTGTTTTTCATATCTTTACTTTTGTTAAGTTTAAGCTATGTTTTCTTAGTGTTACATACTTGTCAAAATACTTGTGCCAACACATGAATCAACTAATTAATTTATATCTTTTTAAGTTTCTATGAAAAAATATTTGTTTGCTTATTTTTAAATTTGTATAAGTTATATATAAAAAGGAAAACATAAACAAGACTTCTTTATAAAGCCATTTAAAAGTTAAAGTAAAAAATGCACGATTTTTATTTCGTCAAAATACTTATGCCGACTACTGTATGTCTACCTTTTTCTATTGTGGCTGCTGCTGTTTTCGACTTACAAAAGACTAAGTAAAACTGAGAAGAGAAAAAAAAAACAAAGTTGCCAAAAACAACTAAAATGGGAAAAATCGCCGATATGAGATCAGTTTTTGGGTTGCTGTTTGTTTTCATAACAGAGTTGTTATCTGTGAATAGAGTCAACGAATAATTACATGTGCCGCCGCTGACTCCAAACTGCATATATGAATGGACATTAGGGTGGGTCGGTTTGAAGTGCATGTAGAAGCAGATGATGAATATTAACTTTTATTTATACAAATCCAAAATTTTAGTGTAAATAAAACAAAAATGCCATACAAATCTGGTACTTATTTCATAAATAAGTAAATTTGACCTTTAGTCGAAAATTTATGTTGTTATTTTTTGTTGTTATGCTGACTTCTTGTTAAAAGATATTTTAAAATGTATAATTGCGCTTAAATTGTTTGAGAAATTTGGCGTATACGGCTTAGACAAACATATTTTTAGAAGCGATCTCTGCAGGAAAGCTATGTATATCAAAACATGTGTCGATATGATCGATCGTTGCGCAGAATTTAAGTAAAGGGTTTTTCAACAAGAGGTGTTATATTGGTATTCAAAGAAAAATGCCATTTTGAGATAAATAATCGGATGTTTATTTCATAATAAAGAAATGAAAAACAACATCAGCCAAATGGCCACCACAACCACGCTTACAGGACCATATCCTTTTCATGAAATTTTCCATAACCAAATCGCAAAGTGGCTGCCCTATGTCCTCGATAGCCTCACGAAATCTATCTTTGAGGTCTTGAATCGACGCTGGGCTGTTTATCTTTCACGTGGTCCCAAAGGAAGAAGTCGCAAGGTGTTAAATCACAGGATCTCGATGGCCAATTGTGATCACCTTTTCGAGAGATAACACGGTCCGGAAACTTTTCCCGTAACAGAGCAATGGTTTCGTTACTTGTGTGGCACGTAGCGCCGTCTTGTTGAATGTAAACGTTGTCCAGATCAATACCAACCAACTCGGACCATTAATCATCTCTCGAAAGCGCAATCCACTCACCGTAACTGTTGATCCAACCTCATTTTCGAAAAAGTAAGGTCCAATGACCCCGCCGGACCATAAACCGCACCAAACAGTCACACGTTGAGGATGGAGAGGCTTCTCAACAATAACTCTTGGGTTTTCCGAGCCAATTTAGCTTGTTGACGTAGGCACCGAGGTGGAAATGGGCCTCATCGGTCAAGATGATTTTCGAATTTTAATAATTTCACTGCGTTGTTGAATCGTGTATCGTTCCATTTGTAGTAATGGCGTAGTTTCTACTTGTCAAATGTCAAAGAACAAAAGCTTCAAAAGTGACAGCTACCGAAATACCGGGTGATTCAAAATAACACCTCTTGTTGGAAAACCCTGTAGATATGAAACACATACTGGTTTAAATAAACATATTTGAGAGCGACCTTAAATATGACAGATTTGAGTAACTTAAACGGTGTATATTATTGGGTCAGAATATTTAATATTAACATATAAATTTTATTTTTAACTAAAAAGTTAAAAAATTTTGTAAATGGTAAAATAAGATCTCGCAATATTACTACTATTTTTTTATTTTATTCTCCATTTTGTATATAATTATCATTAAATTTTAAATTATTTTTTTATTTTCAGGTGAGTGTATTACAAAATCCATATCTTCATAATTGTAAGGTAAGGCTGAGAATACATGTTTTATTTATTTAAAACAAAAACGAAAATCTCTTTTCCTATAGTGGGTTTTAGGAATGGATCTGCCCAGATCGGTTCTGAATACACAGTGGTTAGAAATTACATTATTTCTTCGTTTTTTAAATTACCAAGACGCTTTCATCACTGAAATGATGTCGAGCATATGTAGAATAAACTTTTATAGAAATTTCTAATTGAATTTTTTATATCAGAGTTTTCCATTACTTTCCATTACATTACATTACTAAATTATAAAAGATGTACCCTTCTATAAATTAAAAAAATGTATGATTTAATATGATCTTAGGTGTAAATTATTATCAGCTTTCAATTTCGATAACATAATTTATCGACAGCTCATATGGTAGACAAAGGATACACATTTTTTGGTTGAAATTTCGATGCTAATATTTCCATATTTATCGAAACTGTATTAATTTTTTCCTCTGCTAATTTAGAGAAGATGTCTTCGAAAAAATATTATTAAAAAACTGCTGATACTACTAGATTTATTGAGTAATCATGACTTTCAATTTCGATAAAAAATTTATCGACAGTAGGCTTGGTCGGTTATGCAGTATGTCGACGATATATATCGGGCGTTCATATGGTAGACTAAGGATAAAAATATTTGGCAGAAATTTCGATGCTAATATTGCCATGTTAATCGAAATTGTTTTAATTTTTTCCTTTGCTAATTTAGAGAAGATGTCTACTAAAAATATTATAAAAAAACTAATGATATTACTAGATTTATTAAGTAATCATTACTTTAAATTTCGATATAAAATTTATCGACAGTAGGCTTGGTCGGTTCACTGCATAAACTAAATAAGTCCTCTCAATAAATATTTTTATATAGAAATTATTATCGATTTTTTTAATTTAAATATTTTTATTTTCTAATTTAGAGAAAAAACCAACCTCCACAAATTCGAATAAAACTCGGAATTGATTCCGAAATGATATCGAAATTGTTATTACTGTTTCCATTACTAACTAAAGACAAACCTTCAATGACAATTGAATACTATAGACTAGGGATGTAACGAAAGTGGCTTTAGCGAAAGCGAATATTGAAATATATTTCTTGCGAATGCGAAAGCGAATAGTGAAATATGCATTTTTGCGAAAGCGAATAATAGTTAGAGCCTTTAGTACCAACAAATTTAAGGAACTGAATTGATACTTTTCCAGGATATTCAAGTTAAGACTGTTTTCCATAGTTTTACCTCCTGTTACCACAAGCACACACATATCTTCAAATTGTGTGAAGGGAATAAGGAGATTTAACACTTTAATAAATGGAAGCGAATACTGAAATATATTTTTGCGAATGCGAATAATCCAAAGATGGTTTTTGCGAATGCGAATTTTAAAATGATGCGAATAATTCGAGTTCGCATATGCGAATGCGAATATTCGTTACATCCCTACTATAGACGTCGCATGGAGTTTGACAATTCGTTTTGTATGTCTGTATATTGAAGATGGCGCTTTGTCTGGCTAAACTGTAAAGAGAGCGTTCTGCAAAGAGAGGATAGATACTTTAATTTACTCTGCATAGAGATAAAAGATTTTCTTCATTAATTTTATTATATTCCAACTTCAAAACATTCAACAACAAAACAAAGTAAAAAACGCACTCCCTTCTCAGAAATTATTTGAGAGTACAAAAAAGTCTGCATGTTTTGACAGAGAAATAATTGAGAGAGGAATTTGAGAAAGGCTGCTCGGACGCCTCCTGGCGGATGAAGTCTGTAAATACCATGCGACGTCTATAGTATTCAATTGTCATTGAAACCTTCTATAAATTAAAAAAAAAAATATGATTTAATTTGGTTTTAGGTGTAAATCATTATCAGCTTTCAATTTCGATAACAAAATGCTGTAATTATTATATGTTCGATTAAGTATGTAAATGCTCTTTAACTATGATAACGCAATTTATCGAAAATGAAAGGTATAATTAGTATGCGGGTGATAACAAATTGTAAGTTCCTATAAAAAATATTCATCGAAATTGATGAAGCCAGTTTACCCTATATACTTATACATACCATGTACATATAGAGGTTATGCAGAATACCATATGTCTATCTAAACATTATTTTTCTCTTTACTATTTTATAAAAAAACAGCTAAATCTTGATTTTTAATTTCGATAACAAATTTTATCGTTAATACACTTGGTTAGATTATAAAAGTTTTATATTTGAAATTTTTGTTTGATTGAAATTTTGATTTTAACTTTATTTCTTATCGCTTATCAAAAAACGTGACTATTTTTCTCTTTTTATTGGTTACATTCTTTTGCATATTAGCTCAAAACCATATAAAGCGTACGAGCGTACGTACGTATGTATTTTTTTCGTTGGCATATCTCCATTCATTCATATGTGAATTATGTTCACGAGTCTTTACATGAATTTAAATTTTAAATTCTTTGGTAATCGTTGGCTGCTGATCGCTTTATAGTTTCTAAGCTTTAAGTTCGCATACCTTTTAATGTGGTGTCGGCGCTTTGTCGCCGACTACCTTGGAATTTTGGAATTTAAGTGCAGTCATTTGAGCAAAAAATATTGCGAACAAAAAAAAAATAACAACATAAAAAAAGCGGCTATATTGTTTGTACAAGACAAAACATACATAGTAAAAATTAAGTATGAAATAGTCATAGTACAAAAACGCTTTCTTTAAATTGTGTGCCTCAAGCATCGTCATAGGTATGTTAAATTTGTCAGAAAGTTGGTCGGAAAATAGAATACATAACAAAAAAGCAAAATCAAATAAACAATTCTTCATTGTTTAAGAAGCTGTTTATAGTCCAAACATATCAAAGGTTTATTGCTATTTGTTTATGGTAGTCTAATAGTTTAACATGTCTTTCGATTTTTTTTTTAAATTGAGTTCTTTACTAATTTCTTAAAAATATTCCACCTCCAAAAATTATAAGAAAGAGCAGTAGAAATATGACCCAATTTACCGTGTAAATCGTGGCTTTATATTTCGATAACATTATTTATCGAAAATGTCAATTTCATGGTCACATTTGGCAGTACGTCAACGACATTTTTTTTTAATGATGATATATGTAGATGATACTAAAAAAATATAATCGATGAGAACGTTAAACGTTAAGTAAACTTTATTACTTAGAAAAATCGGTTTAACTTCAAACAATCTCTAAATCAAATAAATTAATCGAAATACTTAAAAACAACAAATCGAAATGTCGTTGACCTAAAACCAGATTTAAACAAAGATCAAGACATTATTTCAATTTCTTTACCTTCACAATAACCCTAATAGAACGCAAATACAATTATTGCTCTGAATTAATTATACGAGTTTTCAATCAATAATCAGATTTCATGGAATTTTTATGACGTTATTAATGTAAAAAAAATCTTAATTGGTTTCATTAATTAATTTAGACAACAAAATGAAAACAAAAACATTTTTGATCAACTACTTTTACAAAAATTATTTGAGTTCAACATGTTGTTTAGTAAATTTGTCCATTTTGAAAATACTGGTCCCACAGCATTCAATAATAGCTCTCTAACGATTTCACCATCTATAATCTATGTAATCGGTTAGAAGATATCTTTAAAACTGTGACAAAACATACGATTTTCTGTAAAAAAAACACATGTTCTATAACATTTAGTTATCGAATTCTAAATAAATGATTTACACAATAAGTCGGATAATATGTTCAAAAGTGGGGAGGATGAGGACATCCTCTTAAACTTATTAATGAATGGAGGTTATAGAAAAATTCTGGTTGAAATTTCGATAAAAAAAATTTGTAGAGAAAAACATCATTCCATATTTTAACATTTTTATTGTAATGTTTGTATCTAGTATTTAGAAGGGGTCAAGATTTTTAAAGCAACTATTCAGATCAATTGCTTCAATAGCTTTGACTTAGACATATAAATATTACATTCATGTATTTTTTTATAATTTTTATTAAAAGACATAATTTAATCAATGAACATAGTTTTGCCATAATTATTCAAATATCTCAGAAACTGATAAAATACTTTTAGTTAATTCAATTTCCGCTTGTAAATATTTTTATTATTAGTTACAGGCACTTATTTGTTTGATATACCAGGAGATTTTTTTTTCGAAATTCTAATTCAAATCTTTACATGTCCATCTTAATTTTTTATTATTTTTTCTTAGAAAACACTTTCCCGTATAAATTGACAGAAAAATTCTGTAATAGCATGATCCGATTTAACGTGTCATGTCGCCTTTTTAAAATTCCGATAACAAAATATATCGAAAATATATAGTATGGCGATGACATATCATATCACTAGAGTTTTTTATTTCCCCGACTTTTTCAATTCCCGGGAAACCGGGATTTTTTTAATCTTTTCCGGGATCCCGAGATCCCGCTTAATGAAGTTACTCAATATGTATTTTATGTATATGAAATTACTTTAAGACAACATATATTCAAAACAATCATTAAACATAGAAGAAATCAATTTATATTTGATTTAAATTCTATAATAAAAATTTAATAATTGTTGGTATTTCGATGTTTTTATGAAGATTTTGTTTAAAACAATATTACAATTTTCTCAAAAGATTAGATACGCAATACCTGTCAAGATATCGTAGAAACCGCTTAAGAGATGAAAAAATGATATTAGAAGAAAATTAAGGCTACTTAATTTTGATCATTTAACCAATACTGAAACAATTCGGATAAGTTTGGTTACTGAACAAAAGTATTAAAAAAACCTTTTTTCATTTAAAAATTAAAAATATTGTTTGAAAATTGTACTACGCAACAACATACAGCCGAAATGTCAGAATAAAAATTTCTGTTTTGTCAACATACGAAGGGAAGGCATATTTATGTATAAGCAAAAAATCCCGCCTTTTTAAAATTCCGATAACAAAATATATCGAAAATACATAGTATGGCGATGACATATCATATCACTAGAGTTTTTTATTTCCCCGACTTTTTCAATTCCCGGGAAACCGGGATTTTTTTAATATTTTCCGGGATGCCGAGATCCCGCTTAATGAAGTTACTCAATATGTATTTTATGTATATGAAATTACTTTAAGACAACATATATTAAAAACAATCATTAAACATAGAAGAAATCAATTTATATTTGATTTAAATTTTATAATAAAAATTTAATAATTGTTGGTATTTCGATGTTTTTATGAAGATTTTGTTTAAAACAATATTACAATTTTCTCAAAAGATTAGATACGCAATACCTGTCAAGATATCGTAGAAACCGCTTAAGAGATGAAAAAATGATATTAGAAGAAAATTAAGGCTACTTAATTTTGATCATTTAACCAATACTGAAACAATTCGGATAAGTTTGGTTACTGAACAAAAGTATTAAAAAAACCTTTTTTCATTTAAAAATTAAAAATATTGTTTGAAAATTGTACTACGCAACAACATACAGCCGAAATGTCAGAATAAAAATTTCTGTTTTGTCAACATACGAAGGGAAGGCATATTTATGTATAAGCAAAAAATCCCGGGAATTACCGCACAGATTTCCTGGGATTGCAGGATTGAAAAATACGACTTTTTCCCCGAAACTGGCCAAGTCCATTTTTGACAAATGTTATTATAGAACATGTAATTTACACGATAAATCGTCATATCATTACCGTATACATTTTCAGTTTATGGAGGAGCTAAAAATAATAATAAAAATGTTGATAAAATTGGTAAAAATTCAAATTGGTATTTCGATCAAAAAGTATTTATTGAAATATGACGAAATGTTTCGTTGGAACATATGTTCAGAAACTTTGTAGCAACTTTTGAGGCTAATATTTTTGTGAAACATGTATAACCACAGTAATTTTTGACTCTGTTTTGACAAATCGTTAATAACGCACCTAAAATAGTTCTACAAAATATTTGGCCATAAAATGTTACCATACTCGTATACGCATGTCAGAACACACCAAACCCCAAAACAAACGAATTCCAGTCTTAACCCCTCTTTGGCCTGTCGTGCAGCAATGTTAGTCATAGGACCAACTGGTCGATAACGATACCAGTAAAGACGAGGTTTGATACTTTGGAATTTGACCCGTTTTTTGGTTTTTGGGTTAAGTTTTGGTTTTTGGTGTGTTCTGACACATATACATAGTAACATTGTATTGTCAAATATTTTGTAGAACATTTCATCCCCGCCCTTCCTATTTCAGGGGCGTTTTGAATAGAAATTTTGCACTTTTTGCAGAAACGAAATAACGCCATAAGCTATCAAGAGCTAAGCCATTTTAGTTTCCGCTTGTGTTTTCTACTGAATCGAGTGCGGTGTTGCCAGTGTGAAATACTACGTTAAAGGTATGGCAACGCATTTGTGAATTAAAGAGAAGAAGAACAACAGAATGAAAACAACAGTGTTGAACATTTTAAAGTCGGCTTAATTATTAAACAGAATAGGTATTAAACAATTTTTTTCAAAATATATTTCACGAGTAACAATATTTTTTCGTCCTGTTACCAATGTTAACCTTAAGTGTAAATATACTATTATCGACAGATGATCGTTTTCCTTGCAAAGAGCTAAACTAACATCTCTAGTGTGTAACAAAAACGCGTTGAATAGAAATAATTTAGTGCGCCTCTCTTTTGTGTTTCTTGTGTAGGGTATTTACAACTCTATCTCCACTGAACATAACACCATTTATGCTGCTGATTGTTTCAGTTGTCGCTTTTTTGTACCATTTTCGCCGCCCCGCTTAATGGCAAGCTAAACCTCTGAGCATGTGCCAGAGATGAAATCTGAAATAAAAGTAACAACACCAATCATAAAAACATGACATAAAAACGCAAACCTTTCAAGCCGAAAAAAATGTTTACAAAAAGAAAAGTACAAAAAACGCAAATACAATACCTGTGAAGCGATAATAACACTTCAATCAACGTGATTTGACTGTAAAACAAAAAAACGTTGTAAGCGAAGTCTTTGTAAAAGAAAACGAAAATAAAAATCGGCCAACGAAAAATGTAAACAATACAAATCTGCGGCGAAGGCTGCGCGGTTTGCCAAAAAGCGAAAGAAAAATACAACTATGAGTAACAGTTACAGCGAGAAAATAACAGAGAGCAATCCCCTCCACCTCCCACAGAAAGGAGTACAGTGGGGGAAAGATCAATGAGAAAAAAGCGCAGTGTTAATGTAGGCAACTTTTACTTGTTTTCTTTGAAAACAAACTGCATACATACGTACATTTACAAAACAATTACATGTTTGATATAGTCGTGCACACACAAATACACAAGAGTAGATACTTTCGTAAACAAAAAAACCCGTAAATTCCCAATGAAAACAACAACAAAGTTGGCAATGTTTCAACAAAAAATTACAATATTTAACTTTAATTGATAACTTGATAAAGTTTTGCATATATGTATGCCGACAGTTTATACATACATACACTGAAACCCCTAAAACAAGTCATGCCGCAATCATACACACATCTCTGGCACATTCTCCAAAATCCACACATGCCAAGTAAGTTTCTGTTCAACTAAAGCACAGCCTCCCATCCATCCATCCCCCCACCCCTTGAATTAAATTTATAACACCTGCCACAATACATACATATGTATGTATATACAGTAAATGATCATCCTCAGCTGAGTATGCAAATGTCAACGCATGTCGTGAGAGCAAGTGAGCGTAGCATGTATGTGAAAAAGAGGAAGAGAGTGATGCTGCATTTAAAATAAAAAACCGCTGTTATACACTTGACCCCGGTCAAGGAGGACGCAAAAATAAAAATAAAAAAACTGAACTCGTATTTGACAAACTACAAACTAGCACTAAAAAGCGCGTTCGCGTAGATAAGTGAATATGAGACGCTGTAAAAAAAGCGGCAAAATATACAACGAACATTTTCAAATGTTTTTTCTTCTCTTCTTCTTGGTAGCTACAACAGTGGCAACACCTACCTCACTTTACCACTACTATACTACAGTCAGTAGTCAGTGGCTTGACTTTGCGTTCAGAGATGGCAAATGTGTGGCAATTGGTCATGGCACATATTCATGAAAAAAATAGAGTTTTTTCAAAAACTACAAAATATAAACATTTTGCAGCATCATTTCTTGATGGTTTTAATTTTTTTTTGGTTTGTTTTGAAAGGTCTACACATGGTTAATTTCCGTAACGGGCACATATAATTATACATACGTGTATGGAAGAAGATACACTCATTAAATTGTATTGATGAATTAATAGAAAAATTAATTTCGTTTTTTATCTACTCGTAAATACACATATTCTAAAAAAAAATCGATAAATTTTGTTATCGAATTTTAAAGTCATGATTTACTGATGAATACATCTTCTGTAATTAAGAAAGTAAAAAAAATTATAAAAATAAAAAAATAAATTGCGATTAAATTCGAATTGGTCGATTTAACCTACACACGGGAGATATGTATGTTTATCGTATGTACTAACTTGTGTTACCGAAAACTAGAATCATGATTTACACGGGAAAATAGATCTATCAATACAGCGTCTTCTTTCAATTTATAGAGAAGGTCATCTTTTATTAATTTACAGAAAAAATTAAACAATAATTCGATGAATATTCCATAACTCGAATTGAAATGTCTTTGAGAAATAGTTATTGAAATGGATTTAGTCAGTTTATGCAGAATAGCCTCAGTATATTTGTCGAGTCATGAACTATATGTTTCCTAACACCGGTGTTATAAGACCATGTCTCTTAAAAGTGGTGCTAAGGTATCTTAGAGGACAAACCCTTATAAAATATAAATTGTTCTCAATTTATAAGGCATCTTCTATAATAATTAAAGAAAAGATTCAAACAATGTCTATAAACTTGTAAAAAATACGATAAACCTGTTTAAATTTTGATCCAAAATCCTCCATACAGAAGATGTCTTCCTTTATAAATTAAAAGAAAACACTTTAATGATGCGTATCGATGGCATGTAAATCATGGCTTTAAATTTCGATAACAAAATTTATCGATTATGATTTTTTCATTTTTTGATTTATTGTAAAAAGATATGATATTTTAATGTTTAGAATATAATTTTTTTTCCATTAAAAGGTAGTTAAATCATTTTAGCTCAAACCCCAAAACACCTTTTTTTGTTTGTCATTAAAGAACAAAAAATTTCTAAAAATCCTCAAAATTTGCAATAAAGAAATTTCGACATAAACATTAACGGCCAATTTCGCCATATCAGGTCGCCCTACATTTAGAGCTAACCTAAAGTTACAGCTGTCAAATAGTATGGAATTTGAATAGTTAGCTCTAACCAGAGCTGATGAAAATGGAGGTTAATTTCATTTCAAAAGTTTAAAAACAGACGTGAAATTCGTTGAACTATATATAAGTACTACACGCAAAGAAAAATTAGACAACTACAGTTCTCGTTTGCAGGAACTGATGTTTCGTTTGTTGTGACAGAAACTTATTTTGCGTAAACAATTCTTGTTCTGACCAAAAGAAATTTCAGTCGTCGTAAACGAGAATTGTAGTTATCTAATATTTCGTTTCGCAGAAACGATTTTTTTCTTTGCGTGTAGCCATTCTACACGTCTTTAGAAATATACTTATATATTTTTATTGATAGTATATATTTTCTTACCACTTGAGAGCACTAAAGTCCCAATATATATATATACCACAACATAAGCCTTGAGTATTTACTCTCTCTGAACATTAATCTTATAATTTGCCCTGGTAAATTTTAAATACTATTCTGCACATTTTTGGAAAATAGTCTTGCTACACCAGATATCGATGGCTTCTATCAAAAAGTGGCTATATTAAAAACCCCAATTTTTCAGGAGGGCAAAGAAACTGATGAATTTTATTATTTCGCTATAATTTTTATATGATATGAATTGTCATTCATATGCATTTAATATCCGAGTGTACCACAAAATTAGTGTAGGTCCTAAATGTATCAAAAATCATTTCATCAACAATTTAAATTTTCATTCTCAATATTATAATTTACCAAACTAAATTCTAAATATTATTCTGCATATATTAGGATTTAGAAATATCTATTGATAAACATTATGGCCCTTATTCATAAAAATTTAATGAAGGTTTGAAGAACGCTTTAACACTGCTAAAGCGTTCCTCAAACCTTCTTTAACTTTTTATGAATAAGGCCCTATATTACTATTTGAGTACATTAAGGATCTGAAAAAGAGACCTTTCTACTGAAGCACATTCAACTGTTATTTGAGTACATTAAAGATTCAAAAAGTGTACCACAAAATCAGCATTTTATTATAAATTGTATCTTCAAAAAATAACTTTCTGAATATTAAAATCCAACAATGTTTTTCTGCATATGACGGGAAATAGCATATCGATAACTCCATTCCAAACCATGCAAACAAGTAGAATCAGGTAGTTTTTTAGGAGAGGCGATGTAAGTTTTATGAAATTTTTAAAATTGTATGGAATTCCTTTATAATGAAAACCGAATGACATTTAATATTTTGCGCATAACTTATGATTGGTGTTTAACTCCGCGCCAGAATGGCGGGAGTTAAAAAAAAGAAAACACAATACATTAATTTATTTTTAAATTTTATATTTATTTGGGCCGTGAGCCGTATGTTTTGCGGTGTACCGAAAGCGGGTGAGTTGACAACTAACTCAAGCAACTCCGAGGGCGTAGCCATAACAGAGAGGTTAGCGGCGTTGTGCCAATGAACGGCGCCAAATCTGATGCGGGGGCGATGAATTCGACTAACAGCTGTTGTGGCTTCAACAATTGGGTTGACGGATAACCACCAAATTTTGACTCAATATAATTTGAAATATTTAGAATTTTAAAATGCAATGTCCCTAAAAACTTGTTAATTCTACTTAGCATGTTATAGAATGAAGCTATTGGTATATCCCATTGCTACTAAAGAATACTGAAGATCCGAAATGTGTACAAAAAACAGCGTAGTGTAATGTAAATCATTTTAAAAACAATTTAAATTTTTCTTTCTGGAATCTAACAAAATAAATTTTAAATATTATTCTGCACATTTTGGGACGTAGGTCTTTCTATTGAGGTACATTCTATTACAATTTTAGTGCTTTAAATATCCGAAAAGTGTACCACAAAATCTGAGTAGAGTATTTATTTTAAATATTGTTATCAGTTAAATTTCTGAAAAATAAAATTTAACAATGTAAATGATAAAGATTATTCTGCACTTCTTGAGAAATATATATTTCTACTTATACACATTGAATTACCATTTGGGTGTACTAAATATCCGAAAAGTATACCACAAAATCATCGTAGGGCAATTATTATAAATAATTTCTTCAACAATTGAATGTTATCTTCTGAATAATATAATTTATCAAAATAAATTGTGATTATTATCCTGCACATCTTCGAAAATATATCATTCTATTGAATGAGTGCATTAAATATCCTAAAAATTGTACCACAAAATCAGATTAGGACATTTATTAAAAATGTCATGTCATCAACAATTTAAAATTAATTTCTGGATATTATAATCTAATAAAATAAATTGTAATAATTATTCTGCAAATTTTGAGAAATATAATATTTCTATTCATGTATAGTGTTTTAAATTTGCCGAAAGTGTACCACATCAGTGCATAAATTGTTTCATCGACAAAATAAATAAACTTTCAGGAAATATACCGAAATATACTATAGATATCATTCTGCATATCTTGGGAAATATATATTTTGTTTGATGTACGCGTACATTCTATTACCATTTAGCACGTGATATAACTGTAAACTGTATCCAAAAATTAGGACATTTAATTCATTTCGTTTTATCAAAATTGTAAATATACTTTCTGAATATTAGAATTTAACAAAATAGATCTTTCTTTTTGATATATATTTTTTACCATGTTCTTTTTTTTTTGAAGATCCAAAAAGTGTACCACAAATTCTGCGTAGGGCATTTATTATAAATCATTTAATCAAAACATTAAAATGAACTTTCCGGATACTAAAATTTGGAAAAATAAATTACATATATTATTCTGCACATCTTGGGAAATAGATATTTCTATTGGTGAATGCACACGATGCCAGTTACCGCACTATATAGCTGGAAAATGTACCACAATATTAGTTTTGGGGCATTTATTGCAATTCGTTTCATCAAAATTGTAAATGTACTACGCTTTAAAAAAAAGCGGCAAAATATACAACGAACATTTTCAAATGTTTTTTCTTCTCTTCTTCTTGGTAGCTTCAGCAGTGGCAAAACCTACCCCACTTTACCCCTACTATACTACAGTCAGTAGTCAGTGTCTTGACTTTGCGTTCAGAGATGGCAAATGTGTGGCAATTGGTCATGGCACATATTCATAATAAAAAATAGATTTTTTTTTCAAAAACTACAAAATATAAACATTTTGCAGCATCATTTCTTGATGGTTTTAATTTTTTTGGTTTGTTTTGAAAGGTCTACAAATTGTTAATTTCCGTAACGGACACATATACATGTATAGATGGAGACACACATTTTGTTATTGAAATTTCAATTTAAATCTTATCGGACTTTTTTCTTTACTAATATATGTATATGTGTATAGAAGATGTTCTCCTTTATAAATTGGAAGAATAAACAACAAAATTTATCGCAAAATGGACATGACCAGTTTCTGCAGTAGACCGACGATATACAAGATAAAAAAAACCAAGTACATTTTCGGTAAAATTTGTTATCGAAATTTGAAGCCATGAATTACATGCAATGGGGTCATATTACAACGTTTTCTTTCAATTTGTAAAGAAGGGCGCCCTCTATAAGTTAGTACATTAAAATAGAACTACCCAACAGATTTTTTGGAACAGAAGAGCGACCCTATAATTTTGAAAGGGCATGTTGAGTAGATAATTTTTGTAACTAAACTTATGGTCCAACTGGTCTGAGTTTTTTACGGTGGGTCAAAGTTTGGATATCGAGTTAGAAAATCATAAAATTTTTTATCAACAATTAAATCATAATTTCTGAACATTATAATTTATAAAAAAACTTTTGTACAATATTCTACACCTCATATGAAATATATCCTTCTGTTGATATATTTCTTTTGCCATTTGAGTGCATTAAATATCCAAAAAGTGTACCACAATTGCGTATTTGTCGTAAACCATTTTCACAAAACATTAAACTTAATTAATATTATTCTGTAAATTTTTGAAAAAGAGTCTACTTACTGTTCCTTTATCAGTTGAATGCAATAAAGATCGAAAAGTGCACCACAAAATCAGTGTCGGGCACTTATTATAAATAATATAACCAACATCTAAAAAATTCTTTCTAAATATTAAATTTATACAAATAAATTATAAATATTATTCTGCACATCTTAGGAAAAAAATCCTTCTGTTGAAATATATTTTATGATCGTTAAAAATACTAAATATCCGAAAAGTGTACCACAAAATCCGTGTATGGCAAGAAAATAAAAATGAATTTTATTAAAAATTTAAATTTACTTTTTGGATAGAAAGTTTTACAAAGTAAATTAGAAATTTTATTCTGCATGTCCTTGGAAAATTGTTTTTCTATTGATGTATATTCTAAAGGGTGCGCTATCTAACGCTTTTTTTCAACTAGTGCTTATTTCGTGAATGGTAACACTTAGCTCATGTCTGATTTGACAGATAATTAGTTTTATCCTTCCGCTGAACGAATATGGTTGTGTATACGCAAATTATATATATTATTCTGCACTTATTGGGAAAGAGATATTTCTATTAAAGTACATTCTATTACGATTTAGCGCATTATATAACTGGAAAGTGTACCACAAAATTAGTTTAGAGAATTTATGCAATTGGTTTCATCGAAAATGTAAATATATTTCCTGGATATAAGAACTCAAACAAATGCATCTTAAATAGTATTGTGCACATTTTAAGAAGTTTATATTTTTATTAATATAAATTTTTGTACCATATGCATATTCTAAAGATCAAAAAAGTGAACCACAAATTCTGTGTAGGCCATTTATTAAAAATCACTTAATAAAAATATTGAAATTAACTTTCTGATATTTAAATTTGAAAAAATAAATTATGAATATTATTCTGCACATCTAGGCAAATAGATATTTCTATTAAAGTACATTCTATGACCATTTAGCGCACTATATAACTGGAAAGTGTACCACAAAAATAGTTTAGGGCATTAATTTAAACTCGTTTCAACATAAATGTAAATGCACCTATAGTAAATTTTAATTAACATTCTGCACAACTTAAGAAGTAGATCTTTCAATAATATAGATTGTTGTACCACACGTATCAGGTAAAATCCAAGAAGTGTACCACAAGTTGTGTGTAGGACATTTATTATAAATTATTTAATCAAAACAATGAAATTAACTTCCAAAATTTGGAAAAATAAATTACAAATATTATGCTGCACATATTGGGAAATAGATATTTCTATTATAGTACATTCCATTACCATTTTGCGCATTATTTAACTGGAAAGTGTACCACAAAAATAGTTTAGGTCATTTATTGCAATTCGTTTCATGTAAAATGTAAATGTAATTTCTGGATATTAGAATTCGACAAATTAAATTGTAGATAGTATTCTGCACAACTTAAGAAATATACCTTCCTGATAATACAGATTTTTCTATCATTTGTCTATTCTAAAGATCAAAAAAGAGTACCACAATTTCTGTGTAGGGCATTTATTACTTATTAACATTGAATTAACTTACTTATTCTGCATATATCATTCTATTGATTGGTATTTCTACTAAGGTACATTTCATTACCATTTAGCGCATTATATAACTGGAAAGTGTACCACCAAATTAGTTTACGGCATTTATTGTAATTCGTTTCATCAATAATGTAAATGTACTTTCTGGATATTAGAATTCGATAAAATACGTTTTAAACAATATTCTGCACAACTTAGGAAGTCGACGTTTCTATTAATATTGATTTTTGTACCATATGCGTATTCTAAAGGTACAAAATGTGTACCACAAATTTTGTGTAGGGCATTTATTATAATTCATTGAATCAAAACATTGAAATTAACTTGTTTTTGTTTTATTTGTTATTTGAAGTTAATTGAAATTAACTTTCCGGATACTAAAATTTGAGGAAATAAATTATATATATTATTCTGCTCATCTTGGTAAATATATATTTCTATTATAGTACATTCTATTACCATTTAGCGCATTATGTAACAGAAAAGTGTACCACAATATTAGTTTAGGGCATTTATTACAATTCGTTTCATCAAAATTGTAAATGTACTTTCTGGATGTTGGAATTTAACAAAATACGTTTTAAATAGTATTCTGCACGGCCTAAAAAGTACATCTTTCTATTATACAGATTTTTGTACCATGTGCATATTCTAAAAATCCAATAAGTGTACCACAAATTCTGTGTAGGACTTTTATTATAAATTATTTAATCATAACATTGAATTTATCGTTACGGATATTACAATTTGAAAAAATAAATTATAGATACTATTCTGCACAGCTTGTGAAATAGATCTATGTGCATTTTTTACCATATTGGTGTTTTAAATATGCAAAAAGAGTACCACAAAATCAGTGTAGGACATTTTTTATAAACGATTTTATCAGAAATTTTAACTTTTGCATCACTTTACAGAAACAGCTGATAAAGAAAATTGAATTACCATCAGAGAATTGAAAATTATTATAAAAATATTTGTAGGGCTTTTATTATACAGATAATATTGTTAGCAATCATCACATTTTGCAACTAATTCTTACTCTGTCCATTATCATTGTTTGTGATTGTTCTTTAGATTTGTTTGAGATGTTTTAGCAAACTATTTCGAAACAATTAATCCATCCCCAACCTGATTTCTCAATGAGTGAATTTTCTCTGTCGATTTCTAAACAATTCGTTTTTTCCCTCTTAATTTAGTTTCACGCGGAGCAATTTCGAGGGCAACTCGTAATTGTTGTTTGTTCGCTCATCGCCTATTCTTCAATACGTTCCCAGTCTATTTTTCAAAAGTGAAAAAATATATACAAATATGTAGTACTCGTATATGCAAAACCAAACAAACAAATAATTAAGTGAATACAAACGCGAAGAAAAAAATCCCTTTCTTAGAAAAAAAAGCAAATTTGAAGTGTAGACAAGTTTTTTAATGTTTCCTAATGCCTTTGCAACGTTTCTGCTTTTGCCCTTTGACTCGATGTGATAATTGATAATTAAATTTAATTTTAAATGTACAAACTACAACGGCCCGGCAACAAAGTTTTTTGCATTTGTTGAAATGGAAAAAAAGTCGTATTAAAAGTGGTTACTGTGTGATTGCATAATGCAAATAATTGTATATTGGGATTCGGATTCTGATGACCGGCCGGTGTGAATTTGTTTTGCGAAATGCGAAAGAAAAAACAAAACTATTTAATAAAAATGAATTAAATATTGTGTGTACATTGGTATGGATTTATTATAAAATACGGGGAAATATAAAAGTGTTCCCTTTTGAAATAATAAAATATAGTAATTACATTGCCTAGTTATTACTAATGATCTGTCTGTCATGACCTCCTAATGTCTATATTTAATTTAATATCTAAAACTCATTTACCTATTGTGTAATTTTGATCTTGTCAGAGTCTGTCTATCTACTGTATATTTAGTAAAACTACTCATGATATCTGTCATGACCCACTCTGATGTCTATATTTAAAATCTAAAACTCATTTACCTATTGTGCAATTGAGATCTTGGCTGTCTGCCTGTCTATGTGTCTACGGTATTTCGTAAAACATTTCAATTAGTTTTTTTTTTGTGCAGAAGCTTTTAATTGTCGGCGTTTTAATTTTTTAAGAATGTGACCCTTTCTGGTACATTTCAACCCCAGTGGCTGAGGCGCACTCAGGCGACAAAGTCAAACTGTCGGCTTTCTGTATTTACATCTTTAACGATTAACCTCAGACTAATGGAACAGCCAACAATGGCAGCCAAGTGAAACTTTGAATTTGTTGTAGGTTCGTTCGTTAGTCTGTCTGTCTGTCATTTTTTTACGATCAAGGTCATCGTTAATGTCAAAACAAAATATGAACTCGTATGGCTAGTAATTGATGTCTGTCTGTCCGTCCGTCCGTCTGTACTTGTTTTGTATTACCACTAGTACCCTGAGAACTGAAACCTCACAGAGTGCCAAATGTTGAGAAATCAAAAAAAAAATTAAGTTTCATTGAACAAAAAACCAACCAACAGTAGTCATTAACAAAATATTTTATTCGATGACAAAACGTTTAAGGTTTATAGTTTAAATACCCCCCACTGAAAAACTGAAAGACCTAAAATATTTAATGCATTCAAAAAGTTATAAAATGTCGTCATTTCATTTGAAAAAAGCCTACGAGCGGGAATAGAGGGGTTTACCACAATCCATAGATTTAAATAATTGTTTAAGCAGTAACAATGAATGAATTTAAATAACAAAATTAACTATGTAATGGTTGAACGAATGGCTACTGGAAAATAAAAAATTATAATAAACAATGTTAAACATGTATAGATATTCCAGCAACTCAATTATAAAATAAAGATTTAAACAAATTTAATTTTAATTTAAATTCATAGTAAATATTTTTCTGCACTTCTTTGGGAAATTAGCTTTATCCTGATATATATTTCCCAAACATTTGATAACAATAAATACCTGAAAAGTGTACCACAAAATCATTAAAGCACATTTACCATTAATCATTTTAATAAAATTTGGAATATATAAAATTTATATTCAAATTTTTCGGTCCAGGGAAGCTGGGTTACAAATACCATGTGGCTAGATTTTGCCACGACCCCCAAACTCATAGGCGAGCACGCTACCAACTCACCTACTGGGACGCTCCAAAAAATTTGGAATAAATTTTTTTTTTTAAGTATTATAATTTAGCAAACTAGATTATAAATACAAGGTGGCGCAAAAGTAACCTTTCGATGTTTTTTGTGCCAAAGTCACCGAGCGATTATTGGTCAAATAAATAGTCAGCAATATTCCGCGTTCTGGAGCAGTGTAGCGTAACATTGTTTATTAACGTGTATTTCGCATGTGTTTACTACACAAATGTCAACATTATAGCATTTTCTGATAGGAGGATTACTTTTGCGCCACCTGTTACTATTCTGCACATCTATAGAAAGAGATCTTTGTATGTATGTACATTCCATTACGAGTTGAGTGTAATGACGGCCCGAAAAGTGTACCACAAAATCAGTCATTAGAAAAATTAAGAAAAAAATTTTGAAATAAACTTGAGTATTGAGTATTTAAGTATTGAAATCTAACAAACTGAATTATAAATACTATTCTGCACATCTTTCGAAAGAGATCTTCGTACGCATATACATTCCATTACGAGTTGAGTGTATTAACGGCCCGAAAAGTGTACCACAAAATCAGTCATTAGAAAATTTAATAAAAACTTGACATTAATTTTTAGTATATTATGAAAAAAGAAATAAACTATAAGTATTATTCTGCACATCTCTGGAAAATTGTCTTTCCTGTGATATAGATTCCATTACCATTTGAGTGCAATAAAGATCTGAAATATGTACCACAAAATCAGTATAGCATATTTACTATACATAGTTTAAATATAGTTTTAAATCGACTATTTTGGGTACTATAATTTAAGAAACCTAAATAAAATGATTATTCTGCACATCTTTGTAAATATATATTTATAGTGATGTGCATTCTATTTACATTTGCGTGCAATAAGCATCTAAAAAGTGCACAACAAAATCAGTTTATTAGCACACTAAATACAAATCATTCCATTAAAAATGTTTGTACCATAAATAGTTTAGATAGAAATTTAAATAAAAAAATATGATTATTCTGCACATCTTTGGAAATATTTTTTTCTATTCATATGCATTTTATTACCATTCGGGAGCATTAAATAACCAAAAAGTGTACCACAAAATCAGCACACTAAAAACAAATCGTTTCATAAAAAATGTTAATTAACTTTCTAGACATTATAAGAAAAGTTAGTGGTAAATATTATTCTGCACATCTTTGAACATTTTTCTGTCTAAAGATAAAAATTTTATTACTATTTGGGTCCTATAAGGACCTGAAAAGTGTACCACAAAATCAGTTCATTAGAAAAATAATGTAAATCCTTTCGTAAAAAATTAAGTTAACTTTCAGAAAATTATAAAAAAAAATAAAAATATTATTCTACACGTCTCTTAGAAATTGTCTCTGTTGTGACATATATATTCCTATACCATTTGAGTACAATACAGATCTGAAATATGTACCACAAAATTAGTATAGCACTTGTACTATAAATGGTTTAGTTAGAAATTTAAATGGACTTTTTGGGTACCATAATTTAAAAAACTAAAATGATTATTCTGCACATCTTTGGAAATATATTTTTCTATTGAAATGCATTTTATTACCATTTGAGAGAATTAAATAAAAATAATGTAAATCCTTTCGTAAAAAATTAAGTTAACTTTCAGAAAATTATAAAAAAAAATAAAAATATTATTCTACACGTCTCTTAGAAATTGTCTCTTTTGTGACATATATATTCCTATACCATTTGAGTACAATACAGATCTGAAATATGTACCACAAAATTAGTATAGCACTTGTACTATAAATGGTTTAGTTAGAAATTTAAATGGACTTTTTGGGTACCATAATTTAAAAAACTAAAATGATTATTCTGCACATCTTTGGAAGTATATTTTTCTATTGAAATGCATTTTATTACCATTTGAGAGAATTAAATAACAAAAAACTATACCCCAAAATCAGTTTATTACCACACTAAATACAAATCATTTCATCAAAAATTTTAATTAAATTTCTAGACATTATGGGAAAAATTAGGTGAAAATATAATTCTGCACATCTTTAAAAAATTGCCGTTCTGGAGATAGACATTTTATTACTAATTGAGTGCAATAAGGATAAGAGAAGTGTACCACAAAATTAGTTCATTAGAAAAATAATGTAAATCCTTTCGTAAACAAATGATATGAACTGTCAGGAAATTTAAAAAAAAGGAAAAAAAATAATTTTGCACATTTCTTTAAAATTGTCTTTCTTGTGATATATATTCCATTACCATTTGACTGCAATAAAGATCTGAAATATATACCACAAAATCAGTATAGCACATTTACTATAAATGGTTTAATTAAAAATTTAAATGGACTTTTTTGGGTACACAAATTTAAAAACTTAAATAAAATGATTATTCTGCACATCTACGGAAACATATATTTCTATTGATGTGCACTCTGTTACCAAATGGGTGCACAAAATATCCAAAAAGTGTACCACAAAATCAATAAATTAGCACACTAAATACAAATCATTACATCCAAAATGTTAATTAGCTTCTAGATATTATACGAAAAATTTATTATAAATATTATTCTGCACATGTTTGTAAAATTGCCTTTCCACTGATAGACATTTCATTACATTTTGGGTCCAACAAGAACCCGAAAAGTGTACCACAAAATATATAGCAAATTTACAATAAATTTAAATTGCATTTTTTGGGTACTATAATCTAACAAAATAATTTAAAAATCAGATCTTTTGAAAGAAAGTTCAACTGACGTCTCTTTTTTTATCGTTTGAGTATATTAAGATCCCGAAAAGTGTACCACAAAATCGTAGTAGAACATTTGTTATCAATCATTTCATTTGAAAAGTGTATCAAAAACTTTAATTTGACATGTTTATTTTAAATCATTTCACCAATAATTTAAAAAACTTTTATTGTTATTATAGGTGAAAAAATAGTAAATATTATTCTGAATATCTTTGAAAAATTTTCTTTCCAGTTATATAGTTTCAATTGCAATTTGAGTGCAATAAAGATCCGAAAAGTGTACCAAAAAGTCTGTTTAGTACATTTACCATAAATCATTTAATGAAAATTTCGAATTATATTTTTTCAGTATTATAATCTAAATCTTAAAACATATTGATTATTCTGCACATCTTTGGAAGAATATATTTCAGCTGATATCTCTTTTACTACCATTTGACTGTATTCAAGATCCGCAAAGTGTACCACAAAATCAATTTAGAGCATTTTTTAAGTCATTTCATTAAAAATTTAAAGTGGTTTTTTGGATATTATAAGAAAAATACACATTGACCATTATTCGGCACGTCTTTGGAAAATTGTTTTTCCAGCGATATACATTCCATTGCCATTTGTGTGCAATAAAGATCCGAAAAGTGTACCATCGAGTCCGTGTACCACAAAATCAGTATAGCGCATTTACTCTAAATAACTTCATTAACAATTTACATTGAAATTGTTGAGTATTTAATCTAACAAAATAAAATATATAAATATTATTCTGCACATCTTCGGAATAACATATTTCTACTTATGTCCCTTCTGTTACCAATTGAGCGTATTCAAGACCTGTAAAGTGTACCGCAATATCGTAGTGGACCTTTCATTATCAAACATTTCATTAAAATTTTTAATTTACTCGGAATTTTAAAGTATTTAGTATTATAATCAACAAAATAATATTTTTCAAGTTATATAAAATTGCATTGCTATTTAGGTGTAACAAAGATCAGAAAAGTGTACCACAAATTAGTATCGATTACACTACGCAGCAAAAAAAAATATTTGTTTGTGTGCGAGACCTAAAAACTTTTTTGGATCGATCGGGATGAAATAATTGTAGGGATTGGATAGTAACGGGGTTTCCAATAGGGATGATATGATTTTGAAGTTTAGGCCATTTGTAATGTGTTATGATCTGTCATTTTTTTTCATTGTTTTCAGTAATGTTTACAATTTCATTATGGAGAGATATACGCAAGAACAACGTTCACAATTGCAACTTTCTAGTCGACCTACGACCTTGACAACCATGAGCAATATTTTAGCTCTCGTTAAGAGCTATCTTTTTGACCTATTCCCGATCCGACATACGTTTAAGGAGCTAGAGCAAAAATAAACTTTCCGTTCAAATTTGAAAATTATGTTAAGTCCATTTTTTTAATCCAAAAAAAGACACTTTCTAGTCGACCTACGAACTTGACAACCATGAGCAATATTTTAGCTCTCATTAAGATCTATCTTTTTGGCATTGGCCGATTGTGGCTACGTGCCACACAGCAAATGAATCGATTGAATTGTTGCGAGAAAAGTTTGGATATTCGATTATTTCAAGAAATTGTGATATTGAATGGCCTCCAAGAAGTTGTGATTTAACACCATTAGTATATTTCTTGTGGGTTTATTAGAAGTCATTGGTCTTTCGAAATAAACCAGAATCTCTGCAAGCTTTACAAGTCAATATTGAACGCGTTATTCATGACATACGACTTGATTTAGTGGAAAAAGTGCTCGATAATTAGGTTCATCGAATTCGTTCCTGCAGAAGAAGTCGTGGAAGCCACATTAAATAAAAAACTTTAGAATTTCCTTAACAATAGGTGTGTTTTTTTCCAAAGAAATCATATCACTCTTATTGGAAAACAATGTATTAGTATTTTAAATATAATTAAAATAATAAATGCATTTAAATCATTTCATCCAATTAAGAACAGAATGTACCAACAAAAAAACACATTCCCTATAATACAACAAATTTAGAATACCTACGAAAACCTGTAATTTTTTTTCACAAAATCCAGTCAATTGCTATACAAGAAATTCTCAGAAAACGGGTATTACTACTTTATTAAAGAAGAAATTAAGATTTTAATCAGTTAATTCACACTCATATATGTTATTGAAAAATATTGAATCCCGAATAACACAAGCTTCGATTGAAGAATTTGTAATCATTTACTTTTTGCAAGAATTTCTGATTACTCATTTATTTTTCCATGTAATATATTTCCACTTTTGTGACATTGTTTTTTTGCGACTTAAGAAATTCCACAGCAATTGAAAATTGTAAGTGAAAAATTTAAACTGCACAATGCTAATTGTGGGCGAACAGTTTTTCTCTTGCGAAGAGATTGTTTTGCAACTATATGAATATGTGTGCAGTATTTGTAGTTCCACTCAAGCTTAGCTTAGTTCAGTTCAGCACTTATTTGCTAATTTTTGTTTGCCAAATTATTGTTTTCTGTGTCAACATCGGTGAAATACGAGTAAACAAAACAAAAAAAAAACAAGTTCTTGTGCAACGAATAAATGGCTGGATCGAAAATTAAATAAAATAGTGAAATATTTCTCAAGATTTTAATGAAGAACAAATCTTATTTTAAAACAAGTCAGTAAGTGAAAATGTAAAAAATAATAATTTGTCATAAAAATTATTTAAAAGATTGAAATGAAATTTAATGCGACATTTTTATGACTGATTTTCATGGAGACTTAAGCATATAAAGTTAATATATTCATTCAACTTTTATGAGCTGTGCAAACATAAACTTTAACCCTTTGAAATTTATTTAAAGATTAACTAAAAATCTTTAAGTGCTCGTAATCAGAGGAATTGTAATGTATCAGGAGGAATTTTGTATGCATTTTCCCATATTTCAGTAACTGGGAGCGTATAACTATTTTTAATAAGGAGCTGTAGAACGTATACTTATTTCTTTATATTTATAATTAGTCATACGATCTGGGTTACCAGAAAATGCTCCAATTTCAGTGCAAGACACGGGTGGATCAACACGTTTCAATTGCATTTCTGCTAAATACCTTTAAACCTGAATTCAAACTACAATTTCGTAATAACTTCTGAGTAAATTTGGATACAATAAGTTTACTACAGACCTACAGATATGGTTTAAAAATCATGTTGAAACTCAAGTCTACAAAACTTAAGACTCCACAAGTTTATTACAGATTTTATGGTTTAAAAAAACTATGCTAAAAATCAAGTCTACAACACTTAGTCTACCTCCCCACTTAAGCTTCCGTATAGGTATTTTATTAACACAACAATAAACCTTTTTAATTAAAGCTAATTAATTTAAATGCGCTTTCTTCAACAATTAATAATTAATACTTGCCTGCCCCGCTCGTACTTACTAATAATAAATAAAACAAAACCGGATTTTCTAGATATTTGTCACTTAGACTTTAATTCATTGCCCAGGAATTTTATATTTACCTTAGAAATTATATAAAATTTACTATTTACGTCAAGAGAAAAAAATCACTATTTATTTTTCAACAATTCCCATTAACGTCCATCAGTCATATGTCGTTTAATTAGTTAGATAGTTAGTTAAAGGCTAAGACTTTCCTATAGATATTTAATTCAAATAAAAAAAAATTATAGCTAATTTCATCAATAAATTATTCTCTTTACAGAACTCATCACAATTCAAAAGTAAACCGGTAAGTACCACTTACAATCGATTGCTGTGGAGTCTTAACAAAGCAATTAAAATTGTTAACTATTCTCTGTGTATCTGTGGCCCAATGTCTCAATTTTATTAGAAAATCATTTGATTTAAAATTCAGTTGGAAATTACTTTGTTGTACGGGTACTCGTATGTATTATGAAGATAATTACTTCCAAATATAACTCGTTTATAGAGAAGATTACTAACATCCGTTTGCAGGGGTCTCCACTAAAGCAAACATTTTTTTTAAATTTTAAAAGAATAATAAACATAAGTTTAAAAGTATGATCAAAATCTCGGAAACATATTTCCCTTATAAATCTGTTCAGTCAGTTAAAAAATCATACTAAATAAGTTAAAAGTCAAAAGATACGCTCCCATAACCCTTATATACTCGTAATTAGTAGCCATCTTACGCACCGGGTTACTGAGTACAAATGTAAAAAATCTAGATAATTTAGACCTTCTAATCGCAGGTACCTAAGGGAATATATTGTTTTTTTTTAATAACCAAGCAAACAGATTGTTTAATATTGCCCAGTAGTTATGTCGGATAGGACTGTATCTATACTTTGGCCGACATGCTCAATTTTTACCACAAAATGTTTAGCTAACACCAAATGTTGTTAATATTGGGCCCATGATAATGGAATGAACATCAATAGAAATATATATTTTTTAAAGATGTTCCAAATAATAATATGAAGAAAGATTTAAAATTAGAATAAAGCAAATGCAATAAAAAAATTGTTATAATTGCATTTTGTGGTACACTTTTCGGGTCTTGAATACTCTCAAATGTTAACAAGAGGGACATAAATAGAAAATTTTTCTTCCTATGATGTGCAGAATAGTATTTAAGACATATTTAGTTAGACTTTAATAGCCTAAATATGCAATTTAAATTATTGATTTAATGGTTTATAGTAACTGAGTTAGTATATCTGGAAAGACTATTTTCCAGTAATGTGCAGCAGAATATGTATTATTCCTATTTTATGAATATTTAAAAATATTTCCTACATAAATCAGGAATGTGCTATCCAGCGGGTCAGTAACTTAGTGCGTATTACTGTTATTAATAGAAAACTATGTGTCGAATGATTGTTATTAGTAGGGAACTATGTGTCGTATGACAGTTATTAATAGGGACTTACCGTCATATGATGGTTTATTTATACCTACATTCTTAACAACACAGTCGTCTTTTGTTGCAAAATTTTTATATCGCAATAGTTTTGTGAATTTTAACAGATTAAACTAAATTTTAAGAGGATAAAAATTGGAATATTTAAAATTGAAAAGGGTAAAAATGTCATCTTCTTTAAAAAGTGCTAAGTCGACTTAGTACACTTTATAATTTATGTATAAGTATAACTAATTTTTATAGTAGTTTTATGTTTGTACCATTAAAATATATATTAGTATAATATATGTAATATGTAGTAATAATATAATTAATATAATAAATGCATTTAAATCATTTCATCCAATTAAGAATCAAATGTAGCAACGAAAACAAGAAAGACATTCCCTGCAACACAACAAGCAAATAAAAATATTTCTTACATAAATCAGGAATGTGCTATCCAGCGGGTCAGTAACTCAGTGCGTATTACTGTTATTAATAGAAAACTATGTGTCGAATGATTGTTATTAGTAGGGAACTATGTGTCGTATGACAGTTATTAATAGGGACTTACCGTCATATGATGGTTTATTTATACCTACATTTTTAACAATACAGTCTTCTTTTGTGGCCAAAGAAAGTAACAGAAAGGAGATGATAATGGTAACCATTTTTCGGGCATTCTGAATACAGAGGCAATATCAGTTTTTTTCTGTGTTACCTTTTGTTTTCAAGATACTAGACCACAAGGTGTTCTATAAATAAATACATAAAGATGACACTTCGATAATTATAAGATAACACTTCTCGACTCCTGATCTTCAAAAATGTAATTAAAATATATAATAGGTCAGAAGACAGAAGTCTTACAAATAGGATTCCCTTCAATATTCGACCACAAAGTTTGCTGTGAAATCCCTGGAGAATTATTTCTTCCAAAACATTCAATTAACTTTCTCACCTCCTTAGCCCAAAATATGCCATCAAAACATATCATAAGTCTGAAGTCATACAATATATCCACATTTTCAGTTGTTGTCTTTGACAAAAATTATCTCCCCGATAATCTACGAAGGATCGCCTTTCAATATATTTTAAAACATCAATAGGTTTCAAAATTTCTCACTTTTTGAAATCACAACTAAGAAAGTTCGGTCATGCAAACCGACTTACGAATTCACGGCCTGTTTCTGTATTTCTAACGAAAGTCTCTGCGAACGAAAACCAGTCATTCACTTTCGTCAGGAATTTGGTTTCTCTAACGTTTTATCGTTCGTTCGCCTGGCCTTACGTCAACGACGTTAGCAATTGGAAATAATATAATTGCCAGATCAATAATTTCACAACTTCCGGTCTAAAAAAGCACACATTTGTGTATGGTCGACCTTAGCAAATACATCTCTGTACTATTCACACTAGCCGTGACCAAAAAAGCAACCCTGGGTGGTCAGTTGAGCTGCACCAAGACTCTCATTTATTTCTCTCTCTCTCCCGTCTCTCTCACTGTGCACTGATATTTTTTTTCCATCTTAGCGAGCAACCAATATTGACTTCTGTATGCTTAAATATGTACCCATATGTACACAATTTTATTATTATTTATTTGTTTTTACCATAATTATATTAATATCTACTTATTTTATGCTTTTAATAATGTTTATTTTGTCATTGTTCCTATCAGTCGACAAATAAAATAATGTGACTCGATCTGACATTTGTGTTCGCCGAGATGACAGCAAAGAGAGATAGAGAAACCAAAATTTGCACTGATATGATTACGTTTTCGTACGAGTTCATTATCGTACGACTTCTGGTTGTGATGGTAGTTAGTGAAACCCAAATCAGCTGTTTGTCGTCTGGCAGGCGAACGAAAGCAAAATTTTAAGTTACAGAAACAGGCTGTCCATCTTAGCGAGCAACCAATATTGACTTCTGTATGCTTAAATATGTACCCATATGTACACAATTTTATTATTATTTAATTGTTTTTGCCATAATTATATTAATATCTACTTATTTTTTGCTTTTAATAATGTTTATTTTGTCATTGTTCTTATCAGTCGACAAATAAAATAATGTGACTCGATCTGACATTTGTGTTCGCCGAGATGACAGCAAAGAGAGATAGAGAAACCAACATTTGCACTGAAATGATTACGTTTTCGTACGAGTTCATTATCGTACGACTTGTCGTTCTGATGGTAGTTACTGAAACCCAAGTCAGCTGTTTGTCGTCTGGCAGGCGAACGAAAGCAAATTTTTAAGTTACAGAAACAGGCTGTCAATCACATTAAGTCCCAAAAAATATTCGTAAATTTATTTATTTTTTCAATTAAATTTTTATCTATTTAAATTGCATTTAATAACTTTAAAGTATGCTCGGGTATTAAGCTGTTAACGTTTGGTGAAAAATGGTCCATTTGTATGGGAGGGGCTTGGCAATAACGTAAATTTTTCACGAATTTAAAGTTTTTGTAAGGACTGGAATCAAAGTTATAAGCCGTTAACATTTTGTGCATTTATATGGGAGGTATCAACAGGGGTGTGGCAACTTCGCCCATTTTTGTTCAGGTTATATGACGGTAATTTTTAAAAATAAAACGAAAAAATTAAAGATATGCTTTTGAGGACAAACAAGGATTAAGGACATTTTCGTCCTTTTGATGTCTTTAAAAGGTGGGTACTATGTTTTTTCGCCACGAAAAAATTTCGCAAAATGTTATTTCGAGTTGAAAAATGGAACGCTTTTTTACTAAAGTTGCATTGCGGCTTGGAAGTGTGTGTGTCAAAGTGTCACTTTTATATGTATGTATGAGTGCATATGCATGTGCATTTTTTCTTTTTGCTAACATTCTTGAAAACGAACAAAATTTTTCGAATCAATAAACAATTAATTGGAATAATGCCGACTTAGAAAATAGTTTATTTAAATGTCAGAAAGGAAATATTGTTGGAGATCATTGTGCTAATGTTATACATAAATTATTTATTTTGTGTTGTTGCAGTGGCGATGTTTGTGAGACATGAAAATCCAGGGTAGTACAATGTTATAAATAACGAAATAATTTCCTACTGTTGTACGAATATAAATAAATAAAATGATGTTTTGATTAATCGAAAAATATGTTTTATTATTATATTTAAGGATTTACATTATATTTGTTGACATATATATTATACTTCCATCCATAAACGGAATATCTTCTTCCAACTTCTATGGCTGGCAAGAACTAACTATGTATGTTCTTTACAACCATTTCCAAATCGAGATCCAGGCACTGTCCAATTCCATTGTCCTACTGCTTTAGTAGCGTTAGCCGTCCATAATGTTTCTCCTGGCTTTTGGACACAATTGTTCTAAACATACAAACATAAATGTACATATCTAATTACAAGACAAATTCCACATTATTACATTTAGTTACACGTCCTTCCAGTGTTTTACACACTTTGTTTGCTTTTGTACTGCAATCCGAATGGAATTTCGCTCTTCTGGTTTATTCCATAAACATAATTATTTTCCTTTTCACACCTTTGCATCCTTTTTCTTTATTTCGGAAGATAATTTAAGTTATTATTCTTTATTAGGAAATTTTTATTTCTAATATTTACAACAGTTGAGTTTCTTGCGGACAAAAATAAATATAAACAAATGGGAGGGTGACGGTGGCGGCATTAAATTTCTTGCGGCGTTCAATTTGTAACGGCGTTAAATTTGTGGTGGCGCAAAATGTTACTTTTTCGCGTTGAAATAAACATAGTACCACAAACGAAAAAATTTCGCAGTTTTTTTCGCGACTTTGTTTTTATATGGGATTTCAACGCGAAAAATGAACATAGTACCACGCTAAATGCTGTAAATTTGGGAGTGGGACAGACTTTGTTTCAGATGTTACATTGTAATAACTGGAAATCTTCACCAAAGTACAAAGAAAAATATTTGATAAAAAAATCAACAATCAAAATATTATTGAAAACCCATACAAATATTTTTTCTTTGTAATTTGGTGAAGATTTTCAGTTATTATATTGTAACTTCTGAACCAAAGTCGGTCCCACTCCAAAATTTACAGCATAGGTAAAAAAATTTAAGGAAAAAAAATGGATCGATTCTGAGATATTGCAATTTTTTTTAAATCCGAACATGTACCCGCACAATGGGACAAAAATTCGATAAATGTGGTACAACAGCCAAATGCAAATGGCAAGAGCTAGAATCGTGAAATTTGCTGTTAGAGTAGCTCTTGGGACGTACACTAGAACAAGGAGCGATTTTTTGAAAATTTTAGGGGCACAGTGGGACGGAAAGGGATAAATATGGTACCACTGCCAGCTTTAACGCCTATAATTAGAATGGTGAAAATTGAAGCGTGGGATGTCCTTAGGACAACGGATCGGGGTAGTCAGCTTTTTTTTGTAATCGTACTTTTCGGGGCACAGTGGGGCAAAAAGTGTAAAATAGGGTACATTTGTTTAAAAATGTTAGATATGGGCCCATGGTTCTAGGGTAGCTTTTGTAACATAAATAGAGATCGGAAGTGATTTTCGGAAATTCTAACTTTAAGAGACACAGTGGGGCAAAACGGGTTAATTATGATGAATTGGGGCAAAAATGTATCAATCTGGCAAAATTGGAACTTAAACTTGCAGTGGTTCAAAAACATTTCATTAAAAATAATAAAATGGTACAGTGGATAAAATGTGATTAAATATGGTACAGTGGGCGTTAAGGGTTAAGTATGGTAGAGTGGGGACAAATTTTAAATACGGTACAGTGAGACAAAAGGTGTTAAATATGGTACAGTGAGACAAAAAGTGTTAAATATGGTAAAGTGGGTCAAAAAGGGGGGTTAAGTATGATAGAGTGGTGACATTTTTTAAATATGGTACAGTGAGACAATAAGTGTTAAATATGGTGCAGTGAGACAAAAAGGGTTAAATATGGCACAGTGAGACAAAAAGGGTTAAACATGGCACAGTGGGACAAAAATAGTTAAATATTGTAAAGTGAGACGAAATGGATTAAACATTGTACAGTGGGGCAAAAAGGTTTAACTATGGATCAGTGGGGCAAAAATGTATTAACTATGATACATTGGGGCAAAAAGGATTAAATATGGTACAGTGTGACAAAAATGGTTAACTATGGTACAGTAGGTCAAATAGGGGTTAAGTATGGTAGAGTGGTGAACATTTTTAAATATGGTGCAGTGAAACAAAAATTGTTAAATATGGTACAGTGAGACAAAAAGTGTTAAATATGGTACAGTGAAACAAAAATTGTTAAATATGGTACAGTGAGACAAAAAGGGAATTTGAAGAAAATCGGTTCAGATGTAGATATAGCTCCCACATATGTATTTCGTTCGATTTAGTACTTTAGCCATATAGAAGCTGTATTTTGCATCTAATTATTTGGAAATTTAGCATTGTACAGTTTATTGATCTATGGACCAACATTGCCGAATTTGAAAAACATCAACTTAGATTTAGTTATAGCCCCCCATATATATTTTTGTCCAATTTGACCCTTTAGCCCTACAAAAGCTGTAGTGTACATCCAACTGTTTTGAAAATTTTCATGACAGAGTTTATTGATCTATGGATAAACATTGCCGAATTTGAAAAAAAATCCAGATTTAGTTATATATATTTTTCCCCGATTTGGCTACAGAGGCAGAGACGTACCAAATGTAAATTGTGTAAACAAATTTTAGTTGAATTATACATTGGATATTTCATTGTTATCCAATCTTTCTAGAGTGGTATAGGGTATCATGAAGTCGGCATCGCCTGACTTAAGACTTTCCTTACTGGTTTTTTATCTACATTTATAAAACTGTCTCCGTTCTTGTCTGAGCAAGTAAGGGGGAGGAGATTATAATAGTAATCCAGTTTCGAGCATTCTGAATACAGAGGTAAAATCCGGTTTTCCTGGATTAACTCATGTTTTTAAGTTACTCTACCACGAAGTTTGCTGGGAAATCATAAATGTAGTTATATCGGGGATTAATTTAAGGGGAAGTCTTCGGAATACATGCTGCAGATAAGATAACGAAATAATGAGGACAATTGGAGAATTATTGCTTTCAAAGAAGTCTGTGCCCTCTCTCAACTCCTTTTCCCTAAAAATTGCAATCAGAATGTCAAAATGCATTTAAAGCATTGACATTTTTTTGTCCAGAGTATTATAAGTTTGTGCATTTGTTTGGAGACATCCAAAAGGAAAAGAGATAGTCCCTTCGTTTATTATACCGATCGACTTGCAGTCACTCCCTGAGGTGATTTAATCATGTCAGTCTGTCCATCCGTCTTTAAATGTATCATTGTAATCAAAGCACAGGAAATTTTTTTTAATTTTTTTTTAAAAACATTTTCTGCAGAAATCTGCACATTTTATTATCTTTAAAACGACATAGATTTTGTAAAAATTGGTTCAGCCATTCAAGAGCTACAGCAATTTCCGCAAAACCCTAAAACGCATTGTTTAAATATTTTCTAATTTCAAATCTCCAAAAAATTTTTGGAAATTTTTGTTTACAAAGAAAAAATCATTGTCAGGTCTAATATTATCATTTAGCTACTTTTTGTAAACATTTTACGCCAAAAACGAACTTCATAGGTCAATATTAAAAATTCTGACCCACATCAAATTTTGAATGAATTTGGAATATTTAGAGTTACATCGACTTTCCTTGTTTTAGGTATAGATATTATGACAAAAATACATATATACTTATAATAAGGTATTAACATGATTTTCTTAATAATCATAATTTATCATATCTTTATCTTTGCATAATACGTAATAATGCATTTTGCTACTAAACGCACCGGATGCGGGCATTTTTACATCATTACATGTCAACCTTAACGAGTCATTATGTAGGGCCTTTGTTCTCTGCTATAGCTCGGCAAGTGTAATCTCAAAGTCTAGCTAAGATTGGCGTTTAATAAATCATCGGTATTAAAGGTATCAGTCAGATATAGAATATAAGTGTCTGTCTGGCCGTCCGTCCGTCCGTCCGCCTGTCTACAATTTAAATCACGTTTAAATTGTAGAAACCGGTACAATTACTCGCTCATGAACTCTCCATATAATTTGACATTCGCACGAATCTTTACGAAAGCCCCTAAAAATACAACAACAACAACAAAAACTCACAGATATGTACACGCTAACACCTGTTTACCTGAGTAATAATAAATTTCAAATTGTATTCTATTTCGTATTTTTTTTTATGCCAAAAAAAAAACGTTAACGTTTGTTCGTCTTAAAGAAACTTAAAAAAGAGCCATTAGAAGTCAACACATATCGTCACAAAGCGCTCGTATCACCACCAAAAATCGTTTTTTTTTTTAAAACCTTAGTTATAATTTGAATTTATGCGCGTTTCATTGCAGCCACAGTATGAAAAAGCCAAAGTGTGAATGAACAAAACAAACCAAAAATCATTTCAAAAGCGAAGAAGCAAAAGAATATAATGAAATTTCATATTTCAATTGCAGCCAATTTAGAGGCCAATTTCTACAACACACATATATATATATATTACATTGACTCTTTGCCGAATGATTATTGTTTATTTTTATTATTTTTTCATATTTATTCTTAATTTTTTTGAGGGTGTTTTTAAAAGGCAGCACACAGAGTTGACGTCAAATATTTCGAGTACATATTTGATTGTTATTTTTTCAATTATTTTGAATTTGATTGCTGCACTCACCACAGAATATGTCGGAATGCGCATACAAATTATATTCATTTGCATATTTGATCACTGATCTCTGCAAAATTCGTTAATTCGCTGTTTTTTTTTGTTTGCAAAGAGGATAAACAGAGTTGTGGTAATAAATAAAATCAGGCAATAAATTTGTATTGTCAAAATAATTAGAAAGGATTTTGAGACACTTGAGGGAGGGGCAGTTCAGATCCGATCGGATTATTTTAATTTAAATAAATGCAGTTTATAAAAAAGAAGCTTCAAAAGCAGTTCATATATTTCGATATATTCACTGAATTGGAAATATTCTGATTGAATATGCCAATATATATGTATATATACTCGATTAAATATAAAACCATTAAGGAAAGGCTAAAGTCGGGCGGCGACGACTATATGATAGCCTACACCACTCTAGTAAATTTGGAAAACAATGAAATATCTATCCAATATATCCTTCAACTAATTATACCCTCACTTTAGTGTGACGAGGGTATATATCATTTGCTACGGAAAAAAGTGTAACACATCGAAGGAGTGATCTAAGACCCTAAGTATGTTCGGAGGAAATCCGTTTTGGGTCATTTTAAGTCGAATGAGCAATGTCCGTCCGTCTGTCTGTCTGTCTGTCTGTCTGTCTGTCTGTCTGTCTGTCTGCTGGCTGGTGCGCACGATAACTCTCGAAAGGAGTAACCGATTGACTTCAAATTTGGTGCGTGGTAATATTTTGATCTATCTCCAGATGAGTTCGAAGATGGGCCATATTGGTCTACTCCTTCTGGTACCTCCCACACAAAGGGTTAAAATTTAGTGAAATATTGATTCTTTAATAACTTCTATACTACTTATTCGAATCTTTTGAAATTCCACACATAATATTAGTATATTAGTCGCTATTAACTCGAGAAAAATGGGTGAAGTTGGCATGCCCCTTTTGGTACCTCCCACACAAATGGACCATTTTGCATCAAAATTTAACTGCTTATTACTTTAATACAAGTGCATAAAAATGCTTGAAATTTTCTACAGTATAATGTTTTTGTAGCGCCTATAGTCCGGTAAAAAATGGGCATCATTGTACAGCCCCTTTTGGTACCGCCCACACAAAAGGCCCGTTTCGTACCAAAGTAAACGGCTTGTAACTTTAATACCAGTGCATACAAATACTTGAAATTTTGTACAGTGTAATGCTGTTGTAGTGCCTATAGTCCTGTAAAAAGTGGGCGTTATCACCCCGCCCCTTTTTGTACCTCCCACACAAAATGACCAAATCATACCAAAATTACATAGCTCGTAACTTTAATATACCAGTGCACACAAACGCTTATAGTTCAGCACAATGCAATGTATTTAAGAATGTACTGTTTACCGAAAAATATGTGTATTTAGAAAACCCCTTCTGGTACCTCCCACACAAATTGACAGATTTATTGGTGTAATGTTATATATTACATTACTCACAAAGTGAGGGTATACCTTAGTCGGTTTACCCGACTGAAACTTTCTTACTTGTTTTTTTATACAATTTACATTTGGTACGTCTCAGCCTCTGTAGGCAAATCGGCCGAAACATATATATGGGAGCTATAGCTAAATCTCAACGGATTTTTTTTTAAATTCGGCAATGTTGGTCAACAGACTCTCCAATGCTACATTTGAAAACGATTGCATGTAAAGTACAACTTCTATAAGGCTAAAGGGCCAAATAGGACGAAACATAAAGTATATGTGGGAGCTATATATAAATCTGAACCGATTTTCTTCAAATTCGGCAATGTTGGTCCATAGACCAAGAAATTCTATCGTGCTAAATTTCACAACAATTGTATGTAAAATACAGCTTCTATAGGGCTAAAGGGCCAAATCGGAAGAAAAAAAATATACTCGTATATGGGAGCTGTATTAAAATATGAACCGATTTTCTTCTAATTCGGCAATGTTGGTCTCTACCATGCTAAATTTCAAAACGACTGGATGTAAACTACAGCTTCTATAGGGCCAAATCGGAACAAAACCATATATATGGGATGTAAAATACAGCTTCCATAGGACTAAAGGCCCAATTCCTACGAAAACATATACATGGGACCTATATCTAAATCTGAACCGATTTTCTTAAATTTTAGCAATGTTGGTCCATAGATCAATAAACTCTATCATACCCAATTTCAAACCCATTGGATATAAAATACAGCTTCTATAGGGCTAAATGGCCAAATCGGGGCTACAGCTAAATCTGAACCGATTTTCTTCAAATTCGAATTCGATTTGGATCATGAAACTCTGCCATGCTAAATTTCGAAACGATTTCCGGTACATTACAGCTCCTATAGGGCTAATGGGCCAAATAGGACGAAACATATATATGGGAGCTACATCTCAATCAGAACCGATTTTCCTCAAATTGAGCTATGGTGGTCCATTGAACTCTGCCGTACTACATTTCAAAACAATTGAATGTAAAATACAGCTTGTATAGGGCTAAAGGGCCAAATCGGACGAAAACATATATATGGGAGCTATATCTAAATCTGAACCGATCTTTTCCAAATTGGGCAATGTTGGTCCATGGATCAAGAAACTCATCCATACTAAATTTCAAAACGATTGGATGTAAAATGCAGCTTCTATAGGACTAAAGGGCCAATTCGTACGAAAACTAAATCTGAACCGATTTTCTTCAAATTGAGCAATGTTGGTCCATGGATCAAGAAACTTCACCATGCTAAATTTGAAAACGATTGATGTAAACTACAGCCACAATAGGGCTAAAGGGCCAAATCGGACGAAACATATATATGGGAGCTATATCTAAATCTCAACCGATTTTCTTCAAATTCAGAAATGTTGGTCCATGGGGGCAAATCGGACGAAAACATATATATGGGAGCTATATCTAAATCTGAACCGATTTACTTCAAATTGAGCAAAGTTGGTCCATGGATCAAGAAACTCTACCATGCTAAATTTCAAAACAATTGGGCTAAAGAGAAAAATCGGAGAAAACCTACGGGGAATTCCACGACAAATCCACGGTTTCAAAAAATTTCGGTTTTGTTTTTTCCCATTTTATTTTATTTTTTAGTAAAACTGAAGCAACGCTTTGTGGAATTTTTTGAAATTTTTCCGATAACTCATTCAGAGTTATCGATATTAAAAAAATCGTTAAGATATTACTCTGTGTATCGGGTTTTGGGTCATAACTTCTTAAGTAATGGTCCGATTTCAAAGATATTTTTTGGAAATGTTTTTATTTTGGGGTACTTTTCAGAAAAAAATTTAAAAAAAAATTAAAAATTTTGTGTGTCCGATTTTTAAGTTATACAATTTAAATGGCATTTTTTAAATTGTTTGTACTCTTCGATTTTTGCGATTTTTTTATATTTTAAACTTCTATTAATTCTCTAACATTTTTTACAATCGGCCATGAATAAAATTATACTATTCCGAAGAAAATCAATGCATAATTTAAAAAGTTGTAGCTAATTTGGCAAATCTACCAACGCCACAAGTTATCCAAAAACTACCTAAATGTAACATAACATGATGTTCAATAACATAAAGAATATTCTATGTTTGTAGACTATATTAATTAGCTACAACTTTTAAAATTTTGCATCGATTTTATTCAGAATGATCTCGTTTTATTCAAGACCGATCAGACTTTACGATAAAATAACAAAAATATAATAATTGCGCATTCGATGTGTTTAAGTTGTTTTAATTAAAAAAATATTAAAATTTTCTCAAAACATTAGATTTTTTCACAATATTTTGTGAAATATATTTGAAACCGCTAACGTGATGATGAAATTATATTAGAAGAAGATTGATGCTACTTAATTCAGGAATAGTTAAGGCTTCCCTGAACCCATTAGGATAGGTGCTTCTGGAGTTATGGTATAATATGTGGTTCATACCTATATTTTTTTTAAATGTTTATATTTATTTTGATAGATGAACAGGTCCCATCCCACTAGTAGAGCAAAAACCTCTTAAAGGAAATAATATATTGGTTTTCACAAAAATGTCAAAACAAGTTTTAATTATCTAAAACAAAATTCACAAAAAAATATTTTTCACAATATTGATGTTTTTGATCGTTGTTGAAGCAAGTCGAACTGTTTAAAAGCGAAATCTAAAATTGTATGTTAAAAATATTATTGTTTAAATAATTGTGTTTTTTGAATCTGTTTTCGTGTTTTTGTATTAGATTAAAACTCCCTGATGATGACTAACGAAGCTAGTCGAAATATAGGAAATAAATAAATAAATAATTAAAAAAAGATCAAATCGTTTTTTTTAATTACAAAAAAGGACCTCAAGCCGAACAATAATCAAAACTGAATTGTTCACACTATTTAGATTTTCTTACAAGTATTGAAGAGAAGGCTATCGACAACACTGTGGCAACATTTTTTAAACACAATAGCTAATTAGTTATAGGGATGGGGAAAAAAGGGCCGTTGGAGTAAAATTTAACAAGTAAGAAAGTTTCAGTCGGGTAAACCGACTAAGGTATACCCTCACTTTGTGAGTAATGTAATATTGAATATTACACAAATTATTCTGTCAATTTTTGTGGGAGGTACCAGAAGGGGTTTAAGAAATACACCTATATTTCGCTGAACAGTAGATACATACTTTAAATACATTGCACTGTGCCGAATTGTAACCGTTTATATGGACCGGTATATTACCGTTGAGATATTAAATTGTGGTATAATTTGACCATTTTGTGTGGGAGGTACAAAAAGGGGCGTGGTGATAACTCTCATTTTTCACTGGACTATAGGCATTATAAAAGCATTACACTGTACAAAATTTCAAGTAATAGTATATACTGATATTAAGGTTATAAACTGTTAACTTTTGGTGCAAAATGGTACCTTTGTGGGAGAGGTACCAAAAGGGGCGTGACAATATCGCCCATTTATCAATGGACTGTAGGCACTATAAAATCATTACGCTGTACAAAATTTCAAGTATTTTTATACACTGGTATTAATGTTATAAGCTGTTAACTTTTGGTGCAAGATGGTGCATTTGTGTGGGTGGTACCAAAAGGGGCGCGGCAATAACGCCCATTTTTCACTGGACTGTAGGCACTATAAAAGCATTACACTGTACAAAATTTCAAGTATTTCTAAACACTGGTATTAATGTTATAAGCTTTTAACTTTTAGTGCAAAATGGTGCATTTGTGTGGGAGGTACCAAAAGGGGAGTGGCAATTTCGCCCATTTTCCTCGAGTTGATAGCGACTAACAAACAAATTCTATGTGTGGAATTTCAGAAGATTCGAATACGTATAATTGCAGTTATTAAAGAATCAATATTTCACAACATTTTAACCCTTTGTGGGGGAGGTACCAGAAGGAGTGGACCAATATGGCCCATCTTCGAACTTAGCCGGAGATAGAAAAAAATATTACCACATACCAAATTTGAAGTCAATCGGTTACTCCTTTCGAGAGTTATCGTGCGCACCAGCCAGCAGACAGACAGACAGACAGACAGACAGACGGACGGACATTGTTCATTCGACTTAAAATGACCCAAAACGGATTTTCGCCGAACATACTTGGGGTCTTAGGTCACTCCTTCGATGTGTTACACTTTTTTCCGTAGCAAATGATATATACCCTCGTCACACTAAAGTGAGGGTATAAAAATATAACACCCTCCAACTCGGACTGTTCTTAATTGATCACGTTGAAATTTTTTGTCTTAACTAATATCCAATAGGACTAAACTTGATGCAAATTTCATCCCAATCACAAGATATCCGTTTTAAAAGTTCACTCACACCCAGAAAAAAAAAACAACTTAAAATTAATAAAAACCATATTGAATCAATGAGAAACATTAACGAAAGTCTAGTAATGTTAAAATTTTTTATTTCAATATGGAACAATATTAATTTAAAGTTGCCCTATTTTGATAATTTTAATATGTAAACAATATAGAAATAATAATTTTCGGTATTGAATTAATATTGAATTCTTATAGATCAATATTATCGTCTTATTGAAACAATGTGGAAATGTTATTGAAATTATTTTTTTTATTTTAGAAATAAAATTGAAACAATATTGAATAAGGAAAAAAAACATAAGGTTATTCAGCTTTGATATAATATTGAAACATTATGCAATTTTTGATACCAGGTTAAAAAATATAAATTAAAAATATAATTTAATATAAATAAATAATTTACAAATCTCCGTGACAGGAACTGTAAAGTCATGAGTTATGTAGTTGATTTCATCCCGGTCACAGTTCTGGAAGCCCTGCTTTGTAGCATAAACGTCTAATAGCGCTCTTCCCTTAGAAAAAAGAAAATAGATTTTTTTAAATATGGTTTTAACTACCTTTTTGAGACTGTATTCGAATATGATATTTCTACTACGGGGATGTAGTAGTCTGAGTCATCTTCAATTCTAAACTAAAAATAAATAAAAACAAAAAAACAATTATGTAATTTACTTCAAGATCGATTAGGTAGATTAAAGGACAACACCCACCTTTTCCTTTCTCTAGTTTGTTTTGTCTCAGAGTTGTCTTATCCACTAAATTATCCACTTTTAAAAAAACCTCCACAACACACAAAATTTTACAACCTAATAGAGAGGGAACAGGCTGAATTGGTTTACCTATTTATTTTTAGTGTTTCCCTACAGATTTTAAAATGTTTCTTATTAATTCAATATTTTCCAATGTAAATTTCAACATAACCAAGAAGAAATTAAATCTATAATTAAAATCTTATAATAATACGTTTTAACTTTAAGTCAATGTTGATCCAATGTATCGCACGAAATTAATAGAAACTATATTAAATTAATGTTTAAAATTATTGATTTAATGTATTTCAATTTAATTTTTCTAATATATTGAATTAATATGACGCGTTCTTTTTTTTAAGTTGCAGCTTTTCCCCGAGTGCACTTGACATGGAATCTCCCATATGTATAAATTTACTTAAAAAAATTATAAAATAAACGACTTAATTTTAAAGAGTTTTTTTTTGGAATTCTGACTTAATAAAATGTGCAGAAAATTGAGATATTCAACACAACCTTATTTAGATAAAACAAACCCCTATTCTAGCATTTTAACAAGTAACCTCGAGAGTATGATTCATAATAAACATAGACGCGGCTGTAGCATCGTCATATGTATTTTAAATACATATAATGTCTCCAAATTCGCTGTAAAATGTAAATTTAAATATTCCTAGAAAGTGTTAGTTTACTGCGTTTTAATCAGTTTTGAGAGAAAGGGAATTGTCGTTCTACAGGGTTCTTTACATTTCATTGCATTTTCGAACGCATTAATTAATTTAAAAAAAAAAAACTGGGTCCATAAACAAATGCTAATTCAAATAAGCTAATTTATACAAAGTAGTTTAGTTTCTAACACTTTATCAGTACTGAAATAGAGAAATCGAGAGGGAGAAAAAAATCTGAGATTAACTAAGCAAAAACTATCAGTGGAACCAGTTCAGTTGCAAATGCATTTTAAAGAAATTTTTCCAGAGTTATAAATTAATTTGTTTGTAATCTAGTTCGTATGAGTGCTTTTAATAAGGAGTTTGGGGGCGTATGATAATTTTATTTGAAATTTTATTAGTTATTCGATTCAGATCACTTAAAAAATTTTTTTAAATATATTGTTACATATTTGCATTAGAATTTACAGAAAATCGATCATGTTTTCTAAATTAATTGTATTTAGTTAAAAATATATAATTTGCTAAATTTCATTCAGCACAAAAAGTGTTATGCAGATTGAAATGAAAATCGAGGAGAGGAAAAGTCAAAGATAAAACTAGGGAGAATAATTTTGTAGAGGAACGACATAAATGGTTATTTAATATTAGTTACGAATCTGTTTTACAAAAATTGTTGCAAGATTATAAATTTAGTTTTCGTAATCTGCTACCATAGTGCGTATGAGTGTTATTCATAATGAGTTTCGAGATGAAAAATTACGTTTAAAGGGTGTCTCACGAAAAAGTTACGTATTAAAATTGCGATAAAAAGACGGATAAATGTTTGACAATGATTTTGCCTTTATTGAAATGCCTCAATATTCCGGTTAGTGACGAAACACAACTTCATTCTTATGGCTGCAGCGGCTAACCTTGCAGTAGGCCATTCTGTATCGACCCAATTTTTCAACACATTTTCCATTGAGTGGTCCTCTAATTTCGTGTTTAAAGTCATGAATCGTCTCTGGGTGATTGGCGTAGCACTTTTCCTTAACGACTCCCCACAAAAAATAGTCCAACGGAGTCAAATCGCAGCTGTGAGGAGTCAAATCGCAGTTCAAAAAGATGGGCCACACATTTTGTTTGTTATAAAGTCATATTTCTTATAAAGAAATTATTATTACTAAACTATGTTTTTTTCTTCCATCAAATATAAAACAAAAAAGGTTGAATAAAACCAAAAATATATATTAGCAAAAAAGTAATATTTTACTAAGTTTTTTTGAGGCAAAATAGTGAGATTTTTGTTAATTTAAGTAGAAAAACCGGAAGATATAGATCAAAGATTGAATTGCCAAAAATAATATTGTAGGGAATCGGCTTATATTGTTATTTCATTTTAATTGGGAATTAATTTTAAAATAATTTCTGTAGGATTATAAATTATTTTTTGTTATCCTGTAACACAGTACGTATAAGTGATATTGTTAAAGAGTTACGGGGCGGATGATTAATTTTTGTTAGTCATACGAACCAGATTACTTATAAAAATATTACTAAATATATTTTGAAATATTTACATTAGAGTATACAGAATATATATGAGGAAATCGACTGGTTCAACAAAATTTCAGTTTAGACTTTTCCCATTTTTTATATTTTTTAGTACACCTGAAGAAAATTTTTCCGACTAGTTCAGAAATTATCGATATTTAAAAAAATGGTTAATATATCTCTCTGTGTATGGCATTTTTGGTCATAACTTCTTAAGGTCCGATTTGAAAAATATTTTCTTTTTAATTTTTGTACTTTTTAGAAAAAATATAATTTTTTTGTGTTCAATTTTTACGTTTTGAAATTTAAATGCGATTTTGAATTGTTTTTATTCTCTGATTTTTTCATTTTTTTATATTTTAAACTTCTTTTAATTCTCTAACATTAAAGCGGTGGATGGAAGAGGGCATAAAATTGTTTATATACCCTTATAATTTTTTAAAATTTAAAAAAAAAAATCTGCAAACCACTATGCATGTGGCTTGAAGGCTTTGGAATAGAAGTTCCATGTCAAAGAACAAAATAAAGAGGCACTTCAGGAAATATTTTTTTCAAAACACCCACTTCCCCCCTCATCCCATTACCCCTAATAATCTTCCTACAAAAATAACAATGTATCAAAAGTAGTAGAAATCGATGGATATTCGTACGATATATTAAAAAACCATTGAATTGCCATAAAAGTGTAGTGTGAGCAAGTATAGTGATATTTTACAACGAATCTTTTTGTCGAATACTTTACCAAAAAAAATCCATAGATTTCTACTACTTTTGATATAAAGTTACATTTGTAGTGAGATTATCAGGGGCAAGAGGATCAGCGAGGAAGGCTGGTGTTTTGAAAGAAATATTTCCTGAAGTGTTCCTTTATTTTGTTCCTTGACGTGGAACATCTATTCCGAAACCTTTAACCCACAAGCACAGTGGTTTGCAACAAATTTTTTTAAACATTTTTTAAAATTAAAAAGATATATAAATAATTTTAGGCTCACTTCCATCCAAAGCTTATATGTTAGAGAATTAATAAGGGTTTAAAATATAAAAAAATCGTGAAAATCGAAGAGTACAAATAATTTAAAAAATGACATTTAAATTTCAGAACTTAAAAATTGCGCACAAAAAAATTTCTAATATTTTTCTTATATTTTTTCTGAAAAGTGCCAAAAAATACAAACATTTAAAGAAAAAAGATTCTCCAAATCGGGCCATAACTTAAGAAGTTATAACCACAAATCCATACACAGAGTGATATCTTAACGTTTTTATAAATATCTATAACTTCTCAACTAGTTATCGGAAAATATCTCAAAAAATATAAAAAAAACGGGAGAAATAAAAACCGAATTTTTTGAGCCCCATATAGTTTTTACTAATTGAACTAAGGCTGAAAAGTAATATTTTGCGAAATTCATTGAAGCAAAAAGTGTAATTTTTGCAAATTGAATTTATTTTTCTTAGATATTTTGCTATTCATACGATCAACATTATTTGTGAAAAATTACTAAATATATTTTCAAAAATATTTACCTAAGAATACAGAAAAAATCCTTATTTTTCTAATTTTATTAAAGCGGAAAAGTAATATTTTGCTAAGTACATTGAAGCAAATAAGTGAGATTTTTGCAAATTGAAAGAGAAAAATCGAGAAGAAGAAAAATCAAAGATTAAATTAGTAAAAATAATATAAAATTACTTAAATTGGTAAATTAATTAATTTAAGATTAAATTACTAAATTGATATTAGTCGGAGCAATCCAGTAGGTGAGTTGGTAGCGTACCCGCCCACGGGTTTGGGGTCGTGGGTTCGATTCCCACCAGACACTCTGGTCTGTCGATGCAAAATCTAGCCATGTTCTTTGTAAACCGGCTTTTTCCTGGGCCAAGAAATTAGTATATAAATTAACTTTGTATTGTAATTCAAATAAATAAAATAAATATTGGTCTACCCAAATGGTAATAATTTTTGCAGAATTATAATTTGGTAACACAGATCGTATGAGTGTTATTAATAAGGATCTTTAGAGCGTATGATTATTTTTTATTAGAAATTTTGTTAGTCATACGGTTCAGATTACTTCAAAAATACCCAACTACATACTTATATATTTACAAAAATTTGAATTTTTGCGAGTTTCATTAAATCTAATAAACAACATTTTGCTAAGTTCATTGAGGCAAAAAAGAATTTCATTAGGGGGATTTTTTTAAATAATTTCTCCTCCAATATTGCTTGCAAAAAATATCATAGCTTGAAATCAGAAAATTAAAATAAACATATAGGAACTAATTTCTAATAAAACTAAAAGCTTTAGGGAAGACAAACAAACAAAAAAAAAAACAACAGCACAATTTCACCAATAGCGGATAACTTTAATGAGTTTGGACGTAATTCAGGCGTGCAAAATTTATTGAGGGTCCAAAAGATCACTGCAATTAGTATTGTTTTGTTGTGTTGCTTTTTTTTTTAATTTTAGGTGTGAGTGATTTTATGTTTACCTCAAAAAAAAAAATAAAAATTTTGAAGTGAAATGACGCATTTCAAGCGTTCATTGATTTCATTTGTCGAAAATTTCTCTATGGTGTTTACCTGTTCAAAATTTCGTATTCCAGTGACGCCCCGAAAACAAAATTTGTATTTTTAATTTTTTTAATGTTTTTCTCCTTTATTTGTTTAAATTTGTTTTGGTCGTATTTTCTGTTGTTGCTGTTGTTGTTCAATCTGACATGTTGATAAATCATCAACTAAATATCGCTTAGCCAAGAGCTGGCCTAGGAAAAAACCCCTGAAAAGTATTTGTTTTTTTTTTCTTTTAAAAATTTCAATTGAAATGCGATTTTAAATTTATTTATTAATTTTTTGTTTGAAACCATAACACATGGAGGAGGAGAAGGAGGAGGTATATGCGGAATACTCATTGGTATCTGTTATTACTTATGAATGGCATTTAGTATTTCTGGTATTGCGAAATTAAACAACACTGAACTCATAAATAGCTAAATAAATCGCAGCTTGTGTACATAAAAAGCGGTGTGATTGTGTATTGGAAGGGGTCGAAGTTTAAGAAGATAAAAAAATAATAATAATACAAATATAACAAATTTATAGTTTGAAAAACAAAAATATAACAAAATAAAAGATTATACCCAACGCGTCATCTTTCTGCCGCGATGTTTTGTTCCTGTCATTTGTCAAAATTTCCCATAAGAAAAGCATTACTCAAGTTGATAAATAGCAGCTTTATGCCCCTGCGAGGAGGGACACTTTTTGTAAATATTTAATGAGACTGAATATTTATAATTTAAATTTAAAACCTACAAATTTCAAATTCCTTATCTTATTTTGTGAACATTTATATTGTATTTTTATTGTAAATCTGATTCAGATTATTTACAATTTTCAATAAAACCACTGTTATTAATGTATGGGGAATTACACGAAAAATTCCACGGGTTAAAAAAATTGCGATTGTTATTTTTCCCATTTTGTTTATATTTTTAGTACACCTGAAGAAATGTTTTGTGGAATTTTTTGAGATTTGTTCCGATAATTCGTTCAGAAATTATCAATATTTAAAAAATCGTTATGATATCACTCTGTGTAACGGGTTTTTGGTCCTAACTTTTTAAGTTATTGTCAGATTTAAATTTTTTTTTCGATTTTTTTTATTTTTCGGTACTTTTAAAAAATAATAAAATATAAAAACAATAGTACATTTTTTTGTGTGCTATTTTAAAGTTTTGAAATTTAGATATAATTTTTTAAATTGTATGTACCCTCCGATTTCGCGTTTTTTTTTATATTTTAAACTTCTTTTAATTCTCTAACATATAAGCTTTTGCTGAAAGTGGGCCTAAATATATTTATATTTTTGTAATTTTTTAAATTTAAAAAAAAATGTTGCTGCGCACCACTCTGCTTGTGGCTTGAAGGCTTTGCGATAGATGTTCCACATAAAAGAACAAAATAAAGGAGACACTTCAAGAAGTATTTCTTCCAAAAGACCCGCCATCCCCGCCGATCACCTTACCCCTTATAATCTCCCTACAAATTTTACTATATATAATTACTATATATAAAAAGTAGTAGAAATCGATGGATTTTTGGGTGATATATTCGACAAAAAGATTGCTTGCAAAAAAACACAATAGGTGCCTACTATACATATACTTTTATGTCAATTCGACGATAAGATATAAATGTTGGTCCAACCATGCACAATGTTAATTGTGAGTCACACGTGGCGAGCCGTGTCGAGCATTTGTCCGATATATTGTTTCACACATAATTGTCACAGATCCTTCTATCATAATAAAAATATAAAGATAATTCTCTGAAAACTTTTTGTTTTATTTGCAATATTATATTAAAATCCCTGCGATTTTTTACAAGGACTCTTTTGTTAAGAAGTTATGAAAAAAATCCCGATACAGAGAGTGATATCTTAACGATTTTTTAATTATCGATCATTTCTGAAAAGTGTTCTAAAAAAATGTAAAAAAATTGGAAAACATTAAAATCCAAAAGCCCATATACTTTATTACCCATACGCTACAGGACACTAATGGTTATTAGGGTGGCTTCATTTGTGGGAAGAAAAAAGATTCCGATCGAAATAACCTACAAAAATCTGAAATTTGGAATAACGCAATAATAAAACCTGTTACAATTTGATTTTGTGGTGCATTTTTCGGGTCTTGAAAAGACTTGAATGTTATAAGAATGGACATCAATCTAACGATATTATTCCAAAGATGTGCAGAAATTTTTTTTTAATTTATTTTGTTAAATAAAAATACCAAAAAATGCAATCAAACATTTAGATTTAAATGTTTTTAGAAGTTTTTTGTTAATTATCGATTTATTTTTTTTTAATTAGATTTATTTATTGAATGTTTTCACATTCGAATTGTTCAGCTTTTTCGATCAACTCTTCCTTTCGAAAGAGAGGTTTTTGTGGTGTATTCACGCTGAAAAAATCGCCTCCGTAGTATATTGTCCCAAACATATTCTGCTCGAAACATATATATTTTTAGGGTGCACTCCAAATATATAATATTTGACACATACAAATATTATATGTTTGGGAGGATGTTGTTCTAAACAAAACTATGTTTACATCCTAAAATTCTTCATTTGGATATGTTATTTCCCAAACAAACATCTATTTGCGTGAATATATATCTATTCTTTAGTAGTTTTAAGTTTTCAGCAATTGAAAGGTAATTTTTAGAAATTTTTTATATTAGTAAAATGTCTTTATAATTAAAAATAATGACTTGGAATAGTTAGAAAATAAAAATAAGTTTTGCAAATAGAAGTTAATGCTAAGTATGCCATTTTTAATAGGAATACATAATTCGAAAACCAGGAAAAGAATTAAAACTAAAATTCGAGAAATTCAGCAAAGTTTTGAATTTTTTTTTTAATAAAATATATTTGGAAATATTCATAAACAATAATTTTATTTGTATTTAAACACATATTTTATTTGAGAAAATTAATTCGCAAATATATTTTATTCTAATATATTAACATATGCGTTCTAAATACATTTTATTGATTTTCAAATAAAATTCATTTGGTCGAAAATATATAATATTTAAAAATTTGTGTTCCAAGTATATTTTCTTTCGATTCAAACATATCAAAAAAGGCGATTTTGCCCCGTGTTGGAAAAGATAAGACACTGCGCTCTGAAAGCCATGTAAACACATACCCTTATACGTATTTCAATCCTGTGCGGGGATATCATCAGAGGGTCTTATACATGACACACAGTGTGAGCTTGTAGTTGTGGCGATCATCACTTGTATATATACCAATCTGGGAATTATTATATACCTACGAAGAAAGCGTACAAGTCACACAGCCAAAGCTTTAAGCGAGACTTAAATTCACCATTTTCACCACCCATGTGACTTGTAAGGGTTGCCAGTTCGACACAGTTGTCTCTACACCAATCGCCAGGTAGATGGCGATTTAGATTTAATGCTTATAGTAAAAGTGCTATACCGTTTTTGTGGTACACTTTTAAGATCTTTATTTCACTCAAACGATAATAGAACGTATATCACGAGAAATTACATTTTTCAAAGATGTGTTGAGTAATATATATATATAACTTATGTTTCTAATGACATGCTTAAAGTAGTTTGAGTTTTCTGCAATATCTTGTAAGTTATCTTTGAAAGCTACTTAATATAGGATTCTTTAAAGCTTTCCTGAACCAATTGGGATAAATGGTTCTCGAGATATGCTAAAATATGTGGAGCAACTTCTATTTTTTTCGGTGTTTATCATTGTTTTGGTATAAAGCCAGGTTCCATCCCATCATAAATAGCTTTTAAGCTATAGACATAAGTTTACGTTATATTTACGTTATATTAAATATATTTTTTGCCAAAAATGCAAAAACCATTTATAACCTCGCAAAAGAAAATTCACAAAAACAATTTTTGAGAATTTTTTATTTTCTTAAAAAGATTGAAGAAAAAGCTATCGAAAACACTTTGGGCAAAATTTTCTAAATGCAATAGGTAATAAGTTATGTGGATGGGACCAAAGGTCCATTTGACGAAAATTTCAAAATTCAACATCATCCAACACGGACAGTACTTAACCGATTTGGTAGAAATTTTGTGTCATAACTACTATCCAGTAGGGATAAGTTTGATGCAAGTTTTATCCGGATCTGAAGACATCGGTTTTTAAAATTCACTTACTTGACACACAATTCCCCATATTCTTAATCGTCGTAAAATTTTAAGACAATAAGCCATGTCCCTCTGTCCGTCCGTCCATTTGTTCGAATCGTGCTACATTCTACAATAACTAACCTGGATGACTGAAATTTGGTACAGACACTTCTTGATTTTTTAACGCCATAGAGACCGTAATTTTCAACTGATCGTGTTGAAAATTGGTAATTTGGTAATTTGATATAGAGCCCTCATACAAATGTCCCGCTTACTTTGCTAAAAACCATTCAGCAATAAAAGCATTGCTATTGACTCAGCTTTTTATGTAGCTCTCATACATATAAGTACAGGGTTTTCCAATGAGATCTTTGAAAAAAAAACACACTTATTGTTAAGGAAATTCAAAAGTTTTTTATTTAATGTGAAGTACAATCGATACAATTAAGTTCTAAATAAAACGTCAGTCAAATGGCCTCCACGACTTCTTCTGCAGGAACGAATTCGATGAACCCAATTTTCGAGCACTTTTTCCACTAAATCAAGTCGTATGTCATGAATGGCACTTTCAATATTGACTTGTAAAGCTTGAAGAGAGTCTGGTTTATTTCGAAAGACCAATGACTTCAATTAACCCCACAAGAAATAGTCTAATGGTGTTAAATCACAACTTTTCTGAAATAATCGAATCTCCAAACTTTTCTCGCAACAATTCAATTGTTTCATTTGCTGTCTGGCACGTAGCCACAATCGGTCAATGGCAAAAAGATAGCTCTTAACGAGAGCTAAAAAATTGCTCATGGGTGTCAAGGTTGTAGGTCGACTGGAAAGTGTTTTTTTCCGATTTTAAAAAAATTGACTTAGCATCATTTTCAAATGTGAACGGAAAGTTTATTTCCATCCATCTTAAGCATGTACGCAAAGTACAGGCCGCAATTTAACTCCGATCTTGACAACATTTGGTGCAGGGTACTCTCTTGCATCAAGGATGAAGCCTAGGTCAAAATCAGTTCAGATTTATATATGGCTCCCATATACATATATGTACATCTCGATTTGGAATATAAGCTGTATATGTAAAAGTTTTATTTTCAGGCAGATCTTTATGAAATTTAGCACAGGGAAGTCAAATGAGACAGTAAATAACCCTTCCATATTTCATAAAAATCCGAACGGATTTTAAATTAGCAGATAATAAAATTTAGCAGATAACAGTTTCTTGAACCAAGAACGGTACATATAAAACTATACCGATTTTGCATCTAAGGCTATATAATCCGCATTCTTGAACAGATCTTCATAAAATTTAGAAATTAACAGGTTTTTGAACCTAGTAAGAACGTTGCCAAATTTGAAGAAAATCGGTTCAGATTTAGATATAGCCCCGGTTCTGCATATCCGAACTTAACACCGGCTCTTACTTGTTTTTAATTAAGAAACAAGTAAGAAAGTTTCAGTCGGGTAAACCAACTAAGGTATACCCTCACTTTGTGAGTAATGTAATATTGAATATTACTCGAATTATTCTGTCAATTTGTGTGGGAGGTACCAGAAGGGGTTTATGAAATACACCTATTTTTCGCTGAACATTAGATACTTTAAATTCATTGCACTGCGCCGAATTATAAGCATTTATGTGCACTGGTAAAAACGTTATGAGATATTAAATTGTGGTATGATTTGGGCATTTTGTGTGGGAGGTACAAAAAGGGGCGTGGCGATAACCCCCATTTTTCACAGGGCTATAGACACTATAAAAACATTACACTGTACAAAATTTCAAGTATTTTTATACACTGGTTTTAATGTTATAAGCTGTTAACTTTTGGTGCAAAAAGGTACCTTTGAGTGGGAGGTACCAAAAAGGGCGTGGCAACAACGCCAATTTTTCCCTTAACTGTAGGCAATATAAAAGCATAATACTGTACAATATTTCAAATTTTTTTATACACTGTTATTAATGTTATAAGCTGTTAACTTTTGGTGCAAAACGGTGCATTTGTGTGGGAGGTACCAAAAGGGACGTGGCAACTTCGCCCATTTTTCTCGAGTTGATAGCGACTAATAAGCTAATATTGTGTGTGTAATTTCAGAAGATTCGAATAAGTAGTATAGTAGTTATTAAAGAATCAATTTTTCACAACATTTTAACCCTTTGTAGGGGAGGTACTAGAAGGGGTGGACCAATATGGCCCATCTTCGAACTTAGCCGGAGATAGAAAAAAATATTACCACATACCAAATTTGAAGTAAATCGGATACTGCTTTCGAGAGTTATCGTGCGCACCAGCCAGCAGACAGACAGACAGACAGACAAACAGACAGACAGACAGACAGACGGACAGACGGGCAGACAGAGAGATAGACAGACAGACGGACATTGCTCATTCGACTTAAAGGACCCAAAACGGTTTTCCTCCGAACATACTTGGGGTCTTATGTCACTCCTTCGATGTGTTACACTTTTTTCCGTAGCAAATGATATATACCCTCGTCACACTAAAGTGAGGGTATAATAATCGTATTTTACCATTCCCCTCAATACGACCCCATCTAATATGCCCGAAGTATGCACATGCCATATAAGTTTTATATGTATGATCAGGTGGAAGTTATTTTGTGAGTGATTCTCAATCAACGGAAAAAGCACGCACGACTAATGCCATCGCACCAAAGCATATTCCAGCAAAACAGACGACCGATTACACTACAACGCTCTCCCAAAACCAAAGTCATGTTATGGGCGAAAAAAGCGCCAAGCCATGCGCCATATGCAACAAAACCCCACCAGTTACGAACTGAATAACTGACTGACAAACGAGCGGGCAGGCAGGCAGGCGGGCGGGTGGCCTAACTGGGCTGGTTGTATGGCCAGTCGGAAATATCTACCGCAGAGTATTTGCGATTTCTGGTTTTTTAGAAGTCAATACAGCGGCAGAGCGATCGACCAGCTACAGCTCCACTCTGTGCTGCGGAGCAGGTATTTCTTTTTTTTGTTGTTGTTCAGTTATTGGGGATGGCTTAATAAATTCGTACGTTTTATTAGGCAATATTTAGAGCTTTAAGTTTGAGACTCGTGGTGTGGACGGATAGCTGGGGCTGACTGGGCTGCGGTGGCCAAAGCAGCCACGTCCATTTGCCGCCAGGCTAGTTAAACTGGTTTTCAGCAATTCCTATTCCAATGGCTGAACTGAAAATAGATTCGCTTTTTAACGAATTCTTTCAGAGTTGTTTGTGGTTTTATTTTCATTTTTATTTTTTCATGCATATGAGAAACCCTTCTTTTGTTCGGCAAAAAGTTCTGAGCATTGTGCTAGTGTTCATTAAAAATAAAGAACCTCAGCAGAGATCACGCGAAGAAAAAATCGTAAAAAACTACAACTTTTTTTTTGGAATATTTACATACTCGTTGTGTGCTCCTCTTTATACTCGTATAAAATTGAAAATTGTACTCAAGGTGAATGGCTGTTTGAGGTTATTTCATTTTAGTTCCGCAGAATTTCGCAATTATAGATAATCAATTTCTCGTTTAAACTTCATCAGGTCTTCTTAACCACGAGGTTATCAGCCAGATCCGTTCTCGTTGAAAATTATATACAATTTAAATAAAGATAATACAAAAACGTTTTTTTTATTTAACGAAGAATAATCACAAGACGTCGAAGAAATGATAAAATTATAGTATGTATGTGCTGGATAAAATTGTTATAATTATTAGCTAGATTCTTGTTTTTTTTTTATTAACATACTGGTTGCAGGTAAAAAAACGACAAAAAAAAATCACTAAAATTCAGACTAGATAAACAAGAACTATCAACTGTTACACCTTATTGTATCGTTTCTTTTTATACCCTACACCACACTGTGGTACAGGGTATTATAACTTTGTGCATTTGTTTGTAACACCCAAAAGGAGAAGAAATAGACCCATCGTTTATTATACCGATCGACTTAGAATCACTTTCTGAGTTGATTTAGCTATGTCCGTCTGTCTGTCTGTCTGTCCGTCTGTCTGTCTGTCTGTCTGTCTGTCTGTCTGTCTGTCCGTCTGTGCATGTATTCTTGTAATCAAAGTACAGGTCGCAATTATGGTCCGATCTCGACGAAACTTTACACATATCTTTTTTTTGGCCCAAGGACGATCCCTATTGAATTTGGTTAAAATCGGTTCAGATTTAGATATAGCCCCCATATATATGTTAGCCCCGATTTGACATGTAAGCGCTGTAAAAACTTTATTTTATATCCGATCTGTATGAAATTCGGCAGAAAGAGGTTTGTTATTATATGAATGAACACTGTTAAATTTGGAAGAAATCGGTTCAGATTTAGATATAGACCCCATATATACGTTACCCCCGATTTGACATGTAAGCGCTGTAAAAATGTTATTTTATATCCGATCAGTGCGAAATTCGGCACAGAGAGGTTTCTTATTACATGAAGGAATACTGCTAAATTCGGAGAAAATCGGTTCAGATTTAGATATAGCCCTCATATATATGTTACCCCCGATTTGACATGTAAGCGCTGTAAAAACTGTATTTCATATCCGATCAGTGCGAAATTCGGCAGAAAGAGGTTTCTTATTACATAAAGGAATACTGCTAAATTCGGAGAAAATCGGTTCGGATTTAGATATAGCCCCCATATATATGTTACCCCCGATTAGACCTGTAAGCGCTGTAGAAATTGTATTTTATATCCGATCAGTGCAAAATTCGGCAGAAACAGGTTTCTTATTACTCGAAGGAATACTGCCAAATTTGGAGAAAATCGGTTCAGATTTATATATAACTCCCATATATATGTTACCCCCGATTTGAAATTCAAGCGCTGTAGAAACTGTATTTTATATCCGATCACAGCGAAATTCGGCAGAAAGAGGTTTCTTATTATATGAAGGAATACTGCCAAATTCTTAGAAAATCTGTTCAGATTTAGATATAACTCCCATATATATGTTACCCCCGATTTGACATCTAAGCGCTGTAGAAACTGTATTTTATATCCGATCACAGCGAAATTCGGCAGAAAGAGGTTTCTTATTATATGAAGGAATACTGCCAAATTCTTAGAAAATCTGTTCAGATTTAGATATAACTCCCATATATATGTTACCCCCGATTTGACATCTAAGCGCTGTAGAGAGTGTATGTTATATTCGATCAGTACGAAATTCGACAGAAAGAGGTTTCTATTTTAACTGAATGAGTATTCAGGGAAAATCGATTCAGATTTATATATAACCTCCATATATATGTTCCTCTTGATTTGGTTACAAAGCGCTATAGAAGTTGTACTTTACTTCCGATCATTACAAAATTCTCCCGAAAGATGTTTCTCAATTTAGGAACGAGTATTGATTAATTTAGCGATTATCGGTTCAGAATTAGGTATATCCACATATATATGTTCTTACCCATTTACAAATTATTCCAAATTATTATCGCAATCACCCTTATCGCATTGTTAGGGAGGTGTAGGGTATTATATAGTCGGTCCCGCCCGACTTTCTGCCTTTCCTTACTGGTTTTTGTATGACTTATAGTGATTTATTTCCTAATGAAAAAAAAACGCTCTGTCATGTGATTAAATTAAAATTTATTTAAATAAAAGAGAAATAAAAAAACAATTATAGTTGAATATGGCCAGTTTAGTGTCTTCCTAAAGGAAATTTATTTTGAATTAATTGTGTTTTGATATATATGGAAACAAAGTCTATACTGTCTCTCTAAATGATGATGCGAAATGTTCTCAAGCCGGGACAATATTGTAAAATGCGGAGGTGTTTATTACTCGTATCCCGATTTTCCTGAAGCTTCGTTTATGCTAATAAACTGTTATATATAAACTGTTATATATATCAAACGCCACATAAACTGTAACAATAATTGTTTCACAAAAAAAAGACACAATTAAATTTCCCAGAGAAATGTCAGCTCTCATTTTTTTTACCTAAATTAAAATAAATGCAGCAATTATTTTTATTATATCAGAATTAATTATGCACTAATCACACAGCAATGTTAAATGGACTCGAACAAATTGTTTATACGAGTACATACATACATATACTTTTAACACTTTGCTGATCATGACAATGACCGTGATTTAGACACACACAGTTATTATTTTGATTGATTTAACATTTCATAACTAAACGATTTGAAATTAATATAAATTGGATTAAAAACAAATAATAAAACCAGTTTGTGCAATTAAGTGATTTGAACTCGAATTTTGTCCTCGGGTCAATATAGTTTTACCTCTAGACGACAATAAAATGCTAATTAAGGGGAAAATACAGCATCTTAAACAATTAGTAACAGTGCTCTAGTAAGTATATACATAAATATTAATATGATAAACATTAATATGATATATGGCCATTTAATTTCAAAATTTACCTTTGTATCCATAATCAGAATTTCTAACTTTCAAAATAACACAATTAGAGCCCACTATGCCAATATGGTGTTACTTACTGAAAAATATTAACGAGGCTGGGCTTATGAGGACAGGGAACAAAATCATTTGCTTAAAACAATATCATAATGCAAAACTATTTAAATTTGGATCAACTATAGTAAGAGACCAGGTTCAATAACAAAATTTGGGTGTATACATATGTTGGATATAGAACCTCAAATTAAGAAGAAAACCTTTTAAAATTGCTTCGATATACCGCTTAGTTATTAAGTTATCCAAAGTTAAAGTTTGAAAAAGTGAAAAAAGTATATGCAGTTTGTTAATTTTTAATTACTTGTAAGAAAAAAAAAATGAAAAAAATTGCCAACAACTTTTCGATGGCTTTCGCTTTGTTATGGAGTTATCGCAAGTAAAAGTTATAAAAATTGCAAAAAGTATTGCAATTTTTTAGAAAATGAGCTCAGTGTGAAAGGAAACAGAAAACTAAAGGGTTTTCCAACAAGAGTTGTTATTTTGGTATTCAAAGAAACATTCCATTTTTTGAGATAAATTATCGGATGTTTATTTCATAATAAAGAGGAAGGTATGCCGTTAATAGTGAAAAAGAAAATCAGCCAAATGGCCACCATGACCACGCTTACAGGACCATATCTTTTCATGAAATTTTCCATAACCAAATCGCAAAGTGGCTGGCCTATGTCCTCGATAGCCTCACGAATTCTATCTTTGAGGTCTTGAATCGAAGCTGGGCTGTTGGCGTAGACCTTATCCTTTACGTGGCCCCAAAGAAAGAAGTCGCAAGGTGTTAAATCACAAGATCTCGGTGGCCAATTGTGATCACCTCGTCGAGAGATAACACGGTCCGGAAACTTTTCTCGTAACATAGCAATGGTTTCGTTGCTTGTGTGACATGTAGCCCTGTCTTGTTGAAAGTAAACGTTGTCCAGATCAATACCATCCAACTCCGACCATTCACCGTAACTGTTGATCCAACCTCATTTTCGAAAAAATAAGCTCCAATGACCCCGCCGGACCATAAACCGCACCAAACAGCCACACGTTGAGGATGGAGAGACTTCTCAACAATAACTCTTGGGTTTTCCGAGCTGCACATGCGACAATTTAGCTTGGGCCTCATCAGTCAAGATGATTTTTCGATGATTTTCGATTTTTCAAATTTTAATAATTTCAATGCGTTGTTGAATCGTGTATAGTTCCATTTTTAGTAATGGCGTAGTTTCTACTTGTCAGATGTCAAAGAATAAAAGCTTCAAAAGTGACAGCTACCGAAATACCGGGTGATTCTAAATAACACCTCTTGTTGTTAGTTATCGAAATTTAAAATTTTCGATTTTTATCTTAGTTATCGAAACTTAAAACAGAAAAAGCATTAAATTTTTTATAAAATGAGCTCAGTGTGAAAAGAAACAAAAATACAAATTTTCGATAACTATCTTAGTTATCGAAATTTAAAATTGACAAAATAGATTTGATGGCTTTTTTATTATTTTGAGCTTATTTCAATGAGCGAAAAAATCGACTTAAAAATTTCAATAACCTTGGAGTTATCGAAATTTCCGCAGTCGGCTGGCTACGCGGACCAAAGTGTTGCAGTGTTGCCTTTGGAAAAATCGATCTTCGTCGTTACAAACGTTGTGTAGATAATTTGGACAGAACACCTCAAAACAAGAAGAAAAATTAAAGGCTCAACATAATGGATATGACCGATATATCGCTTAGTAATGGAGTTATCGGACTTCAAAGTTAAAAAAATATATTTTCGTCGTTACAAAATTTGTGTAGGTTATTTGGATAGAAACCCTCCAAATAAGAAGAATTGTTAAAGGATCAAGTTAATCGATATGATCGAGCGATATAGTAATGGAGTTATCGGTCTTCAAAGTTTAAAAACATTGAGAAAGATTATAGTTTTCTATGGTAAATTGACCACAATATAAAAAATGGAAAAAATAAAATAAAATTGTTCGATAACTATTTTGACTATCGAAATTGGAAAACGCTTTTTTTAATTTTTTATTATTATAAACTCATTAAAATTTAAAAATAATGAAAAAATCGGTTAATCCTTTTTGATAACTTTGGACTTATCAAATCTCTAAAGCTGGCTACACGGGCCAAAGGTTTTGCAAGTGGCCGGCCTTAGGCCTCGTTTTAAATTGTTTTCCTCCAATGACGGCTATGCGGACCTAAGTGTTTTGTCGTGAAATCGATGATAATGAAAGTTATGGATTACTAGGGCAGTTATTGATTACACAAATAGTTATCCAATATTTCCTCTAGCATTAGGAACCAAAAAATAATTTGGATGGCGCTCCTTAAAATAAGAAGAAAAACTGAAGGTTTACAAGTATGTCATCAATATCTGTCTTATTTATCGAGTTATAGCACATAAATGTTTAATAAAATCGCATAATATTGCCGTTTTGGAAAACTGAGCTCAATATGTGAAAAAAAGGAAAAAGAACAAATCAATTTTTTTGATAACTAATTATAATTAACAATTTTAGAAAGCTTATTTATCGAATTATTCGACATTACCCAAAAAATATCGAAAAGATATTTTTTTGGTAAATTGAACTCTATAAAAGAAACGGAAAAAAACAAAATACATTTTTTGGATAACTATTTTAGTTGTCAATATTAGAAACATTTTTTTTTTACTTTTTATTATTGTGAGTTCACTTGAATGAGAAAAAGCGAAAACAAACTCGAAAATATCCAAAGTTATCGTAAAATTGTTCGATAAAATTGGATTTTTCAAGCATTTTTTTTTATTGAAATGCCCAAAGTCTAAATAAAGTGTTGCAGCGTTGACACACTTCGGTAGGAGCTAAAAATGATCTCCTCTTGGGCATGACCACAAACGGCTACGCAAACCAAAGAGTATTGTCATAGAATCGATAACTATGGTAATTATAGATTACTAAGGTAGAAATAAGAAGTTGGTTATCGGACGTTAAAGCTTCAAAAAATCTAAAAATATAATATTTTTTGTAAACTGAGCTCAATATAAAAACGGGGAAAGATTATTTTTTCGATAACAATTTTGGTTACTGAAATTGAAAAAAAAAATCCTTTTTTTATTTATTTGAATGGAAAAAATTCAAAGTTTTACAATTACTTTGGAGTTATCGAAATGTCGAATTATTTTTAATATTTTTCCTTAATTTTGAAACAAAAAAATCGATTTTAGTTCAAGTACGTTAAAATTTGAAAATCGATTTTAGTTCAAGTACGTTAAAATTTGAAAGAATCGAAAAATAAAGCCTTTTTTGGTAAATTGAGCGCAATATAACAAAAAGGGATAAAATAATATCGATAACTAAAAATATTATCGAATTATTTTTAATATTTTTCCTTAATTTTGAAACAAAAAAAAATCGATTTTGCACCCTTTGATTATTCAAAATGTTCTTTCCTTTAAAAAATACATAACTTCTAGACGTAAGGTTAGTTAAAACCATATCTTTGTAGCCTAACTTAAGCAATAAATGTAAATAAATGTTTTATAAATAATAAAAAAAATCGACTTTAGTTAACGTACGTTAAAGTTTGAAAGAATCGAAAAATAATGCCTTTTTTGGAAATTGACAAAGGCATAAAAAACAAAAAGGCATAAAATAAAAATTTTCGGTAATTATTTTAGTTACTGAAATTAAAAAAAAATGATCGCAAATAATGCCTTTGTAGTAAAGTAAGCGCAATATAACGAAAAATATTTTTTTTATTTTTGGTAAATTCAGCCAATATAAAAACTACGGAAAAAAGTCGATAAAAATTTTAGGTACTGAAATTGAAAAAATACGTTTGTATTATTATGAGCTCATTTGAATGAAAACCCCAAAAAAACTCGAAAAAGATTAAAGTTTTACGATAACTTTGGAGTTATCGAAAGGTTCAAAGTCGGCTACGTGGACCAAAGCGTCTAGGTATGGAAACGATAACTATGGAAGTTATCGATTACTAAGGTAGTTATCAATAACTACAAAAATATCGATTATTATAATAGTTATCGATAACTAATACATTTATCGCATTATTTCCGATATTTTTCCTTAATTTTGAAACAAAAAAATTGCTTTTGGTTAACATACATTAAAGTTTGAAAAAAAGTCCAAAAATAATGCCTTTTTTGTAAATTGAGCGCAATATAGAAAAAGGGGGAAAAATAAAAATTTTCGGTAACTAATTTAAATCCTGAAATTTAAAAAAAAAATGGAAAAATAATGCCGGAAAAAATAAATAAATTGAAACGAAAAAGATATATATTTAGCCATAAGAAATTTGTGCGGATTATTTGGACACTCTAAAATAAGAAGTTAATTATCGACATTTGAAGTTTAAAAAAATCGAAAAAACAATTTTTGATAAACTGAACTCAATATAGAAAAGGGAAAAATAAAATTTTTCTATAACTATTTTAAATGCCGAAATTGAAAAACAACATTTTTACTTTTCTATTATTATGGACTCATTTGAATGAAAAAACGAAGAAATTAATTAATTTTTTTTGATAATTTTAGAATAATTTGGACACTCCAAAATGAGAAGTTAGTTATCGAACTTTGAAGTTTAAAAAAATCGAAAAAAAATTTGATAAACTGAGTTCAATATAGAAAAGGGAAAAATAACATTGTTCCATAACTATTTTAGATGCCGATATTGAAAAAACAACATTTTTATTTTTTATTATTATGGGCTTATTTGAATGAAAAAACGAAGAAATTAATCAATTTTTTTTTTGATAATTTTTGAGTTTTTCTGCCTTACCGGCTTTCGACCTGGAATCAATAACTAACAATGTTATCACTTTTTCTATTAATTTTTGTTTCTAATTTTCTATAACATAGTCAATTTTGTAAAAATGTAAACTTCGATATCTAAATATCTGAGCGAGGTATCGATAATAATCTCCGTTACTTTTCGTCTTCTTTCAGATGTTCTATCCAACAATCCAATGCTCTGTCCACACTCTCCTCAAATCGTATTATTTATTAATGAAGTTCTCAAATTAAATAAATTTTTGAGTCTACCCAAAAATGTATTGATTTCAATTTTTTTTTTAAAAATAAATTGACTACAGTAAAAAATTTATTAGAACTGTTCCTAATGTTATTTAATAGCTTAACAGATTCATTTTTAGCTGAAGATGTTTTCTGAGGACCATCAGAAAAAATAACCAATTTTAAACATTTTCAATTGATTCTCGACACGTTTAGAAAATAATCCTAAACATTTGTGCCAACTGACAATGATATGGCATTTCAAGGAATTTCTGAAAGTTTAAACAAAAAATACTTCATAGATTCAACACCTAATTCCAAAGCATTAATCTTCAATTTATCTTGATTATCACGAATGACCATTCATTAATTATATGTCTAATCATTATTATTTGCCTCATCACGTGCTGTAACCAATACCCTAATCGTTTTTTTTACAATTTTTTGTATAATAACAAATTCTTGGGTTAATGTGTTTATTATAAATTTTCAACAGATACTGACTTTATAACAATGTCTATATTTATTTGTGTATTAATCAGCAACAAAGATGCATAAACAAATTATGAATGCATTGAACTTTGAGTTATCTTAAGGATTTTTGTAGATATGTATCTACCTACAATACTAATAGCTACTCGTTATATGGATACCTAAATATTTACTAATAAATATACCTACCTAGTTATGTAAATATATAAATACATACACATATGTACATATGTATATTTATGTTCATCTTTGTTGCTATTTAGTTTCTATTTCTGATGAATCATTCAACAAATATTTATTGTTTTTTCTTTCCTTTTTATTTGCAGCTAAATATTATATGACATTTTTACTATGAATGGACAAAAGCACAAACTTTGCACAAAACTCTCCAGCACATATCTGCGAAAATGGTGTAAGTATTTAGACAATAATATTCTAAACAAATAAATAATAAAAAAATATTCGTACTCATATCTTAGACGACTGGATGTGAGGTTGTACAGTAGACAGGGTCGGAAAACGAAAACAATTTTTTTTACGAATTGTTCTCAACTTAAAATTCAGTTATTTTGTCAATTTTTATTTATAATCTTTATGAACCGTAAAACATTTCAAGCCACAAAATGTCTGTCGTATAAACCGAGCTTAGGTTTACCCTCACTTTGTGAGTAATGTAATGAGATGTTTTGTGTGGGTGATGTCAGATCTGTGGAAATTTTTCCCCATTTTTTGCCAGTCATTGGAAAAGTTGATTAAAATATGGAATATGAAAAACATTTTGATAATTGATACAGAAGTCATGGGGGCATAAAATGTCAATCTTTCAATATGTGTGGAGTGTATCATCAGTAGAGCCTATTTTGTCTTCATTATCGCTCTAATATTCACATTTAAATTTTGCTATATTATTATTATATGCAAATTATTGTGTTCATTCCCAATATGGACAATCAATAGAAAAATTACAATGAATATTAATATCAAAATAGGAATTTCGATGTTGCACAATATCTAATTATCATTTACAACATTTAACGATTTTTTATAAGGAAAATCTTATTTGCAAATTAAGGAATTCCAACCCTGAATGAAATAAAATAAATAATCAATAGCTTATGAATATAAAATATTCAAGGCCTATAAAACCAGTTGAATAAAATATACATTGATTTTGAGAACTTAAGTAAATTTTGTATATATTGATGACTGTTTACAATCTAAAAAAATATGAAATATGGAAACAATCCAATGAACATTTTTGCAAAAAAAAGAATTGGACAAAAAATTATGCTCATTACATGTCCCTTAAGTATGGGGACCGGTCCTTGGATTTTCCCTTTTATATGCATCAGATTGTACCTTTTATATGCAATGATCAATATTCTTTAATGAGTTTAACTCTAGAGTAGAGCAGAAGTAGAAGTAGAAGTAGAAGTAGAAGTAGAAGTAGAAGTAGAAGTAGAAGTAGAAGTAGAAGTAGAAGTAGAAGTAGAAGTAGAAGTAGAAGTAGAAGTAGAAGTAGAAGTAGAAGTAGAAGTAGAAGTAGAAGTAGAAGTAGAAGTAGAAGTAGAAGTAGAAGTAGAAGTAGAAGTAGAAGTAGAAGTAGAAGTAGAAGTAGAAGTAGAAGTAGAAGTAGAAGTAGAAGTAGAAGTAGAAGTAGAAGTAGAAGTAGAAGTAGAAGTAGAAGTAGAAGTAGAAGTAGAAGTAGAAGTAGAAGTAGAAGTAGAAGTAGAAGTAGAAGTAGAAGTAGAAGTAGAAGTAGAAGTAGAAGTAGAAGTAGAAGTAGAAGTAGAAGTAGAAGTAGAAGTAGAAGTAGAAGTAGAAGTAGAAGTAGAAGTAGAAGTAGAAGTAGAAGTAGAAGTAGAAGTAGAAGTAGAAGTAGAAGTAGAAGTAGAAGTAGAAGTAGAAGTAGAAGTAGAAGTAGAAGTAGAAGTAGAAGTAGAAGTAGAAGTAGAAGTAGAAGTAGAAGTAGAAGTAGAAGTAGAAGTAGAAGTAGAAGTAGAAGTAGAAGTAGAAGTAGAAGTAGAAGTAGAAGTAGAAGTAGAAGTAGAAGTAGAAGTAGAAGTAGAAGTAGAAGTAGAAGTAGAAGTAGAAGTAGAAGTAGAAGTAGAAGTAGAAGTAGAAGTAGAAGTAGAAGTAGAAGTAGAAGTAGAAGTAGAAGTAGAAGTAGAAGTAGAAGTAGAAGTAGAAGTAGAAGTAGAAGTAGAAGTAGAAGTAGAAGTAGAAGTAGAAGTAGAAGTAGAAGTAGAAGTAGAAGTAGAAGTAGAAGTAGAAGTAGAAGTAGAAGTAGAAGTAGAAGTAGAAGTAGAAGTAGAAGTAGAAGTAGAAGTAGAAGTAGAAGTAGAAGTAGAAGTAGAAGTAGAAGTAGAAGTAGAAGTAGAAGTAGAAGTAGAAGTAGAAGTAGAAGTAGAAGTAGAAGTAGAAGTAGAAGTAGAAGTAGAAGTAGAAGTAGAAGTAGAAGTAGAAGTAGAAGTAGAAGTAGAAGTAGAAGTAGAAGTAGAAGTAGAAGTAGAAGTAGAAGTAGAAGTAGAAGTAGAAGTAGAAGTAGAAGTAGAAGTAGAAGTAGAAGTAGAAGTAGAAGTAGAAGTAGAAGTAGAAGTAGAAGTAGAAGTAGAAGTAGAAGTAGAAGTAGAAGTAGAAGTAGAAGTAGAAGTAGAAGTAGAAGTAGAAGTAGAAGTAGAAGTAGAAGTAGAAGTAGAAGTAGAAGTAGAAGTAGAAGTAGAAGTAGAAGTAGAAGTAGAAGTAGAAGTAGAAGTAGAAGTAGAAGTAGAAGTAGAATAGAAATGTAATTACATTCTCTCAATTGCTCAATCAAGTAAAATATCTTAATTTTAAGTATGTATTTTAAGATTGGAAGTCTTACTTTAAAATTACGAAAATTTTCCCCTTGTTGTAGGATAGTACAATACAAATTTAATACGAGATACGGGTTTATTATCAGAAATATTTATTTATTTATGTTCAATTACAATGCAAAGTAAATTTATATTCTAATTATACGGTCCACGGAAAGCTTAGAGTTGTATTTTTGTTGCGACAGACCAGGCCTCTGTTGGGAATCGATCCCAACTCACCTACCAGGGAGCATATTACACTATGCAAGAAATGAACACTCTTTGAAAAGTACACGGACTTGACAGTATAGGTGTGATTCTTATATGTGACCAATTTACAACAATTGGAGTAATTTGTGACCAATTTTTTTTTTGGGCCTCAAAAGTTTCTGAAAATCAGTGGGCCCCTCCAAAAAAGTGTCATCAGCTTTTATTCAACAACTAATTCAGACTTGGTGATACCGCTTAACTGTATATGGCAATAATGTAGCTAAGAATTAGGGATGTAACGAAAGTGACTTTAGCAAAAGCGAATATTGGAATATATTTCTTGCGAATGCGAATAGTGAAATATGGATTTTTGCGAATAATAGTTTGTCCCTTTAGTACCAACAAAATTATGGAACTAAATTGTTACTTTTCCAGGATATTTATACCCTACACCACACTGTGGTACAGGGTATTATAAGTTTGTTTCACGGCAGATGTTTGTAACAACTGAAAATAACACATCTAGACCCACCTTAAAGTATACCGATCGACTCAGAATCACTAGCTGAGTCGATTTAACGATGTCTGTCCGTCCGTCCGTCCGTCCGTCTGTCTGTCCATGTAAAGTTGTTCGTCGACTACAGGTAGCAATTTTACTCCGATCGTTCTGAAATTTTGCAGTTTAGAGTATTTCGCGGCTGTTAAGATCGCTATTGAATTTGGTTGAAATCGGTTCAGATTTAGATATAGCTCCCATATATATCTTTCGTCCGATTTGACCCTTTAGTCCTATAGAAGCTGTATTTTACATCCAATCGTTTTGAAATTTAGAATGGTAGAGTTTCTTGATCCACGAACCAACATTGCCGAATTTGAAGAACATCGGTTCAGATTTAGATATAGCTCCCATATATATCTTTTGTCCGATTTGGCCCTTTAGTCCTATAGAAGCTGTATTTTACATCCAATCGTTTTGAAATTTAGAATGGTAGAGTTCCTTGATCCATGAACCAACATTGCCGAATTTGAAGAAAATCGATTAAGATTTAGCTATAGCTCCCATATATATGTTTCGTCCGATTTGGCCCTTTAGTCCTATAGAAGCTGTATTTTACATCCGATCGTTTTGAAATTTAGAATGGTAGAGTTTCTTGATCCATGAACCAACATTGCCGAATTTGAAGAAAAATCGGTTCAGATTTAGATATAGCTCCCATATATATCTTTCGTCCGAGTTGGCCCTTTAGTCCTATAGAAGCTGTATTTTACATCCAATCGTTTTGAAATTTAGAATGGTAGAGTTTCTTGATCCATTAACCAACATTGCCGAATTTGAAGAAAATCGGTTAAGATTTAGCTATAGCTCCCATATATATGTTTCGTCCGATTTTGCTCTTTAGTCCTGAAGAAGCTGTATTTTACATCCAATCATTTTGAAATTTAGAATGGTAGAGTTTCTTGTTCCATGAACCAACACTACCGGATTTGAAGAAAATCGGTTAAGATTTAGCTATAGCTCCCATATATATGTTTCGTCCGATTTGGTCCTTTAGTTCTATAGAAGCTGTATTTTACATCCAATCGTTTTGAAATTTAGAATGGTAGAGTTTATTGATCCATGAACCAACACTACCGAATTTGAAGAAAATCGGTTAAGATTTAGCTATAGCTCCCATATACATGTTTCGTCCGATTTGGCCCTTTAGTCCTGTAGAAGCTGTATTTGAAATCCAATCATTTTGAAATGTAGAATGGTAGAGTTTCTTGATTCATGAACCAACATTGCGGAATTTGAAGAAAATCGGTAAAGATTTAGCTATAGCTCATTTGGCTCTTTAGATCCAATCGTTTTTATACCCTACACCACACTGTGGTACAGGGTATTATTTAAGTATAAAATGTCCCAAAAGTAAATTTATGTAAACAATTTATACATGAATTACAAAATTTATATATCAGAGTTATTCAATATTACGAGAGTGGTGTAGGGTATTATATAGTCGGCACCGCCCGACTTTAGCCTTTCCTTACTGGTTAGATATTAAGAATGTTTTCCATATTTTTACCTCCTGTTACCACAAGGACAGGCATATTTTTCAACTGTTTTGAAGAGAAGTGGAAGAGGTTTTCATCGGTATTAATATCTTCAAAATGTGTGAAGCGAATAAGAAGATAAAACACTTTTACCAAATGGAAGCGAATACTGAAATATATTTTTGCGAAAGCGAAAAGTCCAAAGATGGTTTTTGCGAAAGAGAATGTTAAAATGATGCGAATAATTCGCGTTCGCATATGCGAATATTCGTTACATTCCTACTAAGAATATGATGAACAACAGTTTGATAACATATTATGCGAAAAACAAATTGTACCTCAAAAATGTTAGTATTTCGCTATTTTGAGACAAACAAATTTTTTGATGTAGGGTATGTTTAGCAACTTTAAAGAAAATATTAAGACCAATATTTTTGTGGAACATATTAACCCTCTAGCTCCCTCACATAACTGTAATTTTTGGCCCTATTTTAAAAAATCGCAAAAGGCACCCCTAAGAATGGGGGCGAGGAAGCAATGTTCTGCAAAAATTTTGGCCATAAAATAGTACTATATGTGTCACAACTTTTTCGAGGGGCCCACTAACTTTCAGAAACTTTTGAGGCCCACAAAATTGGCTAATAATTTCGCCAAACCGAGTATAGGGTTATATTACCCTTTGGTAGTACAATTAAACTTATACAGTCAAGTCCGTGTATTTATTCCCTACTGTTGCACAGTGTTATCAGAAATATTAAATGGCAAATATATCCGCATATTTTAGCGTCATGTTGTATCGCTTACATAGTTTCTTTGTGAATCACTACTGCCCCCTATTGACTAAAGTACAAAACAATCTATTATTAATTGATTAATTATTTATTTAAAATGTTTGCCAGACTTCTTGGAAATAACAATTAAAGCAGAATTAAAACCTACGGTACGAGTATAATGAATAAAAGCCCTTGTTAAGCTAATTATTGTGTCGATATTGTAAATAATAATCATTTTGCTATCATTTTCTTGATATACGAGTACATGAACTTGAGTACATTTTTAATATATGTATCTTGTTTTTCCCATTAAATCCGATAACCACCTTAAGACATTGTCATATGATTTTCAGAGAAACATATATCAACGTCAGCTCGTACTTAAGTTACGGTAGTAACTTGCATAATCTGAAGTATCTCCCTTTTATCTGGTTCTGCAGGGCAACCTGAAAGAAAACCGGCTATGAGAAATTTTGTTTTATATTGATACAATTTCAATTTTTTAGCATATTAGAAAGGAGAGAAAAATGGTGACAATCGAAGTGCCATATGAGCTTCCTCATGCTTTTGTATCAAATAAATAGTTGCTATTCAACACTTATGATCTGAACCTACCCTAGGAAAAAAAATCGCTTCTGTAGTATATTTTCTGGAAACATATTATTTGTGGGGAAATTGGCTGTTTTGCTAAAAGTCGGAAACAAAATTCTGCAACTTATTTAAATATCTCCCCGTTTTCTAAGATAATCTGCCCGAAAACTCAAAAAAAAAATATTAATGATAAAAGAGATATTTAAACATTTTTTGTGGTATATATAATACATTTCCGCCAAAGTATATTTTATTTAAATTTTGCTCTCAAACATATTTTGAAATCGCCTATTGAAGAAGGAAATGTCGTTTCCACTCAATTTGCAGATTATTGTAGTAACTAGAAGGTAGGTAAATGATCCTCTCCAGAATGCCTAAAATTGCATACTGTCCGAACATTCATACAAGACAGGGATACATGGAAGTCTTCCGATCGCATTCGGGGTGGTATGCGATGTGTTGACTTCTATACTGATACTGTGGACTTCTATACTGATATGCAGGCTTTTATATATAATAAGCTGAAATGGATTGTATAAATCAGATGGCATAAAGATAGTCTTAAAGTCTTGAGAAACGACTAGTGCTGCGGCGAAGGAGAGGATGGATTTTCCGTGTATTTGCTCTCTCAGACTACCCTCAGCTTACATTTGGTGGGTTGGCAAATTTGGCTGATGTTAGCATCCGCCAACTCTGGGGCCATTGAAATACTAGGATCTACTTGGTAAGCTCCAGGGGAACTGGCACATGTGGGCATGTGCCAGTTATGCTTGCATTTCATGACACTCCGATATAAGTTAGTGTTGGGAAGTTGCTTTTGTAGGAGCTGCGAAGGAGGGGAACACCTACTGTATACGTATCTGCTTTCTCTAGGCTATTTTAGGCTCACATTTATTTGGTGAGTTGGCAAACTTAGGAAACTAACGGCCTGTTTCTGTATTTCTAACGAAAGTCTCTGCGAACGAAAACCAGTCACTCACTTTCGTCCGGAATATGGTTTCTCTAACGTTCTATCGTTCGTTCGCCTGGCCTTACGTCAATGACGTTAGCAATTTACCAATTGGAAAATAATGTAATTGCCAGATCAATAATTTCACAACTTCCGGTCTAAAAAAGCACACATTTTTTTATGGTCGACCTTAGCAAATACATCTCTGTACTATTTACACTAGCTGTGGCCAAAAAAGCAACCCTGGGTGGTCAGCTGAACTGCACCAAGACTCTCATTTCTTTCTCTCTATCACGTCTCTCTCATTGTGCACTGATAATTTGTTTGCATCTTAGCGAGCAACCAATATTGACTTCTTTATGCTAAAATATGTACACAATTTTATTATTATTTAATTGTTTTTGCCATAATTATATTAATATCTACTTATTTTTTGCTTTTAATAATGTTTATTTTGTCATTGTTTCTATCAGTCGACAAATAAAATAATTTGACTCGATCTGACATTTGTGTTCGCCGAGATGACAGCAAAGAGAGATAGAGAAACCAAAATTTGCACTGATATGATTACGTTTTCGTACGAGTTCATTATCGTACGTCTTCTGGTTGTGATGGTAGTTAGTGAAACCCAAATCAGCTGTTTGTCGTCTGGCAGGCGAACGAAAGCAAAATTTTAAGTTACAGAAACAGGCTGTAAAATATATGAGCTTCAAGTGAAGTGGCCCCTCCAAAACTCGAATCGCACCAACGCTTTGCTATCGTACCAACAAAGTGGCAACGTAGACTTAGTGTCTAGTGCTGCCTTTATATTCCACATATGCGGATTTGACACTCAAGTGTCAACAGAATAAATCAGTTTAAACAATTAGCCAATGAAAACGAAACGTAAACGGACGGTGGAACCTGCTGAAATTTGATTTGGACGGAACGTTTACTTGCATTTGCAAACAGCTGGATAAATATTAAGGTTATGTTGCAAATAAAATCAGTAATACAATGAAAAACTAATAAATCTATGCGGAACGTTTGTAGTGCTATTAAAACTAGGTAATACAATTTTAAAACAAAACAAAAAACGCAAATAAAATTAAATTGTTGCTATATTTGTTTTAAATGCCTGGCACGTTTTTCAAGTTTTTTGTTAATTACTCCAAAGTGCAACGCTAGGATTACGGTATAGTTAAGTTACAGTTTCGTTTGCTTAATTCACCCTTACAACACAGAAGGAGTTCTAACGATTCCTCCATCACCTTATCATCGCAGTTCCTACCAAATTAATTTATCAAGACTAACTGTCTGACCCACGATGTAGAACGTTAACGTTTGCTTACCAGCTATGCGATAAACAGCTGATTTGCGACGTACAAAAAGGCAGCAGAACTAAGATCGATTAAAACGGTCTGCCTGTTCGTGGGTCGCAAGTCAGCTGTTTGTCACATAGAAGACAAGCGAACATTAACGTTCGACATTGTGGGTCAGGCAGTTAGTCTGCCTGACTAATTTAATTTGATTGGAACTACGATGACAAAGGGGTGGATGAATCGTTAGAACTCCTTCTGTGTAGAAGGCGGTAGGTGAGGTGAGTTAGCAAACTTGGCTGACGTTAGCATCAGCCAACTCTTAGGCTTTTTACAGCAATTGGATTGGTTCAAAGGGTGGAACTAAGAAAATATCACATTTTATCTTCCGTACCCGTGGGTGATCTACGAATCTTATAGCTCCCATCTATTCCCAGGATGTTGACTGGACAGTGATTCCAGACTGCCCTAGATTTTCTGGCGTCTAACTGGTAGTATCTTCGCAGTCTGACCAGAGAACTTAATCTGGTACCTTGGGAGTCAGGAAAGTCCTCAGAAAGCAGGTTCCGGCCTGACTATTGGTGAGGACCCTATTGGGTGCTACGTGGCGGCCGTGGTTGAAACCAAAATCGCCAGGAGAGAATATTCTCGGATGTGGAGTTGCAAACCAACCGGGTGCCATGACCCGTAGAATGTCAAAGAGTTTAGATGGGCTCCGCTCCTAACCAAGGAGGAGGGCCAAAGTGGAAGGAAGCTCACCTAAATCCAGAATACCTACTTCCATCCCTGTGATATCTGAATAGACTTCATAGTCAAATAGGCTACCACTTTAACCCAATCCAACCCAAAGCTTACTTGGGAATATTATAATTATGCATTGCAGATAAAACTCATACCTAAATAAAGTAGTAGCGTTTCGTACATTAGTCAATAGCGGGCAGTATTGAGCTCCTACTGAGAATAAAGGAACGAATAACACGCCTCTCAGGGAAACTATCTATGTCTAGATGAACAACTTATCAATGACAACTTATCAAAAAAAAAAACAAAAATAGTACTGCCAGCTGTGTTTTCCAATGCCAGAGTAAATGTCTCACAGTGTAAAGTAGGCTTTAGTATGAAAGAAGACAACAGTTTTGTTAATTTAAAATGCATTTTATATTTCCTTCATTATGGCCTTTTTTTAAAGCTTCACTCATTCTATGACTTCTGTTGGCATTTAGCAATTAAATAATTAATAAACAATTTATTTAACATTGATTACAAGCCAGATATTTGCAAATATTTGTTCTATGTACGATAATCGTGAATTAAAAAATAAACACAACAAAACAAATCTCGTTAAAAAAGTGTGCAACAAATTGGAAACAACAACAACAGCAGTAGCAATAAACTGAAGTTGACAACAAAATGGCTAGTCTGATAAGACAGATAGTAGTTGTGCTATATGTAATCGTATTTGACGTGACACATACGTGGATTTTTGTGACTTTGGCGGGGGGATTTATGTGGTTATTGCAATGTTATTTATTTTCGTTTCCTTACATGATTGGCGGTGAGATGTATATATGTAGACTTTGACCCACGTCATTTCTACTTATAAATCATACTTACGAAAAAAAAATCCTACCCGACGACATGTGAAGAATGCCAATATCAATGATTCCGTCATATTAGGGGGATAACGAGTGTCGCGTACTCGCTACAAGTTGGCTGCTTTAGCAAGTTAGAAAAAAGATTACCCAGTAAACACAATGCAATAATATTTTCAAATGTAAGAGAGATTTTTTAATTGACTAGCTAAACAACCCCAAGGTGCGCTTGACCGACCCCGATCCGTTATTTGTTCTTTTATTTATTTTTATGAATTGCAATACAACGTAATTTTATATTTAATTGTGCGGTATAGGGAAAGCCAGGTTATTTATTTAATTTTTTCTGTATTGTAAAACAGTATTCTCGTATTGTAAATTAGTTTTTCTTTCAAAATTATATGATGATATTGATCCATATTGGGGAAAATACAATAAGATGGACATTTTATACAATAAATGCGAAACACAGAAAATCCGTTGTTATTTCTAGTTTACTCAGCGAGTGCTACCCCCGCTCCCAGTCACCATATTTATGCATTTTCCCAACTGTGCCACTAAAAACCACTTCTTATCTTTAGTACCATATTATCCCACTGTACCATATTTGAAACATAAAACAAAACACTTCCTATCTTTACGTTATTTTCTAAGAGCTACTTTCGCACCCAATTAGGTCCTGCTTTGCCCCAACCTACCGCATTCAAATTATAAAAATACAAAAAAAAAAACACTTCTCATATGAAGTATGAATGTTCCCAGAACTCCCCTCGCACCTAGGGTTCTATAAATCGACTTTCGACTAAGAGCCGGGTTAAGCAAACAATACCGTAACGTAACGTTAGCGCAACCGTAACGTTGGCCGCTGGGGCAATTACCCACAACTTGAAAAACGTGCCGTATGCCTCAGATATTCACAACAAAAATTGTAAAATTTTTATTTTATATTTTTCATGCTGTTATTTTAACCGTTTATTATTTATTTATCATTTCAAAAGTTTCTTATAAATGTCTTCTTTTTTTCGTTGTTTTGCTGATCATTTTTTGGCCAATGCAGATTCAGCCGTCTGTTTACGTTTCATATTCGTTGGCTAATCGTTTATACTGATTTCCATATGTCGGCTTAAATCAGCTGATTCGTTACGCTACGGTGGTGGTACGGTTACGTTTGCCTAACCCAGCCTTAACCGATTAATCGAATTTGGTTTCTCCAAGGTTCGTTCGTTAGCAATTTACCAATTGGACAATAATTTAATTGCCAGATCAATAATTCATCAATAAAAGAAAGCAGTCATTTGTGTATGTTCGACCTTAGCAAATACTCGTACACCTCTGTACTCTCTACACTAGCAGTGACCACAAAATCAAGCCTGGTGGGTCATTTGAGCTGAACCAATACTCACTTTTTTCTCTCTCACGTCTCTCTCATTATGCACTGATGATTTTTTTTCCATCTAAGCAAGCTGCCGCAATGTTGACTTCTTTATGCTTAAATATGTATACAATTTTATTATTATTTAATTAGTTTTACCAGAATTATATTAATATTTACTTATTTTTGCTTTCAATAAGGTTTTTTGTCATTGTTCCTATCAGTCGACAAATAAAAGAAAGTGACTATCTGACAATTGTACTCGCCCAGATGACAGCGAAGAGAGATAGAGAAAACAAAATTTACACTGAAATGATTACGTTTTCGTACGACAAGTTAATTATCGTGCGCTTTGTCGTTCTGATGGTAGTTATTGAAACCCAAATCAGCTGTTTGTCGTCTGGCAGACGAAGGAAAACCAAATTTTTAGTTACAGAAACGGGCTGTAAAAGTCAACATTTTCGACTTTATATTACATTTGGCTAAAATTAATAAAAACGCTTTGTGGTTTAGGATAAAAACCATTATTTACACTTAATTTTATGAACTCGAATATTGGACCAATTTAACAGTTAAAAAAATTTATGAGAATGATATTCCAATATTGTCTCGAGATTATTTAAAGACAAGTATCGTTTGTTGGAAGGTGAACTTATCGCCACAGAAATTCGGAGACAAATCTCTCTAAACAGTTTAAATAAGCATATTTTTTTAAGCCAATTGATTTGGACATATTCCGTTAACCCTATTCCGCCCGAACCCTATTCGCACCCTGAGAGAGAGATTGTAGGTTTTGCTTAACGACTTTTGCAGAAGCTGTGGAGACGAAGAGGAATCAATAGAACACCTTCTGCGTCTGTGCCCCGCTCTCTCTAGAAGGCGGCATACAACCTTGGGCTCTTATTTCTTTGAGGAGTTCGCAAACTTGGCTGATGTTGAAATCCGCCAACTTTTGAGCTTTTTAAAGCAATAAAATTGGTTCAACGGGAGGGGCTAGGGATAACTTACGTTTTCCCTTACGTCCCTGAGGTAACACAATTGACTGGATACTCTAAGTGAGTCTGTTTTACAGGCTGCCACTCTTAACCTAACCTAGCCCTTCTTGCCCACTGTACCACAATTTACCATTTCTGCTCCCCAGTGCCCCTAAAAGTATGAACTTCGGAAAATTATTTTCTTATATGAATTTTATATTCCAAGAGCTACTCTCGCACCATGGGATCACATTTAACTCCTTTTGCCCCACTGTCCCATGTTTAACCCTTTCTGTACCACACTTACCTCCTTTTCTGCCCCAATGTAGAATAGTTACCTTTTATAACCCACTGTACCATATTTTACCGCTTTCTCCCACTGTGCTCCTAAAAGTATGAATTTAGAAAAAAGCTCTGATCATATCGAGTGTATGTTCCATGAGCTAGGACCATATTTAACCCCCACATTGTGCCATGTGTAATCCTTTATGTCCGAACAGACGTAACTCATTTTATGTCCCACTGTACAATATCTACCATTTATAGCCCACTGTACAATATTTTATCGGTTTTGAGCCACTGTGCCCCAAAACGTATGAATTTAGTAAAAAGCTCTTCATATATCCAGTTTATGTTTAAGAGCTACTCTTGAACCCTGAGAATATATTTAACCTATTTTTCTCCACTGTGCCATGTTTAACCGTTTAAGCCCAACTGTGCCATAGGTTTAGGGTAACAGCCACTTCGCATAGACCAGTTAAAGTCCCTAATGTTAAAAACCCCCTCATCGAATCCAACCTGTTTGATATACAAAGTTCTCGATAGTACGAATATCGGTACCGGAAAGATCTGTTAAACTAGCTAGAAAGACAGACCCCAGTATGCCCAGACGTCGTTTACTCAAAGCGGCACAGTAGCACAGTATGTCCTCAATGCTCTCCGCTTCTTCCTTATCTCCACAGCTTCTGCAGAAGTCATTGGAGTCCACACCCAATCTTCTAGCGTGTTCTCCAATCAGGGCGTATAACGTCAGAACTGATACTAACGTAGACAATATTTTCTTCTCTAATGCGAGGAGATATTTTAACCTTCTCAGGTCATATCTTGGCCAGATTTGTCTATACCCTACAGGTGACGATTTCTATCCATCTTTTGTAGGACTGCCTAAGCCAAAGCTTGCAAATGGATAGGAGGCGCACCAATATTTGCAAATTATTCGAGAATTTATAATTTCATTCCTTTCCTAGCAAGTTCATCGGATTTGCAGTTCCCCGAGATATCCCTATGCCCAGACACCCATATAAGGTGTATGTTGAACTGCTCAACCATCTCGTTAAGAAATCTGCGGCAGTCGAGGGTTGTTTGTGAATTTAGGGATATGGGCTCCAGAGAAATTATGGCAGTCTGGCTGTCCGAGTAAATGACATCGCCGGTGTTGGTCTTTATGCTGCGACTCAGCCACTTGTCGACTTCCCATATTGCCATTATTTCGGCTTGATAGACACTGTAGGTAGTCTATGAGCTATATCAAGACTGCGTCCCTTGTAGTGTACTCCGAAGCCAAACTTCACATCAAGCTTCGAACGTACCTTATATAAGTGGAGATGATTTCTATTACCTGGTATACTGCCAACCCATTCATCTCTGGCTTGTATCTTAGTGATGTAGTTCCGCTCGAAGGTGTACACCAGTGGTATATAGTCCAATAGGTGTGTTACCATAGCACTACACTGTCATATCCTCATGTGACAGCTTAATCTTAATGCCGCTCTGGTTGCAACTACTCTCGCCACAATATTAATCGGCAGTAGATGTATTAGGGCTTGTAGAGACTAAGTCGCTGTAGTCCTTAAAGCTCCGCTTATGCATATGCAGGTAGTTCTCTGAACCCTTGATAGTGGGTTGGTGATGGATAGTTTATCAGTTGCCGTCCAGCACACCACAATAAATTCCCTGGAAACAGTATTCTTGGATTCAGGAAATACCCTTAACCGTCGCAAATCCTTTAACGAGATGGCTGAACAGAAACTCTGAACTACCTTATACGCTCCAGGGGAACTGGAATATGTGGACATGCCTCTAGCAATCTGCAATCTCTTCTTGAGAGATAGTTCCCATACGATCAGAATATGCTGAAACTAGAAACATACTAGTCAGAAACTGCAGGCTGATGTGGCCCTGCCTAAACTCCAAACGCACCTCGCACTGTCTCACTTAGCGTGTCTACTTATCATGACGGGTCACTGCCTGCTGGACGGTACTGATAGAGATTGAAGGTCTTGCGAAATGATTTTTGCAGAACGAGATGAAGAGCTGAAGTCCACTACACCATAATGTCGTACAACAGAATTGGACGAACTACTGCTATATATATCCAATGGACGATTTTAGGAGAGAGGACCCACCGCTATCCTACAGCCTTCCTGCAGAAATATAAGGCGACGTAGGCTTTCAGGTTTCAGTACGTTAAGCCTGAATAACAGTTTCATATCTGCAGTTATTCCTTGACATTTTGCACTTTCAGAAAAGGCTAGATCTGTTTCATATATCCGATGAGGAGGGTCCCCATGTGGGACCTTATGCATGCCAGTAAAGTGAACGAATTATTTGTTTGGGTTAACACCCAATCCGATGCTTCTTGCCAATCTAGCCAACTTTGTAGATCTAGCAGGATTTCATTCACCCTTAGGTTCCAAATCAATGGAAACTGTACACCCCCTTGTGGGGTCCCTCTGTTTACAAACCTTGTTAGAGTTGTGGACCCAAGGCTTGTTGTTATGCGTCGTTTGCTGAGCAGGCTTTTAATTATACTAATCGAGGTAGAGTTCACCTTTAGATGTGACAGCGCCGCAATTACCACATCTGAGCGAATGTTGTTTAAAGCCATTTCCAGGTCAAGAAATGCCATCATAATGAATTTCTTCAAATGTAGGGCGATTCGATAGTGCTCACAATTTCGTACAGGGTAGATTCTGTAGACTTTCTCTTGTTGTAAATATGTTGCTTCTCCGACAGGTGTTTTTTTTGTCCAGATTTTCCCTAATGAAAAATCGAATAGTCTCGTCAGACCTTTCAATAGGAAAAAGATAGACTAATCGGTCCTTCTCAAGGTGAGATGTTGTTGAGTTCTACTCACATCATTTGAGAGGAGCCGTAGAAAGCGAGTTGCATTCTTAAATTTCTACACTAGTAGTGTTTACTGGGTACACTGCAAAGCTATCTGGGAAGAGAGGTTTGAATCTTCGATGCGATCGATGTTCCTGCTGCGACTTCGATATTGTTGTTGTGGTTTTTGCTATTGGCCAAGTACATCGAATGTTTGAGTAATTGTTTCACATTACAATAAGTAATACCTGATTTAAAACTGAATACAAATTAGTGGCAGTGGCACTGTTTTTTCTAATAATACCTTTTATTTCACACCGCCTTCGCTGTTCTCGGCCTGAGGCGAACAATGACGCGTTCCGTGTGATTTTTTTTTGTTGCCAACTATAATTAACGGATTAAATTAAAATTGGAAAAAATCAACTACAATTGAAGAACTACGAAAATAACATGAAAATAGAAAGCAAACTAACAACCTTTGGCCCCGGCCAGTAAAATATACTGAAGTCGATTCAGTTAGTGATTGGCGTTGTCTAGGGAATGAGTCATTACTACTTTGAGGAAATTCAAATGTGCATAAATTTTTATTCCACTTGCTTTCTGGCTGGTGCATGCATGACTCTAGGAAATCTCTCTCAGAAATCTTGGTGACATCTAAACACTTTTCATTTTTTCCCTCACTTCATCATTTTTAGAATGATGATCATCGTCATCGCCGCCATCATCATCATCCTGCTGGTGGTGGCTATGGCAATGGCGGTGGCTTCGACTCTTGGTTTTAATTAAATATGATTTATATGCAACTCAGACTGTCGCACATTTGCCATTTAATGGGAAAAATGCAATTTTAAGATGCATTGCAAAAACGCAGCCGAATGAAATGTTTTCACTTTGCTCTGTGGCCGGGAGAATAACTGCGTGTGTGACATGAAATTAAATAAATAAAATAAATGTGCACTTTGTTGGAATGGTTGGGTTGGATGGACCCCATCGAATGACCAACCGACCACCACCAACACCGACCACCACCAACACCGACCACCGTCACCTCCCCATAGATGCGGCTCCGTGCGAGACGTGACAAGTTAAGATCATAAAAATGAATTAAACGGATGGATTGATGGTTTTATAAATACGGCAAAAAAATAAATACAAAAATAAGTCATAAAGTAATTAAATTAAGAAAACAAAACTTTTTTTACAACGAGGGTTGGATCACAAATGAATTTCCGGCGAAATAGGTTTCAGTTTCAATTTCACAGTTGTCATGCAGTCAGGCAGCCAATCATGCATGAGAAAAGGTGATTGAACCTCATAAGGTTTGAATCACAGCTCGGGCAACGGAAGTAATATTTGAAATGGAGCGTGACCTAATTGAACGTGATTCTCTTTTCAGTTTCATAATGTGAGATATAAATTTCAGTAAACTTTTTTCTCAGAAACAACGGAAAAATTATTATAAGGAAAAATTGTCATAGACAACCTTATCTTACAGAAAAGTTGTCAGAGACCAACTTCTCTTAAGGAAAAGTAGTCAGAGAACCTTTTCTTCAGAAAAAGTTGTCAGAGACAACCTTTTCTTAAGGAAAAGTTGCCACAGACAACCTTTTCTTAAGGAAAAGTTGTCACAGACAACCTTTTCTTAAGGATAATTTGTCAGAGACCACATTTCCTTAAGGAAAAGTTGTCAGAGACAAACTTTTCTTAAGGAGAAGTTGTCAGAAACAACCTTTTCTTAAGGAGTTGTCAGAGACAACCTTTTCTTAAGGAAAAGTTGTCAGAGACAACCTTTTCTTAAGGAAAAGTTGTCAGAGACAACCTTTTCTTAAGGAAAAGTTGTCAGAGACAACCTTTTTTAAGGAAAAGTTGCCAGAGACAACCTTTTCTTAAGGAAAAGTTGTGCGAGACAACCTTTTCTTAAGGAAAAGTTGTCAGAGACAACCTTTTAAGGAAAAGTTGTCAGGAAAAGTTGTCAGAGACAACCTTCTCTTAAGGAAAAGTTGTCAGAGACAACCTTTTCTTAAGGAAAAGTTGTCAGAGACAACCTTTTCTTAAGGAAAAGTTGTCAGAGACAACCTTTTCTTAAGGAAAAGTTGTCAGAGACAACCTTTTCTTAAGGAAAAGTTGTCAGAGACAACCTTTTCTTAAGGAAAAGTTGTCAGAGACAACCTTTTCTTAAGGAAAAGTTGTCAGAGACAACCTTTTCTTAAGGAAAAGTTGTCAGAGACAACCTTTTCTTAAGGAAAAGTTGTCAGAGACAACCTTTTCTTAAGGAAAAGTTGTCAGAGACTACCTTTTCTTAAGGAAAAGTTGTCAGAGACAACCTTTTCTTAAGGAAAAGTTGTCAGAGACAACCTTTTCTTAAGGAGAATTTGTCAGTGACCACCATTACTTAAGGAAAAGTTGTTAGAGACAACCTTTTCTTAAGGAAAAGTTGTCAGAGACAACCTTTTCTTAAGGAAAAGTTGCCAGAGACAACTTTTTCTTAAGGATAAGTTGTCAGATACAACCTTTTCTTAAGGAAAAGTTGTCAGAGACAACCTTTTCTTAAGGAAAAGTTGTCAGAGACAACCTTTTCTTAAGGAAAAGTTGTCAGAGACAACCTTTCCTTAAGGAAAAGTTGTCAGAGACAACCTTTCCTTAAGGAAAAGTTGTCAGAGACAACCTTTTCTTAAGGAAAAGTTGTCAGAGACAACCTTTTCTTAAGGAAAAGTTGTCAGAGACAACCTTTTCTTAAGGATAATTTGTCAGAGACCACATTTCCTTAAGGAAAAGTTGTCAGAGACAAACTTTTCTTAAGGAGAAGTTGTCAGAAACAACCTTTTCTTAAGGAAAAGTTGTCAGAGACAACCTTTTCTTAAGGAGTTGTCAGAGACAACCTTTTCTTAAGGAAAAGTTGTCAGAGACAACCTTTTCTTAAGGAAAAGTTGTCAGAGACAACCTTTTCTTAAGGAAAAGTTGCCAGAGACAACCTTTTCTTAAGGAAAAGTTGTGCGAGACAACCTTTTCTTAAGGAAAAGTTGTCAGAGACAAACTTTTAAGGAAAAGTTGTCAGGAAAAGTTGTCAGAGACAACCTTCTCTTAAGGAAAAGTTGTCAGAGACAACCTTTTCTTAAGGAAAAGTTGTCAGAGACAAACTTTTCTTAAGGAAAAGTTGTCAGAGACAACCTTTTCTTAAGGAAAAGTTGTCAGAGACAACCTTTTCTTAAGGAAAAGTTGTCAGAGACTACCTTTTCTTAAGGAAAAGTTGTCAGAGACAACCTTTTCTTAAGGAAAAGTTGTCAGAGTCAACCTTTTCTTAAGGAGAATTTGTCAGTGACCACCATTACTTAAGGAAAAGTTGTTAGAGACAACCTTTTCTTAAGGAAAAGTTGTCAGAGACAACCTTTTCTTAAGGAAAAGTTGCCAGAGACAACTTTTTCTTAAGGATAAGTTGTCAGAGACCACTTTTTCTTAAGGAAAAGTTGTCAGAGACCACTTTTTCTTAAGGAAAAGTTGTCAGAGACCACTTTTTCTTAAGGAAAAGTTGTCAGAGACCACTTTTTCTTAAGGAAAAGTTGTCAGAGACCACTTTTTCTTAAGGAAAAGTTGTCAGAGACCACTTTTTCTTAAGGAAAAGTTGTCAGAGACCACTTTTTCTTAAGGAAAAGTTGTCAGAGACCACTTTTTCTTAAGGAAAAGTTGTCAAAGACCACATTTTCTTAAGGAAAAGTTGTCAGAGACCACTTTTTATTAAGGAAAAGTTGTCAGAGACCACTTTTTCTTAAGGAAAATTTGTCAGAGACCACTTTTTCTTACGGAAAATTTGTCAGAGACCACTTTTTCTTAAGGAAAAGTAGTCAGAGACCACTTGTTCTTAAGGAAAAGTAGTCAGAGACCACTTGTTCTTAAGGAAAAGTAGTCAGAGACCACTTTTTCTTAAGGAAAAGTAGTCAGAGACCACTTTTTCTTAAGGAAAAGTTGTCAAAGACCGCATTTTCTTAAGGAAAAGTTGTCAGAGACCACTTTTTCTTAAGGAAAATTTGTCAGAGACCACTTTTTCTTAAGGAAAATTTGTCAGAGACCACTTTTTCTTAAGGAAAATTTGTCAGAGACCACTTTTTCTTAAGTAAAAGTTGTCAGAGACCACTTTTTCTTAAGGAAAAGTTGTAAGAGACCACTTTTTCTTAAGGAAAAGTTGTAAGAGACCACTTTTTCTTAAGGAAAAGTTGTCAGAGGCCACTTTTTCGTAAGGAAAAGTTGTCAGAGACCACTTTTTCTTACGGAAAAGCTGTCAGAGGTCACTTTTTCTTAAGGAAAAGTTGTCAGAGACCACTTTTTCTTACGGAAAAGCTGTCAGAGGTCAGGGATCGATTTTTCTTAAGGAAAAGTTATCAGAGACCACTTTTTATTAAGGAAAAGTTGTCAGAGACCTCATTCTCTTAAGGAAAAGTTGTTAGAGACCTCATTCTCTTAAGGAAAAGTTGTCAGAGACCACATTTTCTCAAGGAAAAGATTTTCTTACGGAAAAGCTGTCAGAGATCACTTTTTCTTAAGGAAAAGTTGTCAGATACAACTTTTTCTTAAGGAAAAGTTGTCAGAGACCACTTTTTCTTAAGGAAAAGTTGTCAGAGACCACTTTTTCTTAAGGAAAAGTTGTCAGAGACCACTTTTTCTTAAGGAAAAGTTGTCAGAGACCACTTTTTCTGAAGGAAAAGTTGTCAGAGACCACTTTTTCTTTAGGAAAAGTTGTCAGAGACCACTTTTTCTTAAGGAAAAGTTGTCAGAGACCACTTTTTCTTAAGGAAAAGTTGTCAGAGACCACTTTTTCTTAAGGAAAAGTTGTCAGAGACTAGTTTTTCTTAAGGAAAAGTTGTCAGAGACTAGTTTTTCTTAAGGAAAAGTTGTCAGAGACCACTTTTTCTTAAGTAAAAGTTGTCAAAGACCACTTTTTGTTGTCAGAGACAACCGTTTCATAAGGAAAAGATGTCAGAGACAACTTTTTCTTAAGGAAAAGTTGTCAGAAACCACATTTTCTAAAGTAAAAGTTGTCAGATACCCTTTTTCGGTTAATTTGTTTCCCCTTTTCATAGTTGGCAACACTTTACCACATAAAATAGATGTAAATTCAAATATTTCATTAACTTATTCATCCAATTTTGATTTATTATTATTGTGGCGTTTAATTAAAAAATCCTCTCACTTGTTCTGAAATTGGTTAATTAATTCTTAAACCTTATTACTATGTATTATTGTTTAAAATATTTATAACTGACGTGTTCCAACACCATTTGTAACACACAAAATTCCCTGGAAAAAGTTCATTTGCCCATATTTTAATTCAAAACAGTGCATTTTTATGAATGACAATCGTCTATGCATTTGACTTAATTTCTCACATTGTTGTGTGCTAATTTGATTAAAAATTCAAAAATATCAATATAAAAGGTAAAAAAGCGAATCCGCCACCTTGATCTTTAAACAAATGCAAATTCGTTTTTGAATTCTATAAACAAATCTAGCACTTTCATTTTGAAGGTAGTAACTCGTAGCAATATCGAACAAAAAACGTTTTGTAAGTTTATTTGAATTTAACTGTTTGCATAATACTTCAGACACATTAACACACATTTCAGATCCACCTACACATTAAAGCGAAAGTAAAATAGGCATGATTTTTAAAAAAATATTTTCAAACTAATTTTCAAATTAACTCATTCATTTCAGATGGGAGATATTTTCTTGAAAGTTATTCTGGAAATAATATATACATATGTATATGTATTTATAGTTTTCCTATTTCTATTTTTCATTTATTAATATGTCAAATAAACCATTTAAACCCAATCAAAATAAATTTTAACTTAATTAACCATTTGCTATCCGCACTCCACTTCACTTTTCATTAAAACATTTTGTAAAACGTGTTCCAAATTAAAGCAGAATATGAGATACGAGCAAATAGAGCAGTCACACACACAGCAATTACCCAGTAATCCGATTTGCCAAGTAACTGTAGACACATAATTGAAAAAACAACCTATTTTTTCCAATGCCTAATTTGTTTTGTTGAAATATAATTTTAGCGTGAAGAATTGTTTAGTAAGGCTTAAATCTGTTGTTGCTGCCTTCAGAGACAGGAAATTTAATATCATAAACCGCTAATATGTGTAATTACTAATGGATATTTGGTTTAATGTTATGAAAAAATGCATAAAATTAAATTGTCATTCGGAAGTTGAAAATTTAATTTGTGAGAAAATGTTATACTTTTTATTTAAAAATGCAAATCGACGATATTCACATGTATTAACATAAAAACTGTACATAAAAATGTTGTCCAGGAGATATGTTACGGGATATGTAAGAAGTTCATATTTATTGGATTCTTCTGATCCCAGGACTGGTTAAATTGAGACCTATCACAAACTTGATTATGTTTAGCTTGATTTGCATCAACTACTTACGATTAAATACACCCAATTTGCTAGATGTGGTATGTCATGATACGACTACATCAGATAAATCTACCACTTAGTACATTATCTACTCCTAATTATTATCTAACCCAAATTGTCGTATGTGCAGGACCAGTTGGATTATTTACTATATAATACAATACCAGTTGATTCCTTAGTAGACGTTCAGCTGAGTTATCTACTCCTTATTAGGCGGCCATTTGGGTTATCTATGCCGATGTTGACAACCAGTTGGCTTATCTACCTCTTAACAGAGGTCAACTTGGGTTATCTACTCCTTAGTAGATGACCAGTTCGGCTATTTTAAGGCTTATATCCGCATATACCACAAGTATGTTCAGTTAGACAAGTTAAGTCATATAGTAGACGACCAGTTCGGTTATATTAGGCAGACGGCCTGTTGGGTTATATACTACCAATTAAAATACCAATTGGTTTATCTACCCTTAGTAGAGGATCAGTTGCGTTATCTTCTACCTAATAAAATACCAGTTGGGTTATATACTCCTTAATGTACGACCATTTGGATTATCTATTCCTTGGGAGATTACCATTTTTGTTTTTTACTCCATAGTAGGCCGTCAGTTGGACTACCTATTCCGTAATAGAGGACCATTAACGGCCGGCTTTCGAAGTTCAACCATTCAAATAGTGAAAATTGAATTGGTTTCAAATTTTAGCGTAAGTTAAATTTGAAACCTGATCTTGTCCAGGCCAGGTATTGTAGCTTTTCTTTAAGACAAGTAAATACATGGATATGTCACAAGGTGATAATTAACCACCTTAAATGACAAAGCCATGTTTAAGTTATGGATTTTTTCATATAAAAGGGACAGTCTGTGAACCAATTCCTGTCCTCAATGGATCACGCGTTTGGTTCTGTACCGGTAAAAATTCCCGTAGGAAAATTTGGTGCTGGCTTCATATTTTCTTAAAGATAACCTGTCAGGGACCACGTTTTCTTAAGAATAACTTGTCAGAGACCACTTTTTCTTAAGGAGAATTTGTCAGAAATTTATTTGGGAAAATTGGCCAGAGACCACTTTTTCTTAAGGAAAAGTTGTCAGAGACCACTTTTTCTTAAGGAAAAGTTGTCAGAGACCACTTTTTCTTAAGGAAAAGTTGTCAGAGACCACTTTTTCTTAAGGAAAAGTTGTCAGAGACCACTTTTTCTTAAGGGAAAGTTGTCAGAGTCCACTTTTTCTTAAGGAAAAGTTGTCAGAGTCCACTTTTTCTTAAGGAAAAGTTGTCAGAGTCCACTTTTTCTTAAGGAAAAGTTGTCAGAGACCTCTTCCAAGAGTTGTCAGAGACCACTTTTTCTTAAGGAAAAGTTGTCAGACAACGCTTTTTCTTAAGGAAAAGTTGTCAGGCAACATTTTTTGTTACGGAAAAGTTGTCAGAGACCATTTTTTCTTAAGGAAAAGTTGTTAGAGACCTCTTTTTCTTAAGGAAAAGTTGTTAGAGACCTCTTTTTCTTAATGAAAAGTTGTCAGAGACCACTTTTTCGTAAGGAAAAGTTGTCAGAGACCACTTTTTCTTAAGGAAAAGTTGTCAGACACCACTTTTTCTTAAGGAAAAGTTGTCAGAGTCCACTTTTTCTTAAGGAAAAGTTGTCAGAGTCCACTTTTTCTTAAGGAAAAGTTGTCAGAGACCACTTTTTCTTAAGGAAAAGTTGTCAGAGACCACTTTTTCTTAAGGAAAAGTTGTCAGAGACCACTTTTTCTTAAGGAAAAGTTGTCAGAGACCACTTTTTCTTAAGGAAAAGTTGTCAGAGACCACTTTTTCTTAAGGAAAAGTTGTCAGAGACCACTTTTTCTTAAGGAAAAGTTGTCAGAGACCACTTTTTCTTAAGGAAAAGTTGTCAGGGACCACTTTTTCTTAAGGAAAAGTTGTCAAATACCGCTTTTTCTTAAGGAAAAGTTGTCAGATACCACTTTTTCTTAAGGAAAAGTTGTCAGAGACCACTTTTTCTTAGAAAAAGTTTTTTTTAAGGAAAAGTTGCCAGAGTCCACTTTTTCTAAAAGGGAAAAATTGTCAGAGACCACTTTTTCTTAAGGAAAAGTTGTCAGAGACCACTTTTTCTTAAGGAAGAGTCGCCAGAGACCACTTTTTCTTAAGGAAAAGTTGTCAGTGACCACTTTTTCTTAAGGAAATGTTGTCAGAGTCCACTTTTTCTACAAAGGAAAAGTTGTCAGATACAACTTATGTGAAAGCAATTTTTTTTTAAAAAAAAAAAAACTTGTAAATTTTTTATTTAAAAAAAATTAAAAAAAAATTTTCTAAAAATGGCGAATTGTTTCCTCTTTAAAACAAAGTAATCTTTCCAAAAATCGGTTTAGCCATTCGAGAGCAATTACAAATTTCGTAAAACACAAAAAGTATTTTTGTTTTCAAAAATTAAAATTCCCATAAAAATGTTTTTTTAATGATAGAGAGATCTCAGTTTACCTATTTGTAACTGCTTATAAACACATTAGCCAAAATAAACTACATAGGTCAATATTCTGACCCTATTATTATTTTTTTTAATTGCATTACAAAAGTTTCGCATAATTTATTTCATTGTTTTATTGATTTTATTTGCATTATAAACAAACTGTTTAATCAGCTGTTTTAAATGCAAGTAAACGTTACGTCAAAATCAAATATTAGCATGACGCGTCGTTAGTTTTCGTTTCCTTTTCGTTGACTAATCGTTCTATATAACAGATTGGATCTGTTGATTCGTTACGATACGGGGACGTTACGAATACGTTTGCTGGCTTAAACTATCAGCTGCAAATATAGTTATTTTTTTTTTTGGCAACACTTAACCCACTCAAATGGCGGCAAATTTAAATCCTGTCCGATTTTATAATATTCTCGGTTTTAAAATGTTTATTGTGATTAAAAATGATGCATTAGTTATAGAAGCATGCCACAGTTTGTTTGGAAACACTTTGTATTGTATTTAAATACTTGATTTTTCGATTCTTAACATTTACCCGAAACTGGAAGAGTTAAACAAAATTTTAATTATTCCAATTTAAATGACATCGTTAAATTTATAAATAAAGATAATCTCTTAAAGACAATAATAGATTTAATTTCTAGACGTGATACTCGTTTGTGAATTTTCTCCAATAAAAGATCCGGTTTCGAATTGAATTTAGTTTTATAACGTTTAATAGGTAAATATTTCATATTTATACACAAATAGAACATTATTTAAGAAAAACAATCTATTTTAATTGCAACTTTAACCCCTTGTGTAGTTTTCCATAATAACCTATAACTTAATTACGAAAGTCTCTGGTAATGTGATATTAAATTGTCGGTTCTCTCGCTGATGATATGTACGATTACTTAAAAATAAATTAGTATCAATATGCTCTGATTAGTATATAGATTAAGCATTGATTGATGGATGCCCTGAGGCATGTAATGGCATGCACTTCCTAATTGCAGTGTAAATCAAATCGAGAAAAACACTGACGTTACCCATATTATTATCAGCCATTATTGTCTTAATTGATAAGTTGACCTCGTTCCAAAGAGACAGACATATAAATTATAAACAACGGCGAATTAAAAAAAGAACGTCACACAAATCATTTAATTACTCGCGGTAGAATTATTAATTATCAAGTGAACAAATTATAAACACTTGCAGATGATGCTTTATTGTCCGGTATCTCTCGGCTGCAAGTCATTACGTACTTCGCTGACTAGCCACAGTCTTATAATCTTAATATATAAGTATATATGTCACGTAAAGAATGATTCTAGTTAATATTTAATTTCCTTATTTGCCAAGTATTCTCGAATACTATATAAATTTTCTTTGTTCTGCTCTGTTCCGTTTCTTTCTTTGCTTAGGGTGCACAATTGCTGTATCGGTCATCCTGCTGATCTTGGGCATCCTGGTGGCGTGCCAGTTTTATGCCTTAATTAATGCGGTCATAAATTATCAGGTGGCTCTGCGGCCGGGTAGTCAAACATATGGCTGGTGGTCAAAGCCTCCGGTAGAACCAAAAATTTCCGTTTACGTCTACAATGTCACAAATGCCAATGAATTTTTGAGTAATGGCTCCAAGCCCATTGTCGATGAAGTGGGTCCCTATGTCTATACGTAAGTCAGAAACGTAATTAAAATTGCAGTTTTCAAAATATAATTTATGGATTTTCTTCCATTCCAGCGAATCCTGGGAGAAAGTCAATATTGTGCAAAACGATAATGGCACCTTAACCTATAGTCTCAAGAAAATCTATGTCTTCCGTGAAGAATTGTCTGTGGGTTCAGATGATGATGTGGTCATTGTACCCAATATTCCCATGTTGAGTGCCACCTCACAAAGTAAACATGCTGCCAGGTGGGTTGACTTAATTTTTCCAGTTAATCTAATCTATATTAAACTTTTTGACTTTATTTATTTTGTAGATTTTTACGCTTAGCCATGGCCAGTATTATGGACATTTTGAAAATTAAACCCTTCGTCCAGGTGTCAGTGGGCCAACTTTTGTGGGGCTATGAAGATCCTTTGTTGAAATTGGCCAAGGATGTGGTGCCCAAGGAACAGAAACTGCCCTATGAGGAATTCGGTTTGATGTATGGCAAAAATGGCACATCAGCGGTAAGTTTAACAAAAGAGAGAGAACAGTTGTTCAAATCGTAGGTAACGTAAAAAAAAGACTTGAGACAGTAGAACTCGATAACCACTTTTACACCATTTGTTATAACATAAACATAATTGAATGTATCTTAACCATCTTTGGCTATCCTACAGTGTGAGTTGATCTACAGCTACAGCTATAGCTGTCAAATCGTATGGATTTTGAAAATTGTAACTGTTGGTTAGCTCTAACCTGACCTGGTAAAATTGGGCCTAAGATTCAGATGGAGTCTTCACATCTGCTTTGATAATTCTAATGCAAACAAGTATTTTTTTCTAGTTTCAAAGTTTCACAATCTTAGATTTAAATTATTACCGTATTACATTGCCTTATTTCCTCCAGAAATCTGAATTGATTCCTAGTGGTTCTGAAATCGGTTTCAATGACTCTTCGCTGAGAATATTTTGTAATCCCTCAGAGACCCATAAGCTATATCGACAGAAAATCGCCTTAAATCCAGATAGGCCTAACGGAGGTGTCTCATCAATGAATCTAGACCAATTTGGGATCTCATAGAATAATTCAGCTGCTATACTTGCACTGCCGTCGGACATTTCCCTGCAGTAAGAAGTAGGTTTCCAAGAGGCTCCGGATTCATAAGTACTATACACATTGTTGGCGATTCTTCAGAGTTGCAAGTATTCACTATTTGTATTCCCAACATATGGAGATTTTGTCTATAGTGTAGATGAAGATCTCAGTGGTCGACTATAGTATAGAAATAGTCCTAGGAGATTGACTATAGCAAAGAGGAATATCTTAATGTTCGACTCTACTATTGAGGATGACCTCAGTGATCGGCTATAGCATATATGAATATTTAAACGATCCACTCTACTTAGAGTAAGACGTCAGAGATCTACTCTACTATAAAGGAAGACCACAGTGGTCGATTACCTTACTCTACTTTGAGTAAGAAGTCGGAGGTCTACTCTACTATACAGGAATACCTCACTGGTCGACTCTACTATGGAGAAGACCTCAATGGTCGACTATAGTATAGAGGAAAGCCTCGATTGTAGTATTGCTGAAATCCTCAGTGGTATACTCTAGAATGGAAATATACCTCTGAGGTCGACTGTATCATTGAGGAATATCCTAATGATCGGCTCTACTTAGAGGAAGTAATCAGTTGACAAATATAAAATAGAGGAAGAACTCGGTAGTCGACTCTAGTATAGAGGAAGAACTCAGACGCTGACTCTACTATGGAGGAAGACCTCAGTGTTCGACTGTAGTGTCGATGAAGACCACAGTAGTCTACTCTTCTAGAGAGTAAGACCTCGGTTGTTGACTATAATATGGGAATAGACTGCAGAGGTCGCTTATAGCATAGAGGAATAATTTAATGGTCGACTCTACTTAGAGGAAGAGGTAGATGCTACAATATCATCAGTGGTCGACTCTACCATGGAGGAAGTTCTAAGTGGTCGGCAAAAATATAGAGGAAGACCTCAGTGTTCGACTATAGTATAGATTAAGATCTCAGTGGCCGACTATAGTATAGATTAAGATCTCAGTGGTCGACTATAGTATAGAGGAAAACCACAGTGACCGACTGTACGATGAAAGAAGATCTTAGAGTTCGACTCTACTATGGAGGAAAGCCTCAGTGATTGACTCTAAAATAGCGGAAAACCTCAGTGGTCATTTCAAACTTAAAGGAAGTCCTCAGTTGTCAAATCTACCATAGAAGAAGACCTCAATGGTCGACTCTACTAGGGAAATATACCTCCGAGGTCGCCTATAGCATAGAGGAATATCTTAATGTTCGACTCTGCTTAGAGGAAGACCAAGAGGTTGAGTCATCTTAGAGGAAGTCCCATATGTCGACTCTGCTTAGAGAAAGACCCATATGTCGACACTACTTTGAGGATCTACTCTAGCATAGAAAAGTGGTCTGTCTACTCTAGTATGGAAATATACCTCTGAGGTCGACTGTAGCATTGAGGAATATCATAATAACCGGCTATCTTTCGCGGAAGACCTCAGTTGACGAATATAAAATAGAGGAAGAACTCGGTAGTCGAATCTAGTGTAGAGGAAGAACTCAGTCGTCGACTCTACTATGGAGGAAGCCCTCAGAGGTCGACTGTAGTATCGATGAAGACCTCAGTAGTTTACTCTTCTAGAGAGTAAGACCTCGGTGGTTGACTATAATATGGAAATAGACTGCAGAGGTCGCCTATAGCATAGAGGAATAATTTAATGGTCGACTCTACTTAGAGGAAGAGGTAGACGCTACTATAGAGGAAGGCATCAGTGGTCGACTCTACCATGGAGAAAGACCTAAGTGGTCGGCTAAAATATAGGGGAAGACCTCAGTGGTCGACTATAGTATTGATTAAGATCTCAGTGGTCGACTATAGTATAGAGGAAAACCTCAGTGACCGACTATACGATGAAATCTTAGAGTTTGACTCTACATACTATGGAGGAAGGCCTCAGTTATCGACTCTAAAATAGAGAAAAACCTCAGTGTTCAATTCCAATTTAAAGGAAGTCCTCAGTTGTCAAATCAACTATAGAAAAGACCTCAATGGTCGACTCTTATAGGGAAATATACCTCCGAGGTTGCCTAAGCATCTTAATGGTCGACTCTGCTTAGAGGAAGACCCACAGGTTGAGTCATCTTAGAGGAAGTCCCATACGTCGACTCTGCTTAGAGAAAGACCCATATGTCGACACTACTTTGAGGATCTACTCAAGCACAGATAAGACGAATATAGTATAGAGAAAGTCCTCAGTAGTCGAATATACGATCGAGGAAGACCTCAGTAGTCGACTATACCTCAGTGGAGAACAAGAATGAACGAATCTAGTGTCTGGGATGACCTCTGTGATCAACTGTAGCACATAGGAAGACCTCAGTGGTCGATTCTAACTTAAGGGAAGTCCGCAGTTGTTAACCCTACAATGGAAGAAGAACTCAGTGGTCGACTCTACTAGTGAAATATATCTCAGAAGACGCCTATAACATGAAAATATATCTCAGAGGTTAACTGCAGCATAGATGAATATCTTAATGGTCGACTCTGCTTAGAGGAAGACCCAGAGGTCGAATCAACTTAGAGGAAGTCCCATAAGTCAACTCTACCTAGAAAAAGACTCATATGTCGACACTACTTTGAGGATCTACTATAGAGTAAGACCAAAGGAGTCGAGTATAGTATAGAGGAAAACCACAGTAATCGACTATAATATCGAGGGAGACCTCAGTCGTCGACTCTACTATGGAGGAAGTCCTCAGTGGTCGACTATACGATCGGGGAAAGCATCAATGGTCGACTGCAGTGTTGATGAAGACCTCAGTAGTCTACTCCACTACAGAGGAAGGCTTCAGTGGTTGACTATATTAAGGGAATATTCTTCAGATATCGCTTATAGCATAGAAGGAAATTTTAATTGTCGACTATATCATTGAAGAATAATTTAATGGTCGAGGAAGGCCCAGATGTAAACGCTACTATACGGAGTCTCCCTCCATCGAGGGATCGAGGAAGACATCAGTGATCGACTATACTATGGATAAAGATGTCAGTGATCTACTCTAGTATTTAGGAGGAACTCAGTGACCTACTATACGATAGAGGAAAATCTTAGTGTTTGACTCTACTATAGAGGAAGACATCAATGATCGACTATGATATAGAGGAAAACCACAGTGTTCGACTATAATATTGATGAAGACGTCAGAGGTCGAGTCTGCTAAGGGAAAACCGCAGTTTTCGAATCTAACGTAGAGAACCTCAGCGATAAAGTCTAATATATAGGATAACAAGAATGAGCGAATCTAGGGTATGGAAGTACCTCAATGATCGACTGTAGTTAGTACAGAGGAAGACCTCGTTGGTTGATTGTATAATACAGCAAGTCCTCAATTGACAAGTGTACTAAAGAACAAGACCTCCGTGGTCGACACTAGTACAAAGTAGGTCGACTGCAGCATAGGTGAAATCCTTAGCGATCGACCTTGGCATAGATGAAGACCTCAGTGATCGAACACATTTTTAGTCGACTCTAATATGAAAGAAGACTTCAGAGAACAACTCTAACGCTGAGTAACTCAGTATTCGACACTAGTATGGAATAAGTCAACAGTGTTGGACTATACCATAGACATCAATCTGATTTGGGATCTTAATAAGGCAGTATTGAGTTAATCGTCTTCTAAAACTCTGCCCAAAACACACCTGATTGTTTCCAAAGGTAAGGTGAATACAGGGTGACGAGAAATAATGTTGGCCGATATCAATTAGCACGAGTTAAATGACTTAAACCGAGTTTTATGATAACAAGCTTAAATTTAGCAATGAGACTGAAGCAGCATAGAGATCACGTTCTCTCGAAAGTTCTTCGGCAGATTTGTTACCTTTTATCTCAGATGAGACACTTTTCTTTTTTGTGAGCCAGAGAACATCAATTTCTTAGTTCTGCGATGTTTGAGAGAGTTAAGTCGATGATAGAAATTAAGGTAATAAGGTCCCGTTGTTAGGGTAATTGGATAAATACTCGTAGAAGATCAATTATGTAGATGCTGTGATACGGATTTAACAGAGGAAATGTATGTAACATATACTTTTTGTTTAAGGCCTAAAACCCATAGTGGGGGAGGACCACTTAGGGCGTTGAATTGAGATTGCTAAGATTGATGGGCCCATAATTGATTGAAAACTTTAATAATAGACAATAATGACTCTGGGATATTTTGAATTGTGCCACAGATAAAAACGCTAAAATTTACAAGATAGCTTTTTGAAACCGAATGACGTTTAAACAGAGAATTGTTAATCGTAAAGATATGAAAATCAATTTATCTCTATGCAAGTTAGTTATCTGGATTATAAGAAAAAAATATATATATAGACTTCAAAATCATATTATAATGTTTTCAAATAAAATTTTCTCATCGATCTAATGATATTCGTATTTTTCCCATCTCCAGGACCGCATTACCATCTACTCTGGTGCCGATGATATCACCAAATTCGGTATTATCGATAAATACAATGGCCGTTCTCACTTAGCCCACTGGACTACAGATGAGTGCAATGTTCTCAATGGCACAGATGGTTCAATTTTCCCTCCACACATCACGGAAGATCGTGTTTTAAACATTTACGATAAGGATTTGTGCCGTCTAATGCCTTTGGTATTCGAAAAGGAGGTTGTGACCAAGGCCGACGTTAAGGGTTATCGTTTCTCGCCACCCACAAATGTATTCGCCGATGTGAACTCAAACCCCGACAATATGTGTTTCTGCCCGGCAGGACAACCATCGTGCTCACCCAATGGCCTGTTCAATGTTTCCTTGTGTCAATATGGTAAGTATTATACTCGTATTAAGGAAAGGAATAATTACTTTACAACGAGAAGTCATAGATGTGATATAAGAAGAGAGAAAACTAGATGGAACCTGCCGAAATATTTATGAAATTTTATTCTATACTATAGTCATCCTACGTACTAGAATCTACCAATGAGGTATTTCTCTATTCTGACGTCTTTCACTATACTAGAGTCGACTACTTATTTCTTCCACTATACTAGAGTCAGCAACTGAGGTATTTTTCTTTTCTGGAGTCGGCCACTGAGGTCTTTCTCTAAACTAAAGTCGACCTCTGTACTTGAGTCGAATGCTGTACTAGGGTATACCGCTGAGTTGCTGCTAGAGTCGACCACTGAGGCCCTGCTAGACTCTACGGCTGAGGTCTTCATCACTGCTAGAGTCGAATAATGATGTCTTCCTCTATACTAGGGTCGACCACTGACGTACAAGACAAGAACAAGACCTCAGTGGTCGACACTAGTACAAAGTAGGTCGACTGCAGCTTAGATGAAAACCTTAGCGATCGACTCTGGCATAAATGAAGACCTCAGTGATTAAACAAATTTTTAGTCGACTCTAATATGGAAGAAGACCTCAGAGGTCATCTGTAACGAAGAGTAACTCAGTGTTCGACACTAGTATGGAATAAGTCAACAGTGTTGGAGTATATACCATAGACATCCATCTGATTTGGGATCTTAATAAGGCAGTTTTAAGTTACTCTATACTATAGTCATCTTAAGTATTAGAATCTACCAATGAGGTATTTCTCTATTCTGCTGTCGGCTACTGACGCCTTTTACAATACTAGATACGAATACTGATATCTTCCACTAAACTAGAGTCAACAACTGAGGTCTTTCTCTTTTCTGCAGTCGGCCACTGAGGCCCTGCTAGAGTCGACCACTGAGCTTTCCTTTTATGCTAGACCCTACCGCTGAGGCCTTCTGTATACAAGAGTCAACAACTGAGATCTTCTTCACTGCTAGAGTCGAAAAATGAGGTATTCATCTATTCTAGAGTCGACCACTGACGTATTACTATGTACAAGATTCGATCACTGAGATCTTTTTGAATTAGATTCGACTTAGACTTAATTAGTCTTTATATTTGCCAGAGTCGACCACTAAGTTCTCCCTCTGAACTAGATTCGACTACTCCTACCTAGATTCCTCATATTTACCAGAGTCGATTTGTGGCGTCTTCATATGTACCAGAATCGTGCACTGATGACTTTCTCTGAACTAGATTCGATTAGCTAAGTCCTTATATGTACCTTCTTCTATGCTATAGTCGACCACTGAGGTTTTTCACTACACTGTGTATAGTTGACCACTGAGGCCTTTCTCAATATAAGGGACTTCCAATGAAGTGATCATACATTATAACAATGAAGCCATCTTCCTCTGAACTAGATTCGACTACTTAAGTCTTCGGATGTACCAGAGTCGACCACTGACGATTTCCTATATATCAAAGTCGAGCACTGATGTCTTCCTATGAACTAGATTCGACTACTTAAGTCTTCAGATGTACCAGAGTCGACCACTTCCTATGTACCTGAGTCGACCACTGATGTCTTCTTCTGAACTAGATTCGACTACTTAAGTCTTTAGATGTACCGGAGTCGACCGCTAACATCTTCATGTATACCAGAGTCGATTACTGAGGTCTTCCTCTGAACCAGATTCGACTACTTAAGTCGTTAGATGTACCAGAGTCGACCACTGACTACTTCTTATGTACCAAAGTCGACAACTGATGTCTTCCTATAAACTAGATTCGACTAAGTATGTCTTCATATGTACCAGAATAGACCTTGACGTCATCCTATGTACCAGAGTCGACCACTGATGTCTTCCTCTGAACTATATTAGACTAGTTAAGTCTTTAGATGTATCGGAGTCGACAGCTAACATCTTCATATATACCAGAGTCGATTACTGAGGTCTTCCTCTGAACTTAATTCTACTACATCAGTCGTTAGATGTTCCAGAATCCACCTCTGACGTCATCCTATGTACCAGAGTCAACCACTGATGTCTTCGTCTGAACTAGATTCGGGTAATTAAGTGCTTATTTGTACCAGAGTAGACCACTGACGACTTCCTATGTACCAGAGTCGAGCACTGAGATCTTCGTCTGAACTATATTCGACTAATTAAGTCTTCATATGTACCATAATCGACCTCTGACGTCTTCCTATGTACCAGAGTCGAGCACTGAGATCTTCGTCTGAACTATATTCGACTAATTAAGTCTTCATATGTACCAGAATCGACCTCTGACGTCTTCCTCTGTACCAGAGTCGAACACTGGGGTCTCCCTCTGAACTCGATTTGACTACTTAAGTCTTTATATTTACCAGAGTCGAGCACTGAGGTCTTCTTCTGAACTATATTCGACTAATTAAGTATTCGTATGTAACAGAGTCGACCAATGACGTCTCATATGTACCAGCGTCGACCACTAGGGTCGCCCTCTGAACTAGATTCGCATAGTTAAGTCTTTATATGTATGTGCCAGAATCGACCACTGACGTCTTCCGCTCAACGTGATTCGACTACCTTAGTCTTCCTACGTTTCAGAGTCGACCACCCTAAACAAGAATTGTTCTCTGAGTTCATCCTATAAACTAAGGTCGACCTGTGGTAACCCTCGAAAATTTAGAGTCTAAATTAAAGTTGACCTGTGGTCATCTTCTATTCAATTATCATGCCGTTTGCTTCACCCCATAAGAAAATTACCAATGTCTTGCAGTTTGCTTCAAACGAAGCAGAGAAACATTGGTGCCGCGTATGATAATAGTTCCTTCTCTCTCCCACTTTTTGTGAGAGCATTGCAGTCTCTCCCTATACTATGTTTATGGGCTGGGTTAGGCAAACGTAACCGCAACTTAGCTTTCGCGCCTTCTTATCGTTGCCGGCTGGATCAATTACCCGAAACTTGAAAAACGTGCCATATGTCTCAGACATTCACAACTAAAATCTTTATTTATTTTATATTTTCTAGGTCTTATTTTAATATTTTATTACTTAATTATCATTCCATTTCAAAAGTTTCGCATAAATCTCTTCCTTTTTCGTTGTTTTGCTAATTTTGTGTGCAAATGCACGTAAACGTACCGTCCAAATCAAATTTAAGCAGATTCAGCCGTCCGTTTACTTTTCTCTTTCGTTGGTTAATCGTTTACACTGATTTCCATATGTCAGATCGAATCAACGGATTTGTTACGCTACGGGGGCGTTACGGTTGCGTTTGCCTAACCCAGCCTTATATTAAACGGTGAGACAGAGTTGTCAAAATAACAGATTTTGATTTATTCATATTGGTATTTTTAAAGCGTGGCATGTGTCAAATGAATGAAATTTACATTAATAATTAAAGAACTGTAAAGCTTTATTTGATTCAACAACGCACTAGATTTAAATATGTTTATTTTATTTTAAAAAAATGTTACATTTTAAAAAGAAAACAAATTATATAAGGAAGTTATTTTTTAACATTAATTTGGATTTTTTCTTCAACCAGGTATTTTAGCTTTAGTCATTTTTGCTTTAATTAGACATTTTAGCTTCAAATAGACATTTTATCTTTAATTAGGCATTTTAATTTTATTTGGGTATTTGTACCCTTAATTAGGAATTCTTCCATTGTAACTCATGTATTTTCTTTCTTTCTTTATTCTTAGATTCTCCCATCATGTTGAGTTTCCCTCACTTCTATTTGGCTGATGATAGTTTGCGTACTGCCGTCGAAGGTATTTCCCCACCCGAAAGAGAGAAGCATCAACTTTACATTGATGTACAACCTGTAAGTTTTTCCCCGCAAAATTGTTCTTTTAGAAACATATTTAAAACTTTTGGTTTTGTTTCGTTTTTCCAGGACATGGGCACCACACTGAGAGCACGCGCTCGTGTACAAATCAACTTGGCTGTCAGTCAAGTCTTTGACATTAAACAAGTTGCCAACTTCCCCGACATTGTCTTCCCCATCTTGTGGTTTGAGGAAGGTATTGACTATTTGCCCGACGAAATCACAGACCTCATGAATTTCGCCACCACTGTCCCACCCAAGATACGAGTAATCCTGATAATTGTTTTCTTTGCCGTGGGCGCTCTATTGCTCTTGATATCGGTCTTCTGTTTGATACGTAAATCGCACAGACAGAGCACTTTACATCTGGAGGGTTCAAATTATTTGGCCACTGCCCAAGTTGATATGCAAAAGAAAAAGTCGAAAGATCAAAAACAAAAATATTAGTTAGGACACTCACTTTGCTCCCTCTCACCCCGAAAATACCTCTAACCCACCTTTTCCCATTCCTTCCCATCCCGTATTTTGCTAGTACTCCTTTCCCACTACCCACCCCCACAAAAAACTCTATATTATATTTAGTTAGGTCTTGTACTTAATTTTTTTTTCTGTAAAAAAATCACAAATGATAAACTATTTTTTAGGGTTATAGGGATGATAAGGACTACGATGATTCTAGATGATGAACCGATCAAAGCAAAACATGTCAGACACTATCTTTACTTTTTAAACGTGGGTGGCATATGTTATATATATATATTATTTACAATTTACAAAAACATATATATATTTATAGCCTTTAAGTTATAATTTGATGTACTATAATTTTATATAGTTGTTTTGATGTCTAAGGAAGTTTTTCCCGCTCCTCTAAGTACTTGTACTTACTTTTTACTCATCCTTCTTAAGCAAAACCTGGCTTCCTTTCTGTAACGAATATACAAAAAATTTACTCAAATAGTTCACTGTGATCCGGTAATGAATGAAAAAAAAAACACCAATCGAATAGGTGATTAGTGAAAACTCTACGTAACGTAACCTAATGTCACAAAACAGCTGTTTTTACCCCTCAAATCACAACTCAAACAACAATTGTCACAAAATAAACATTCTCAAAATATTCTCTCATTGTACATCGTTTGAATAATTTTACAAAAGCTCTTGTTTTAAACAAAGTTATATACGAAAAATTCTTATACTGTTGATCATTATTTTTTAAAATATTTTTTGTTCTAGTTTTTAAGTTGAAAAAGCAAAAAGAAATATTTTTCATATTTTAATTGTTTGTTTTGGGCTTTATACGATTGTTTTCTCTTTTTTAACGAAAATTTCTTTACATCTCTTCTACGTTTTTATTTTATTCTTATTTTTTCGTGTATAAGGTTTAAGGTCAGATGAGATGAGTCACAAGTTTTAATGATAATTTAAAAGAAAAGAAAACATGAAAAACCAGAAAACGAATACCTATACATACATACTTTTAATATATTATTTGTTAATTTTAAGTTTAAATTGTAAATCATTAATGTAATAGTTGCATATTTTTTCTAAAGTAAAATAAAAGAAGATACAAATACAAGAAACTGAAATGTGTGTAAAAGAAAATTGAGTGGAGTTTTTAATGGAATTGTGGGGAATCTGGAAATCTTGTATATCGAGAATATGGAAACTCTGAATTTTGACTTTCAGAATTTTTAAACAATTAAAAAAATATAAAAATTAAAGGCTTATGTAGAGGATTTGTATCATCCAAAACCACTTTTATTTTTTAAATTAATTATTATTTTATGTCGACTTCGAGGCGAAATTGTGAAAAATATTTAATCTTTTTAGGTGGAACTGATGTAAAACCTTGAATTAAACTTTGCTCCTATTTTAAATTCCAAAATTTGGTATAAAAGTTCAGTTTTCAAGAAAAGGGCAATAAAAAAATGTTGCACTTTTTTGCAGATACAAAATCGCTATTAGTGATTGCGTGAAGTTAACGCTTTTTTTAATATGATGAGATGCTGCGCTATCTATCTAATTTAATAATTATTAATATTATTAATAATTAAATTTTTTTTATAAATATTTTTTTTATTTTTATTTTTTTTGATAAATTTTAAATTTTCGTTGGTTTGTGATTGCGTTAATTTAAAGAATGTCGGATGCCTACCTAATATTGCGCACAGCGGCATTGCAATATAAATTTTGAATAATTGGTTTCGTTTCAGTTAAGAAAGTACTTAGCTCCGCCTCATTAAAGCTTCTTCCAAGGAGGAGTTGATGTAGATGATCATTATAAACTAGAACTTTATATATCAATAATTGGAAGGAGGAAATTGATCAAAAACCTTATTTCTAAAAATTTAGAGTAGAGTAGACCTCTGACATCATCCTATGTACCAGTGTCGACCACTAATGTCTTCTTCTTAACTAGATTCGACTACTTAAGTATTTAGATGTACCGGAGTCGACCGCTAACATTTTCATATATACCAGAGTCGATTACTGAGGTCTTCCTCTCAACTAGATTCGACTTCTTATGTCGTTAGATGTTCCAGAATCCACCTCTGACGTCATCCTATGTACCAGAGTCGACCACTGATGTCTTCGTCGGAACTAGATTCGAGTAATTATGTGCTCATTTGTAACAGAGTCGATCACTGACGACTTCCTATATACAGAGTCGAGCACTGAGATCTTCGTCTGAACTATATTGGTTTCGTTTCAGTTAAGAAATTACTTAGCTCTACCGCATCATCAAAGCTTATTCCAAGCAGGAGTTGATGGAGATGATCATTATAAACTAGATCTGAAACGATAGTCCTTAAACGCGCTGTATTCATTCATATATCAATAATTGGAAGGAGGAAACAGATCAAAACTTACTTCTGCAAAGTTATATAAAAATCGGACATAAAATGCAGATTCAATAGTGCTCAACAGAGCTAAATTGAGAAACAGCTTTCTGCCAAATTTTGTAATGATTGGATGTAAAGAACCACAAAGCGCTATGTAGCTTAGATAAAAAATTGGAAGGAACACATGTATGGGAACTTTATCTAAATCTGAATTGATTTCACCCAAATTTGGCAGTGTTCATTCATAAACTGATAAACCTATTTTTGACGAATTTCGTACTGATGGTATATAAAATACAGTTTCTAAAGCGCTTAAATATCACATCGGGAGTAACATATACATGTATGGGGGCTATATCTAAATCTGAACCGATTTTTCTCAAATTTAGTAGTATTCGTTCCTGAGTCTTCTTTATGCTAAATTTCGTAATGATCGGATATAAAATATACTATATTCAAATCTGAATCGAATTTCATTAATTTTAATGGTGTTCGTAAAATATACGTGCCAAATTTTTTAGCGATCGGACTATAGTTGCGACCTATACTTTCATTACAAGGATACATAGACAGACGGACATCGCTAAATCGACTCAGAAAGTGATTCTAAGTCGATCGGTATAAGAAACGATTGGTCTATCTCACCTTCTTTTTGGTGATACAACCACATGCTCAAAGTTATAATACCCTGTACCACAGTGTGGTGTAGAGTATAAAATCTTCACTAAAATATTCGTAAAGCATGAAACGGGAGAATATTGTTCCCCCTTATCGCGTATAAACATTTGTTCCTGGGGTATAATAAATACCGAACAAAACTTATCCAGAACTTCCACCATACTCTTTTCTCACCTGCCATTATAAACAGAATATTTAAGTTGTCGAAAAATTGTTCAGAGTAATGGTGAAGGGCCAATGCAAGCGGAAAGTGGCGCGGCGTGTCAGAAAAGTTGAATTTTATTCAACTTCTCCGCGCCGCCGCTTGATTTGGCATTGCCAGATTAAAATATTCTCAATCTGACACAATTTCTTGTTACACTTTTATGGAAAACAAGCACATGTTTTGTGTACGGGCAATGCTGATTTCGCACCGTGCCGCATGACGCGTGCATTGGCCCTTCACCATAACGCATGGAGCAAACCAATAGTCAAATTCTGCGCAAAATGAGAATTTTCGCAATTTTTTCTATTAAAACTAAGTTTTTATGGATTACTCTAATACGCTCGAAAAATGCAGTATCAATTAAATTTTAAAAATTACTGAGTAAAGGCGTTCTATACAACTTTCCAGATTAAACGAACATAACGATTATAACGACATAACGCGTATAACGTGAATTGCTTATAATATCGATACTTTCATTCAAAAACATGCTAAGTAGATTATTATTATTATATTGTAAATATTACAATCTATATTCAATCAAAATAAAGTTATGCACAAAATAGTTTACGTCATTCGATTGATATTATAAAGGAATTCCATACAAATATAAAAATTGCATAAAACTTTGATCGCCACTCCTGAAAAACTATCTCCTTCGTCTTGGCATACATTGGAATGGAGGTATCGACATGGCTTCGTTTAATAACACAGTTTCTTTTCATCAGTCTTTTCTGGCAGTCGCATAGAAAGCTTTGTTTACTTTCTAGATATAAATACATACATAACACTTGTGTTCTATAGAAAACGATTACCCATATTTATTAAGCCTTTAATATTGTTTCACAATATTTTTAAAACGATAAACATACAACTAATTTCAAATTAGTGGTATTTCCACTCTTGCTATTACCCAAAAATACTTACAACCCCATAGAAATAAATACATATGTCAAATAGTTATAAGTAAAGCATGGCAACCCTTTTCTCACTCTCTCTCTCTCTGGTTTATTTAGTTCGCGCATTAAATTTTTCCGAAATGGATGTCACTCGGCGCCCTGGACATTCTTTCGATAAAATAGACTAACAACGTTAATATGTTATAAATATTTCGGAAAACCATTGTTTATTGCCTAAATTATATCAAACAATAGAAATTGAATGAAAATGTGTCAAATTCGTAAGAAAATCAAGTGTAAAAGTGAGCAAATTTCTTTTATCTGCCGGTGTGCCAATGTAAACAAACAAGTGGCGGTTCGTGTATTGACTTAAGGTAAGTACACACGATTTGCTGATCAGACAACATTGCCAGAAAAATGGCGGAAAAATGCAACCCTGTGAATTTACAACCGTGTAAACACATAATTTTTGTTTTGCAACGTTAGCAGAAAAGTAATTGCGAGATAATTTGCAGATTGTTATATGTGAGAAGTTTATGCATGTGACAACGGCGCCATTGCCAGAAAAACATTTTATTTGCAACACTGTCTATAATGTATTTTTATTGGCAATCCTGCATATAAATATTTAGAAAATATATTGTAATATATGAAATTGTAATGTTTTCGTGCAATCGTCTGAACTGTCAATTCACCTTTGCCTAACAATCTGTCATTGGCCGTATATTTGCATCACTTTAACAGGGTTGATAATGTTTGCCGATCTGGCAATCGTCTATACTCAGCTTTAGTTTTAGTTAGATGTGTTATGTATGGGGGGGGGGGGGGGGGGGGGGGGGCAGCATTTGAAAGAACAATGTTGTTAGTAGTGTGTGCCAAATGTACCAAGAAATAAAATTGCAATAATTTTGTATTACGGTCATAAATTTCATACAATAGATTTGACGAACAACGCACAGTGGATCACAACATATGTATTACTGTGCACCTAAAAATAAAAATTCGCATGTTTTTGTATATAAGGTTACATGATGTTGAAAAAAGATTACGCACAGTTCTTTGTACAGTTAGTTAGTTTATTGAGACTTAAACGTTTTTTTAATTATGTTATAAACTAATGCATCTAGATGATAACTTAAAGCTATAATGTATTATTTTAATAAAATTAATGAGTAAATGTTTACAAACTAAATAATATATACATATGAATTCAAATGCAGAATGTCGAAGTTAAGAACGTGAACAATGCTTGCTCCCTGCACTTACTATGACGTGTAGAGTTGTTTTTATGATATGCTATTCATCGGGGATATTTTTACTATTTTACTACATAAACGCATCAGTAAGTAAAAACGTGTGTTATATAAACTATGTACACACGGTGGTCAGATCTTACAATATTGTCAACAAAATGTCAAAAATGCAACCTTGCGAACGTACAACCGTGTGAACTTAAATTTTTTCCTTGCAACGTTTTATATGAAATATTTTTATTAGCAATCTTGCCTACAAATTAACCGTTTATTTTGAAAGTGGCGTAAAAGCCATTCTGCTTTACCCGATTCACCCCTGAAAAAGGGGGCTAATAAAACTCAAATGCCAAAATGTTCACTTAATATAGAAGCACTGAAGTCTTGGGATGAACTGAATGTAAATCATATATTTCTATTATTCACCTATCCTCTACTCTACTACTCTTGATTGAATGGCGTTTACGTCACTTTCAAAATTCACAGTTCATATATTTACAAAATATATTGTAAATATATGAAATTGTAAGGTTTGTTTGCAATCGCTGACAATTCACTTTTTGCAAACAATCTGTCAATGTCATAAGCGTAGGAAGGGGGTGGTCTAATACCACCCCAGAAGTTTTTTAGCCCCCCCACAGATATTTCAGCTGGATGTTTTAATTTGATCAACGCCAATCATCTATCAATTTTACTGTTACCAATGCCAGAAATAATATAAATTTTTGCAAATGCTGTAATGAATCTCAAAACTCAAGGGTTTGCAATCAATTTGGATGTAAAGGGTTTTCCAACAAGAGGTGTTATTTTGGTATTCAAAGAAAAATGCAATTTTTTGGGATAAATGATCGGATGTTTATTTCATAATAAAGAGGAAGATATGCCTTTAATAATGAAAAACAACATCAGCCAAATGGGCACCACGACCACGCTTACAGGACCATATCCTTTTCATGAAATTTTCCATAACCAAATCGCAAAGTGGCTGCCCTATGACGCTGGGCTGTTGCCGTAGACCTTATTTTTCACGTGGCCCCAAAGGAAGAAGTTGCAAGGTGTTAAAACACAAGATCTCGGTGGCCAATTGTGATCACCACTTCGAGAGATAACACGGTCCGGAAACTTTTCCCGTAACATAGCAATGGTTTCGTTGCTTGTGTGGCACGTAGCGCCGTCTTGTTGAAAGTAAATGTTGTCCAGATCAATACCATCCAACTCCGACCATAAAAAATCATTAATCATCTCTCGATAACGCAATCCATTCACCGTAACTGTTGATCCAACCTCATAAGGTTCAATCATCATCAGTCAAGATGATTTTTCGATGATTTTCGATTTTTCGAATTTTAATAATTTCAATGTGTTGTTGAACCGTGTATCGTTCCATTTTTGTAATGGCGTAGTTTCTACTTTCAAATGTCAAAGAATAAAAGCTTCAAAAGTGACAGCTACCGAAATACCGGGTGATGCAAAATAACACCTCTTGTTGGAAACCCCTGTATAAGAACGATTCTTAGGCGTCGTAAATTGTTCTGCATCTACTTGCAATGCCAATTCTTTTCATACATTTTTTCTGGATTTTTTGTGGACGAATAAAATGGAAAATATTTCAATAATTGAAAGTCTTATAATGGTGCAAATGTAATTTAGATAAAACATGAACATGACATAAAACCGATTGCGTTTAACTTTTGAATGCATAGATGATAATAGAAGTATCGTGCAAATTGATATGGGATCACTAACTGCAGAAATTATTGTGCTAAATATATCTTCAAGACTCGTTATGACAATAAGCTAATCAGAGAAAGAAAAGGTTGATAAAAATACATAAATTGTAGATTCAAAAAAAGATAGTATAAAAACAAAATCTTTTTAAATATTTATCCAAATGCATGTTGCAACTAAGATCTTCTGGCTGTAAAAGACATCGTTGCGATGCGTCGAATTAAAACATGACTAAGATCTACATCGAAACATCTTATATCGAAAACTATATAGTAAAATTGTTAGTGAAATTAAAAAATTCGTAAAATTTTAAGACGATTTAGTCATTTCTCCGATTTGACTGCTTAACGCTACAAATTTCAACTGATCGGTCTGAAAATTGGTAACTGGGGTCCTTGTTTGGTTATAGCCCCCATACAAAAGTCCCTCTAGATTCGAATTTTTAACTCAACAAAAACCACAAATTTCAACGATTCGGGCTGAAATTTGGTAATACGAATTTATTTGTGCCCGAAACCATTCACATGCTATGCATAGTGGAGGTTATATGTACGAGTATAAGATTCGGCATGGCCGAACTTAACGCTTTTACTTGTTTTTTCTTTAAACATTTAAAAGACCGAATTATTCTTAATGCAATATATTAATTTATCATGGAAAGGTTGTAAGAAATTATATTTCAATATGATCTAATTTCCTAATTTTTGTTGACAATTTCATTTGTGAATAATTTTAAACCATAAAAACAAACTTTTATTCCGGGGGCTATAGCCCTCCCCACCATAAATCCATTGCTACGCCAATGGTCAATGTCAGTACATTGGCAGCACTTTGACAGAGTTGTTTACTTTGTAAGTTCTGACAACCGTATGTACATAGCTTTACTCCCGTTTTCTGGAACCTCATTTAACGCTAATGAGCCGTTATACATATCAAACTAAATACACACAAACTGACACCAGTAAGTACTATCGGAGCTTTAGTACTATCGGAGCTTTCTGAAAATGGGGTTAGTATATTAAAGTGGGCAAAAAATAATGAAAAAATCCTATACATGAAAATTAAATAAAATTGTCGCCAATATTTGTAATATACTTTGAAGTATCTTTGGTATTTTTAATTCGTTAGGCACCGATTGTAGGGAAAGTGCAGAAAATATTACGATTCTAATACTGTGCTTGGGAAGAAACAACGAACAATTAAAAAAAAAATCAGTAGAGGCCAAAACTTTGTCCGTTAATTTAAATTTCAAAAAAGGAAAAGGTTTTCCAACACGAGCTTCAATTTCAGGCATCAAATAGTCGGTTATCATGGCACGATAACGGTCGCCATTGACGGTTACGTTCTCACCGACATTATTTTTGAAGAAATATGGACCGATGATTCTGGTACGTCGGATCGGGAATCGGTCAATGGCAAAAAGATAGCTCTTAAAATATTGCTCATGAGTGTCAAGGTCGTGGGTTTTTTTTTATTTTAAAAAAAATGGACTTAGCGCATTTGGCGAACGATTATTTTGATAATAAAACTTAATAATTTGTAAACGTTGTTCAGGCGTAAGTCTTTCCACGATGAAATGCAAAACAATACTTAAAAAAATAACATGACAGCATGACACGACTCACACGTGATCTGTCAAAAAACGGCTATTGAAAAAATATCTCTACTTAGATCACTCGTTATAATGTATTTATTTATACCATTTTTAGAAATAAGCTCCAAAAAATTTTAATTAATATATTTTCAAGACCATCGGCTCTACACTCCGGAACGACACAATTCCAGTTTGGCCAATGATCGTCAACTCCAAACCATTTAGATGTTGAAGAGATTTACAGCAATGCATAAATTGTACAAAGGGTTACTTTTTGATGGGTGTAAAACACATGAAGAAGGTTATACTTATATATTAGACTCTTAATTCAAACAAATTTAGGGAAGATTTATTGATCCTATTTTCAAAATTACAGCTTTTTATTTTTGTGTTAATTTTAAGTTATTTTCCTCTTATTGTAAATATCTCAAGCGCCACCTTTGCCGGAAAATGATATTCGTGCGCCATCGATTGTCGGAACTTGACGGGATGCAATGATGACTCATGGAGTACGTGTGGATTGCTGTCTGACAAATAACGCATATTTTGTTTATTGACGAAGCCATTCAGCCAGAAATGAGCCTCATCGCTGAAGATGATTTTTCGATATTTCGCGCTCTTAACGTTGAGGCCGCTCACTCCGAATTTCGGTAGTAAATTTTAATAATTTCGACTCGTTGTTGGCTCGTATATCTTTCCATCATGAAATGACAAACCTTACTGAAGAGAAATGTCAAAAGAGCGGCAAAAAATATGGCGTCGTTTGCTGTCCCTGTCGGTCTACTTTTGTAGCGCCCCTGTTGAAAAACCCGTTATATACAAAATATTAAATTTTTATTGAAATCTTGATTTGTTCCTTAAGTTCCCCATAATTCTACATAATGCTTTATCGAAATCTGGACCAAAATATACAGAAACATTGCGTACACTTTTCGATCATTCTTGTTTAAACGTACCGTGCTGCGTATTATTAATATGTAAATTAAAAATTATATCAATTGTACTTTCGATGGCTAATAAAATGGCTCATTGTCGAAGTTAAGCTCTATTTTTATTACGTTTAAAAGATGTTATTTATTAGTTTCTTCAGAAAATTATATAGTACCCCTTAAACCATAGGTGCTCAGGAAGTATAGTTTCTTTTCGTTTATCTTGAGCTTTTGTGTTTTTATCGATATAGGCGTTATGCCAAAAAACTGTGGAAAAAAACTATTTTAAATTCGTAATTTTATTAAAATTTAGAAAGAAACTTTTAAATATGGATATATCGATAATGTTTGTAATATGTTTTATTTTATTTATTTATTCGATTTGTATTGTATCAGATATTATTTATCATTATATTTAAATAAATTTTAAACTTGATGACTTTCTTTCAGCTCATTCAAATTTAACGTTCACATTATTCGAAATTTCTTAACCATGTGAAACACCCTGTTTTTTCATAATTTGCTATTCTCTAATTGACAGCATTCAAACCTAACGGTTCTTTGTATCATACATTTATTGATATGTGAAACACCCCATTAAATATCTGTGTGTCACTCTCTTCAACGTTTCTTATCAGCACCTTTACTAGCTGTGGTCCGTTGTGCTCTCTTCTCTCACTCTCTGTCTCTGACAAATAAAAATCAGTTCGACATGAAATTCAAAACATTAAATTTATGACTCAGAAAAATTAAAACGTACATCTCCATGACCCATTTTTGGTCTGTAACCGCAGAGGTCTCTCTGAAAGCCAATGAAAATAAATTTTTAATTACTTTCTGAATCTAAACAGCAAAATTTCCGCATGTAAATATTATAGTCTGCCCCGCCAAACCCTGCGAACACTACTGCCAAAAAATATGGCACCACTATTGTGTGTGTGTGTGTGTGGTGCATTACTGACCATTTACAATGGACAATGAATTGGCAAAAATTTTGATGTGGATAACCAGAGTTGCCATTTGCTAATGTTTTCGAACATTCTGCACGAATGTGTAAATGTATTTGTACACGTGTATTCATTTTAAATGCATTGCTGTTTAGTTTATACTATAGTCTTTCACATGATTGTATGTACAGTAGAATCTCGAAAAGGTTAACCAACATGTTCCTAGGGTAATTAACTTTTTCGAAATATTAACTTTTCTAAGAGGTTTTCAAAAAAGAAAAAAAATACTATAATAAACACAGATTTTGTAAAAATAACACGTTAAATTTATTTCAATGACTTAGGTTTCATCAATTTTACAAAAAGGAAACTTAGATTTATTTTGTACCGGCTGGTTTAAAATTCTCAGTCACTCTTGACCATTTTCTGGAGCAGAAACTTCATATGTACTAATTTGTGCGGAGTGGTTTAAAGAAGCAGTCGAGGCTTGTTTGTTTTTTTCTTTTGTGTAATACCTCTTGACCATTTTTGTGGGAATATTGACAAGGTCTGCCACTTGATTTGCATCGTCATTGTCTTCAAACCATTTTATCAAGTTATTGATGCTTTCAATTGCTTTCGAGAAGCTCACTTTTGCTTGTTGAATATCTTGCTCTTAGTTCATCGCTTTCATTATCGGACACTTCGAAATCATTGTTATCTTCCGTAATTTGATCCTTGTTCCAATTTTCAATGTCATCAATACTGATGTCAACATTATCACCCACTTTCGACATCAACAATTGAACTTCTCGAAGTGTATCGTCGTAAGCATTACTTGGATTAATCCATTCTGACAACGGAATGTCATCTTCACTATTGTATTGATCATCATCCCACTTTTTTATCTTATTCCACGCTTTTATAAGAACAGCTTGCGGCAATTCGTCCCATACTGATTTAAGTAGCAAAATAGCATCACGAATTGACATTCAATTCGTGATGCTATTTTGCCTTCAAAATATTTTCAATCGGAACGTTTTCTTGCGCGACAATGTTGCATAACAATTTATTTCGATATCCTAACTTGACCAATCTTATTGGATTTTGATCCATGGGCTGCAAAACTGCTGTTACGTTAAGTGGTAGAAGCATTGCTACAATGTTTCCATCATCAGACTTGAGCATTTCAATTGGCTTATGTGCAGTGCAGTTATCAATAAGCAACAATCCCTTAGAAGGTAAATTATTTTCAGCAGAAAGTACTTCTACTTTTTTGAAAAATGCATACGCTCAGAAAAGTTAACTGAAAAATTAACTTTTTAGAGCTGAACGTGTACGCTGAAAATCGGTTAACTTAACCGAGTGATTAACTTTTTCGCGACTTAACTTTTTCGAGATCCTACTGTACGTGCATACATATATTTTAATATCCATATATTCGAGTACATGGGTGTAAATGACAAGGGGCCCAGTGAATAGAGGCCTTGCACATAGCCTAAAAATGGCCTATACGAGTATACTACTTATTCTAGTTTGGATTATACTGTAAGAATTTCTGGAATGGATGTTCTAAAAAGTTCTTAACTGAGTTTACATTCATTCATACTTCCCTTCCTCCAAACATTAATGTTAGAAGACAATCGATGATACTATGAGACAGATATAGTTTTTTCAACTATTTTCAAGTTTTAGTAATTCAATTAAATTTTATAGTTATGGTAATTATTTTCTTTAAAATTTTTTTCAAAAATGTTTACTATCATCTGTTACCTCAACCTGGTATACACATTTTAATAATATGTTGCTTTCATATGGAACAGTGGGCATGCAAAATATAAAAAAGATATGTGAACGACTCAATAAGCACAGTTGTTTAAAATGTGCTATGTTAACATATGGGTCAGAAGTTTTGATATTTACCTGCGAATTTTATTTATGCCTAAAAAGTTTATAAAATGTTGCTAAATGGTAAAATAATATCTCGATATCAAATATTAAAATATTTTTTTCCAAAATTTTTAAAATCTTTTTCGATTATTTTTTAAAAACTTTAAATTAAAGAAGTCACTCCCCCTTCGAATATGCACCAGATTTTCACAAATCCAAAACAGCAATAGGATTTTTGGGGACTCAATATTTTTTAAAGCTATGGGCGAAATACTGATACATTTTTTACATTTTTACTTATTCACATATCTTTTATCCATACTTTTTTTGGAAAGCGCATTGAAAAAAATTCCAATCGACCCTTGATTTCTAACAAAAATTGCCACAAATCAAGCGAAACGGAATTAGATTTTCAAATAAGAAAACAGAATTTTTTGAAAAAATTAATTTTGAACAGATTTATTTTTATTTTATGCAATTGTACGAGGTCGGAAGGTTGTCTAAAGTAAACGGTCTCACTGAATTTGTAAACATGGAAAAAATACAGGGTTTTCGAACAAGAGGTGTTATTTTGAATCACCCGGTATTTCGGTAGCTGTCACTTTTGAAGCTTTTATTATTTGACATATGACAAGTAGAAACTACGCCATTACTAAAAATGGATGAGGTTGGATCAACAGTTACGGTGGTCGGAGTTGGATGGTATTGATCTGGACAACGTTTGCGATACGTGCCACACAAGCAACGAAACCATTGCTCTGTTACGGGAAAAGTTTCCGGAAGAGGTGATCACAATTGGCCACCGAGATCTTGTGATTTAACACCTTGCGACTTCTTCCTATGAGATAAAGCTTTAAAACAAAACAGTCAAATTTTCCAGATATTTTAGGCTTTGACTTACTTTTAGTTTATTATTTCTGTCATCATATGCTACAATTTACCACATTTTAGACAAACCCTTATGTGTTTTTGTGAAAAAGTAAACAACGGTTCAATTTTAAGTCTTTGATTTACTTTTTGGAACAAGGAAGACTTTTTACCATTAAAACTAGTAGAAAATTGTTTAATTCCAAATCATTTTGGGGGGATTTGAACACCACGAATTTTCGAGTATCTTCCAGTCATGTCCTTTGAGATGAGTCAGGTCTGGCAATATGTCGGTCCCGAAATATCGGGTCTTTGCATGTGTGAAAGCCGGGCAGTGACACAGAAAATGTTCCATCGTTTCGATGTTTCCCTGCATCCCCTGCATTCGTCGTTTTCTGCTAGTCCTATGCGATGAAGATGTGCTTGTAAGCTTGAGTGTCCCGTTAGAATACTCATTACCTTACTAATCTCGATCTTTTTAAGCTCCAGAAAATTACTTGTTTTCTTCTCATCTGTGCCAATTTTCCAAGTTGCCCTTTGAAGCCAAACTGTTTGCCGTTCATTATTTTATTTAAAAAATATTCAAATTTTCTCGAAAGATAATTTTTTTCGTGAGGCTATAGAGGACATAGGGCAGGCATTTTGCGATTTGCTTATGGACAATTTCATGAAAAGGATATGGTCCCGTGGTCGTGGTGGCCATTTGGCTGATATTGTTTTTCATTATTAACGGCATACCTTCCTCTTTATTATTAAATGGGGCTGCCAAGACGAACACCATAGTGGTCGACCAATTGAGGTTTCCACGCCAGAAATGGTTAACCAATCTGGAAAATGGTATTGGATGACCATCGGTTGAAGGTTCGTGATCTAGCTGAAGTCATATGCATTTGAAAGAGTGCTCTACATCGCATATTGACAGAACATTTTATGACATCAAAGCAGTGCGCAAGATGGGTGCCGCGCTTACCTTATTCGCCAGATGTAGCTTTCTCGGATTACTTTTTGTTTCCAAAATAGAAAAAATGGTTCGGCGGAAAAAGATTTACAAGCAATGAAGAGGTGTGGGTTGCGATTGATGGCTATTTTCAGGAGATAGACATTCATACTATGTATAAACAGGGTATCGAAGCTATTGAAAATCACTGGAAAAAGTGTATCCAGCTAAAAGATGATTATGTTGAGAAATAAGAAAAAATTCCCAAATTTGTTTTGTTTTCTTTGTTAGGTCGGCTAATTTTGCGACCGCCCTGGTAGTAGTGATAAATCACTATGACACTATTTTTATCAGTTTCTTTGGCTTAATAATATGCTAACGACATGAATTTGTGGCTTGAAAATTATTATAAATCATATGAAATATTCAATTAAAAAAGAATAATTGCAAGAGAAATAACTGCTGGAATAGCTTCAATTAAAGCAATTAACATTGCCTTAAAGTATGTAAGAGTGTGATAACAAAGAGACGCCTATATTTTATTTTTAAATTGTTTCAAAATTTTATTTTCTCTTTCTTTGTTAAAACAATTTTATATAAATCTGATGTTAAAAACTCTTCTTTAATCAGCTGTCTGCAAATGCAACGTGAACGTATCTTCAACATTTAAAAAAACTGATTTTGCCATTCATTTCGCTAAACTTTCTCACTGACATTCATAATGCAGCTTTGATTAGTTACGCTCTTCTGACGTTATGGTTACGCATGGCTTACTCCATCTATTGAGCGATAGGGTTTTAAATCCCACATATAGATTATGGAAAAATATGGATATGAAAAATATATATATCGAACAATTTTACCGGAAATGGTTCAAAGTATTAAATATCTACTATGTGTCCAATTTAAGACACAAACTAATTATATCATGTCTTGGAAAAACAGAAAAACTTTGCACATTGAGAAATAAGGAAAAAATAAATGCTGAATTAGATTCACGTAACCATAATGTAACGTAAGCGTAATCGTAACAATGTCTTTCATTCATAAAAAGTATTAAAAGAAACAAATATTATATTGATAAACTGTCGACATTTTTTTTCTTTTTTGTTGTTAAAATAAATTTACATAAATTTGATTTGTTTCTATTGTTTTTCTAATATGATTGACGTAATAACATCACTTTTACCGTACGTAAACGCATGAAACTATAAAATAAAAAATTAGCAGATTTTTTCTCTCCGTTTACCCAACGATTCCTTTCGCTAACCGTAATGCAGATTAGTTACGTTCTACTAACGTTATTTTTACACATGGCTGATCAAGCTAGACGAATGTACCGACCGTATTAAAGATTACCATGACTTTCTCAGAAGATAAAAAGTCAATCACCCCTATCGTGAATGAATGAATGTTCCTCCAAAATGTGTTCACTTTCCACCAAATTCCAATCGGCAATTTTGTTCCCTGAATAATTCCCTTGTTCAAAAAAAATTCCCCCCATAGTGAATGATTATTTTGTATGGACTTTGTTCCCTTTTCACTTCAATTTGTTCACTTTATTTTTGCTAGCGAACAGAACGGACTCATCATGAAAATGTTTATTGTTATCTTCAAATATTGAACAGAACTATATTATAGAATGTTGTTATGATATATCTGTGCTTTTCTGAAATAACAGGACGTTTCAACAAATCTAAATGTTCAGAAGAGCACAAATACTTTTTCTCTCGCAGTTCATTTGATACTAAAATTCCATATTATAGCGTTGGAAAAAGTTACCAAAAATGGGATAAATTTTCAACTTATAACCATAACCTGCTTCCACTTTGCAAATAGTCTTGTTCCATTGGCAAGCTCCGGGATGTGTCCCATCAACGTATCATATCCTCATTTTACTATTGCAAATCTTTGAAACATAGATTTTATTAAATATACAATAAATATAATAAATAAAAAGAGGATTCCTAAAATAAAAGAAAAAAAAATTCTGTAGATGTGCAGGTGCTTATTTAGCTTTGGCGCTATGAGGTTCACGTGTGTACCATCAATACATTCAAGGACACCGGGTATTGCAAATTTAGTGTAGAAAACCTGTGATCTAAATCTCTCATCCTCTTGCGTTGGGAAAGTTTTCCACCTGCTACAAATACTCGATTCTAATGTAAACAAAACTTCGGTAAGTACATCGCTGAAGGTTGACTGTGCCGACTTCATGATCTCTGCCATATCCCATCTGAAATCCAACATCTGCAAAGAACCGTAGACATACATTGAGTTTTACAATTGGAGGAATCGCAAGTGTTTTTTTTTTTTGCAGACGGCAGAGATTAATATTTTTATCCTTAATATTGAAAAAATCTTCTCAACTCTTCTTCTTGTTTTTTAAGAATTTGTAATGATGTATTTCGATACATCATTACAGATTCGAAGTGAATAAACTGTTCCCTATTATAACCGCGAAGGGAAGAAATTTAGAGAACAAATATTTTACGTATTATTCGCGATATTCCACTTAGGAACATACAACCATAGGGCCCATTTTTAATGAGATTTGTCCCAGGTCAAATATGGGCATTTTTTGGTCCTTTATAAGTGATAACTTTAACTTATTCTCAGCATTTAGGGGGATTTAAGTGTGCTTTCGAATGACATAAACGTATTTTTTTAACTCACAGAACTAAGAACTTCTGCATTATTCGATTAATCACGTTGGCTCAATTTATAATTTAATCGCCATACGATTTTTATACCCTCCACCATAGGATCTAAACCTCTAAATATTGATCGAAGACCCCATTAAGTGTATATATTCTTAATCGTCGTAAAATTCTAAGACGATTTAGCCATGTCCGCCTGTCCGTCCGTCCGCCCATCCGTCCGTCCGTCTATGGTAATCACGCTACAGTCCGCAATAATAGAGCTAGGTTGATCAAATTTGGTACAAATACTTCTTATAGTTGCAGGTTGTTTGGGATTGCAAATGGGCCATATCGGTCCATATTTAGATATAGCTCCCATATATAGCATCTAACTTGTTGTGAGTCCTACTGTTCTCATCTACTATATTTTTTTGTGTTTTCGGTGTTATTTTCTTTAGGTTTGAGTTATTTTGTGAGGTCACATGCTATCCATGGTGGAGGGTATATAAGATTCGGCATGACCGAACTTAACGCTTTTACTTGTTTTTGCTCAAGGTAGATTTTTTGTACTTTTTCTATATTCTAGCACTAATCCAAGTACGTTTTGTGTCGCCCGTTACATTTTGTTTATCTGTGTTTATTTTAACAATTTATATTATTTTTTAATAAAATGTATTATTAAACATTTTATGTTTATAAATGAATTTATGTATTAATATATGTTTATACATGAAACTCGATAGGGTAATATATGTTAACACTAAATTAATGATGTAAACTTCAAACTTTGTAATTTTTTCTATAACATTAAGAGATCTAAGGTAGGTAGGATTTGGTAATAAAGGCATGCTGGAAGGCCTGCTAACCCCTTCGTTGCGCCACTAGTTCCCTCTGCATGTGGGTGAATGAGTGTGTATAGAGACACACTTACAACAAACATTTCCGCATATATTTATCATGAATGGTTCTTCGCTGCATGAGGAGAAACAGCACCAGTGACAGTAGCACAGTGGTTCAAAATTGCAATACTGACTATGAAGTAATAACAAATAATTGAATTATGGCTATAAATTGCAGATTTTGCGGTGCTGCGGGGAAGAAATAATTCGACACATTGAAATTATTTATGACATTTTATTTATAAAAACCAAAACGCAGGGAATGTAATAATGTTTAGAGTTCATATTTATATTACAGAAGAATTTATATTTTTAGTTCTGATGAATGTTTATTTTAGTGTTGATTTTAACATGCGATAAGCATATCAGCAGACAGACACCCTTTTTTCATTTCAAGTACATAACATCCTCTATTGAAGATGGAAGAAAATAGTTTACATTCTTGAGGCGATAATGATGTCGCGAGACGGAAGAATTTTTGGCATAAGTGTAAAGCTGAGTATAGACGATTGCCAGATCGGCAAACGTTATCAACCCTGTTAAAGTGCTGCAAATATACGGGCAATGTCAGATTGTTAGGCAAAGGTGAATTGACAGTTCAGACGATTGCAAGAAAACATTACAATTTCATATACATATTTACAATATATTTTGTAAATATTTATATGCAGGATTGCCAATAAAAATACATTATAGACAGTGTTGCAAATAAAATTATTTTCTGGCAATGGCGCTGTTGTCACATGCATAAACTTCGAACATATAACAATCAGCAAATTATCTCGCAATGACTTTTCTGCTAACGTTGCAAAACAAAAATTGTATGTTCACACGGTTGTAAATTCACAGTGTTGCATTTTTCCGCCATTTTTCTGGCAATGTTGTCCGATTTGCAAATCGTCTGTACTTACCTTAAGCACTTTTCACAAATGGCAACAAATTGATACGGTTGGAATTTTTATCGTGCTTTGGTGAGCGATAGAGGGCGTTTTGCTTTCTCCTAGAGAATTTATGGTGTCTCCAAAAATTTAACCCATTATTGACTAATGGATATTTAAGTACCCATAAAACAATGTTTACGTAGAACGCCGTATCTCGAAAGTGGTATGATATATCGCTTTAGTTTTTTCTCAGAACATTAAGCGGAAATTGGGTTATTTATTGCCTCTACAAAGTGAAACGAAATTCTTAAAATTAGATGTCAGGGTCAAAGAAGAGGAATTTTCAAAAATAAAAAAGTATAAAGCTAGGTATAAAATTTGGTCAGTACCCATGTTCTGTAACTCTCGGTGAGAAAAATTTCTCACATGGAACGTGTAAGGGTATCCTTTAAATACAAGCGTGGTGTTTAAGGGATACTCTTACACGTTCCATGTGAAAAATTGTTCTCACCGAGAGTTACAGAAAAGGGGTACAGATTGCCTCTAGTATCCTCTATTTTAAACCATGGATTGCATTCAATTTCGGTTACTGGAAAAATCTTTGGATATGGAGCAAATCATGAAACGATCTTTTTTGTTTAAGTAAATTATTGAAAAAAAAAGGAACGCTGTAATTTTTAGGCCGCAAATTCTTTAGCCAAACTCTTCACCTGAAAAATGGGGTATTTATGGTTTAAAATAACTTTTTGAGGGCTACATCTACACGGGGACTACAACAAAATAAAATTTTATTTGTATAAATTTTATTGACATGAATTCTTGCCAAAAAAGAATATAAACTGCAAAGTTTCAGCTAAATGTCTTAGTAAATTTGGTGTTTATGGCTTAAATAAGTTTTTTTTGGAGCGATATCTATAACAAAATATGAACTGATTTAAAAATTGTTTACTGTGATGAATTCTTGTCTTAATTAAATACAAACTACAAAGATTCAGTTAAAATGCTTAGAAAATATGGTATTTATGGCTTAAATACGTATATTTTGGAGCGTCCACTATAGGATGACTATAACAAAATATGAACCAATTTGTAAAATTTTTGCTGTGATTAATCTTGAAAGGATATACAACCTGCAAAGTTTCTGCTAAATTGCTTTAAAAAGTGGTATCTATGGCTCAAACTCCGTATTTTGGAGCGACCTCTATAGGGCAGTTATATCAAAACATTGACCGATATGGCACATTTGCAATCCCGCAACTGTAAGAAATATTTCTACCAAATTTGATCAACCTAGCTCTATTATTACGGACTGCAGCGAGATTACAGCAGACGGACGGACAGATAGACTTGGCTAAATCCTTTTAGAATTCTACGACGATTAACAATATATATACTTTATGGGGTCTCAGATCAATATTTAGAGGTGTTACAAATGGAGTGACAAAATGAATATACCCCCCATCCTAAAAAAATTGCTTCTGTAGTATATTGGCACACACAAATACTATATGTTTGGGAGAATATTGTTCTAAACAAAAATATGTTCCCGTTCTAATATATTTTTATTTGGAAGTAATATTTCCGAAACAGATTAATTTGTATTTATGTATTTTGGCAACGAATCGTCTTAATTTAAAGACAAGTTTTCGGTTTTTCGTAAGTTATGTTTGTAAAATGCAATTAATACTTAAATCGTAACTATAAATTGCATTGATGGATTGACAAAAAATGATGTATTGAAATATTAATAAATTAAAATTTTTGATGTGAAACAAAAGCTAATGCTGCTAAAGACATTTTAAACTATAAAGTTTAATACGAAATCTAGGAAAAACTAACTAAAATTCGATAAACATAACAAAGTCTGAAAAATCTTTTTTTAAATAAAATATATTTGGAAAACTTCTTAAGCAATAACTTTGTTTGTGTGTAAACACATATTTTATTTGTGAAAGTCAGTTTGCAAATATATTATATTCTAATATATTAATATATTCGTTCCAAACAAAATTTCTTGATTTTTAAATAAAATTTATTTGTTAACAAATATGAAATATTTAAAAAAATCGTTTCCAAATATATTTTCTTTCAATTCAAACATATCAAAAATGCAGATTTTTCCCCGTGTATGGTGGAGGGTATACAAATTGGCGATTGCGTATTTAAATACCCAATGCAGATCTCGGATATGCCGATAGTTACAAACTTGAAATTTTGCAAAACAACTTCTATGACTTATATTGGCTTAAAGATAAAATTTTAGAAAATGGGTAAATATTTAAATAATTATGAAAAATCTTCGTTTTCTCCTTAAGTTCCCCCAAAAAATGCTGTAACACAGTAGACCAAAAAATGTTCTAACACACAGTGTAAAAATGTCATCGCGCTATTTTGGATGAGAGATTGCTTTGCTAATTGTTGAAAATAGCAAAGCGACCAGGGTTTTTATTAAAGACTTATGTTTGACGCAATATTGTTTTTTATGAAAACTTTATTTTGCACTCTGATTTACCATAACAACAACGTTTTAATGAAATCTTTGCCAAATTAACGAGCATCGTTAGGTTTGGATTTTAAATTTTGGATTTTTATGAAAAGTTCGTTCACCAATTACAGGGTTTTCCAACAAGAGGTGTTATTTTGAATCACCCGGTATTTCGGTAGCTGTCATTATTGAAGCTTTTATTCTTTGACATTTGACAAGTAGAAACTACGCCATTACTAAAAATGGAACGATACACTATCATCGAACGATACAAAACGATCAAAAAACGATCGAGCAAAAAAACGATACGAACGATACAAAATCATCTTTACTGATGAGGCCCATTTCCACCACCGTTGTTACGTCAACACGCCCAGGAAAATACTTGCTTGGAATTCGATTGTAACAATAAAAAAATAGTACTAGCAACAAAAAGTATATTGCCTACACCGTCTGTCGGTTGTAAATATATATGTTTAGTTGGAGCAACAATAATAACATGGATACGATCAAATGAAAATGCTTGCAACTGAATCGATGGTTGTATCAATCGAATTAAGATTGTTTTTTTCATTGACTCTCGGTTAGTTGTGGTAACCAATTTTAAATTTTCATTATAGTACCATATGATCGATTTTTGGTTGTGACAACCAATGTTTTATTCTTGACAACAGAAATTGTATCATAGACCAAAGATTATTATTGCAACGAATAATTGGTTACTACAACAGAAAAAATATTAATAAATAATCGTTTAGTGGTTATCCCAATCATTTCCCAAATGTATTTTGGGAAATACAACCGAAAGATTGGTTGCTGTTCTTTTGCTGATACATGACAAACAAAAAATACAATTACTCGACATAACAAATCTTCAACATTTTGTTCAATAATGGTATAGGTAATCAAAAATAATCTCTTGTGAATAATAATGTGTGGAATGCAGAATATGTTGTACAAAATGTTTTACATAAATAAAAAATAAAACCAACAATCATGAATTTGAAAGCACAGGGTTAAGAGATATTTGCATACAAGTTTTGTGTTTTTTCTTGTACTAAAATTTGTGTCAACTATTTCCACATCTCATAATAGTGATGAATTTGTAATATAGGATTTTTAATTTTGTTATGAATTGTTTTGTTTTTTGTTCAATAAATAAAATAAAAATTAATGAAAACTGTTTTTAATTAATTGTCGGTAGTATATGATTGACAAATTGTCAGAACAACCAATTTTTTAAAACAGTTGGTTGTGGCAACTACAACAGATAATTTAAGCCATAATTTTCGTAGTTGGCGCAACCAAATATGATTGTTGTCAACATGGAAGCAGAAGTATACCACAACCAAAATATTGGTTGTCCTGATGGAATCGCATGATAGTAGATAGAACCACAAAATTCGGTTGGCAAATAATTCGGTTGAGGCAACCAAACTGTATTCTGTTTGCAAGCAAAATTGTCGCATCTGGGGCTCGGAAAACCCAAGAGTTATTGTTGAGAAGCCTCTCCATCCTCAACGTGTGACTGTTTGGTGCGGTTTGTGGTCCGGCGGTGTCATTGGACCTTATTTTTTCGAAAATGAGGTTTGATCAACAGTTACGGTGTATGGATTGCGCTATCGAGAGATGATTAATGATTTTTTATGGTCGGAGTTGGATGGTATTGATCTGGACAAGGTTTACTTACAACAAGACGGCGCTACGTGCCACACAAGCAACGAAACCATTGCTCTGTTACGGGAAAAGTTTCCGGACTGTGTTATCTCTCGAAGAGGTGATCACAATTGGCCACCGAGATCTTGTGATTTAACACCTTGCGACTTCTTCCTTTGGGGCCACGTGAAAGATAAGGTCTACACGAACAGCCCAGCGTCGATTCAAGACCTCAAAGATAGAATTCGTGAGGCTGTCGAGGACATAGGGCAGCCACTTTGCGATTTGGTTATGGAAAATTTCATGATAAGGATATGGATATGGCTGATGTTGTTTTTCATTATTAACTTAAGGTATGCCCTTCCTCTATGAAATAAACATCCGATCATTTATCTCAAAAATGGAAGTTTTCTTTGAATAATAACGCCTCTTGTTTGAAAACCCTTTATGAGGTGTGAGATTGCCGTATAAGAACATTTTTAAAGCAATTTAGCAGAAACTTTGCAGCTTGTATTATATTTTGACAAGAATTCATCACAGCAAAAATTTTACAAATCGGTTCATATTTTGTTACAGCCGCCCTATAGAGGTCGCTCCAAAATATACGTATTTAAGCCATAAATACCACATTTTCTAAGCATTTTAACTAAATTTTTGCAATTTGTATTTAATTTAAGACAATTTATATTTTGTTATAGTCCACCTATAGATGTCGCTCCCAAAAAGGCTTATTTAAGCCATAAACACCACATTTTCTAAGAAATTTAACTGAAACTTTGCAGTTTGTATTCTATTTTGGTCAGAATCGGTCTACGATTTAATATAGCTTTCCTAAAAGGGTCCATTCATTTCGTCTTCCTGACGTTCTGCAGGCCACATTTTTATACCCTCCACAATAGGAATGAGGGGTATATTCATTTTGTCACTTCATTTGTAACACCTCTAAATATTGATCTGAGACCTCATAAAGTGTATATATTCTTAACCGTTGTAAAATTCTAGGACGATTTAGCCATATCCGTCTGTCCGTCCGTCTATTGTAATCACGCTACAGTCCGTAATAATAGAGCTAGGTTGATACAATTTGGTAGATATATTTCTTATAGTTGTACGTTGTTTGGGATTGCAAATAGGCCATATCGGTCAATGTTTTGATATGCTCCCCTATAGAGGTCACTCCAAAATACGGGTCTTGAGCCATATATACCACATTTTTAAAGCAATTTAGCAGAAACTTTGCAGCTTGTATTATATTTTGACAAGAATTCATCACAGCAAAAATTTTATAAATCCGGTCATATTTTGTTATAGCCACCCTATAGAGGTCGCTCCAAAATATACGTATTTAAGCCATAAATACCACATTTTCTAAGCATTTTAACTGAATCTTTGCAGTTTGTATTTTATTTAAGACAATTTATATTTTGTTATAGTCCACCTATAGATGTCGCTCCCAAAAAGGCCTATTTTAGCCATAAACATGACATTTTCTAAGAAATTTAGCTGAAACTTTGCAGTTTGTATTCTATTTTGGTCAGAATTCATCTCAATAAAATTTATACAAATCAAATTTTATTTTGTTGTAGTCCCCGTGTAGATGTAGCTCTCAAAAATCTGTTTTAAGCCATAAATACCACATTTTTCAGGTGAAGAGCTTAGCTAAAGAATTTGCGGCCTAAAATTTGGCTAAAAATTGCAGCGTTCGTTTTTTTTAAATAATTTACTCAAACAAAAACATGATTTGCTCCATATATACATATGGAGGTTATACAAGATTTGTCGAACTTAATCCGTCGTTACTTGTTTTTTGTCTTCAACCTCTTTGGCTCACTTTTTTTTATACCCTACACCACACTGTGGTACAGGGTATTATAAGTTTGTTTCATGGCAGATGTTTGTAACACCTGAAAATAACATAGCTAAACCCACCTTAAAGTATACCGATCGACTCAGAATCACTAGCTGAGTCGATTTAACCTGTCTGTCCGTCCGTCCGTCTGTCCATGTAAAGTTGTTCGTCGACTACAGGTCGCAATTTCACTCCGATCGTTCTGAAATTTTGCAGTTTAGAGTATTTCACAGCTGTTAAGATCGCTATTGAATTTGGTTGAAATCGGTTCAGATTTAGATATAGCTCCCATATATATCTTTCGTCCGATTTGGCCCTTTAGTCCTATAGAAGATGTATTTTACATCCAATCGTTTTGAAATTTAGAATGGTAGAGTTTCGTGATCCATGAACCAACATTGCCGAATTTGAAGAAAATCGGTTAAGATTTAGCAATAGCTCCCATATATATGTTTCGTCCGATTTGGCCCTTTAGTCCTATAAAAGCTGTATTTTACATCCAATCGTTTTGAAATTTAGAATGGTAGAGTTTCTTGATCCATGAACCAACATTGCCGAATTTGAAGAAAATCGGTTAAGATTTAGCTATAGCTCCCATATATATCTTTCGTCCGATTTGGCCCTTTAGTCCTATAGAAGCTGTATTTTACATCCAATCGTTTTGAAATTTAGAATGGTAGAGTTTCGTGATCCATGAACCAACATTGCCGAATTTGAAGAAAATCGGTTTAGATTTAGCTATAGCTCCCATATATATGTTTCGTCCGATTTTGCTCTTTAGTTCTGCAGAAGCTGTATTTTACATCGAACCATTTTGAAATTTAGAATGGTAGAGTTTCTTGATCCATGAACCAACACTACCGAATTTGAAGAAAATCGGTTAAGATTTAGCTATAGCTCCCATATATATGTTTCGTCCGATTTTGCCCTTTAGTTGTATAGAAGCTGTATTTTACATCCAATCATTTTGAAATTTAGAATGGTAGAGTTTCTTGATCCATGAACCAACATTCCGAATTTGAAGAAAATCGGTTTAGATGTAGCTATAGCTCCCATATATATGTTTCGTCCGATTTTGCTCTTTAGTTCTGCAGAAGCTGTATTTTACATCGAACCATTTTGAAATTTAGAATGGTAGAGTTTCTTGATCCATGAACCAACACTATCGAATTTGAAAAAAATCGGTTAAGATTTAGCTATAGCTCTCATATATATGTTTCGTCCGATTTGGCCCTTTAGTCCTATAAAAGCTGTATGTTACATCCAATCGTTTTGAAATTTAGAATGGTAGAGTTTCTTGATCCATGAACCAACATTGCCGAATTTGAAGAAAATCGGTTTAGATTTAGCTATAGCTCCCATATATATGTTTCGTCCGATTTTGCTCTTTAGTTCTGCAGAAGCTGTATTTTACATCGAACCATTTTGAAATTTAGTATGGTAGAGTTTCTTGATCCATGAACCAACACTATCGAATTTGAAAAAAATCGGTTAAGATTTAGCTATAGCTCTCATATATATGTTTCGTCCGATTTGGCCCTTTAGTCCTATAAAAGCTGTATGTTACATCCAATCGTTTTGAAATTTAGAATGGTAGAGTTTCTTGATCCATGAACCAACATTGCCGAATTTGAAGAAAATCGGTTTAGATTTAGCTATAGCTCCCATATATATGTTTCGTCCGATTTTGCTCTTTAGTTCTGCAGAAGCTGTATTTTACATCGAACCATTTTGAAATTTAGAATGGTAGAGTTTCTTGATCCATGAATCAACACTACCGAATTTGAAGAAAATCGGTTAAGATTTAGCTATAGCTCCCATATATATGTTTCGTCCGATTTGGCCCTTTAGTTGTATAGAAGCTGTATTTTACATCCAATCATTTTGAAATTTAGAATGGTAGAGTTTCTTGATCCATGAATCAACACTACCGAATTTGAAGAAAATCGGTAAAGATTTAGCTATAGCTCCCATATATATGTTTCGTCCGATTTTGCTCTTTAGATCCAATCGTTTTTATACCACACTGTGGTACAGGGTATTATTTAAGTATAAAATGTCCCAAAAGTAAATTTATGTAAACAATTTATACATGAATTACAAAATTTATATATCAGAGTTATTCAATATTACGAAAGTGGTGTAGGGTATTATATAGTCGGCCTCGTCCGACTTTAGCCTTTCCTTACTGTTTTTTTTTAATTATACATTTGTTCCCTCCCCATATTTAGTCGTTTACATACTTATTTTTCTGTCATGTTCCGTGCTCACTTGTACCCACTGTGCCTGTCGTGTGCACGCCTCACAGTAGTGCGTCATTAATAAAAACCAACAATTTATAGCATTTTTATGTTTTTTTTTTAAAGAATTTCATTTCAATTTTTATTTTGTTTTTAAATATATATATATAAATTTTACGCAGAATTTTTAAAATTTTTTTCTTCAAGAGATGGAAGTGTGTGCAATGGGGGAGGGGACGGGGGGAAGAGACTTAAGATAAAGTGGTGGTGGGAGGGCGTTTGCTTGGTATATATCTTCACTTTGAAGGATGGCGGAGGGGGTGGGGGCGTGTAAGAGGAAGGTGGTTTGTTTCCATATGTAAAATGTAATGTTTATAATTTTAATTAAAACTTATAAAATAGACGATAGAAAAAACTACTACGATTTCAGTAAACTTTAATTTTTTCTTGTTTGTTGTTTTGTTTTTTTTTTTGTATACATATATGTATATAAATATATATATATATATATATATAGAGTAGGTATATATGTGTATGTATATGGTTTTAAGAGGGGGAGGGGTATATAAAATATTTTACTCTTTGCTTGTTTTTTTTGCATTTTGCAGTTTTGAAATCAATTCAGTTTTCCTTGTTGTTTATCGCTTCTATTCACTTATAAAATAAAAATTACAAAATATTTTTCACTTATTATTAAATATTATTAAAGGTAGTTATATTTATTTTAAACTTAAACATTTATTTCATTATGTATATATATATATATATATGTATAATGTATATCACTATAAAACTAGATTTATGTATGTATATACTATATAAGAATATTGTATGGTTTGCATGTATATATATATATATTTGTTTGTTATATTTATGTATATGTTACTTGTGTGTGTATGTATATATTAATTTATAATGTTTTGTTTTTTTTTTGTTGTTGTTACTTGTATGTATATTTTATACTTAAAGTAAAGAAATACACTCAAATTGTAAAGAGATGAATTGGCCAACCGACGAACGACAATGTCGATTCGACGGCGACTGTAATTTTGAAAATATATGCAAATTTGCATTTACTTTCCATCTTCCGTACATACATACCTACCGATAGATTTACATATTTATATGTATGTATGTATGTTTAATGATTATTGTATATAATATATACTTTTTTTTATATAAAATATTAAATATTTTATAACACATTGTTAAACAAGTTTTGTTTTTTTCTTTTCTGGGAAGACAGACGACAATATCGAGAAGAAATCGAACATTAAATATTGTTTTTTTTTCAATTTTTTCCTCAAGCCTAGAGAATATATGTAATTTTTTTTTTAAATATTTGTTTGTTTTTTTTTTGTAATATGTTGCCAAAATAATGAATTAAATAAAAATAAAAATGCATTTTTCCAATATGTCCAATTAAAAGGGAAACAATAAGGCTTTTGCTTCCTTTATGAAATAATTTGCATTTCAAAATACTGAATGATATAACATGAAATAATTTTGGAAAAAAAGTAGAATTTCTCTTTTCGTTTTTATTTTTAAAGCCTTTTTTTCAATTTGGGAAATTCAATGATGAAATTTTACTGCTGCGACACTTATTTCTAATTATTTTGATAATTGCCTAACAAACGACTGTTTGTGGCATTAATTTGTAAGATTTTTTTATTTTTTTTAAAAATATTTTTTTAAAAAAAATCATAATTTAAAAAAGACTCGACAAATATATTTCGCAACAAAATGTTCTTCCTTGAAGCAAAAACCGAATTTTTGTGATTATTTTTAAATAAACATTTTTTGTAGTTTGTGGCAAAAAAGATTTTTCCTAATTTAAAATTGCTTTACATAGAAAAATTTACATTTCTAAATAAATGTACGAATAGATTAAATCTAAAAAAAACGCATTTTTATAAAAATGTATAAAAAATAGTCAAATTAAGAAAAAAGAGATTTAGAGTTTAAAATTACAAGTGATTTTTTTTATATTTTGAAAGTAACATTTTTCATTTCTTTCTCTATTTGCAATTTTTAGTTTCTAGTGGGAAAAAAATTAAATTTTTTTTCAAATCTTTAGTTTAGAAAATAATTGCAGCTTTTGGATTCCCATAAGGAAAACCTCGCATTTTTACAAATACTAAAAAAAAATCACTTTTACCGAAATTTTTATGATATTTTGCAAAACAAAAGTAAATGTATTTCTTCATCTTTTTAAAATCCTATTTTTAAGAGATCACTTATAAGTAATGTACACGCTTCAGTCAACCATCTAAACCAAGTGTCAAAATCACGTATTTTTTTTATTCCTAACAAAATCACAACGCATTAGACGCAAATTTCCCCCGTTTTTTTCCCTAATCTATGTAAAAAAATTGCTTTCATTATTTTTTCCTAACTTTAAAACAAAAAAAGTATAGCAAAAGTAAAAAACTTTTTTTTGGAACTCTATAAAAAAAGGATAAAACGACTATTTACAGATAATCCGGTAACCATTTCATTGAAAAAATACAAGGTTCACACAGATGCATAGAAGTTCCAAAAAAATAAGGTTTTTTACTTTTTTATCACAGTCTCTTGTTTGTGAGTTGACTGAGAATGTGTACATTACTTCTAGGAGAGTATTTTGTTTTTTGAGGTTAGGTTTAAAGCAGTTGTGGGCAAAATTAATAAGTCGCAGACCCTTATCGGCTGAAGAATATGTGTGTACTAAAATATATATGTTTTAAAGACATTGACATTTATTTAGCGCAAAAGACAAAACCTCATTGCAATAAATCCATTTTTTACTTAAATTTAAGATAACTAAATTGATTTTGTGTAAATTGTCTTTAATTTAAGTAATTTTTTTTTACATTCTTTGTCAAAATCTATCATCTATCATTGAAATAAATCCATTTAATATTTAAATTTAAGATAATTTAGTTCATTTTATGTGAATTGTCTTTAATGTAAGTATATTTTTTTAATATTCTTTGTTAGAAATTAGAAATCATTAAAATAAATCCATTCTGTACTTCAATTTAAGATGATTTAGTTAATTTTATGTAAATTGTCTTTAATTTGTGTATGAAGAAAACAAATCGTTGAAATAAGTAAATGTTATACTTCAATTTAAGAGAATTTAATTATTTTATGTAAATAGTCCTCAATTTAAGTATAATTTTTTGCTCGAAGACTAATAATCATTGAAATAAATCCAGTCCGTACTTAAATTTAAAATAATTTAGTTCATTTTATATAAATTGTCTTCAATTTAAGTATGAATTGCCATTATTCTTTGTCAAAAATAATAAATCTTGAAAGAAATCCATTTTATACTTAAATTGAAGATAATTTAGTTCTGTTTATATAAATTGTCTTTAATTTAAGTATGAAGACAACAAAACAAATTTAAATTGTCTAAAATTTTTTTAAACTCTTTGTCAAAAACTGGAAATCAATGAAATAAATAAAGTTTGTACTTAAATTTAAAACAATTCAGTATATTTTAGATACACTGTCTTTCATTTAAGTATTACTTGGCTATATTCTTTTTCAACAATAATTCCATTGTATATTTAAATTTAAGATAATTTGGTTCATTTTATGTAAATTATCTATAATTTAATAATGAAGACAACAAATCATTTAAATAAGTTAATATAATAATTAAATTTAAGAGTATTTAACCGGTTGTATGTAAATTATCATAAATTTAGGTAAAATTTTTTAAATATTCTTTGTTAAAAACTAGAAATCATTTTAAATCCATTTTGTAGTTAAATTTAAGATAATTTAGTTAGTTTTGCATAAATTGTCATTAATTTAAGTATGAATTGTTTTCATTCTTTGTCAAAAACAAAGAAATAATTGAAATAAATTGCTGATTCTATGCAAAACTGTCTTTAATTTAAGTATGAAGGCAACAAATCATATTATACTTAAATTTAAGAGAATTTAATTAATTGTATGCATATGTTCTTTAATTTAAGTATGAACTGTCTTTATTCTTTGTCAAAAACTAGAAATCATTGTAATAAATCCATTTTGTACTTAAATTAAAGACAATTTAGATAATTTTATGTAACCCGACTGTATTTTCTGTAAGTACGAATTTTATTTATTTTATTGTTTTATTATCTTTAACGCCAAATAAATGCCATTGTCTCTCAATTTAAAGCCACCTATTTCAGTGTGTAAGAGAAAGAGAAATAGCCCGTCACTGCTTTAAACATACATATTATTATCTAAGGCCTTAAATAATAGTTTTTTTTTTCGATTTCTTCTCCTTATTGTTCCCAATTCTTCAGGTTTCTCTGTTCTGCCTTTCTCGATTTCTAATCCTTGTCAAATATTTCTCTCTCAAAGAGAAAATCAATCACTTTTTTGTTTAACAGTATGTATATTTATGTACTTACTCTTAATTCCTATTATCTCTTGTTTGTGTTCTTTATGTGTTTGCGGTGAGAGGGAGAGAGAGTTGAGTTCAGTTGAGTTACGTGAGTGTCAATGAGTGTTATTAGTGATTTGTGAGTGAGTTGGTTGGTTGGAAAACTAGTATCTGTAATTACTCGTAAATTCTAAATGGCTGCTAATCGATTGCGATGGCGGCATATCATCGTGCGTGAACTCGAATAGTGAACGATTGTTATCGACATTTGTAAAATAATTGAGATCGTTTGATTGTAGGTTGGCCGTAGTTAGTGGCTCCAGTGTAATCGTATCACAGTGATCGGCATTGAATGAACTAATTGTGGCCTCCACCGCTGTGCCCGGAAAAGCCGAATGACTACAGAAGCCCAATTGGGATGAGCTGAGCATGCTGCAGCATTCATCGCCATTCGTGGAGACAGCGGCAGCAGCTATGGCGGCAGCGGTGGGGGCATCATCCAGATGATGGAATGTGGGATCTTCCTTTTTAACGCAGTGCCTGCTGCTCTTGTTGCCATTGAGGATTTCAATGTTCATGGTGACCGTCTGTTGGGGGGCCATCAAGGAGAACATTTGCTGTTGTTGCTGGCCGCTGTCGCCGCCGCTGCTGCCGCCATTGTTATTGGGGTGGATAGCACCACTATGCTGTTGCTGATTGTGATGGAGATGTTGATGAGGATTGTTGTTGTGCTGTTCCTGATGCTGATGATGATGGTGGTGGTGTTGATGTTGGTGATGATGTTGGTTTTCACCCTCGGCAGCCAAGGATTGTCGGCAGCCATTGCTCGAACACGACGTCAGCGTGGTAAAGCTCTCCTGCTGAGGATCGTGTGTTTGGTTGCTCTCATCTTCCAGCCGTAGTAAATCATCACAGTTCAATAATTGGGGCGTGGCATTGCACGAGGAGGACGTGGAGGCATTGCAACTAAAAATGGAAAATTTCAAATTTGAATACTGCATTTGATCAGCAGCCGTTGTGGCAGAGGCTCCTCCCTGGGATTGTTGCTGCTGCTGGTGCTGCTGCTGTTGTTGCTGACTGGCAGGATGGAGATTGGCATCATTATTCACAATGCCCTGATGCTGGTGCTGATGCTGATGATGGTGATAGGAGGAGGTACAGTCGTTGTCTTCCAGCTCGCCACCCACCGATGTCTCGAAATAGCTGTCGGCGGTATTCATCATACTCAAAACGGCCTCGTCACAGTCGTCCTGATCGATGAGCTCGTTCTTGAATTGCAACGTACCAGCCGTTAGACTCGATAAACCCGGCAGCCTTTGGTGGAGGTGTGGCGGCTCATCGCCCAAATTGGTCACATGTAGCATCACATTTTCGCTGAGATCCGCATTCAGATCATCTGAGGTGTACAAATTGCTTGAGGTAATCTGAAAATCACTTGCTGTGGAGGAATTTAAATAACTACTGCTGATGTCCAGTTGATGGGGCGTGGTCTCCGCCGAGGCCATTTCATCATCGTCATCATAGTCGGTGGTGGTAGAGCTCATGTTCAAGGATTTGCAACTGTTATGGCGTTGCTTCTTGAATGGTGGCGTACCATTAGTATTGTTGCTGGCATAGGACAATTGGCTTGAGTTGTTGTGGTTGCTGCTGTTGTTGTTATTGTTGCTGCTGCTACCGCTGTTGGAAGAACGTTTACCTTTGCGTCCCGGCTTAGCCGGTCCACCGTTTTGTTGGCTTTTCTGCGAGGCGGTCGATGAAGAAGACGAATTTAATTCGGAGCTTTCATTGTGTCCACCACCCTCCTGGGAGCCTCCCTTGGCCGACGAAGAATTGGCACGAGCCAATTTCTTTTGAGGCCTATACTTGTAGTTGGGATACTCGATCATATGCAGCTTGCGCAATTTCTCTGCCTCCATAATATAGGGCTGTTTCTCCTCTTTGCCCAGCTGTTGCCATCTGCGACCCAATTCCTTGGAAATCTCGGCATTGTGCATATCGGGGGTTTTCTCGCAGATTTTGCGACGCTCCATTTGGCTCCACACCATAAATGCATTCATGGGCCGTTTAATGTGGCCGGGCGAATGTTTTTTAGTCTGCAAAGAAAGTAGAAGAAAACCAAGGGAAATTAGTGGAAATGTTGGTAGGGAAATAAGAAAAGCTAATGAACATTATAAAGTTTTGTTTACTAATAGAGACCTAAAAGTATTTAGAATAACAGCAGATTAATCTAATGTGTAAATAAGTAATATATCCCAAGACGAGTTTACGGTAAAAGCAGATTTATTTGCAGAAAGAAACAACAGTAAAAGAACTATATTTGCTTTAGCCGATTTATCTACTGAAAAGGTAAATCCCGAAAAAGATATGTTTATTGTAACAGCAAATTGATACGCTGCAGGAAAATTTCATTGTAACAGCAGATTTTTCTGCTGAGGAGCAGAACGTAGGCAACGGAAACATTTTTAAACACACATACAGTGCCAGTAGATTTACCTTCTAAAAATAATAGTTATACAAATAAAACGGCCCTTGGTTTAACATCAGTTCATCTGCAGAAGAATACAATCCCTTGAGGGAGGGAAATTTTTCTATCTGCAGATTTGACTGCTAAAAGATAAGTTTTTTCTGAATAAATAACAATGTTAGACAAAACAAATTTCACAGAAGATATTTAAACTGATAATGTTTCGTTTGTTAATGAAAACCTGAAAAGGATTAAAGTAACACCAGATGAATCTACTAAAGAGAAACAAATCTATTGTTATAGCAGACTTATCTGCAGCAGAAGTAAATCCCTAAAATTAAATGATTACTGAAGGTAAAGTTAATGGAACAGTAAGTAGATTTGCCTGCAAAAAAGCACAAAGTAGGCTAAGGAAATAGCTATTAGGCATATGCTGTAACATTATATTTACTTACTGAAAGAGAAAAGACCCGAAGCAACAAACCCGAAAGGGAAATGTTTCTGTGCAGATTCTGTGCAGATTCATCTGCACATTTGCCCTCTAAAAGAAAACTGAGGTGTTGGTAGCACAGAAAATATACCTTATTGTTTTCCAAACAAATAAACGCAGAAAAGCCCCGAGATTAGTGTACTGTAAGAGCAGACGTATCTGCTGAGAGAAACACAAAGAGTAAAAATATGTTTGCCAGATTTACCAGATTAAACGACTGAAGAAGAAAATTCCCGCAGATGAATGTTTACTGTAACAGTAAATCGGTATGCTAAAGTAAAACTAATTATAACTGAAAATATTTTTGCCGAGGGAAATCTTAATTATTATGAGAATACTGTAACAGTAGATTTGCCGGCCGAAAAAGGAAAGCAATGAAACGAAATCGATAACTGCTTTAGCAGCAGATTCTGCTCCGCTGTAAAATACAACCCAGAGGGAAGAATATTTCTTGCAACAGCAGATTCGTTTGCAGAAAACCACAATCCCGAAAGAGGAGTAGTTCTTCTAACAGCAGATTTGTCTGCTAAAGGGAAACTGGGGCAGTATAGGAAAAAAATGCCTTACTGTTTTTTTAGCTAAATAAAAATAGATTAATTTACTGAAGAAAACCCGTGATCACTCTACTGTAACAGGTGGCGCAAAAGTAACCTTTCGATGTTATGTTAGACGCGATTGGCGGTCAGCAGCTAACAGCTGATGCACCGTCTGGACTTTGTACGGAAACATCTTCAAATCTTGTACCAAAATTCGCTGTAGAGACCGTCGACTGATACCCATTTGCGTGGCACGTCGTTTGGTCGATGTCGACGGCGCTTCCATGACATCCTCGGCTACAGCAGCAATATTCTCTGCAGAACGGCTACTCCGGGGTCTGCCACGCCTGGCAGCATCTCGTGTCGTGCCAATCTCTTCGAGGCGAGCGGCTAAACGTCGCAGTGTTTCACCAGTAGGCGTTGGACGGCCAGGAAATCTGTGCCAAAGTCACCGACCGATTATTGGTCAAATAAATAGTCAGCAATATTCCGCGTTCTGGAGCAGTGTAGCGTAACATTGTTTATTAACGTGTATTTCGCATGTGTTTACTACACAAATGTCAAAACAGAACTGACATTAGGGGCCAATCGCAAAATTTATAGCATTTTCTGATAGGAGGATTACTTTTGCGCCACCTTGTATTTGTCATTCATTCTATTCATCTACGCCGAAGGAAAACTTCATTGTAAAAGTAAATTTTTCCGCTGAGGAGCAGAAAATAATCAAAGGAAATATTTGTGAGACATATTCTGTAGCAGAAGATTTACCGGCTGAAGAAGTAATGCTATAAAATAAAAACTACATTTGCTTTAACGACAAATTCATCTGCAGAAAAATTCAATCCTATGATAGGAATGCTTTTTTCTTAGAGCAGATGTACTTGGTGAACATTTGCTGTAACAGTCAACATAAATTTATCAGCTGGAAAAAGAGTAAAAGAAAAAGCGATATTTGCTTAACGCTAGATTCATCTACTGAAAAGGTAAATACGTATACTGAAGGAAAAGTTTATTGTAACAATAGATTTTTCTGCTGAGCAGCAGCAAATATTTGTTAGATATATTCTGTAGCAAAAGATTTGCCTGCCGAATAAATAAAGCAATAAAACAGAAATTACATTTGCTTATTCAGGCCCATTTGCTGAAAAATACAATCTCGTTTTATGTTTTATGTAACGGCCATTTTTGCCCGTAAAAAAAACTTCGAGCCCCCTAGTACGTAAACTATAAATACGTAATGACTAGATATAAAAAGATATGACTAGAAATATTTAAGTTTTAATGACTAAAGCTTTGTAATTCTCTGAGTAATACAGATTTGCAAGACATTCCAGATAACAAAAATAAATTCTTCTAAAGTCCTAACCCAAAAACAAAAACACCATCCATCCACCACCACCAAAACTAATTGCTCACATAGTCATGTGTCTGATTAAACATTAGACCAACAATTTCGCGTTTTGGGGGTCAATGTCCTCCCCAAGTTCAAGAGCAAACGTTTACCTAAAATTTCTTGACGTGTTTTCTATATATATTTAGAATGTTATCTCATTTTTTTTTGGCAAGTTCTTATCTCTGGCAATTATTTTTTTTTCACCACTTCTATGAAGTTCTGCGAAAGGCATAGATTTTGAAATTTTGGGAAAATATGTGAATATGTGCATTATTGCAGCAAAAAAAAAAGTAGACAAACAAAACCTAAATGATTCGCAAGTGTACGACGGCAGCGGCGGCGTTATATGCATTTAGAGACATTGTATAAATATATGGAATACAATGTATAATAATTAATAATAATAATAATAACGAAACGAAAAGCGCTTATGATAAGATTACTAACGAAAAAAAAAATCGCTGGAGTTCATTGACTCGCGGGAACACTTCATTGTCAAATGCTACTTTCGTAAATTAATAATAAAAAACAAAACCAACAACCACGAGCTGCTGCTGCTGCTGTTTAACTGCAATGGCAACAGGCTGCATGGGCCCCACAGCAGACAGCAGGAGATATTAGGGCTCGGAATTAATGCTAAACCCTTAACGATTTGCATATGTGTACGAGTATTTAGCATTTGAAGGGAAAAAGAGTGAAGCCATTAAAGAGAGAGCAGTGACACAAGAGCTTTAATCGCTCTTTCACAAGGCTCTGGAGTTTAGGGATTTACTTTGAACAAAACTATAGCATATTTTTAGGCTTAATATAAAAATGAAAGGAAACCTTGGGTAATTGTTGCAATAAATAGGATACATTGCCCCATGAACTTGTGTAATTGTATAAATATTGACAAATACAACTTGTGTAATAATGCAAAACATTGTTATAAACTTGTGTAATGATGTACGAGTACAAAGGGGTCAGAATTTTTAATATTAACCTATAAATAATATTATTTTTTGCTTAAAAAGTTTATCAAAAGTTGCTAAACGATAAAATAAGGTATTGCTATCATTTATTTTTCAAAAATATCAATTTTTCAAAATTTTGCGGGATTTGATACTTAAAAAAAATAATTTTAGATTTTTATGACATTTTTAATTTTCCTTCCTCAATTTTTTAAACTTCAAATCGCCATAAAATTTTGGAAAATTGTTTTTCAAAAAATTAATGTTAGCGATATCTTATTTTACAATTTAGAAACTTTTTATTAACTTTTAAGGCAAAACTAAAATTTATAGTTTAATAATAGGCTTTAATCAAAATAAATTGAAGTTAAATATTTTTCCAAAATACGATGTGACTGATTTTACTCGGTTCATTATTTAGAAAGAAATTTGTGGATTTTGAAAAACTTGGGTAATAGTTTTCCAACTGATTTTAAAAGGTATTTTACTCAATTTTAATTGTCTTTTAGATTTTCGTATAATATCTCAGCTTTATAAGAGCTTTTCGTAAAAGACAGTTGGTGAAAAAGCTTTGCGACTTTTTAAATTTGTCTAATAATTCACAAAGTCCATATATAATACAAACAAAAAATATTTATGTACGAATTTTTTAACTTTCAAGATCACTTTAAAATTTGTTGCAACTAAAATAAATTTCCTTTTTTCGAAGATTGCCGATAACGAAGCTTTGTGAATTTTCTAAAAAACTTGTGTAATAATTTTAAACTTATTTAAAAAAAAAATCAAAAAAATCTTGTGTAATAATTTTCGAAATGAAAACAAAATAAGTTTTATTTAAAAAATGCGTTACTTAGGTCTCTATAACGTATCAGCGTTTTCCAATAAGATGATTTCTTTGAAAAAAAAAACACAGTTATTGTTAAGGAAATTCAAAAGTTTTGTAATTAATGTGAAGTACAATCAATACAATTAAGTTCTAAATAAAACGTCATTCAAATGGCCTCCACGGCTTTTCTGCAGGAACGAATCAAATTTGATGAATCAAATTTTCGAGCACTTTTTCCACTAAATCAAGTCGTATGTCATGAATCGAACGTTCAATATTGACTTGTAAAGCTGGAAGAAAGTCTGGTTTATTTCGAAAGACCAATGACTTTAAATAACCCCACAAGAAATAGTCTAATGGTGTTAAATCACAACTTCTTGGAGGCCATTCCATATCACAATTTCTTGAAATAATCGAATCTCCAAACTTTTCTCGCAACAATTCAATTGTTTCATTTGCTGTGTGGCACGTAGCCACAATCGGTCAATGGCAAAAAGAAAGACGTTAACGAGAGCTAAAATATTGCTCATGGGTGTCAAGGTTGTAGGTCGACTGGAAAGTGGTTTTTTGTTGGATTTAAAAAACAAATGGACTTTGCATAATTTTCAAATGTGAACGAAAAGTTTGTTTTTGCTGTACCTCCTTAACGGTTCGTCGGATCGGAAATAGTAGGTCGACTGGAAATTTTTTTCTTTTTGGATTTAAAAAAATGGACTTAGCACACGAAAAGTTGCAATTGGAGAACGATTATTTTGATAGTAAAACTGAACGGATCGGGAATCTGTGAATGACAAAAAGATAGCTCTTAACGAGAGCTAAAATATTGCTTATGGGTGTCAAGATCGTAGGTCGACTGGAAAGTGTTTTTTTTTATTTAAAAAACAAATGGACTTAGCATCATTTTCAAATGTGAACGGAAAGTTTATTTTTGCTCTAGCTCCTTAACGGTACGTCGGATCGGGAATCGGTCAATGGCAGATAGATAGCTCTTAATTAGAGCTAAAATATTGCTCATGGGTGTCAAGGTCGTAGGTCGACTGGAAAGTGTTTTTTTTTTTATTTAAAAAACAAATGGACTTAGCATCATTTTCAAATGTGAACGGAAAGTTTATTTTTGCTCTAGCTCCTTAACGGTACGTCGGATCGGGAATCGGTCAGTGGCAAAAAGATAGCTCTTAACAAGAGCTAAAATATTGTTCATGGCTGTCAAGGTCGTAGGTTGACTGAAAAGTGTATTTTTTTGGATTTTAAAAAATAGAACTTAGCGCACGAAAAGTTGCAATTGGAAAACGATTATTTTGATAATAAAACTAAAAAAAATTTTAAACGTTGTTCTTGCGTATGTCTCTCCATGATGAAATTGTAAACACTACTGAATACAAAGAAAAACAAATGACAAATCATGACATATTACAAACGGCCGAAACGTCACTTCAAAATTATATCATTCCTATTGGAAAATCCGTTATTTGTATTTTAAATAATGTAATAAATTAATTTAAGTCATCCAATTAAGAACAGAATGTACCAACAAAAAAAACGCAACAAATTTAGAATACCTACAAAAAAAACCTGGTTTTACTGGGAGCATGATTTAGCCTTAAATTTGTACATTTTTATAAACTTTTGTAATAATACTCGTATAAAAGTTTTTTTAAAATGTGTTTAAAGCTAATTATTTTTGGTAGATAATAGGTAATTAAACTTTTTGCCAGAGCTTTTCATGAAAGCTTGTCATAAAAGCTTTGAGAAAGAAGCTTTATGTAGTATTTAAAAAAAGATGTATAGTTTTTTACAATTTTATAAAGTGGATTCCTATTAATTTATAATATTTTTTATACCCTACACCACACTGTGGCGATGTCCGTCCGTCCGTCTGTCCATGTAAAGTTGTTCGTCGACTACAGGTCGCAATTGCACTCCGATCGTTCTGAAATCTTGCAGTTTAGAGTATTTCGCGGCTGTTAAGATCGCTATTGAATTTGGTTGAAATCGGTTCAGATTTAGATATAGCTCCCATATATATCTTTCGTCCGATTTGGCCCTTTAGTCCTATAGAAGCTGTATTTTACATCCAATCGTTTTGAAATTTAGAATGGTAGAGTTTCTTGATCCATGAACCAACATTGCCGAATTTGAAGAAAATCGGTTAAGATTTAGCTATAGCTCCCATATATATGTTTCGTCCGATTTGGCCCTTTAGTCCTATAGAAGCTGTATTTTACATCCGATCGTTTTGAAATTTAGAATGGTGAAGTTTCTTGATCCATGAACCAACATTGCCGAATTTGAAGAAAATCGCTTAAGATATAGCTATAGCTCCCATATTTATATTTCGTTCGATTTTGTTCTTTAGTCCTGTAGAAGCTGTATTTTACATCCAATCATTTTGAAATTTAGAATGGTAGAGTTTCTTGATCCATGAACCAACACTACCGAATTTGAAGAAAATCGGTTAAGATTTATCTATAGCTCCCATATATATGTTTCGTCCGATTGGGCCATTTAGTCCTATAAAAGCTGTATTTTACATCCAATCGTTTTGAAATTTAGAATGGTAGAGTTTCTTGATCCATGAACCAACATTGCCGAATTTGAAAAAAATCGGTTAAGATTTTGCTATAGCTCCCATATATATGTTTCGTCCGATTTTGTTCTTTAGTCCTATAAAAGCTGTATTTTACATCCAATCGTGTAGGTGGTGTAGGGTATTATATAGTCGGCACCGGCCGACTTTAGCCTTTCCTTACTGGTTTAAAACATTTAATATGTTTTAGTCATAGTCATGGTATCCTTTAGGCCAATGAGAAAGAAGCCACATTTGTGAACTTTTAAAAAACTTGTGTAATAAAATACAAAATTTTTTTAAAATATCTTTCAAGCCAAATAAAATGTCTTTTTTTGGTGGATAATAGGTGATTGGCTTTATTAGATCTTTTTTTATGAAAGCTTGTTTGGGAAATAAGCTTTTTGACATTTCTAAATCATTCTTTTATAGTTAAAGTTCTTAAATAAATGTGTATACTATTTTTCTACGATCATGATTTAGCACAAATACAATGTGAAGTTTTAGAAACTTGTGTGTAAAGCTTACAAAATTATTGTAAATTATGCTCAAGCGAAATTAATGGCTTTGTTGGTAGGTAATAGGTAATTAAGCTTTATCAGTGTTTCTCATGACATTCTTTTTGACATTTGTTAAAACTTCTTTAGTAGTTATACATTTCTGAAATAAATTCATATAATATTTTACTCGCAGCATGATTTAGCAAAAAACATGTGTATTTTTAGAAACTTGTGTGTTCTAAGTTTAGAATATTATTTTAAATTAGGCTTAAAGCCAAATAAATAAGCTCCAAAAGTTTATCAATGCCTTCCATGAAGCTTGTTTAAGGAAGAAGCTTTTTATTATTTCTAAAAACTTTTTTAATATTTTACAAATTTTATTTAAAATGTAAAAAATGCATTTAATAGAAAGAAATCGAAAATTAAGCTTTATATAAGCTTTACATAACAACCAGTTCATTAAAAGCTTTCAGCTGAAGTGATACTATTATGTCTGTGATAAGATGATGTAACGTTTACCCGAGTTCATTTCTTTTTGCGGCATTTTGTAACTGATGCACTTAATGCAATTTACATTATCTAGGTTATCATCTGAGGGCGCGCGCGTTGGGCAAATAAATGGCCTCATTCTTCTTCAACGAGAAGTGAGGTCTTAGCAATTTTATATTTAATTGTAAAGAAAAGATAATAAAAAAAGGTATATACAGCCCAAAAACAGCTCCCTCTGCAGCAGATGGCGTCATCCTCATTAATATGATTAATGTTTGGCCATCTCAATCATCATCATCTGCTCCTCCTGACGCATTAAGACTTTAATTTGGCTAAGGCTTTCAACTTCCGTTGTAAGGTAAACAGAAGCGGGTTATGCACTTACTACCGCCGAAAACAAAATTTATTATTATTGTTATTATTTACTTATTCTCCCAGACCAACAGCGAAAAAAAAATTAGGTGTCATTCACTCCAGACCAAATGAAAAAAAAAAGAAAAATAAGTGTCGGTGGTGAAATTTACCTTGAATCAAAAAAACACCCTTAAAGCTTTTGCGGGAGGGCAGGGAAAATATTTTTTTCCTTCAATCTTTTGGATTGATTGATTTTGCGTTTGCAATTTACGAGTATAGAGCTTATTTTTCCAGTATTTTCCTTATTAATCAGTCATTAAACTTAGATAAAAATGGCGGTATTGCACGCTCGGCGAGTGCACTTTATCAATTTGCGCGATGCGGTGGCGGCGATTCTACCTATACTTGTGTACACTCGCACTGTATAGGAGATATCCATAAAAACAAATTTAATTCATTTAAATATGTGATATGTATAGTACGTACATATGTACTTGTACTCGTATGTACGTATGCTGTTTATAGAAAAAACACGCTTTATTATTTTCCTGTTAAATATTTATAAATGGATTTTGTAAATAAGCAAATGGGGCGGCCGGGCATTACGGCGTCGAGCAGAGATAATTGCAAACGATCTCTACACACAGACAGACAGACAGACGGAGCCACAGCAAAAGGCCTTGAATTCAAGTTTCAGTATATAGACTATAGAGTACTAGCCGAGAGCACCGAGCACCAAAGACCTTGAACCACAATTTAAGTAGATGTACTAGAACGAAACTTCTTCGTCTTCGTCTTCTTCAAGGCTAGGCTAATGTTGTGCTTAGATATTAAAAAATAGCTTTGACGACTTTGAAAGGTAACAATTGGCAAAAATTTTGAATTAAAAATAAAACATCGTTAAATTTGTTCTCTACTGAAGTAGAAAGAATTCTCAATGCCAAAAAACACTATAAACTAATAGAAGGGTCAAATTCAAGTTCTGCAAACAAGGAGAATTATGGAATTCAAAAACAGGAGCACAAATTTAAAATAAATATGGAATTGGAAAAATCAAATACCCAAAAAACAAAAACAACTAAAAATTAAGCAAAATATGAGCAAAAAAAAATCAAATCAAAATTTACATGAATTGGATATTTACATGAATTGGATACAAAATTTAGAACTAGAAATAGAAAATATGAAAGGATCCCACCCACCCAGGAAAATAATTGGTTGGAATTCGATAGTAACAATAAAAAAAATAGTACTAGCAACAAAAAGTATATTGCCTACACCGTCTGTTGGTTGTATTTATATATACAGGGTGGCCGATATGTAATGTAACAAAGTAAAGCGCTATATTTTTTTAATTTTTTTTAAATGTTATTGTTCAAAAGCAAAAAAATGTCGGAAATAACATAAAATTTTAGAAACAGTTTAGATGTGTTCGAATTGGCCACCTTTGGCACGAATTATGGCCTTCAAACGGCCGACAAGGCCATCACAGGCTGCACGAAAGTGGCTCTGCGGTATTTTGGCCCATTCCCGGCGAAGCGCCGTCTTGAGATGATCGATACTTTGGTATTTTTTAGTGCAAACCTTACTCTCTAAAATGCCCCAGGCGCAAAAGTCCAACGGATTGAGATCCGGAGATCTTGGTGGCCATTGTGCGGTAGAGATGAAGCGAGGAACCTCCTTTTTAAGCCATTCTTGGTTGACGCGTGCTGAGTGCGATGGTGCTGAGTCCTGTTGGAATGTCCATGGTCTGCGGCCGAAATGTTTGTCTGCCCAGGGCTTCAATACTGTCTCTAGGACATTTTCCCGATAATATTCGGCATTTATTTTGACCCCATGGTCGATGAATACGAGCGGGGAGCGACCATCGGCCGTTACGGCGGCCCACACCATTACCATCGGCGGCGCTTGAGTTCTGGTGGCCAATCGAAGGTGTCAATTTTCAGCTGACCTCTTTGGCAAGTAAACCCGATCATTTTGTTTGTTCACAAGCTGCTCAATTTGGAATGGCTTCTCATCGGAGAAAACCAAATTCGGTAACTGGCCACTTTCGTGCAAGCGAAGCAACTCCTTGGCTCTTTCCAGTCTAACTTTTTTTGTGCATCGGTGAGCTCTTGCACTTGTTGGAACTCCAATGGCTTTAGTCCAAGCTCATTTTTTAATATGTGTTGTATCCGTTCTCGCGATATGTTCAGATCACGAGCATTTTTTCTACCACTGCGGCGTGGATTTCGATCAAATCTGGCCTTCACTTTTCGGATCATTTCTGGTGTTGTTACCGTTTTTTTCGTCCACTTTTTGGACGCGATGCAACACTGCCAGTATCACGGTAACGAGCAAAAGATTTATTCACATTTAAATGATGTAGGGCTCTAACGATAGCCACTTGTGTTTTTCCACCCAAATATAAAGCAATCACACTATCACGCTTGAATTCCATTACGAATAACTTTTTTTCTGAATGCAATAGATCAAAATGCTTTTGTAAGCTTGTAACCAATAAAATTAACTGGCACTGAAATAAATCTGTCAGCTATCAGACTAGCGGTTTAGAAATGATAGCAACCTGAAGTTGGATGCAATACATATCATCCACCCTGTAAATAGTTGAAACAACAATAATAACATGGCTACGATCAAATAAAAATGCTTGCAAATAAATCGATGGTTGCATCAATCGAATTAAGATTGTTTTTTTTTCACTGACACTCGGTTAGTTGTGGTAACCACTTTCAAAAAACTTTCATTATAGTACCATATGGTCGATTTTTGGTTGTGACAACCAATGTTTTATTCTTGACAACAGAAATTGTATCAATAGACCAAAGATTATTATTGCAACGAATAATTGGTTAGTACAACAGAAAAAATATTAATAAATAATCGTTTTTGGTTATCCCAATAATGTCCCAAATTTAAAATAATTAAATGCATTTTGGGGAAATACAACCGAAAGATTGGTTGCTGTTGTTGTTGTTTTGCTGATACATGACAAACAAAAAATAAAACTACTCGACATAAAAAAACTTCAACATTTTGTTCAAGAACGATATAGGTAATCAAAAATAATCTCGTGTGGATAGTAATGTAATCTCGTGTGGATAGTAGTCAAGCACTTCTCTGGACATTAATTAATTTACTGGCGATGATGGTGAAAAGTATTTACAAAAACATATTTATTATTCTAAAGGTAAGTACAGACGATTTGCAGATCGGACAACATTGCCAGAAAAATGGCGGAAAAATGCAACCCTGTGAATTTACAACCGTGTGAACATACAATTTTTGTTTTGCAACGTTAGCAGAAAAGTCATTTCGAGATAATTTGCTGATTGTTATATGTGCGAAGTTTATGCATGTGACAACGGCGCCATTGCCAGAAAATCATTTTATTTGCAACACTGTCTATAATGTATTTTTATTGGCAATCCTGCATATACATAAATATTTACAAAATATATTGTAAATATATGAAATTGTAATGTTTTCTTGCAATCGTCTGAACTGTCAATTGACCTTTGCCTTGCAATCTGACATTGCCCGTATATTTGCAGCACTTTAACAGGGTTGATAACGTTTACCGATCTGGCAATCGTCTATACTCAGCTTAAAAGTCATATTTTACAACGGTTGTGCCATTTTCAACACATTTTTTAAATTTTGATGTTCTTCTTTTCCACTAACTAGGGATTGTATTAACTGCACTAACTGGCGTAATTCTACAAGTGACGTATTTCCACTAACTGGTACAATAGCAGTGTTAATATAATAGTAAGAAAAAGCCGACTTAAATATTTTGTAAATATATTTAATATTACATATAAATTTAATATTTACACTATTTCTGTAATTTTCAATAATTTTTTTTTTAATTTTGTCAATATCTTTTCTTTAATACACAAATAATTGCAACAATCTCTGAAAAAGTGAGTTGCCATACTGGAAATATGTATAGATTTCCAACAATTTTCATACTGGCAACAGCATACACGAATTAGTCAAGCGGGAGACTCTATCGAGAAAACTAATGGTGATTTCATTTCTGCAAAGAAGTGCACAATTTTTGTTGCCCTTTTCCCATAAACTGGACTTTTATACCACATTTTGGAATTATGAAATAGGAGTTAAGTTCAATTCGAGGGAATACATCAGTTCCACTTGAAGAGGGGAAATATTTTTCAGAATTTCGCACGATCACCGGTCTTTTCTTCCAAATTGCAGATGATGGTACCTTCAGGCATCTGAGAGACAGGCATCACATTGCCAATTTGGAGGGTAGCTTTACGACCGCAGTAGACGAATTGTCCAGTGTGCATACCTTCGGGAGCAATAAGGAGCTCCTTTTTTTCAGAAACGAAATCACCATAAGTGATTATGCTGTAACCTTAATGCTTTGTAATGATTTTTAATATTACAAGAATTTTTGATTAACGGAATTGATTTAAAAATAAATAAATTTAACAAAGATTACCTAATATGCTAGAAAGCTTTAATAAATTAATATAAAGTACTTAATTAGAATGAATAATGAGCTTAAAGCTTTTATGTTAAAAATCATATGCATAAAGAGGGCTTATAATGAATAATGAAAGGATCCCTTTAGTAAGCTTAAAGCTTGAAGCTTTTATGGTAATAAACCTATTTATAAAGAGGGCTTAAAGCTTGTGTAAAGCCATTTTATGCATTAAAATACTGTTCTGATTTAAATGCTTCCAACATTTATTTAAAACTATATTAATTTAATGAAAATTACCTACAAAGCTATAAAGCTTTATAATACACAGAAAAAATTGTGTCTTAAATTAAAGATTTGTGCCAAAGACGTCAATAATCTTTGATATAAGTACGTTTTGTACTTAAAATTAAGAAAATTTACTTAATATTAATGAAAGTTTTATATTTTAAATACAAAGTGTACTTATTTTAAAGACTAAGGAAGTCTTTGGCGCCAGTCTTTCATTTTATGGCAAATTTTTTTCCGTCTAGCTTTAGTTAAAAATGCTTTATAGCTTTGCTTTATATAATGATTTATAAAGCTTTATACTTGCTTTAAGTACAAATGATTTACTAAAAAATTATGTCCTTAAACAGATTATATTGAAACGTTTCCAAATGTGAGCTTAAAGCTTTTTTGAAATTTGAACTGAGAGGGAAGTGTTTTAAAATTGTAAAAATTCAAGAAAACATCTACTCTGTTCACAAGTGGCAAACCTTATGCCATAGCCAACACATCATTTTTATCGATGAAGCGTATCCTAAAGAGAAATACGCAATAACAGAATGTATTGACTATATAATAATCGTAAAACATCTCCAGACCTAGTACACATGCTGCGATTGGGGCTGGGAATCGGGCCATTGTGGGGCAAGAGGATGAGGACGGGTGGATTGTTCACCCCATACGCCAAGAGTGCAAGCACACAGGCTGTCAGTCTCCCCCACACCCCAAGCAGAAGAGCAGTCATGGGAACATGTGTATGTGTGTAAAGTGAATGCATTTGTTGTGTTTGAGCGTGTGTATGTATACTTGTACATAAACTCGAATATATTTCCTCTATTACAAATTAAAAGGCCGTTCGTCAGTCTGTGCGTCCATCCATCGTGCAATGTGTAAGGCCCCCCGCTTGGTGGCACTCATTTAAACGGTCGATAGCTTTCAGCAGAAACGTCGTAGCATCAGAAGAGGCGGTGGCGTTGGCGGCAGACCCCTCCAAAAAAACGTAATAAGAAATCTGTCAATTATTTTTGCTTATTTTCAAGACATTATACTTTTGCGCCTGAGTGTGTTCTACATTCGGAGAAGTGCATTTTTTTTCGCTTGTTTGCTTGGTCATTACTTTTAGTGGGTGGTTGACATATGTTGTGTGTCTAGGCAGGCTATTTGGTTGGGGAGGACTGAAAGAGGATTTGGTGGGTGGGGGTTGGGGGTGTATGACTAAACGATGAGGCAAAACAAATGGCACCTGTAAGGAAATGTTTTACAGTGTGAATGGACCCCAAGATTTTATAAACACTGACAGTTAGTCAATTAGTAACGCAAAGCATATTTATCATCCACCCAACCTACACATCATCGCCAATATTCACCGGACAATGAGAGATAGACTCGAGTCCAGGAAAACGAAATAAAAAATGAAAAATCATTTTCACAATATAAAACAATTTTTGATGAATATTCCTCTAGAGACAAGACAAATAGAAATTGTCAAGATGTGTTTTGGAAAAAAAAGTAAGGGAAAGTGGAAGGCTCTTTTTCTCGGAAACAAAAAATGCAATGACATAAAATTAAGATTTATTTTTGAGAAGCAATAAAATAATATACAAAAAAGTACAACATTTTATAATTTGTCATTTATGGTGCAAAAAAAAAAAAAGAACCGAGCAAACCCATGATTCATGAGTTTTTATAGAAAAATCCCATAAATCACTTCTTTTCAGGTCTATAAGCTTACTGTGGAATTGAAATAATAAATCAAAAAGATCTTGATTTTATTTTATGTCATGCAATTTCCTTTTCCGCACAAACGAGAAACGTGATTTTTTTCACTCCCACAAAATTCTTTGATCTCATCAACGTTTCACCTGCAGGTGAATGTCCTTTTTAAGGCTTTGGGGGTCATCGGTCTCAAAATTTCTATGAAATAACATTTTAATGGAAAATTATTCCTAAAATGACATTTTGCAGATTGCAAAAATATTGTCTCGATTTATTTTTGTTTCTTTTTTTTTCAGAAAAAGGAAACAAAGACGCGCAGTTTCCCTAAAAGGAAAACGCCATTAGATGATTTTTAATGCAATGTGTTGTTGTTGTCATTGTTTGACATTTTTATGTTGGACAACCAACCAGGAAGCGGTCATAGACATTAAGACGACGAAAAAATAGCAAAAAATAGAATGATTCATACATAAGAAAAATATTGTTAGATTTTAGAAATTTAAAGTAATTTTTTTAATTGATTTAAAATTTAGACATATTTTAAAATTAGAAATCTTGAAAAGAAGGAGAAAATATCTCATAATATATGTAGATTTTAAATCAAAAGACTTAAAGATGACAAAAAATGTGAGAAATAAGAGGTATACATTCCTAAAGGTATGTTTAGACGATTGCCTGATCGGACAACATTGTCCGAAAAATGGCGGAAAAATGCAACCCTGTGAACGTACAACCGTGTGAACAAACAATTTTTGTCTCGCAACGTTGGCAGAAAAGTCATTGTGAGATAATTTGCAGATTTGTTGATGTGCGAAGTTTATGCATGTGACAACGGCGCCATTGCCAGAAAAACTTTTTATTGGCAACACTGTCTATAAAATATTTTAATTGGCAATCCTGCATATAAATATTAACAAAATATATGAAATTTGAAGGTTTTCTTGCAATCGTCTGAACAGTCAATTAACATTTGCCTAACAACCTGTCAATTCCCGTACATTTGCAACAATTTAACAGGGTTGATAACGTTTGCCGATCTGGCAATCGTCTGTACACACCTTAAGAGGTATTCTCTGCCAGATTTTAAATTTTTAATTAGATATATTTTTAAATTGATTGAAGTTGAAAATCACAAACAAATTTTTAATAATTTAAAAAATTTTTTTTTGCAAAACCTAAAAAATTTTTAAAATGTCAAATAAATTGAGAAAATTGTACTTAAATAAAAAATAAATTTTTAATAATTTAAAAAATTTAAAAAAAATAAAAATTCAAAAATTTTAAAAAATACAACAAAATTAAAAATATCTAAAATTTTCAAGAATTCAGAAAATTGAAATAGTTTGCAGATTTTTAATTAGATAATTGTTTTTTAAATGTGTTGTTGTTATTTATTGTTGGTCTGTGCTTTTGTTATTCAGTCAGAATTTATTTGGTTCGAGACCATATATTTCACTTAATTTCTGTCTATTGCAAAAAAGTAAAAAAAATAAATAATTCAGAAGAAAAATGATTTAACATTTTTTTTTTTTTGCGAAATTTAAAGAGTTCGTAAAAATTCAGATCAAATATAATTTTTTAATGATTTAAAAAAAAAATTAGGTCTCAATAGGTTTCAAATTCAGAAAATTTAAAAATTTTGCAAGGTTTTAAATATAAAACAAATAATTCAAAACAAAAATAGAACTAATGATTTAAAAATGTTTTTTTGCAAAATGTAAAAAATTTGTAAAAATTCAAATCAAAAATTAATTTTCAATGATTTCACAAAAATAAATTTTTAATATTATCACAATTTTTTTTTAAATTATTTTTAAAATATTTGCCAGATTTTAAATTATATTTTTAATTATGTATATTTTTTTAAATTTAAAAAAATAGCTATGTAATTCAATTCAAAAATAAATTTTTAATGATTTAAATAATCTTTTTTTTTGCAAAATTTTAATATTTTTTTAACAATTCAGGAACATTACTCAACAAAAATATTTTTTCTAAAATTAAGAAAACTATTTTAAAAAATGTATAAAAAATTTAAACAAATCAAAACAAGTCTTGCCACAATAGTAATACAGGGTGTCTCAAAAGAAAGTTTACATTTAGTGGATTACATTATTTATTACATACACAGAGCGAAAAATTGGCCTTAATATAAATTTTTTTTTTTTCTAATCTTTATATTAAGGCCAATTTTTCGCTCTGTGTATGTAATAAATAATGTAATCCACTAAATGTAAACTTTCTTTTGAGACACCCTGTATTACTATTGTGGCAAGACTTGTTTTGATTTGTTTAAATTTTTTATACATTTTTTAAAATAGTTTTCTTAATTTTAGAAAAAATATTTTTGTTGAGTAATGTTCCTGAATTGTTAAAAAAATATTAAAATTTTGCAAAAAAAAAGATTATTTAAATCATTAAAAATTTATTTTTGAATTGAATTACATAGCTATTTTTTTAAATTTAAAAAAATATACATAATTAAAAATATAATTTAAAATCTGGCAAATATTTTAAAAATAATTTAAAAAAAAATTGTGAAAAAAAATTTTAGCCAAAGACATCCTAATCCTCAAAGTAAGTACATTTTACACCATTCAAAAAAATGGAGACAATTTTGGCAGATTTTAAATTATTTTTTTGTTCAATCAAATCAAAAATAAATTTTTAATAATTCAAAAAAATGTTTTTTTTTGCATAGTTTAAAAAATTTATAAAAATTCCAATCAAAAATAACTTTTTAATAATTTCAAAAACAGTTTTTACAAAGTTTAAAAAAAAAATTAAAAATTAAGAATAGATTGTCAGATTTTAAATTATATTTTTTTAAATTAAAAATAAATTATTCAAATCAAAAATAAATGTTTAGTGGTTTAAAAAAGGTTTTTTTTGCAAAATTTAAAAAAATTGTAAAAATTCAAATCAGAAACAATTGTTTAATGACTAAAATTTTTGTTTTTGCAAAATTTCAAAAATTTGCAAAAAAAATTTTAAAAAAAATGGGAAAATTTTGAATGATTTTAAACTATAAATTTCTTTAAATTGAAAAAATAGGTATGTAATTCGAATCCAGATTACATTTTTAGTGATTTAAAAGAAACTTTTTTTGCTAAATTTTAATTTTTTTTAACAATTCAGAAAGATTTTTCATCAAAATTAATTTTTCTAAAATTACGAACACTATTTTTAGCAAATATACATATAAATAAAATAAATAAATAAATTGGCCTTAATAAAAAGATTAGAGCCAAAGACATGCTAATCTTCAAAGTAAGTACATTTTACACTATTCAAAAAAATTGAGAAAATTTTGCCAGATTTTAAATTATTTTTTTTGTTAAATTGAAAATAAATACATTATTTAAATCAAAACTAAATTTATAAAGATTTAAAAAAATGTTTTTTTTGCAAAAATTTAAAAAAATTATAAAATTTCAAATAAAAAATAATTTTGTAATGATTAAAAAAAAAACATATTTTTGTAAAACTTTAAAAATTTGTAAAAAACTTAAAATATTTGTAAAAATTCCAAAAAAAAAAATTGGAAAAATTTTGTCGAATTTGGAATTTCAAATTATATATTTTTAAATTTATAATAAATTAATAATTCAAATCAAAAATAAAATTTTAATGATGCAAAAAAAATTTTTTTTTAATTCATAAAAATTTCTCATCAAAAAATATTTTTTTTATAATTAACAAAGCTATTTTTTAGCAAATATATAAAAGTTTAAACATATATAAATGTCTTAATAAAATACTACTACAGGGTGTCTCAAAAGAAAGTTAATTTGTATTTAATGAATGGGATTATTTATTATATACACAGATAGAAAATCTGGCCTTAATTTAAAGATTAGAGCCAAAGCCTAATATTTAAAGTAAGTACATTTCATAATAAAAATTAAGAGAAATTCCTTAATATATGTATGCGAGTTCTTAATAATAAGTAAATTGTCTTTAAGCATAAAATGTAGATATTTTAAAGATTAGGGCGTCTCTGGCTTAAATATTTAAATTAAGATTATTTTTTCTGTTTGTGTAAGCATTCGCAGACGAAATGTTTGATTTTTTTTCCAGTTAAAGATACTTCTTTATTTTAAAGAAGAACATTCTGCTTAAGAATAAAGAAACTTTCTTTGGAATAGAGAAAATGTGCTTTAAAATAAAGAATATGTGTCTTTCACATGTCATACTAAAAAAAATAAGACAAATTCCGTAATATTTGTATGTGAGTGATTAATATTAAGCAAATTATCTTAAAGCACGAGATGTTATTAGAGATAAGGTCGTCTTTGGCTCAAAAATTTAGATTAAGGTAATTTTTTTGTGTGCGAATTCGCAGAATTAAAAAAAAACATTCGCACAAAATGTTGGATTTTTTCAGTTCAAGATACTACTTTATTTTAAAGAAGAACATTCTGCTTAAGAATAAAGAAAAGTTTGATTGGAATAAAGAAAATGTGCTTTAAAATAATGTATATGTTTATTTCACATTTCGTACTAAAAAATTAAAACAAATTCTTTAATATTTGTATGTAATTCTTTAATTTTAAGTAAAATATCTTCAAGGATGAAATATAATAGAGCGATGAATAAAATATGTAGATTAGAGCGTCTTTGGCTCAAATCTTAATATGTTTTTAATTTATAATAAAATGTACAACGATACAAAGCTATATTCCCCAAGATTTGCAGAATCATAATTATTTATTAGTTTACTAATGGTGAATTCTTTTCTGCAAAAAAGTGCAACACTTGCATTGCCCTTTTTCCGAAAACAGCACTATTATATCGCTTTTTTGAAATTTTAGTTGTGCTAAATTCGAGTAACTTAATTACCAAATTTCAAAAATGTATCACAAAAGTGCCGTTTTCGGGAAAAGGGAAATGAACATGTTGCACTTTTTTGCAGAAAAGAATTCGCCATAAGTTACTCGTATTTAGAAAAAGTGTGTTATTTGGAAACTCAAAAAGTGACAACCAAATCAAATGCTGTCAATTCTAAATTTTGCGCCTAAAATTAGGCATGAAAAACAAAACCAAAATGCAAGTAAACAAAAAAAAATAATTTGATCATAATTTTCACCAAATCTAGTTATCCTACAGTTAGAGCTAATCAACATTTAGAGATTTTTTACTTTCAGTTAGTTCTTTTCAGAAATTGTTAAAATTCGGCTAAATGTCGATATAAAAGAAGGAAAACAGAAAATATTTATTTATCTATACTTGAATGTGCTTCAAAACGAGAGTGAACTAAGTACATACTCTAATTTTAATTAGATACTCAAATATTTATTCAAATCTATTATCATATTTAAGTTGTCTCCCTGTTCACCATTTACTCATACATATTTTTCAAATCTCTGTTACCTAGTGTAACTAATCGAAAGCACGAGTCAGCCAATATTTTTCCATTCAACGAAATCTTCAATTGATTGCAATGGTTCAATGGCCTTTGGGCGGTCTGTGTATTGCAATATTTATTGGGTATTGGGTCTGATAACACAAAACACACGAGGCGAACGAAGTTTGAAGTTTTTGGTTGTTTTGAAAATTCAAATCATTCTTACTCCAGCTGGGTTTTAGCAGAGGAGGGGGTCGGGGCAGGTGGTGATGATGGTTGTTTGGAGAAAACAAATTTCCATTTACAAATATATTTTATTTATTATTTGGGATATTTGAATTCGCATAACAAATAAATTCAATGCGGCTCTTCAATTGTTTTGAATTTAGACTCAGCAGCAATCAATTTTGAATATTTGTTTAAATTGTTAAAGCGATAGGGGGAAGAGGGATTTTAATTTTGTAGAATCAGAAAAATGCCCTGAAACAAAATTGTTTGCATTACTCTTCACGACTATTTGAATGAATGCTTATGTCGTGTAATATAAATTCTTCATTTCATACATACATATATTCATATACGATGTATATATATTTCACAAGTGTCACATTTCAAAATTGAAATTTATAAAGACACAACAACTTCAAGACTGTGTAAACAAATAACTGCTAGGAAATTAGTTACCTAAAAAATGCTACAATAATCCCTAATATTGTAGATGCTCTGAAAATAATTTATGGAAATTGCAGATTTTTTTCCCTTAAGGAATCTCTAAAAAAAAATCTCCATCTTGAGTTATAATGCAATGTATCATATCTATACTACATTTAATGCTATTTAAAACAACAATTTCTAAATAAAATAACATTTATAGTTATGGTGGAACTCTTGAACGCAATATGTGATTTATTGCTGTGGTTTAGGATTTAAAAATATTTTTTTACAACTGATAATTGTGGTTAAGTCTGTAAACGCCTGATGGGAAAACCTTTGGTCGATTCAAGACATTTAATATTTCAATATTTTCATATTTCACATTTATGTGAAATATTCGAATTGAATATAAATAGAAATAATTTAGAACAGACTTGGACTTAATTTGAGTTAAAAATTTTAACTAATTTTGAGATGAAACTTTAGGCTGAGATTGGAGTGATAACTCAATTTATAATTTTGAGCTATATTGTTTTAAAATGTATTATGTTGAACAAAAGTTTATCTAAACAGATTTTTGCACCAAATCTTGATTCATGTTTCTCATGAAATCTTGTCAAGTTTATATTGATATCTCAATTATAACACATGATAAATCGACATAGTGGTTTTCAGCAAGTTTATATTTTCAACAAATGAATTTATTAATTGGTCGACACGATCAGAGTTATACACAAAAAAGTGTACCACACATGATTTATATTAAAAAGGAATCCTATACAACTCCAAAAAAAAATGCTAAATACATTGTACGTCTCTTCTGGAATAGAGGTATCGATTTGTAGAACTAAATAATAGTTCACACTTTGGAGAAATTTTCAGTTGATATTTAGATCTAAATGTCAGTTAATATTTTTGGAATTGAATTTCATTTCTTTAAGTACATAGCATATCTTGAACTAAATTCCAGTTAATATTTTTAAATAAATTTTTGTTATTATTATGGAATAAATTTTAGTAAATAATTTGAAATACGTAAATTTTAGTTAATATTTTGAACTATACTTTAGTAAATTTATAGAACTAAATTTTAAAATAAATTTCACTTATCTATTCTAAATTGAACTAAATTTCAGGTAATATTTTAATTTCAGATTTTAGAAAATATGTATTTTGAAATTAGTTTATAAGTATATTAGTAATGTTGTGCACTAAATTTTAGTACAAATTTTAATTTTCTAATTTTTAAATAACTTTCAGTTTACATTTTGTAAAAAATTTCATTTCATGTTTTTACTATTTTGAATCAAATGTTGGTTCAAATTTTGAACAAAATTTTAGTATATATTTTGTACTAAATCTTTGTTCATATTTTGGTATGTGGTAATATTTTTTTTGTCTCAGTCTAAGTTCGAAGATGGGCCATATTGTTCTACATTTCAGATAAAATTTTGAGCTAAATTAAAGTTCATATTTTTAACTTATGGTGTTTTCTTTTCCAAAAAAAGGATGTTGCCCTGTCTGGGAGCAGCATAGTAATAATGTCGCCTACGCCCTCCTGTACGGCTGCATTTTTTGTAGTCAGAATCGATAACAAAAATGCGAAAAACCAGCCTTCTAACTCACTAAAAGTAAACTAAAAACAAAGAATACTCCACGGCGCCGCCTAAATAAAGCATCTGACCAAACTTCATTATAAAAAAGCAGGCACGGACACACGCGGGTATTTAGGCTATTCGCTCGACGCCGAAAAAACATCTGTTTTGTAGGGCAGCGTCCAACCCTTCGATTAAATACAGGGCTGAAATGTTTCTTTTTTTTGTGCAATTGCGACATTTTTCACAAAAGAAAACGAAACCTTTTCACAGTGCAGCATTTATTTTACAATCGAAGACAAAAAGGCATTTTTAGGGCGAAAGGCATAAAAAATGTAGACTTTTTTTGGCACAAAAGAAAACACCATTAATCTCAGTTTATCTTCTGACATTGATACGTTTCCATGTCTTAAGTACTGTACGGAATTGTATTTCATATTTTGTACTAAAATCTTAGTACATACCTTGAACTACATTTTAGTACATACCTTGTTTACATATTTTGTACTATTTTATTACATATTTTATACTAAATGTTAGCACATATTTTGTACTAAATTCTGGTACATATTTTGTTCTAAATATCAGTACATACATATTTGTATTTGTACTAAATTTTACATATATTTCCATCCTAAATTTGTACCATATTTTCAACTAGATTTTAGTACATATTTATACCAAATTTCGTATTTGGACCTAATATGAGCACACATTTTGTACTAAATTTCCGTTCATAGTCTGTACTAAAGTTTAGTACATATATTGGACTATATTTAAGTACATATTAAATTGTGTTAAATTGTTTACATATTTTTTATTACATTTTAATGCATTTTAGTACATATCTGCACTAAATTTTAGTGCATATTTTGTACTACATTTTAGTACATATTTTGTACTAAAATTTGGAACATATTTGGTTTTTAAATTTAAGTACATATTTTCGACTAGATTTTAGTACATATTTATACTAAATTTCGTATTTGGACCTAAAAGTTCATATTTCGCAGCAAATTTTGGAACAAATATGTACCACAATGCTAATATGTACCATACTAAATGTAGCTACATTTTAGTATATATTTTGTACTAAATCTTAGTACATATTTTGTATTAAATTTTAGCGCATATGTTTGTATTGTATATTGTACTAAATTTTAGTACATATTTTGTACAAAGTTTAGTACATATTTTGTACTAAAGTTTAGTACACATTTTGTACTAAAGTTTAGTACATATTTTGTACTAAAGTTTAGTACATATTTTGTACTAAAGTTTAGTACATATTTTGTGCTAAAGTTTAGTACATATTTTGTACTAAAATTTAGTACATATATAGAACTCAAGTTTAGTACATATTTTGTACTAAAGTGTAGTACATATTTTGTACTAGAGTTTAGTACATATTTTGAACTAAAGTTTAGTTCATATTTTCTACAAAGTTTAGTACATATTTTGTACTGAAGTTTAGTACATATTTTGTACTAAAGCTTAGTACATATTTTGTACTAAAGTTTAGTACATATTTTGTACTAAAGTTTAGTACATATTTTGTACTAAAGTTTAGTACATATTTTGTACTGAAGTTTAGTACATATTTTGTACTGAAGTTTAGTACATATTTTGTACTAAAGTTTAGTACATATTTTGTACTAAAGTTTAGTACATATTCTGTACTAAATTTCGTGACCTAAAAATAGTTCATATTCCTACCAAATTTTGCAACAAATATCTACTACGAAATTTAACAAATATAAATAAACTTTGGTGCAAATTTTAGTACATACATATTTTGTACCAAATTTTCGTACATGCATATGTTGTACTACAGTCTAATACATATTTTGAACAAGTGCATATCTCGGACTTCATTTTACTGAATTCATTGTACTGAAGTTGGTACTTTTAATAATCAGATAAAATGCTAAAAGTTTTTTGTTTTAAAATCTTGTAAATTTTTCTACACTTCAAATGAATCAGTTCAAATGAATTTAATTTCGTATTTTTACCTAAATAATAGTTCATATTGTGTACTAAATTTTTGAACAAAAATGTACACAAATTCAGTACAAAATGAGAACGTAAATTAAGAATTTGAATATAAATCTAATCGTTTGCTAAAATACTAACTAAAATTTAGTTGAAAATATGGACAACCATTTACTACAGTTTTAAATACATATTAGCTGAAATTCATTTCAAAATATATTCAGGAGAAAATAGGTTAAAATAAAGAAGAAAATATATGCTTCTTCAACAAAGAAAAGTTCTGAATCCTAAGAAATATTTCATTATTTTTAAGCCTAAGAAACTTTTTGTTTATTTTAAAGAACATTTTCTTTGTTTCACAAAAAGGTAACGAAATTTGGTAGAGCGATCGTATTTGTTCCAAGGACTATCCATATTGAAATTGTACCTCCGATTTTGCGTATATGCACCGTATAAGCCATATTTTTTCAACCGATCTGTATGAACGTTAGCAGAAGGAAGTCTTTATGGAACACGAACAAATTTGACTTAATCTAAATCAGATATAGCTTCCACTTATATAGTTATCTGCATATAAGCTAATAGAAGCTACATTTTCCAATCATTATAAATGTTATGTTTTCTAGAGTCATTAGTCTGAGATTTTGATTAACTATGTATATGAACTGTTTATTTGGAAAGTGACGTAAACGGCATTTAGTTCTAAAAATGCAGTTTAGTTTTTTTTTAATTTCTCTTTTCAAATTTATATGCATTCCTTTTCATTCCTACATTATTTATGTGATCTTTTTCGATTTTATAAATGTTTCTTCTTCCATCTTGCGCCATCATTCAAAGGATTAAACAAAATACTCAATAGTTCAATGATTGCTGTTCTTTGGACAGAATTCCTGGAATGTCGCAGGCATTACAAGTCTTCTTTTGACAGCGTCAATGGTTCGTTGTCATACCCCAACATTTGTTGATGCGGCTGGTGCGTCGCTTGGTGACTCATTAAAAGCTGTTAACTTCGAAATGGACTGGACTGGATTGGACTGGACTTAATGAATATGTGTTGATTGTGTGTATGTTAGTGTGGATATTGCAAAACCACATTTGTTGGTTGATTCTTTAGCCCAGTTTTACACAAATATTGAATTTGATGGTGATTTGTTGATGGTTTCTTTTTTTTAAATATTCTCGTAAGAGTATTGTGAAATTTAGTGTTTTCGGTTTGTGGCGAAATTGGTTGGGGTTTTTTGCAAAACAAAAAAAAAAAGAAGCAACTCATTTCGGAATGATGAAACACCTTGAATTGATTTAAATCATTTTGGTTGTTCTGTTTTTCGCTCCACCTCTTATGTCATAAAAATGTTGTATCATTTATATGGTTTTGTTTAAGCTTTTTAATGAAATATTGTTTCGAGTTTTTATGGGATCTAATTTAATTTTGAGAAATGTCGGTTATAATTGCATTTTTGGCACAGTAATAACCCATTATCACAAGATCGTTTTAAAGGTAAGCAACAGTTAAAAATTTGAAAACGGTGGAGGACCAGTTGGGTTATCTAATCCTTAGTAGGCGATGAGCAATTGGGTTATTTGGTTTAAGTTCCTTAGTACATGACCAATTGGTTATATGCTCCTTAGTATATGACCAGTTGACTGACAGGTCAGTGGGATAAGTGGACCTATCACACGTATGTTTTTGTAGCGGTCCAATTTCACGTAGCGATTTGACAGCTATAGGTTATCTGTTACTGACTGTAGGTTATCTGTAACTTCAGAATAACCTGAGATGGCGAACATGGTTATGAAATATCTTAAGGTTTAAAGATATCACTGCCTCACCTCCAAGCCTTTGAATTTCCTCCACTCCCATACAAAAGTAAAAAAAACTCTTGTTTCAAAAATGAATTTGTCATTATAAATTATTTGTATTCGGAATCGTATTCTTGTTTTGTTTTTTTTTTCACAGCCACAACCAATACATTTACCCCCAAAGAAAGTTAACGGTTGTTTAATTTTGTTTTGTTTTTTTTTTTTTGCGTATTTTAAAAAGACGTTTATCCGCCCTGTTTAAAATCACATAAATTTTGTACCGCTAAGGCGGGCGGTGGATGTGTCATGTGAATGCGGTTTGGAAGATCGCTTTAATTAAAATTACATTTTTACAGTTTTGTAAAGTCTTGGACGATGATCGTATGTACGAAACGAGCCCCATACACACAACTGAATATGTGAGTGCGTGTGTGTGTATATTTTGCGGTTTTATTAACAAGAAATTCTGGTCTTACCAAGACCATCATTGCAGATAGCCCTCGTCCCAATCCCCCACGAACCTACTCACCATTCGGTCTAAAATAAAAAATAAAGTGTTGTTGATTATTTTTAGCAATTTTTAGTGTATTGTGATTGTTTTCTTTTTTTTGTTTGTGGTGTTCGCCGCAAGAAAATTAACCACCAAAAAATTACCATAATTTAAAATTAAATTTAATTTACAGTCCAGCGCTATATGAAACAGGACATACATAATACAACATTGAGCTGGGGGGATGTACGTAAATACTTACGTACTCGTATACTTATACTATGTATATGTTAACAGTGGGGGATTTGGAAAAAAAACTGAGGAAGTAATTAAATTATAGTGGTTTACCAAATTGTTGTCGTAGGGCTGTACATAACATTTTCTGGGGTAATAAAGTGTCCTAAATGCGAAAAAATAAAAAAATTGTGGTATTTTTTGTATTTATTTTTTTTTAATTCCGATTTTATTGGTTGTTCGGCTAACCTTTAAATTAAAGAAAATTATAAGGTCTGCAGATGTTCAAAATACCACTCGTACGTCGAAACATAAGTTTACTAACTGTTGTTACAATAATTAGAAAAACTTATTTAAAAAAAACATTTTTTTTAAATAGTTTTTTGATGACTAGAAAAAATCCCTATAAAATAGATAAAATCGGAAAAATATTTTTGTTCAAATTTTTGAAAGCTATCTTCCTAACGAAGAAAACAATGGGGTCAGCATTTTTAATATTAAACTATAAAATTTATTTTTGCCTAAAAAAATTTAAATCGTCATCATTTATTCTTTGGATGGGGATTTAAAATTTGAAAAAAATGAAAAAACTGCATTTTTGGTTTCTACGAAATTTACAATTGCTCTTGAACGGCAGAACCGAGTTTTGCAAAGTTTATGTCGTTTGGAAGAGAACATTAAGGGCCATTATTTTTATGAAATTATTTTTCAAAAACTTAATGTTGTCTAAAAACTTTAACTTTTTAACTTTACGCAGAATATGCACCAGACTCTCACAAATCCAAAACAGTAAATGGATTTTTGGGGACGCAGTGTATGTTTTTTTTCCAAATTTCCGCAGAATATGCACCAGACTCTCACAAATTCAAAACAGTAAACGGATTTTTGAGGACGCAATGTATGTAAAAGTTATGGACGAAATACTAAGGAAGGTCTGGTAATTGATGAATTTTTCTTCGGTTTCTTCACATATGAATTTTAGGCAAAAAAAATCTCATAAGTTTATATTAAAAATTCGGAACCATTGCCTATAGACCTTCTGTATGAGAAAATTCGAAAAAATTAATACATTTAAAAAAAATGCAACCAAAAATGGCCCTTTATGTTCTCTTTCAAAAGACGTAAACTTTGCAAAAATCGGTTCAGTCGGTTAAAAGCAATTAAAAATTTTGTAAAGCCAAAAAATTTCCATAAAATTGTGAACAATTTTTTTCAAAAAATAAATAATAGCGACTTTTATAAGCGTTTTAAGCAAAAATAAAAATGTTGACCCAACTCCTAAACAAAATAAAATATATGAAAAATTACTATTTTGAATTTCCCTTACATTTACAATATGGGTAATAATTCATAACGGGTTTTCCAATAGGTATGATATGATTTTGAAGCGACTTTTCGGCCATTTGTAACATGTCATGATCTGTCATTTGTTTTTCATTGTATTCAGTAGTGTTTAGAATTTCATCATGGAGAGATATACGCAAGAACAACGTGTGCAAATTATTCAGTTTTATTATCAAAACAATCGTTCTCCAATTGCATCTTTTCGTGCGCTAAGTCCATTTTGTTAAAAATGCAAAAAAACAAAATTTCCAGTCGACCTACCACCTCGACATCCATTTAGCTCTCGTTGAGGGCTAACTTTTTGCCATTGACTGATTCCCGATCTAACGTACCGTTAAGGAGCTAGAGCAAAAATAAACTTTCCGTTCACATTTGAAAATATTGCTAAGTCCATTTTTTTTAAATCCAAAAAAACACTTTCCAGTCGGCCTACGACCTTGATACCCATGAGCAATATTTTAGCTATCGTTATGAGCTATCTTTTTGCCATAGACCGATTGTGGCTACATGCCACACAGCAAATGAAACAATTGAATTGTTGCGAGAAAAGTTTGGAGATTCGATTATTTCAAGAAATTGTGATATTGAATGGCCTCCAAGAAGTTGTGATTTAACACCATTAGACTATTTCTTGTGGGGTTATTTGAAGTCATTGGTCTTTCGAAATAAACCAGACTTTCTTCCAGCTTTACAAGTCAATACTGAACGTTCGATTCATGACATACGACTTGATTTAGTGGAAAAAGTGCTCGAAAATTTGATTCATCGAATTCGTTCCTGCAGAAAAGTCGTGGAGGCCATTTGAATGACGTTTTATTTAGAACTTAATTGTATCGATTGTACCTCACATTAAATAAAAAACTTTTGAATTTCGTTAACTATAAGTGTGTTTTTTTCATATCACTCTTATTGGAAAACACTGTACATTTATTTATAGATCACGGCTTTGTCGGGCTTATATTTTGCAAAAATGAAATCGCCCAGCTTTCGATTGTAAATTTAAAGTCAAAGAATTTTGTAATTATTTTTATTACAAAATCTGCTACTGTGCTTGAAACAGAAGAAGAGCTGGTGAGGGGAAAGCCCAGAAACGGTGATTACGAATTATTGGAGACATGGTTGAGAGTTACAGATGGTTTCACATCTTCTCCTCTCACTACCACTCTCCCGCTATCTGCTTCGACCCCCTCCCAACCACTACCATTTTCCGTCCTTCACACTTTGTGTGGCTTAATTTAATTTGTTGTGTTGCCATTTTCGTTTAATGATAATGAATGATTGATGTTTCAAACAACAAAACCAGAAGAGAACTGAAACAAAATTATATGTAATTGACTTTAGGAAGTGACGTCATGACTTGAAACCACAGCAGCGGCGACGGCGGTAGCAACAGCTGAAAAAATCAGAGTGGAGTAGATCGTAATCGAGGGAGCGCAGCAAAAGAGAAATGACCAATAACCCAACACACGACTTGTGTGTTGTGTGGGGGAATAGCGGTGTGTTAGGGTGTGGTGAGAAGAGAATCAATGCATCAAACAAATCAACAACAACCAAAACAAAATTATAAAAAAAAGATGAATTAATACAAATTGCGAAATACACACGAAAAGTGTCAATAACCTAATATTATGATTATTTTTATAGCCTGTGTTAATAATTCTGTATATATAAATAAAGCAACAACAACCGCCTAAAGAAATCAAATCACAGAGTGAGGGCGGGGGGGAGGTCGAGGTGTCGTGTTGGAAGATTGAGTGAGCGAGGGAATATGTGAGCAGTGAGCGATGGGTCGATTGCCGACACCGCCGTCGCATCGGCAAACACTCTCAATTACTATCTAGTATAGCTGTGTTTTTCTGATCTTCAAGATAAATACAATACAATACACAAATACAACAACACAACACAACTAGAAACAAAAATATAAAGTAAACAAAATAAAAGTCAAAACAAAACACACAGTGCAAAAAACAACAACAGTGCAAAAAACAACAACAACAATATTCATAAGAAATGAAATTATCAAATAGCCTTGAAAAAGTTTAAATACCTTAAAGTATACAACAACAATAACAAGAACAACACCGCCAACAGCAGCAGCAATAACAAATACAACAACGTACAAAATCTATATTCATTCTGTAGCGCGAACATACTCGTACATACATACATATGGTACGAGTATGCATCTATGTGTATATGCATGTTCCTTATGCAGTCAAACTGGCAGACGGGGCAACAACAGTGCTATGTATGTCCGCGTCATTCATCCGTGTGTTCCATCCAGAATCGAAGTCAAATGAAATGAAACGGGGACTGCGCCTCACCCAGTCACCCACCCTCCCCACGTTACCCCTCACTCACGCTAGACATATCAGTAAAGCCAAAGAACAACCTCGCAAAAAAAGATGCATTCTCTTCTTAATAAGAATTACCAATTGCCAACATAAAGAAGAAGAAACAAAAACATTAAACACTCTCTACAGTACTACATACAATATGTACTCTGTTTTTTCCTAGGCAGACAAGTGTAACAAGGAAATTCCCTCATCTCTCTCACATGTAGAAATATACAACACTCATACGCACTCTCAACCCTCAAAGTAGTAGTTGTTAAAATATCCCACAACTACTACAACTAATACTACTACTTGTGGAGAGCAACAACTGACACTACAAAATGTCTTTAAGGATATTTGTCTGTTTGGGTTTTTACAGTTTTTTTTTATCGGGGATTGGTTGCATTCAAGAATGGTGGGTGGAGAGGGGAGATTGCATGGTTGGATAGATGGATGACTTGATGGATCAGTTGGGTCTGGGTATTCTCTCTGTATGTCGGATGGACGAGTAAAATGTTTTGTAAATTCGAACAGCTGACAGTGATTTGTAGGGTCACCTTAATTTACACTCTACACAAATCAGCTCTTCCAAATCAGGTCGAAGAGAAAAATCTCCCATGGGGGACAGTTTGGTTTCGGTTATTTTTTAAACAAGTCTCACATTATGTGATTTAGTACTTGCAATAGAAAATTAAGTATTAAAATAAAATAGAAAATACAATTTAATAAGAAATTAAAGAAGACTAAATACTGACCTAAGACATTATAATGATGGCATTATATTTCGACTTATGGAACAACAATTTAGTATAGAGATAGACTTCAGTGATAGACTCCAACAATACAGCCTCTGTGGCTAATTCTAGTACGGAGGAAATCCCCCGTGATCCACTTTAGCAAAGATAAAAAATCAACTGCGTATATAGAAAAATGCCTCGGTGTTTGTATCTATGTACTATAAATGAATACCTCAATGGTGGGGCATAGAGGTAGACCTCAATAGATGACTCTAGTAAAGGGAAAAACCTCGGTTATCTAATCTGATGTAGATGAAGACCTCAGTACTCGACACTAATAAGAAGACCTCAATAGTTCCACGCTTATTGAAGAAGAACGCAGTGCTCGTCTCTAACATAGACAAGAACTCTTTGGCTGACTTTAGTACAGAGGAATACGTTTGTGATCGATTCTAGTAAATAGGAATCGCCTCTAGTAAGTGGTAAAACCTCGGTAATCCCTATATGTAAAGACATCAGTAATCCATATATGTAAAGACATCAGTAATATAGTACAGAGATAGACTCCAACAATACAGCCTCTGTGGTTGATTATAGTACAGAGGAAATCCCGCATGGTCCACTTTATCAACGGCTGACTATAATATAGAGAAATACCTCGGTGGTTGCAACCACTATAGACGAATACCTTCATAGTGGGGGAATGGTCGGATAGAGGTAGACCTCATTAGAAGACTGTGGTAAAGGTAACAACCTCGGTCATCTATGCTTATGCAGATCAAGACTTCAGTAATCGACGCTAATAAGAAGGACAATCTCTGTCATTTTATCTACGATAACTGAAGTCCGCAGTAGTTCACGCTAATAGAAAAAGATTCAGGGGTCGTCTTTAACATAGACGAAGAACTGTGTGGCTGACTTTAGTATAGAAGAATACGTCTGTGGTCGACTCTAGTATAAAGGAATCGACTCTAATAAGTGGTGTACCTATGTGATTTAATCCCTACATGTAAAGACATCAGTAATCTACTATAGAGAGGAGGAAATCCTCAATGGTTGTCTCTAAATTATAGAAAAGGACTCTAAAATAGAGACAAGTTTTTGAGGTCGACTATAGTACAGATGTAAAAATTCTGTAGTTAATCCTAGTGCAGATCTCACTCTATCAAAGAAACTAATATAGAGAAATACCTCGGTAGTCAACCCTACTATAGACGAAGACCTCAATGGTCGATGAAGAATAGAAGTATACCTTATTAGAGTCTAGAGTCTAAGTGTAATAAATCGGAAAACATCCGTCATCTAATCTGATGTAGATGGAGACCTCAGTAATCGACACTAATAAGAAGGACAATCTCTGTCATTTTATTTACGATATATGAAGTAATACTACTACTTGTGTACAACTAATACTACTACTTGTGGAGAGCAACAACTGACACTACAAAATGTCTTTAAGGATATTTGTCTGTTTGGGTTTTTACAGTTTTTTTTTTATCGGGGATTGGTTGCATTCAAGAATGGTGGGTGGAGAGGGGAGATTGCATGGTTGGATAGATGGATGACTTGATGGATCAGTTGGGTCTGGGTATTCTCTCTGTATGTCGGATGGACGAGTAAAATGTTTTGTAAATTCGAACAGCTGACAGTGATTTGTAGGGTCACCTTAATTTACACTCTACACAAATCAGCTCTTCCAAATCAGGTCGAAGAGAAAAATCTCCCATGGGGGACAGTTTGGTTTCGGTTATTTTTTAAACAAGTCTCACATTATGTGATTTAGTACTTGCAATAGGAAATTAAGTATTAAAATAAAATAGAAAATACAATTTAATAAGAAATTAAAGAAGACTAAATACTGACCTAAGACATTATAATGATGGCATTATATTTCGACTTATGGAACAACAATTTAGTATAGAGATAGACTTCAGTGATAGACTCCAACAATACAGCCTCTGTGGCTAATTCTAGTACGGAGGAAATCCCCCGTGATCCACTTTAGCAAAGATAAAAAATCAACTGCGTATATAGAAAAATGCCTCGGTGTTTGTATCTATGTACTATAAATGAATACCTCAATGGTGGGGCATAGAGGTAGACCTCAATAGATGACTCTAGTAAAGGGAAAAACCTCGGTTATCTAATCTGATGTAGATGAAGACCTCAGTACTCGACACTAATAAGAAGACCTCAATAGTTCCACGCTTATTGAAGAAGAACGCAGTGCTCGTCTCTAACATAGACAAGAACTCTTTGGCTGACTTTAGTACAGAGGAATACGTTTGTGATCGATTCTAGTAAATAGGAATCGCCTCTAGTAAGTGGTAAAACCTCGGTAATCCCTATATGTAAAGACATCAGTAATCCCTATATGTAAAGACATCAGTAATATAGTACAGAGATAGACTCCAACAATACAGCCTCTGTGGTTGATTATAGTACAGAGGAAATCCCGCATGGTCCACTTTATCAACGGCTGACTATAATATAGAGAAATACCTCGGTGGTTGCAACCACTATAGACGAAGACCTTCATAGTGGGGGAATGGTCGGATAGAGGTAGACCTCATTAGAAGACTGTGGTAAAGGTAACAACCTCGGTCATCTATGCTTATGCAGATCAAGACTTCAGTAATCGACGCTAATAAGAAGGACAATCTCTGTCATTTTATCTACGATAACTGAAGTCCGCAGTAGTTCACGCTAATAGAAAAAGATTCAGGGGTCGTCTTTAACATAGACGAAGAACTGTGTGGCTGACTTTAGTATAGAAGAATACGTCTGTGGTCGACTCTAGTATAAAGGAATCGACTCTAATAAGTGGTGTACCTATGTGATTTAATCCCTACATGTAAAGACATCAGTAATCTACTATAGAGAGGAGGAAATCCTCAATGGTTGTCTCTAAATTATAGAAAAGGACTCTAAAATAGAGACAAGTTTTTGAGGTCGACTATAGTACAGATGAAAACCTCTGTAGTTAATCCTAGTGTAGATCTCACTCTATCAAAGAAACTAATATAGAGAAATACCTCGGTAGTCAACCCTACTATAGACGAAGACCTCAATGGTCGATGAAGAATAGAAGTATACCTTATTAGGCGAATCTAATAAATCGAAAAACATCGGTCATCTAATCTGATGTAGATGGAGACCTCAGTAATCGACACTAATAAGAAGGACAATCTCTGTCATTTTATCTACGATAGATAAAGTTCTCAGTTGTCCATGCTAATAGATTAAGATCTGAGTGGTCGACTCTAAAATATAGGAAGGTTTCAGTTATTGACACTAATCGAATCGTCGACTCTAATGTAAAGAATGACCCAATTTTCGCTTCTTTAGTATAGATTCTGTGGTAGAATCTTATATAATTTGGTGCTCTCTAGTGTATGAAAATCATTCCCAGGTCAAATCTTATATAGAATACGACCCAATTTTCGACTCTCTAGATGGGGAAATTCCTCTCAGGTCGACTCTCTAGTATAGAGAAAGACCTCACCGGTCGATTTTAATATTAAGTGAGACCTTTCCGTTCGACTGTAAAAAATTAGATGAGACTTCAGTGTAGAGTTTAGCATGGACTCTGGTCTACAAGAATAGAGGAAATGGCTTTTCAAATTAGGATCCTCGGATACCTAAAAAACCTTTCCGTTACCCCAGATGATAAAAATTCGAACTTCTACAACACAGTGGAATTATATTTAGAGCATTTATTTGTGTGAATGTCGTTGTTCACGCAGCTTCTAGGGGCCACTGTTAAGCCCTAGTAGGATAAAAACTGATCAACAACCCTCTAGTGTGGATCAACTTCTTACTGCTCCACTCTCAGTGTATACGAAAATCTTAGCGGTCGAATGTAGTATAGTGGAAGGCCTCATTGGATGACTCTGCAGTATTTAGGAAGACCTTAGTGATCGACCTCATTGGACGACTCTCTAGTATATAGGAACACCTCTGAAGTCGACAGCTAATAATGTATCGCATATTTGGGGAGCCTTTATCTACAGTGATTTTATATGCATCTTTCGCACTATCATTTTCCTGGTACGAATTCACTCAGTGTGAACATACCTACCTATATATGAAAGTTTGCATCTAAATTAATTTTACTATCTTTCTATCATTTTGGATTCATATGTTTCATTTTAGCTCTGCCCCGCTCAGGGTCACCATTCCTCCGATACTAACCTTACTCAGTCAACTGTGAATCACTTGATTTGATATCTTCACTTCTTTTAGGTATTTATAACGATGTATCATTTCATACTGAGTTTATACAACAACAGCTGGATATGGCTATCGATGCCTTTCTGATTCAAGATTCCCTTTTCATTCCATCTAGGTATGCATCTCTTCAACTACTTTGTTTCTAAATCCTGAATATAAAGTGAATCGCTATTCACCACGACCTACCTCAACCAGCTCAGTGCATCATATAAGCTGTCACAGGTAATAAGGTTCAATGATGATCGACTGGTGCGCTGGGCAGATGTTAAGGTAGAATTGGTACCAAATCCTCATAGCTAAACGTACGTGTACCGTTAATAATCTTTTCCACGGCTGGCCCAATACCTCCAGAGTTTCTGTTTCATTTATAAACCCTTAACATGGAGGGAATAGCCATTGACTATGAGAGTTACAGTGTGAAAGCGCTTGTTGAACTCTCATCACGACCTGCGCTAAGTAGATCGATGCTTCCTACAAGTTTGCACCGCATTCGATAGGGCCAACAAGTTCTTTATAGCGGTCGACTGCCTTGCTTAGGAGCATTTTACCTACTGCGAGATTGTCATGGTAGGATTGATACCCAATCCTCATAGCTAAAGGTACATTGTCCGTTAATGATCCTTTCTAAAGCTGGACCAATACCTCCACAGTGTCTACTTCATTTATAAATCCTTAATATGAAGGGAATCGCCATGGACTATGAGGGCTATAGGGTGGAAGCGCTAGTTGAGCTTTCATCAGGACCTACCCTAGGTTTAGGTTAGGGTGGCAGCCGTATTTTTTACACAAGCTCACATGGACCAGTTTAGGTCCCTAGTGTTACCACGGGCTGAAATGCCCCTCATCGAAACCAACCTGTTTAATATACAAATTTGTCGATAGTACGAATATCGGTACTGGAAAGATCTGTTGCCCTGCCTAGAAAAGCCGACCCCAGTATGTCCAGTCGTCGTTTACTCAGAGCGGGGCAGTCGCTTAGCAAGTGCTCAATACTCTCCACTTCTTCCTCATATCCACAGCTTCTGCAGAAGTCATTAGAGTCAATACCCAATCTCTTGGCGTGTTCGCCGATCAAGCAGTGTCCCGTCAGAACTGATACTAACGTAGACAATCTGCTAACCTACCCTAACCCCCTAAAAGTTTTCATAACATTCAACAGCGCCAAAAAGGTATTTATAGCGGTCGACTGGCTTGCTTAGGAGCATATTACCTACTGGCAGTTTGTAAAGGTAGGATTGGTTTCCAATCATAATAGATACTCGTACGTTGTCCTTTTATGATCTTTTTCACAGCTAGCCCAATAACTCCACAGTGATTGTTTCATTTATAAATCCTTAGCATAACGGGAATCGACATGAACTGTGAGGGTTGCAGAGTGGAAGCGCTAGTTGAGCTTTCATCACGACCTACCCTAACCCCATCGATGCATTCTACAATTTTTCACAACATTCGACAGCGCCAAAAAAGTATTTTTAGCGGTCGACTGGCTTGCTTAGGAGCATATTACCTACTGGCAGTTTGTAAAGGTAGGATTGGTTTCCAATCCTAATAGATAATCGTACGTTGTCCTTTTATGATCTTTTTCACAGCTAGTCCAATAACTCCACAGTGATTGTTTCATTTAAAAATCCTTAACATGACCGGAATCGACATGGACTCTGAGGGTTGCAGAGTGGAAGCGCTATTTGAGCTTTCATCACGATCTACTCTAACACGATGAAAGCGTTCTATTAGCTTTCACAGCATTGGAAGGGCCAATAAGGTCTTAAGGCGTGCTTAGGAGCATATTACATAGTGACATATTGTTATGGTAGTATTGGTACCAATCCTCATAAATAATCGTACGTTTTTTCTTTAATGGCTTTTCCACAACTGGACCAATAACTCCACAGCGTTGTTTCCTGGAATAAGAGAGTTATAGAGTGGAAGCGCAAGTTGGGCTCTCACGATGACCTATTCTAACCAGATGAGAGCGTGCTGTGGATTGGGTCAGTAAAGTATCAATAAAAGTTGATTGGCGTGCTTAGAAGCATATTACCCACTGGCAGGTTGTTAAGGTAGGATTGACACCAAAAACTCGTATATTAACGTACGTTGTTCGTTAAGGATATTTTCCACAGCTGGCACAATACATCTACAGTGTCTTTTTCATTTATAAATTCTTAACATTAAGGGAATATCCATGGGCTATGAGGGTTAGCTTTCATAGGTTTTGATTAGGTAAGTAAAGTAGATTGTTATGGTAGGATTGGCACCAAATCATCATAGCTGATCGGCTAAATGCAATAAATTCCATTACATATTTTTTTTGTTCTGTTTTTTTTTTTGATAAATTTTTTCAAATATTTTTCAAGACAATATCGTTTTTCAATAAAAACGTTTATTAAATCGATTTTATGATCTTTAATTCATTCATTGCCAGAATAAAATTGGTGTTCTGAAAATGCCAAATTTAACCTTTCCATAGAAGTTATTCGATTCTTCTTTTCTCCAAATTGTCGGATACCTAAATAAAGGATATTAATCTCTAAATGGAATATACAGTGTATATTTCAATTAATTCAATTAAATTTTGTTGAAATTGATCGAATATGTTTCAAAACAATATCGATTTCCAAAGAAAATGTTCATTAAATTGCTATTCTCGTCTTGAATACTTCCTTTGCCAGAATATAATTGATGTTCTAACAATGTTAAATTTCACCTTTCCAGATAAATTATTTGATTATTTTTCTTCTTTCTCCAAATTTTCGGATTCCTAAATAGAAGATGTTAATCTCTAAAAGAAGATTAAACCAATCGCAATATGCCTAACAAAAATCATTAAGCCATAAAATTCGAAGATGTACATGGAACATTTCATCAAATGAGAAAGTAGATCCTGCACCTGTAGAAGTATTTAATTACCTTTAAACAGGTATTTCTTAAGGATTCGAGGGTATTGTTTCCTGCTTTTCTATAAGAAGAGATGGACAAATTTCAATCAAGCCCAACATACATATTTTCTAATTGTTTTTGTGTCATCTGAGACGTTTTTGTAAACCTCTGGCAGCCCTTGTTCCCTGTCCTTCCTTTGTGAATTACGCTACGTATTCCAAGCACCTTTTGTGTATGTAGTTGAATCCCTCAATATCGAAATCCATTAAAACCACTGTCAATCATATCATATGGCGGCTTTTGGTTCCGTCTGTTCATGTTCGCCTGTCCGCCCGCTCATCCATCCATCAGAGCGGCTTGGTTACCTGCTTATGGCTGGCTGGCTGGCCGCCTTCTTTTGCCTTAACCAGTGATTGTCATTGCTAAGGTTGTTGCTGGTTTTGGCTAGATATTGCTGGCGATGTTGTTGTTGTTAACAATCGGGTAATAAAATATTAATCATATTAAAATTGTACGTGCTCGTCGCAAGATTCACCACAATGACTACCTCGACTTTGGAACATAGAAGTGAAGTGAAGAAAAAAAACTATTCAATCATTACCTCGCCGCCGAGACCGAGGCTATTGTTAGTTAAACCTCTGTCTGTCAGACCCGAGTGTGTCTAATCCCTAATCTTTTTTTTTTTTAATTTTCGAGGAGGGAAGGAAATAATAGAGCAACCTTAACACCAAATCGAATTAAGGATATGGCAAAGATTTATGAGTTGGAAAAAAGTATGTAGTAACGAAATCTACACGAAATGCTTTGCCCTGGCGAAGAAGCAGGGAAGCAAAGAAACAAAAAAACTATAAAAACATGATATGAATACAGAATATCTGAATTTCTGGGTGTGTAGACGACAAGACAGACAGATGGAGACGACGTACAACTAAGCGTTTGTTGTAGCAGGTAACGGTAATCAAGGTTCAGAGTTCACTGACACAACAGAGTCATTTACCCGGCCAAACCATTGAGCCGAAGTCGAGTCAGCCGAAATCAGTCAGCCATTCAGCCAGTGAACTAAGCTGACGAAAAACAACAACAACAACAACCACAACATCAACCAGCAACAAGGGGCCAACCATGAAACCAGCGCGAAACAGGCAAACACAACTGCCAGCCACTCATCCATCCATCCATCCAAACTGTTCAATCAACAACATCAACAACGGCAGCATCGGCACCGACGACCGGCAACGACATTGCCACCATCATCATCCAGCCCATCATCCATCCATCCATCCTTTAAGCTGTTACAAAACGCAAGTTTAGTCAGGCAGGTCGGTCATACGCATCGTCATCGCCATTCTCTTCATCACATTATGCACTAAAATATCAGATAAACTCTCCACACTCACACTCACCTACATACAGATGTACATGAGACTCCTCAGGACTCTTGCATACATCCATACTTGCAGAAGAACTCAACGGAGATACCCACACAATAATAATAATAATACTCGTAACAACAACAAAACACAAACAATCTGCACTCACAACAAAAGTATTGCCCCCCACCAGAGCCGCTGCCGCCGCGGCACTTGAGGTGTGCAGAGTGGCGCATGATTAAATTTATCAAAGTAGAGAGATTCCAAAATAAAAAACGGCAACGACGGACAACGAGGGTGAGAGAAGAAGAAGGAGGATGATGAGGAAAAAAAACGAAACGAAATTACGAAAAAAGATTCTACGGCCTTGCAAAGGGTCGTTAACTTATTACTGTGAACGGCATCTGTGAGTGCGAATACACAACCAACCGACACAAACTCACACATAACCCAACAAACATACGACGAACGTATGATGTACGTATGAATGTCCATTAAGTCGCGCAGCTACGTCCGTACTACCCCTGGCAAGAAGAGAGTTGTATGAACGACGTTGCCGTTGCTGCCGCCAGTCAGTGTCGTCGTTCAGGGTATTCTCTACACACACACACACACACACACACATTATTTGCAATATTGTATACAGCAATAACAACAAATTTGTTTATATTCTTGTACATATTCGATTTGTTTGTTGGTAGTGTTATTGTTATTGTTGGGCATGTCTGCGTTTTTATGTTGGTTGTAGACAAGTATATACTTACTTGTTATATACTAGAATATGCAAGTTCATGCATACATACTTATGTACATATATTTATACATATAGAGAGAAGTTACTAACTAAATAGCAAATAGATTTACATTGGGAGTTATATGAATAAGTTTGGGAAACTCTAAAAAGGTGATTAAACTGTCTTTGCTGTCAATCAGCTGATTTCTATAAGGGGCGTTCACACTATACGATATAAAATCTATTAGAAGTAATTTTTAATTGAAACATCATTTTTGTGGTACAATTTTGGGATGTTTAATGTACACAAATTGTAATAAAATCTATATCAATGAAAAGCAATCTTTCCCGAGGTGTGCCGAAATATATTTATAATATATTTTTGGGAGCTCCCAAATTAAAGATTAGATTATTCCAAGAGAGGAAAAAGATTATTAGGTTATTTTTTAGAATTCACAATCTATAAGCAAAATTAACGGTAATTTCCACCATCTCGAGGAAACGCGGAAGGCCAAAAACATGTTGGAGGAGCACACTTTTCAACGAAACAGGGAAATCGTTTAACGAACTAAAGCATATCGCAGCGGACAGACAGACATGGTGATTCTACGTAAACAGCCTATGTTCCTGATGGAATTAGCTGAACAATATATAATACTAGCTGGACCCGGTCCACTTCGTTGCCCCAGATATCAGTTTTTCGATTCCGTCCACTTTTATTGAATATTTAGAAAATAACTCCAAATTTCGTTCTTCTAGGGTCAACACTTTTTGAGATAATCGGATTTTAAGTAATGCACCCCATAACTATAGGTTAGCTCAAACTTTAGTATAATGAACAGACTTTGGAATATATTACCAACTGACAGATTGTTATGGTAGGATTAATACCAAATACTCCAGGTGATCGTACATACATAGTTTGTTAATGATATTTTCACAGAATTTCCAAAGAAAATGGTCGTTAAATCAATGGTCATGCAATACTTTCATTGCCCAAACATTATTGGTCGTCTAAAAATGCCAAATATCAATTTTCTCTAAAAGTTCTTTGAGTTTCTCTCATTTTCCCCAAATTTTCGGAGTTTGGTGAATTTTTTAAATTTGTGTGGAATCCCTTTGTAATGGATATCGAATGACCAGTACTGTTTTGTGAATAACTTTTGTTCGGGTTGACGGATATACACAAAATTTTGACTGAATATAACTTAAATACAGGGTTTTCCAATAAGAGTGACATGATCTATTTGAAAAAAAAGACACTTATCAAAAGTTTTACAAAAGTCATACAAATGGCCTCCACGACTTCTGCAGGAATGAATTCGATGAACCCAATTTTCGAGCACTTTTTGCACTAAATCAAGTCGTATGTTATGAATGGCACGTTCAATATTGACTTGTAAATCTTGAAGAGAGTCTGGTTTATTTCGAAAGACCAATGACTTCAATGACCCCACAAGAAATAGTCTAATGGTGTTAAATCACAACTTCTTGGAGGCCATTCAATATCACAATTTCTTGAAATAATCGAATCTCCAAACTTTTCTCGCAACAATTCAATTGTTTCATATGCTGTGTGGCATGTAGCTACAATCGGCCAATGGCAAAGAGATAGCTCTTAACGAGAGCTAAAATATTGCTCAAGGGTGTCAAAGCTGTAGGTCGACTGGAAAATGTTTTCTTTTTTGGATTTAAAAAAATGGACTTAACATCATTTTCAAATGTAAACGGAAAGTTTATTTTTGCTCTAGCTCCTTAACGGTACGTTGGATCGGGAATCGGTCAATGGCAAAAAGATAGCTCTTAACGAGAGCTAAAATAAGTATCAAGGTCGTAGGTCGAATGGAAAGTTATTTTTTTTTGGATTTAAAAAAAATGGACTTAGCGCACGAAAAGTTGCAATTGGAGAGATTATTTTCATAATAAAACTGAATGATTTGTAAACGTTGTTCTTGCGTATATCTCTACATGATGAAATTGTAAACACTACTGAATACAATGAAAAAACAAATGACAGATCATGACATATTACAAATGGCCGAAACGTCACTTCAAAATCATATCATCCCGTTTGGAAAACCCGTTATATACGTTGAATAATCGTTTTTAACATTTCCTCGCCTTAAACGAAACTAGCCCTATGCCAATGATGGAGAGTGTAGTTTTTGCATTCGGACTGCCTTTTTGGTATTCATTGTCAGTAGTAAATGAATGGTAAGTGCAAGTATTTGCTTCAATACTACTTGTATATAATAAGAACTAACTACTACTTATATGTACTCGTACCTACAGAATGCATTATATATGTACACACAGACTTTTGTCTGTCCTGTTCATGTCCGTCTTTATATGTACTCGTATATGATTGTCTGTCTATCTACTCTACAGAAAAAACGTAGATATTTTGTGCCCGTCCTTCCGGCCCAACAACAATAGCAACAACAGCTACTCTGACGACAACAACAAAGTTCAAGAAAACTAAATTAAGATGGGTTCATTCATGTTTCATTCATTCGTTCGTTCTGCGTTCGTTGAATTTTCGTTTTAAGTCTGGCAATGGCATTGTCGGGGTCGCTGTCGCTGCTCTTATTTTTGTCGTTGTTATTATTATTATTATGCCGTTTGTTTGCTGCTGCGACGGCGGCCGACAACGCCGTTTTAGTGTAGGTGGGGGCGTGAGTGAAGGCACTTTTGCCTGTTTTCTGTAATTTTCTGTTTCGTGGGGTTAAAAACATATTAACCTTTAGCGGATTTTGACCTTTATTCCGTTGGATGATGTGCAAAGGAATCCCCTCAAAACAAAACGCCAAAAATAACGTTAAAAGTTTGACAATTTCACAGACAGAATCACGCACTCTGCCAGCCGCCAAAGAGACAGATATGCACGCATATTTTGCGAGCAATGCTGTAAGGTTTTTGACTCTGACGCCGATGTCGGCGCCTTCGTCGTCGTCATTGCCGCCTTCCTTCCCCAATCAACACAACTCAACTCATCCAAGTTAAATTGACCACCGACAACATTTTACGTTACTTATACGAGGCGAGTAAATATACGAGAGTACAACTGTATCTACAGATAGACGGATGAACGGACGGACGGACAGACAGACATTCTCATACCTCTACGACGTATGACACGATGCGATGCTATTGACACTTTTAAGGTTGTTGTTATTGTTGTTGACTCTTTTTTATATATTTGTCGATTTTTTCTGATTTTTTGTTGCCCGTTTCAATTACCTCATTAATAGAGGAGGTTTTTTCTGTTGTTTTTGTTCTGAGGTATCGGTTTATTTGCCTTTCTTATTGTATTTAAGGATTTAAAGGTTTTAAATGCAATTTATGGCATTTTTATTTTAAAAAATTTATATTTAATCGTTATACAGAACAACAGATGGTTATGGGAATTTTTTGTGTGATATATGTATGTATCTCTCATTCATTCATCCATCCCCAGACACGCTGAGGAATGTAAATCGACTTTTGAGACAAGGGAATATTGTTTTGGGGTTATTAAAATAGGGTTATGTGATAGTCGATATTAAAATAGGGTTATGTGATAGTCGTAATAGGCATACGTTTTTGCGTTAAAGATACGTTCCATAAAACTGTTATAAAGTTTATGAATAAAGTCATAGCCTCTCTATTAATAGAAAATAAAGCCTTTCATATATAAAAATAAAATATTTTTTATTCTAATTGGAAATAGACGTGTTTTCTTTACAACGTTAGCGGTTAATTTGTATGAGGGAATTTAAGAGATTTTAGTTTTCAAATAAGAGTTCCCCCGCTTTCGTTCCCGGTTACGTTTTTCCCTAGGGCAACTTAATTTCGGCGAGTTTGAGAATTATAAGTCGATGTTCAGTCAAAAGTTCATACTCGTATTAAAATATTTTTTTTTGTTAATATCGTGCTGATTAGGTCCATGTAAAAGATGGGTATAAAAACAGCAGAGAAAGTGTAAAATATTAAAAATAATACAAAACATTTGTAATAGCAAATATATATTTACACATTTTTCTAGTTAAAATATTTTCCCGTGTTGAATGTAAAAGATGGGTATTGAAAACAACAGAGAGAGTGTAAAATACTAAAAAAATACAAAACATTTGTAATAGCAAATATCTATTTACACATTTTTCTAGTTAAAATATTTTCCTGTATTGGTTTTTCATGCGAGACAAATAGCAATACGCAATTATCACTAGTTAGTATTTTTCGTTACGCAGCTCTAACCTAAAAACGACACTTTTGTAACGCAAACTCTAATGCTAGGCAGATCAACCAAGAGCTGACGTGATACTATTTTCCTGTTTTTATTTTGCAGTGTTGCCAAGCATTTATCTTGTACTTGCATCGAATTATAAATTATACAATTTGAGACTGGTAACATGCAATGTTATTTTTCGATAAAAAGCTTTGGAAATTCAAAAATCTATAGGCTTAAACCTGGTTAAAAGTAAAATGAAATAAAAAGAAAAAAATATGATTTACTACAATAAAGTTGTTATTTTAATAATAGTTATCAAAATTAATTACATTCTTTCGAAAAATGTTCTAAAGCAAACTCGCCTTATGATAAGCAGATCACCCAAGAGTTGAGGTGAGACTAGCACCGCCTAATTTTCCTGTTTCTATTTTGCAGTGTGTCAAGCATTTATCTTGTACTTGCATCGAATTATAAATTATACAATTTGAGACAGGGTAATATATGTTATTTTTCGATAAAAAGCTTTGGATATTCTAAAAGTCTCTAGATTTAAACCTGGTTAAAAGTAAAATGAAATGAATGAAAAGAAAAATGTGTTTTACTACAATAAATTGCTATTTAAATTATAGTTATCAAATTAATTACATTCTTTCGAAAAATTTTCTAACGCAAACTCGCCTAATGAGAAGCAGCTCTTCAAAGAGTTGAAGTGAGACTAGCACCGCCTAATATACCTGTTTATAATTTGCAGTGTTGTCAAGCATTTATCTTTTACTTGCATCGAATTTAAATTATACTATTTGTGAGAAAAATTTTATTTTCGGGTAAACAGCTTTGGACATTTAAAAATCTATAGGCTTGAACCTGGTTAAAAGTAAAATTAAATAAAAAGAAAAAAATACGCCTTACTACAATAAACCCGCGATATAATATTTTTGAAAATTAATAAAATTCTTTCTACGAAATGTTTTAACGTAAACTCGCCTAATGATAAGCAGCGCACCCAAGCGTTGAGGTGAGACTAGCACCGCCAAATTTCCCTGTTCATAATTTGCAGTGTTTGCCAAGCATTTATCTTGTACTTGCATCGAATTTAAATTAAAAAGGGTAAAAAGCATTGGACATTCAAAAATCTATAGGTTAAAAGTAAAATGAAATAAGAAGACAAAATACGCCTTACTTCAATAAATCCGCGATATAATATTTATGAAAATTAATAAAATTCTTTAGAAGAAATGTTCTAACATAAACTCGCCTAATTATAAGCAGCTAACACAAGTGTTGAGGTGAGACCAGCACCACCTAATTTCTCTGTTCACTGTCATTTTGTTACATTTTAAGGTCGTTAAAGCAGCTAAAAGTGTACCACAAAATTAATTATGAGTTATAGCTTTAGTGTCCTGCACATCTTTAAAAAAGTGGACGAAACGATAAACAAATGTTATTCATCATTTTGTCACAATTAAAAGGGCAATTATCACCGTTTAATTATTTTATTAAACTCATTAATTGTCATACATATTTTTGTAAATTATATATACATTTATATGTGTCTTTCTGCACATCTTTGGATAAAGGGCTTTCTTATGGCATAAATACTGAGGGCATTATGTGGCGGGGTAAAAAGCTATAGGCTTTAAACCTGGTTGGAAGTAAAATGAAATAAAAAGAAAAAATATGTGTTAATTACAATAAACCTGCGAAGCTGAAGCATCTGACAGAGAAGAATGGAATAATGTTATTGAGGCCCTATGTTCCTTATAGGAACAACAGGAATCTATAATAATAATAAACCGGCTATTATAATAGTTATGAAAATTAATAAGATACTTTCGTTATTATCGTTATATTTTCCATGTTTGCAATATTACAGTGTTGCCAAGCTTTTATCTGGTACGTGGATCGATTTTAAATTATACTTGTTTCAAAATTGGCTAGAAACTGTCAATTAAAACGTAGTAACACTATCTTTCCATCAGAGACAATTTAATTCGAAATCTAGGCGATTTGTTTGCCATTTCAATTCAATGAACAAAACAATTTTTGTTGCCTAGCTATAAAAATAATCGTCTATAATCCGAAAAAGTTTATATCTAATGGATATCTAGTCTAAGCTCATTATTGTACTTTAGACTGTTTGTTTGAGGCATCTTACCAAGACTATATATAACTGCATTTTGTTTTATATATTTAAATTATTGTTCTTTTTTCAATGTTATTGCCTTCAATAAAATGTTTGTGCTACATTAAGCGCCACAGGTCACTAACATTTAATTTAGTTCATCACCTAAACAAACATTTCAGGTTCCTAAAACATTGCAAACGTCAAAGTCATTTGATATTTTGCCACTGCAAATGGATGTTTCATTGACCTTAAAAAACAAATATCCTATACACACACAAACACTCGATGCAGAAAATATATAACTATACACACGAAAGGTTAAAGGTTATTGCCTACCAAAAAGCAAATTCTTGTTATGAACTTTGAATAAAAGGCCATCGGGTGAGTGTGTGTATTTGACGTGGCAAAAAAAAAAAAAAACGAGTCATTGACATACGTTTTGAAATACGTAATTGAAACGTGTCATTGCTCCTCAAAAAAAAAGCGCACACGCCCGAAATAGTTGGATAACACAAATAAAACCAATAGTATTTGTACAGCATGTGAATTTATAATTATTGTTTATTTTCGAAAGAGCAATATTGAGGTTCACAACTTACTTTACACAGGTTCAAGTTTGGCAGATGAATGGATTTTAATTGAAATGGTTCTGTGAGATAAATTGGCAAAATGACACTGAGTATATGCATATATTTTTCCAAATTGTGTTCTTAAATTGCATTTAAATAAAAATAATAAAATATGTCAAATACTCGTAAAGTCTTAAAATAAATTCTTGCGTATTGTAGTCTAATATTTTCAGATTCCAATAATCGATTCTTAGATCGCTTTTTAATAAAATACTACTGTCTGCTAATTGAGCTTCTCTCTCGGCAGCATCCTTTTGACCCCTACGTAATTTAAGCGCGCTTTTCTGGATTTATCTCAGAATCAGCATACTGAATTTATTTACCTTCTAATCCCATAATGTCAGCACCTTTTGTTAGTCCAGATTAACACAAGACAATTATTGCAAGCAAGTGTCAAAATTTGTAGGGGACAGAGGCAGGCGGAAAAAGCTCTCTGCCTCTCTTTCCTACAAACTTTGACACTTGCTTGGAAAAAATGTCTAATGTTAATCAGGACTTAGACCTAACCTATAGTTAAATTTAATGTTGCAGCTTCCATACTATTTGACAGCTACGAGTATAACTGTACGATAATCGGAGATGGTGAAAATGGCCGTAAGTGAAGGGAAGTTTTTCATTGGTAGAAACTACCAATCATACTCGCCTTAAATCAGGAGACATAATTCCTTTTGAAAAGTAAAATGAAATAAAAAGAAAAAATATACCATACGAGTACTACAGTAAAACTGTAATCCTCTACAATATTTAAGAAAATAAATAAATATTTGTCGGCATTTTTTTTTTGTGAAAATGAAATTACGGTCTTTATAACCGGACTCTTTTAGCACCACCACCATTTCCATGCATACAGCATTTATCATATACATGCATTGAAAAACTAATACTATAGACTTAGACAGACTTACATCTAAGAGTATAGACTTAGATTTCATCCTTTATAAATATGATTCTGCACATCTTTGGATGAATGGCTTTCAATTGGCATATATTTTCAGAGAGCATTATAAACACTAAAAGTGTACGACAAAAATCACTAAAGTAACCACATGTGTAACACAGAACCATGTATTTCTTCTACATATTATCTTCTATGAGCTTCTGCACATCTCATGATATAAATGTTATTGCAATCTGAGTGCATTATGAACATTGTCTTTTATTAACATTGGTTTTTATCTTTGTTTACCTATTAATAACATGTTTTGATCCTGCACATCTTTAGAAAATATCCTTTCTAGTATTGTGCATTTTGTTACAAGTTAAGGTCATTAATGCAGCTAAAAGTATACCACAAAATTAATTTTGTAGTATACATAGCTTTAGTTTCTAGAAACTTAATTCTGCAAACCTTTAGAAAAGGGGAGAAAACGATAGGCAATTGTTATTCATCATTTTGCCGCAATTAAAAGGGCAATAACGATAAACATTTAATTTTTTTATTAGTCACTGGAACTCATTAATATACTCCATGTTAGGCGGTATCAATTAAAAGTAGGGCTTTATTCATAAGACTTGTTTTGAAATCTAGCCAAATTTTTGCTCACCTATTAATAAAATGTTATATGTTTCTGCACATATCTGGATAAAGGTTTTGCAAATGATGTAAATATTATTGAAAACAGGGACGGGCTTTTACCATAAGGCATGTTTTGAAATCTAGTCTAACTTTTGCTCAACTCTTAATATTATGTTTTGATCCTGCACATCTTTAGAAAATAACTTTTCTAGTTCTGTACACTTTACTACAATTTAAGGATATCAAAGTACTTAAAAGTGTACCACAAAACGAACTATGAAATATAGCTTTATGACTTCTTTTGACAACTATCCAAAGTTTTTGCTCATCTAATGATAAAATATTATAATCCTGCACATCTTTAGAGAGCAGCATTTCTAGTTTTGACCATTTTATTCATATTGCAAGAGATTAAACTGCCTAAAAGTACCCCACAAAATGGGTTTAGCCTTTGTATGATATGATTTGTCATTAATCCAGCGAAAATTATATATTCCTTTGTTGCTGCAGTTCTGAATAAATTGCAAGTACTGAATAAATTATTATTGTATAACTTAAAAAGGTAGGCTAGTATCTTCCCCCGATGTTATGGGGGAGGAAATGAAAAACAAATGTTATTCATCATTTTACCACAATTAAATGGGAAGCTATCACCATTTAATTACTTAATTAGTCACTGAAGCTCATAAAATATTAAGTGTTCTTATATTATAATTATGCACCCCCATGTCAAGTGGTGTCAATCAAAAGTAGAGCTTTTATCATACGACTTGTTTTGAAATCTATCCTAATTTTTTACTCGCCTTTTCATAAGAAAGTTATGAACGTGCATATCTTTAGAAAATAACCTTTCTAGCGTTGTGTATTTTTTTAATATTTGAAGACGTTAAGGTAACTAAAAGTGTACCACAAAATGAATAAAGAAATATAGCCATAGCGTTAATAAACCTAATTCAGCAATTAATACCATCTGAGGGTGTTGTAAACCCTAAAATTGTATCACAAAATAGGTAAATCGCTTTTGTTATATGATTTGTCATTAATTTGCAAATATTATATATTCCTTTGTTGTTGCATTTTCATAGAGAGCTGAATAAATTATTATTATTGTATAATCAAAAGGTAGTATTATGGAGTTTTTTTATTTAGTTATGGGGGAGGAAATGTTAAAAAATGTTATTCGTCAGTTTGCCACATTTAAATGGCAAATGACAATATTTAATTAGTCACTGTAACTCATTAAATGTTAAATACTTTTGTATTTTAATTGTATACCCGCATGTTAGACGGTGCTAATCTAAAGTATTCTGTTCCAAATACCCAATAATTTCAGTAACTCACACACATTCCACAATACCTGGAATCCGGGATTGAATATCAGTGAAGTTCCCGACCTGGGATTTTTCGAAGAAAATCTCCAATTAGCCGCCAGACTATTAGGCTATACCAATCCCGGAAACCCGGAGATTGAAATCAGTGAATTTCTCGGGAATTCGCGTTCTGGAATTTCCTGAAGAAAATTTCTACTTAGTGTCAGACTGATAGGCTATAATTTAAATTGTACCTTAAATATATAAACAAATCATTATTGCAGAGAAAAGTAAATAATCATGGAATAACCTAAGGGTAGTATTATGAAGTTGAGAGTACCTTCCCCCTGAGGATATGGGGGGCGGCAACGATAAACAACAGTTCTTCATCATTTTACCACAATACAAAAGGGAAATTATCGCTGCATAATTATTTAATTAGTCACTGCAACTCATTAAATGTTAAATATTCTGGTATTTAAATTATATACCCTCATGTTAGGCGGTGCAAATCAAAAGTTTTTTTCTGATCCAAATACCCGGTAATTTCATAAACTTACACACATTTCACAATAAGCAATTAAAGAAGAAAAAAAAATAAATAAAATAATTTAAACGAACGACGTAAATGTGTCCCTCCGTCCGTCCATCCATCTGTCGGTCTCAGTTTTGTCTTATCAAATCAGGAAGTGATTTGTGAATGCGATTTTTCATTACATTGTTTCACGGCTGGGACTGGGATAGACAGACGCATGGACGGACAGACAAATGGATGGACTGATTTCTCAATCAGTAGGCTACAGGTCGACCCGTTAATTAAATTAAATAAATATTATTTCAACAAATGCACAATTTTGCAATTTGAAGATGTCGCCGACAATCTTAGGGATGACACATGCCAAGTTAGCCCCCCGAGAAATGGAATATGTATTTACCTACTGATATATGGAATATAGGAAACATATTGAGCGTTAGCGTTTCTTATCGGAAAATTTGAATAAAATGCGAATTTAATTTCCTTTGAATACAAATGACAAATAATGTTTTATATGAATAGCAAAATAGCAAATGTATTGCACGAGTATTTAAAATGTTTAACTTTTGCCAGAAATAAAGGGGTTTAGAAATGTGAGGGAATATTGTGGAAAGTTGCAACTTTGTTAAATTAAAAAATTGGTATACAAATTCAAATGAAATGTTAAAGTTTCTTTTAGAAAAAAAAAGAAAACGTTTGTCAAGGTGTCTTAATATCACATTACTCCTCTTAATGACATACGACGCGTCTTAATATCATACGACGCGTCTTAATATCATATGACGCGTCTTAATATCATACGACGCGTCTTAATATCATACGAAGCGTCTTAATATCATACGACGCGTTTTAATATCATACGACGCGTTTTAATATCATACGAAGCGTCTAAATGTTATACGACGTGTCTTAATATTACAGGATGCGCCTTAATAGTATACGACGTGTCTTCATACTTTACGATGCATCTAAATATTTTCTACAAAACAGCTGATTCAACTATTTGCTTATAGAAAAGGAATTATTTGAAAAGTTTTAACTTTGTAAATTTCCAAAGTTGTTAAAGTTTTAAGTGAAATATTATATATTTTTTTTCACTATGAAAAACTTGTCACAGACCTTTAAACGACTCGGTTTAATAGTTCACGACGCGTGCAATATGTGCAACAAAACAGCTGACACAACTGTTTTGTTATAGAAAAGAGATTATTTGGAAAGTTGGAACTTTGTAAAAGTCTAAAGGTAAGTACAGACGATTTGCAGATCGGACAACATTGCCAGAAAAATGGCGGAAAAATGCAACGCTGTGAATTTACAACCGTGTGAACATACAATTTTTGTTTTGCAACGTTAGCAGAAAAGTCATTGCGAGATAATTTGCTGATTGTTATATGTTCGAAGTTTATGCATGTGACAACGGCGCCATTGCCAGAAAATCATTTTATTTGCAACACTGTCTATAATGTATTTTTATTGCCAATCCTGCATATAAATATTTACAAAATATATTGTAAATATATGAAATTGTAATGTTTTCTTGCAATCGTCTGAACTGTCAATTCACCATTGCCTAACAATCTGACATTGCCCGTATATTTGCAGCACTTTAACAGGGTTGATAACGTTTGCCGATCTGGCAATCGTCTAAACTCAGCTTAAGTTTGCTAAAAATTGTAAATAAAACTTTAATTAAAGAAAAACGTTTACATAACACGTCAAAACATAACATGGCGCGTCATAACCTAACAAATGTGTTCTCAAATTACACAACGTGTCTTCATATTACACCCCTCGTAATTATATTGCACGTAACGTATTAATATTTGCCCCAAAAAATATCAGATGCAACTATTGGCTTATAGAGAAGAGATTATTATGAAAGTTGCAACTTTGTAAAATTCCAAAGTTGCTGAAAATTTTAATGAAATGTTAAATTTTCTTTACAAGAAAAAAGTCAATGGCCTTTAATCTTAATATTACAAAACGCGTCTTAATAACACACGGCGAGTCTTCATATTGCACGACTCATCTTAGTATTATACGACGCCTCTTAATACTACACGACGCGTCTTAATAATGTCTACAAAACAGCTGATTCAACTATTTGCTTATAGAAAGGGGAATTTTTGAAAAGTTGCAACTTTGTAAAATTCCAATGTTGCTGAAAATTTTAATCTTTTCAAAGGCCTTTAAACGACGCGTTGTAATATTACACGGGGCATCGTAACTTAACACGACGCATCCTTAATAATACACGACGCCTCTTAATATTAAACGACACGTAATAATATTTGCCCCACAGCAGATGCAACTATTGGCGTACAGTGAATATTATTATTAGGAAAGTTTCAACTTTGTTAAATACCAAAGTTCCTGAAAATTTTAATGAAATGCTAAATTTTCTTTTCAAGAAAAAAATTATCAAATGACCTTTGAACTATAACACGACATGTCTTCACATTAATATCATACGGCGAGTCTTCACATTACACAACGCATCTTCATATTATACGACACCTCTTAATATTACACGACGCGTCTTAATAATTTCTACAGAATAGCTGATTCAATTATTTGCTTATAGAAAAGGGATTATCTGAAAAATTTTAACTTTGTAAAATTTCATAGTTGTAAACGTTTTTTTGTGAAATATTAAATATCCTTTTCAAGAAGAAAAACTTGTCAAACTTGACACGTCGTAATATTACACGACGCGTCTTATTATATGCCACAAAACAGCTGATGCAACTATTTTGTTATAGAATAGGGACTATTTGGAAAGTTGCAACTTTGTAAAATCTCAAATTTGCTAACATTTTAAATTAAAAGTTAAATTTTAGTTTTATGAAAAAAATCACTTGTATTTTGAATGACTCGTCTTAATATCTCACGACGAGTCTTAATATTACACGAAGTGACTTAATATTACACTGCGTGTGCAATATTAATACACTCAAAGTAATATTAATTAACGCGTCTTGAAATGTAAAATTTTAATTTCAAGAAAAAAAATCACTTGTCAAAGGTCTATAAACGACGCGTCTTAAGCTAAGAACATACGATTGCCAGATCGGACAATATTGTCAGAAAAATGCAACCCTGTGAACGTACAACAGTGTGAACATAAAATTTGTTGTCTCGCAACGTTGGCTGAAAAGTCTTTGTGAGATAATTTGCAGATTGTTAGATGTGCGAAGTTAATGCAACGGCGCCATTATCAGAGAAACATTTTATTGGAAACACTGTTTATATGATATTTTTATTGCCAATCCTGCATATAAATATTTACAAAATATATATTGCAAATATATGCAATTGTAAGGTTTTCTTGCAATCGTCTGAACTGCCAATTCACCTTTGCCTAACAATCTGTCATTGTGCGTACATTTGCAGCACTTTAACAGGGTTGATAACGTAGTCCGATCTGGCAATCGTGTGTATTTAGCTTTCGTGTTAGTGGTGATATTCACCTATTAGTGAATCTTAATATTTGTCCTGAATCATACGAGGCAATTTTTTCCAAGCAACTGTCAAAATCTGTAGGAGAGAAAGGCAGGCGGAAATAGCTCTCTGCCTGTCTTTCCTATAAACTTTGACACTTGCTTGGAAAAAATTTTTCGTGTGATTCAGAACCTACACGTGTCGTGTCTTCATATTACACGACGCGTCTTAATACTATGCGAAGCGTCTTTACATTACACGACACATCTGAATATTTGTGCCAAAAACAGCTGATGCAATTAAGTACGTGCTTGGACGAAGAACACAAAAGCCTCATTCCCGCAGGGTTGTATTTTTAAATTTAAAAAAAATAACGAACAGTTTGGCGGGTGTTCTCTTTTTCTCTCCGTTTTAACCAATTTGTATGCAATTTGTGTGATATGTGAAATATCAAGAAATAAAATTATTAGATTTATTCTTTCTCAAAAAAAAAAACAAAGCACATCAAAAGATCAGCGATTATATTTAAATATTTTGAATGAATCTTGCATTTTGCCGCCATCAAAAAAAAATTGACAAATTGAAATTTTGCAAATTATTTTCTAGCTTTTGTTTTTTGTCGCCAATTCTCTTTGAATATCGTTACCAAACATTTAACACTTTAACAATGTGTAGATAACCAAAAGGTTATTATAAAGCAAAAACGGTTATTATCAGATTTTAAGTGAACAAAAAAAAACGAAAACGCAACAACTTAAAAAGAATGGCGTGAGCATATTTATTTAATTATACACCACATAGTATGAGTATAATTACGGTGCATGATTCAATGTTTAAATTGTGATTTGTGTGAAAAGTAAAATTTTTTGCAGTCTCAGTGTCACCGCCGCGACACTATCAACCCATGAGAGAAGATGATGAAGAAGAAGAAAAAAAATTGCTATCGCCACAGACACGGTTAATATTCCCAAAAAACAAACATTATTATTCAAAAGCGTTCGCTCAGTGGTGGTCCCCGTCCATCCATCCTAACGCGTGTACAAATTTTATGAAAAACAATCATCATCATCATCGTCGCCATATATTTCGCATGGACATACGAGTTTCTTAGAATTTGAATTTTATATAAAAATTACGTTGTAGATAAACAGAGGAATACATTTTGTCATTTCCCTTTATTTTTTAATAATTCTGCATAATTGTTTATCATTCAGCTATTTATTATATGTAGGAGTTCTCTAGAAATATTATTGTTTATAAATCCTTTATAGTTCCGCCATTAAATTATTTATCTAGTCATATCTAAAACGGGGGGACTTTTAATGTACGGTCTTTTAGTGGAGAAAAGATCTCTATATTATGACTTTTTAATCAAAACTGTTAGAATGGCAGAAACATAAAAATTTCCTCCTTTCCATGCTAAGAAACTTCGTAAAATGTAGAAGTAGAAATTTTACCAAGTTTTGTTCTCTTACACTTTTGAACAGTTTTTTAGTATTTTACTCAAATTCCAGGTACTGAAAAACATTTATGTAATTCAGAAAGTAAATCTAAATAGAAATAGATTAGTAGAATAATAGTAAAAATTGTACGTCAATTCACTAAGAATCTCTATAATATGCATATGCCAAATTCACATCTTAAAGTTGTGCTACGAGAAAAATGTAATGCCAATTTACCAGAGTCTACTGATTAAATTGGGACCTATCACTAATCTGATCACATAAGGAATTAGGGTGAAGAACATCAAACAATATTGCTGGATGTGGTATTTCACCATATGACAGCATCATATAAATCTACTCATTAGAAGATGACCACTTGGATTATCTACTCTTTAGTATATTCCAAGTTGAGTTTTATACTCAACCTAGAAGAGGACCTGCCCGGCCAATTTTCCTTAGTAGAGGGCCAGTTGGGACATGTACTACTTAGTAAAATGCCAGTTGGGTTGTGTACTCCTTAGTAGGCGTTCAGTTGGGTTATCTACGCGTTAGTAAACGAAAGGTTAGGTTATCTACAAGTTAGAAGACGGCTACGAGTAGTTATTCTAATACTTAGTAGAGGTCTACGAGTAGTTGAGGTATTATCTATTTAGTATACAAGTTATCTACTGCCATATAGATAACCTGTTCTGTCAAATTCTCCTTAGTAGAGTAAAGGGTCAATTGGATTATCTACTCTTTAGAAAAGGACCAGTTGGGTTATCTATTTCTCAGAATAGGGTCATTTGGGTTATGTACTACTTAGTATACATGTTATCTACCTCTAAATACAGAACCAGTTAGATCAAATTCTCCTTAGTAGAAGGTCAGATGGGTTATCTACGCCTTCTCTTTAGAAGAGGACCAGTTGGGTTATCTATTTCTCAGAATAGGGTCATTTGGGTTATGTACTACTTAGTATACATGTTATCTACCTCTAATTACAGAACCAGTTAGATCAAATTCTCCTTAGTAGAAGGTCAGATGGGTTATCTACGCCTTTTGTGAAGACAAATTTGGTTATATATTCCTTAGTGAACGATCAGTTAGGTTAACTACTCCTTATTAGAGGTCCAGTTGAGTTATCTACTACTTAGTATACCAGTTATCTACTCACAAATATGGAATCAGTTCGGTCAAATTCTCCTTAGAAGAGGGTCAGTTTGGGTACTTACTAGTACTACTTTATTCAAATGACAGTTGGTTTGTCAACTGCTTAGTTGACGTCAAATGGATTTATCTCTCCTTAGTAGACGACAAGTTGAGTTATTTACTACTTAGAAGAGGCATAGTTGGGTCCTTAGTAGAGGGTTAGTTAGGTTATATACGCCTTAATAAACGACCAGTTAGGTTTATGTACTCATTAGTAGAGCGTCATTTGGTTATCTACTCCTTAGTAGAGGTACATTCAGGATATATGCTATTTTTGAGAGGTAAAAATGAGTTGTCTACTCCCTATTAGAGAACCTGTTGGATCAAATTGTTATCCACGCCTAATTAAAGACCAGTATTCAAGTTATATACTCCCAAATAGATAATCAGTTCGGTCAATTTCCCTTTATTAAAAGGGCCAGTTGGGTTAAATACTATTTATTAGAATGGCAGTATTTTATCTAGTTGAATTATGTACAATTTAGTAGAGCGCCAGTTGGGTTATCTACGCCTTAGTTGAATACAAATTTGGTTAAATACTCCCTAGTGAAGGACTAGTTGGGTGATCTACTTCTTTATAGAGGGTCAGTTGGGTTATCTATGCTTTAGTAGGCGGCTAGTTCGGTTATCTACTCCTTAGTTGGGGGCCAGTTGGGTTATCTACTCCTTAGTAGAGTGCCAGTTCGGTTATCTACTCGTTATTAGCAGTTGGGTTATCTACTACTAAGGAGTAGATGGCAAGTTAAGTATATACGCCTTAATAAATGACCAGTTGGGTTATCTACTCCTTAGTAGAGGGCCAGTTGGGTTATCTACGCCTTAGTAGCGAGCCATGTTGGGTTGTAAAGTCCTTAGTAGTTAATCAGTTTCCGAAGTTGAAATATTAAGTAGTAAACATTTACATGTTTTCAAATGTGTCATATGCTATCTGACATTGAAGGTCCAGGTACTGTATTTTTTCTTTTACACCGGAAAATGGATATGTCACAATGTGGGAATTTACCACCTCCAATGACAAAGACATGTTAAAGTTATAGGTTACTTTATGAGTCAATTTATGTAGCTATGTCCGTCTGTCTGTTCTTTATTCTTGCGATCTTTACGAAAATTTGTACAGAGGCATTTCTTAAGGTAGGGACGATTCCTATTAAAAATTATGCACATCGGCTCATGTTTTGGTATAGCCACCATATAATGGTGGCCCCCTCTTGTTGCTTTTGGGGGACATATTATTCAGTTGATCGAACTGGAATTTAAGTAGTTTTACTTATATTGTACTTTATCGTCCCTAGTAAAAATGGGTCACATCTGTTCATGTTTTATTATAACTTCCTTATGGAGGTCCCTTCTGATTAGACATCTTGAAGCTCTAGGCCAGGCATTTTTTAACCGATCATGCTGAAAACGTAGCATTTTATATTCCATTGAATCTTATCCCTATTGAAAAAAACATCGGACTATGTTTTTATATAACCCCCTTATGAAGATCCCAGAAGAATTTGACTTCTTTCCGGTGTAGATCCCACATTTTGTAACCGATGTGCCTGGATTTTATAAATTTACCCTATTTGACCTGCAACAATTCATAGTAATTATGGTTTCATATAACCCCTAAATACTTCTCCGTGAACTGGTTGGATGGTGGAGAGTATTGTACAGTCGGGCCCGACCGCCTTTACTCTTTCCTTCTGGTTTTTATTTCATTTTTTGTATTTTTCCTCTTTAAGCTATCTTTATATAATAATAGCATACATTTTATCAAGGATATATCAATCAACTTTGGTGTGTAGACAGACATACAGACAGACACCTTTGCTACCTCGACATTTGAATTCTCCGCAGCCAATTTACCTAAATGCTGGTAATTACTGCAAATTCGATACGAATCGAATCGAAATGAAATGAAAATGGAAACCAAGAAAATGTTAGCATTTAAATGATTCACTGATATGATTTCTGCTGCCACACAATGCCAATAATTGTGAATAGAAGTTTTTGTTTGCAACTATTGAAAAACTTCAGTTTCGATTCTATTTGTTTTCCTCCACTATATCCGAGTATGACGACTACAACGACTATTATTATTTCTACAGTCAGCAGCAAGGAAGGTCATGTTGTGAAGGTCATCATCGATTCACTTACAAGATGTGTTGTTAGTGAGCAAATTGGATGGATGTTTGGATTTCCTATACAGTTTTGCAAACAAAAAAAAAACTAAAACAACGACGAGGTTGCACTTTTTTTGGTGTGATGGTCGCCATCAAATTATAACATAAGACCGACCTCCCCCGTTTATCCTCGCGCTGCACTCATAGTGTACGAGCTCATGCATACATATGTACATAGTTCAGTGTTCAGTTTTACTTTGTAATTTTGTTCACATGTCGAGACAGACGACACAGCTGAAGTGCATAGATGTGCCATGAGTCACCTGACTGACTGGCTGACAGCCCAGTCGGAGGTGGCGGTGGCGAGGTTGACTCTGGGGTTTCTGGTGCGATTTACACAGAGATTAATAAATGAGCAAATGGAAGGAAGTATGAATAGTTATTCCAGTAAACCAAACAAGCCACCAGCCAACCAACCCACAAACACACCAGCCATTGAAGCAGCCAACCATCCATGACAACCATTATAAATAGCATTGATATTAATATCCTCCATTTGCCAGGGACAATGGTCAGGGCTATTTGGAGGATGGCTCGATTTTCTTTCTTTTCTAGATTTCTCGCCATTTTGAAGAATCCCATAAAAATCTTCGATATTCATAACAACAAAGTTTTTATGATTCACTTTTAATAGTCTGTCTGAGACTGTGTTTTAAGATTAACTTTGAGTATCTATATGAAAGCGTAAGACTGTGGCGTCGTCGCCGGCGTTGCAGCGTAATAATAGTTACACCCATCACTGTGTGGCAAAGACGAAAGGAAAAAAGTTCACAGACACAGACGGAACGAATGATTGGACGGACGAACAGACACATTTTAGTACTCTCCTTGGTGCGTTTTTTCCTTCGAATTTTATTTTATTCATCGTTTGTGTACTTTTCCCCCCACAACTTTTTCCTTTTGCATTCGGCTGCAGTTTAATTTGCTGTTTTAGGAAGAAAACCAGAAGTAGTAGTAGTGAACCAATGCGTCAGCACAGTGTTTGGAAACTGGAAAATTTTGTTAAACACGTAGCTGGCTTTTCCAATGATAACGACCCCGTGAATCTAATAAGGATTTCCTTTCTGATAAAGATGTTACCTCGACGACGTGAAATACTAGAAATAATATTTGCCCCTTTTAAGTCGAAATGATGTAGTCCCTAGAAAACGTCGAGATCTTAAATTGAAAGCATACAAGAAATACAGCTTGTGCAAGAACTGAAGCCGCCCGACCTTCCCAAGCGACATCGCTTCGCTCTATGGGCTCTTGAAAAGTTCCAAGATCCGACGTTTTCGAGCCAAATTTTATTCAGCGATGAGGCCCATTTCTGGCTCAATGGGTATGTAAACAAGCAAAATTGCGGCATTTGGGACGAAGAGCACCCTGAAGAGATTCAAGAGCTGCCACTTCATCCAGAAAAAACAACGGTTTGGTGTGGTTTGTGGGCCGGTGCCGGATGCCTGAAATTGAAGCTCGTGATCTCGGCGACATTTGGTTTCAAGAAGACGGCGCCACTTCCCACACATCGCATCAATCAATGGACTAAAGTCCTCTAAATCCTCTTAAAGAATAAGTTTTGCATAAATTCTGGATGATTTTTGGATATTCTGATTATGCCTTTGGATAGCTCTCAGAAAGAGGTTTCCAGTGGAATGCAACAATGTCAGATAGAATGTTCCGTTCGACCGCAGTGACTAGTGGACGCACTTCCTCCAATTTCGAAATATGCTAACATGTGAGAAGAGCTCTGTTAGGTCGTTTACAGAGCTCTGTTAAAAGGGGTGGTTTGTGTCTGTGCTAGTTAAATTCGGAATTTATCTCTAAATCAACAACGTAATGACAAACGTCGTACGCCTTCTGTCTTATTTAAGTAGCAGCCGCACAGCTGTTTGCTCTTGGGATATTATTCCGACATTTCATAGTGCTGCCATGTTTACATATGTATATTACAACGGTGGTTGATTAAGGCTGCTGCTACATTAAATAGCCGACGTCGGCGTACGACGTCCAAAATTTTCAGATTTCTAAAGTTATATAAATTGTAAAAATCTTCAACAAAACATTCTCCTCTTGATAAATTGTTGTAGTAATTTTGAAGTCAAAAATCACTTATATAAATTACGTTAACCATTTTTCTCCATCACCTCAATTATTTGAGATATTTTTCCACAACGGCTATTGGGATATCGAAAGGTCCGCCCGTCACTTCTGCTATGAATTTGAAGAACAAACTTTGAAAACCGCTTTTCATACTTGAGAATGAAATTTAGTACTAGAATAGTAGAACTGTGGTAAGCATTGCTCTTAAAGAATACAGTCCTCTAACTCGTCCCGTTTAGGTTACAGCCCCACAGCTGTTTCTCTTGGAATATTATTTTTAAATTTCCTAGTGTTGCCATGTTTACATACATATATTAAAAAGATGATCTCTTAAGATATTATTTTGACATTTCCTAGTGTTGCCATGTTTGTATATATTATAATATTATAAATGTGATTGATTAAGGCTGGGTTTGGCAAACGTAACCGTAACGTTCCCGTCGCGTAACGAACCAGCTAATTCAATCTGACATATGGAAATGTGGAAACGATTAGCCAACCAAAACGAAACGTAAACGGACGGCTGAATCTGCAGAAATTTGATTTGGACGGTACGTTTACGTGCATTTGCAAACAAAATTAATAAAATAATGAAAAAAGAATACATTTTTGCGAAACTTTTGAAAAGTAATGATATTTAAGTAATGAAATGATAAATTAGTAGCAAATAGATATAAAATAAAATTAATTTATTGTGAATGTCTGAGTGATACAGCACGTTTTTCAAGTTTTGGGTAATTGCTCCAGCGGGCAACGTTACGACGACGCTAAAATTAAATTACGGTTAAGTTTGCCTAACCCGGCCTTTAAATAACCGACGTCGGCGTACGTTGTCTGTCAAAGAGTTGTTTTATGTACAGAAAACCATAGGTTAAAATTCGAGTTTGACAGACGTTATACGCTTTCACACGTATTTAAGATTTTTCTCCATCACATGAATTACTTGAGATATTTGGCCGCAAAGTCTGTTGGGATATCAAAAGGTTCGTCCGCCACTTCTGCTATGAATTTTTAGCGGAAAACTTTGAAAAACACTTTTCATATTAAATTATGTATTTTATTTTTATTGTCTGGCAACCAGACATTTTATAGGAATAGTTAAAAAAAAATAAAAAAATATATACGATTTATAATGTTTAACAGTAACTATGGAAGTTAACAAGAGTGAAATATATACGCATGGAGGGTTTTAAAAATTATTGTTAAAAATAAAATTTCAGAGTGAAATTTTGAAGGAACTGTGATAAACATTATTCTTAAAGAATAAGGTCCTCTAACTCGTCCCATCTGACAGACTTCGTACGCATTCTCTCCTGCTTAAGTAGAAACCCAACAGCTGTTTTCTCTTGGGATATTATTTTGACGTTTCCTAGTATTGCAATATTTATATTTGGGGGATTTCATGTCAAGAGAGCCAATTTACAGAATCGATGTGTTTCTGATCGGGTTGAAAAAGTAAGAAATTCATAAAAATATTTTATTGTGTTTTTTTAGTTACTTATATGGATGGGAAAAAATTTTCCGATTGACCAAATGTCAATATTCAACAATCTCCAACTCGAACAGTCCTTAACCGATCTCGTAGAGTTTTGTGTCCTCACAACTATCCAATCGGATACATTGGTTTTAAAAATTTACTCACGTGAAATGAAATTCCCCATATACAAAAAAGATGATTAATTAAGGATGCTAATTTAACAGCTGACGAAAACAATAAGTTTAAATTCGAGTTTGACAGACGTTATATGCTTTCACTGGTATTTAGGATTGGCGCTTATAGCGCATATAGAGAATAGTCCAGATTCAAACTCGGCAATTTTTTCCAAGCAAGTGTCAAAGTTTGTGGCAGAGTGAGGCAGGCGGAAAGAGCTCTCTGCCCCTCTCTCCTACCAACTTTTGAAACTTGCTTGGAAAAAATTGCCGAGTTTGAATCTGGACTATTCTCTATATGCGCTATAAGCGCATAAATACTAGTGAAAGCATATAACGTCTGTCAAACTCGAATTTAAACTTATTGTTTTCGTCAGCTGTTAAAGTAGCAGCTTAGTCGGCAAAAAATTGCCAAGTGTGAATCTGGACATACAATTAATAATGGCTAAAAACTTGTTAGTTTATTAATGCCTTCATTGTGGAACATCTCAAGTTTTTAAGACTTAATGAATCTTTGTCATTGTTGATCTCTCATGATTTTAACCCAGTCCTATTTGTATTCCATCTTTATAATAAACATATTTTACTATCCTTGGTTTGAAACAATTGTTTTTTATTCCCGATTGTCATATGCATGTTTTGTTCATATTTCCAAACACTGTGCCTTTAAGTTTAAAGCTTTAAATGAAAAACTTCAATTCTGGCTGAATGGTTTGCCGCCGTCTGTTCGACTGACTAACTGGCGGTGGTTATGAGGGAAGAGGAAAGTGACGACCATTCCAACAACGATGAAGGCAACGCGACGACATAAATTTCCAGGGAGTGGAGAACGAAAAAAAAAGAATAAATAAAAGTATCTAATAAAAAAAATCTAGTAAAACATATAGACGGACAGACAAACACACCACCCCCCCACCCCAAGTATCTTTAAATATGTATGTATGTAAGTATAAATGAGGCAACAACACAAATGTTTATTAAATGCAAAGTTGTTGTAAATTAAGTGTATGTCTGTATATGTATACATATATTATTGAATGTGGGTGTTTTTTTTTTGTTGTTGCTGTTTATTTGGTACTTACTTGAGTTGCATCTGAATACGGGGTACTTGAGTTCAAGTTAACCCTTTGCGAGCCAAAGACAACATTTTGTTCTTGCTGTTGCTGTTGTTGTTGCTGACGATGCTGCTGCTGTAAATGCTGCATGTGTTGTTGTTGCTGTTGATGTTCCATTTTAAAGCTGTTGTTGTTGTTGTTTAGTGTTGATATTGAATTTAGAAACTCCTCAGAGCTTTGAAAGCTTTTGAAATTTAAAAAATTCAAATTATTTTCGAAATTTATATTGATTTTGTTGTTGTTGTTGTTATTATTATTATTATTGCCAAGACTATCATCACCAGTGCAACTGCTGCTGCTCAAAGGACTGGCGGAGGCACTGCTGCTTAAGGGAAGATTGCTGGTGTTTTTGTTGTTGGAGGAGATCCTGACGTTGTTGCTGGTGTTGTTGTTATTATTGTGGTTGGTTAAACTGACAATACTACTGCTCGTGCTGTGCGAGCTTATGATACTGCTGTTACTGTTGCTGTTGTGAATGTTGTTAATAAAAATTACGTTGTTGTTGTTGGCGGTGTTGCTGTTGTTGTTGTTGTTAGTGTTCTTTTTACATATGTTAGCAGCTGTAAATGATTGCTGCTGCTGTTGTTGCCTTGCCTTTGTTGTAGTAATTTTAGCATGAGTAATATTTGGCGTCGCCGTTGTTTTTCCTCTGCGCTTTTGTTGCTTCAGCGTAGCCGCTGCGCCAGCTGACAATGCCGTCGCCGCTGCAGTTGCTGCTGCTTGTAATTCTTCTTCCTTGTCTTGCTGTTGTTGTTGCTGCTGCTGCACTACTACTGTGCTCAAGAACTCCTCTTCTTCTTCGGCCTCGTATGACGAGGAGAAGACAGTGGCAGCGTCGTGCTGCTGCTCTTCTTCTTCGGTCACAAAGCCTTCTTCTTCTTGTTCTTTGCTGCTGTTGAGAAAATTTGGCCGCTCTTCGATGAATTTATAAAAATCTCGACTAAATTTGTGATCGCTTTGTTGTTCTTGTTCTTGTTGTTGCTGCTGCTGCTGCTGCTGCTCTTCCACTTCCTCTATGAATTCCTTATAATCTTCTTCGATCAATTCCTCGATTAAGACCTGTTCCAAATCGATGGGAATATCGGATGTGGTGTAGGCAAACTGATGCGTCTGCTGATGCTGCTGCAACTGATGTGTATGGTTGGAATCTTCTTCTTCTTGAAACTCATTCACTGTTGATTCACAAATCATTGTTTTTGTTGTGTTTTGTTTCACGATAGGGAAGGGGAGGGATTTGTATTCCTTAAGTTTACCCTTGAAGGGGGGGATGAGTAGGAGATCACCGAATGGAAGTTTTGTTTCGTTTTACGTCTTATTGTTCTCTTAAATTATTCTTGTTGTTGTTGTTTCTTTAACCCTTTTCTGGTTATGAAGTCAGTTGTGTTCTGTGTTTGTTGCTAAGGTTTTTAGCGAGAATTTCACCAACACTCATGTTTGATATATAGTTTGGTTTGTGTCCTCAATTTGCTGCTTCTTCTTTTTCGAAAACATTCACACAGATTTGATAGCAGGTTTTAGTAGAATGTTACTTCAGCTTGTTGTTGTGATAAAGACCATACAGAGTTGAATTTGAGTGATGTTTTTCTTTTTTTGTAAAGTATTGCTTTGTTAGGATCTCCAATATTTCTGATAGTGATTTTTTTTTACAAAAATTGGGTCCTTTTAATTTGAGCGATTTGCTCCCAAATGGGGTTACTCTTTTGATTTTTTTTGCTTAATTTCAATTTGAGCAAAAATATGCAAATCTTTTTCTATATTGCACCAAAATATTGGCTTAAATTTGTTATAGAATTGAGTGGTTCTCAAATGGGGGGGTCTCAAATTTCAGTTTATCTTAATTTGTTTTGTTTGTTTAGCATTTGTTTTCTTTTCTAGATTTTTCTGCCGTTTTTCCTGAATTTTCTTGACGTTTTTGTTGATCTCACTTAACTTTAGCGAATTTTTTTCAATATTTATGCTGATTTCAATTGAGTGTTTTTTAGTTGTTTTTTTGAGTGAAACTTGTTTCGTTATAAGTTCTTGCCGTTTTTGTTGGTTTTACTTAAATGTCTTTCTCTTCTACTGGAATTTCTCAATATTGGTCCTGATTTGAATTGAGTGGTTATCCAATTGAGTGATTTTTTTCCGAATTTTCTTGACGTTTTTGTTGATCTCACTTAACTTTAGCGAATTTTTTCAATATTAATGCTGATTTCAATTGAGTGTTTTTTAGTTGTTTTTTTTTGAGTGAAACTTGTTTCGGTGTAAGTTCTAGCCGTTTTTGTTGGTTTTACTTAAATGTCTTTCTCTTCTAGTGGAATTTCTCAATATTGGTCCAGATTTGATTTAAGTGGTTATCCAATTGAATGATTTTTTTCCGAATTTTCTTGGCGTTTTGGTTGGTCTCACTTAAATTTCTTTCTGTTTCATAGAAATTTCTTGGATTTTTCTGCAGATTTCAATTGAGTGATTTTTAGTTTTAATTGAGTGAATCTTTGTTTTTTTTTATTTAAATTCAAAGATTACTGGATTTCCTTAGTTACACTGAAATTTATTTCTGTTTCAGTGAAATTTCTCAAAATTGGTCGAGGTTTCAATTGAGTGGAACTTGTTTTTTTATGATTTTTTATACTCAAATATTCTAGTTTCTTGCTTTCGCTTCAGTTTTAGCGAAATTTATTGATTTTTCAATTGAGCGTTTTTATCTTTAGTTGAGTGGATTTTGTTGAATTACTTTTTATTACAAATTTTGCTGGAATTTTTTACCGCTATCTCAACTGTTTTGGAGTTATTTGACAATTTAGCCAATTTCAATTGAGTGTTTTTGTTTTGGTTTCAATTGAGTGCAACTTTTTATATTTTTAGCTTTAGGTTTTTTGATATTTTCCCTGATATCAGCAAAACTACCTTTAAATCTTTTGAAATTTGTTGAGTGAATTCCAATTTCAGTTGATTTATTTTTGTTTTTTTTTTTTTTGAGTGAATTTAGATTTTTATGGGATTTCTTGTCGTTTTTGATAATTCAGCAAAAATGTCTTTCTTCCTTTTTAATTTGAGTTTTTTTCTTCAAATTATGCTTGAGTGTAATTGCTTTTTGTTCTTTAGTGAAGCAAAGATCATTTATTTATGATACGTGTTTCTTCCAGAAAATCTTTTGGATTTCTGCTGACTTCTGAATTCTACTGTCAGAATTCCTGTTCTATCAGGCTTTCAGCACGTTGTTGTCCACAAAGTATGAGAGTTGTCGTTTTATTTTTTTTTTTTGTGGAAAAAATTTGCTGATTTTGCTTAGTGCTTAGTGTGGTCGCCGTCGTTTGGAAGATTGGCTGGGCTTTGGTGTGGATTAAATTGAAGTGGAAACCCTTCTGCTTCCCCTTTAGCTCTAGCCAAAATACAAAAAAAAAATAAAGTCTCCTTGGGCAGTGTTCGTCGGCGTTGTCGTCGTCGTCGTCGTTTGGTTTGGTTTGGTTTGCTTGTTTGGGTATTTAGCTGGGGTTTGCTTGAGGAACCAGCTATATCCACAGTAATAATAAAAAAAATTTACAAACTATTGGTGGTGTTGCTGAACATACATTAAGAGTAGTCGTGGCGGTGGTGTGTGGTGTGACGATGGTGATGGTTGTTGGTGGTCTGGGGTTGGGGTTGGTTGCTTTGCTAAGTTGTTGTATTGAATGAGTAATATTATTTTTTAAAGTTGAGTCAGACCCAGAGGAGTTGAATATATTTTCATATGTATATATATAAATATATATATTTCGGTGTGTATATATATATATATGTTTTATTTTTTTTTTTGTAGATTTGTGTTGTTTTCCTGGTTTTTTTTTGTGGTGGTTGTAGTTATTTAGTTTTATTTTATTTATTTTTTGCTATATTTCGTTGCAGTTTAAAACTATAATGATATATAAGAGTTTATAGTTTTCTTGTTGTTGTTGTTGTTTCTTTCCTGAGGTAGTTCGTTAGTTGTTGTTTTCAAAAAAAAATCTACTGGTGGTTTTTTTCCTTCTTTGTCTTCTTCTCCTTCTCTAGAATCTTAATATACTTTGTATAGTGGTTGTTGTATATATTATAGTTTTTATTATTTTTATTAATAAAAAAAAAGTAGCGAAAATTCTCCTCCTGTTGCTAGTTGTTGTTGTCAACTTTTGGTATCCGATTACTGTTTACTATTTGACTCTAATGTTGTACCTCCCCTGAATTGATGAGGGTTGGATGTTTCCAAATGGATGGCTGTTTTCAATGGATGGAGATAGATGACGGTGCGGTGTGGGGCGTCGCTGCGACTCTTGATCGTGGTTAATGGGTTTGGTTGTTGGCTTGGCTTGGCTGGCTGGTTGTTGCTTTTTTTCTGCTGTTTTGTTATTATTTCTAAGCTCCCAATAGCTGGCTTGCTGGCTGTGTGACTGACTGACTGGCTGCACTTAAGCTGGCTGGCTGGCTGGCTGACTGTTGGTCGGACTGTCTCTCTGTCCGTCCGTTTGACTGAGCCGTACAAAAAATGAACACAACAGAATTGAGAGAAGAAAAAAACGCAATTTCAAGGTGAATCTAAATGTTGCTACTATTTTTGTCTACTACTCCATACACTTTTTTATTCACACATAATAATTTTTTGTTTCGCTTTTTTTTATAATTCTCTTACACACATTAACACAAATTTGAAAAACGTACGTTTTTTGCTTGATTTGTTGTTGGATTTTCAAATAGGAAACTATTTCAGTTTAAATAGACGAAAAAAAAACAGTCTGAATTTATATAAATTCAAACTCCAAGACAAGCAGCAGCGTTGAGAAAAAAATTTGGTTGCATTTGTTGTTGGTGGGTTTCAAAATTATTATATATTCTTTTTTTTTTTGGTTTGTTATAAAAAACTCACGTTCTGTGGTAATTTTTTATTTTTTTCTGCTGTTTTGCGTTCAGAAAAAAATTTATTATTATTACTTTGCCGAGTGTTGTAACAATTTTTTAATGTTAATCGTCGTTATTTTCAGACAGAATTCAAATCATATGTTCGTTAGAGGTGTGATGGACGACACGACGTGGTGAGTGGTGAGAGGTGGTGTGTTTGTTTGAGAGTGTAGGTTTGTTTTGGTTTCTGGTTTATCAGCTGGTTTTTCGCTCTGGGCCAATGTTGCTGTGGTCGTTGTTGTTGTTGTGTGCTGTTTTTGCTCAGTTGGTCGTTCAGCTGTTTTTTGTAGCTCAGCAAGCAAAAAATAATTATAGGTGAGGTTTGGTTGGAAACAATTTTTTTTGCTTAATTATTTTTTGCTGTTGTTGTTTTTACAATGTAAACGAATTTTGTTACGCAGATGTTTTGTTTTATTTTTTTGTTAAAATATTATTGTTATTTTATTCCTTTTAATAAACTCTCTAAGTTGTTTTGTATATTGAGGTAGTTTTGTTTCAAAACATTTGTTTAAAAATTTACTGAGTTCTTTTAGTTTTTTTTGTTGTTTTTCTAGAAAAAGTTATATTTAAAATATATATTTATTATGTTTTAGCATAAAAATGTTGAAAAGCCAAGCTTTTCTATCTATTTAATATTGTTATAAAGGTGTTTATAGCTTTTAAAATCAATGTTCACACTTTAAGCATTTCCACAATTTTTTTTTTTGTTGTGAACTTTTTAAAGATTTTTTTCTTTAAATTAATTTTGACACTGCTTTTGCTTTAAACATTTTTTAATTCACAAATTATTTCTTTTAATTTATTTTAGGTTTTTAAAAATATATTTTTTTAATTCTAAAACCGTCGATATTAATTTTACGGAAGTTCTCACATTTAGTCAAATTCAATTTTGTGATTTCATAATTTAAGATCCTGCGGTTAAATTAATCATATTTTTTAAACCAAAAAAATTTTTTTAATAATTTTTTTATAAGCCCCTTTCAGAGTTATTTTTTTGGTTTTGTAAAAATACACGAATTATATATGTTATTTATTTTACCGAATAGTTTTTGCTATGATGTTTTTACAAACGCTTTTAAAAGTTATATTTTTTGTTTTGTAAAAATACACGAATTATATATTATTTATTTTGCCGAATAACTTTTTCCAATAATTGTTTACAAACGCTTTTAAAAGTTATATTTTTCTGTTTTGTAAAAACACACGAATTTTAGAGGTATTTATAATTATAATTAATACAAAAATTAGTTTCATATGTTTTCGTAAAGGTTTTTGGCTTTAAAAAGGATTTTCTGTATTCCTTTTAGTCTTTGAAAATAACCGAATTATTTTTGTTATTTGTTTTTTTTTTTGTTATTTGTTGTTCACATAGATTTTCTTAGATTTTGTTTGATTTAAAAATTATTAGGCATTTATAATTAATACACGAATTAGTTTCATAAGTAATCTTAAATATTTTTTGGCTTTTAAAGCAATTTTCTGCTTTCCTTTTTGTCTTTAAAAATAACCGAATTATTGTTTGTCCAAAGATTTAAAACTTTTTTAGGTTTTAAGTTTTGTTTGATTTTAAAAATTATTTCCTGATTTCAATTCCTTTGGAATATTGGAAGAGTCTTTATAGAGTTGGGGGGGTTTTAAAGCAAGTTGTTGTTTTTCTTCTTCTTTACCTTTGTTGGCTATCAAAATTTAATCACATTTCTGTTTTATTTTTACAAATTATATATTTTATATATAATTTGCTCTGTTAAATGGAACCTTTAAAGTTGCTTTAGTTATGTATTTGTAGAATAGTTTTTTAAAGTTTGTTTTGTTGTTTGTTTTTCATTTCATATAATCCTTTGGGGTTTGGAAAGTTTTTTTGTTTGTTTTTGTTCTAGTTTCTCTAGTAGATATCTTTTTTTTTTGTTTTGATTACAGCACTTGTTTTTTGTTGCAATTTTGTTGAGGATGATTTCACTTTTTCTTATTCCTCTCTCTGAAAATAAAAGAAATATGGAAAATAATTAATAAAAATTGTAATTTAAAAAATAATATCTTTAAATATTCTATTCATTCATGTCAAACAATAATAAAAATAAGTATTAACCCCCTTTCAAAAAAAAAGCTACGTTACGTATCCGTTATTACTAACTGAGAGTTATCGAAGTCATTTTGGGTAGAGTTTGACAGCTAGAACAGTTTATTAGCATTAGCGAAGCTTCTTGAAATATAAATGTGGATATCAACTAAATACTTATCGAAAAGGACTTATATTGACTCTAAATTTATTTGAAGTAAATTAAAATTAAAATAGAGGAAATATAACAGTTAAAAATACTTGTTTTATTAGCATTGTGTTTTTAAGAATTTTTAATATTCAAAATTACCAAATTGATAATTATATTTATTGTTTATATTACCAAATTTTTATTTATAATAAATTATGATTTTTTTAAAATATATTACATCTTTTAAATATTTAATAAAAATGTTCACGAATCACTTAAAAATACGAGATGGGTATTATGCCTCAGAGATTCCAATATTTGTGAAGGTAATAGTCGAATTTTTTAATTCAAATTTTAGGTTAACTTTTTGGATTTGGATTTTTTCGATTTGAAATTGACTAAATTTGATTTAAATAAATACCAAAATAAAATTGAGAAAACCCCATTTGTTTTCACGACGAGAATTTGATTTGAATTAAGTCATTTATATGTTTTAATCAAATTAAAATGATTTTTTTCCAATTTCAAGAGCAAAATCTTAATTTCAAATTAAATTTAGACAATTTCATTTGTAAAATTTAAATTTTAAATAGAATTTTGTCGCAGATTTAATAGCAAAATTATAATTTCAATTGAAATTTTGCCTTTTTCAAGAGGGAATGAAAATGCTCAACTTCAGTTGAAATTTATTAAATTTCGAAAGGAAAATAGAAATTTTTAAAGGAATTAAGATAATTTCAAACTAAATTTTTGGCATGTTCTAGTCTAAAATCAGATTTTCAAATAAATGTTCCAAAAACATTCACAAAATTTGCAGTGCAGTAAGTAATTTCCGGTATATATTTTACTTAAATTTTTGTAAAAATTTCAAGAGTATTCTAATCCTGAGTCAACTACAAAATTTGTTCAGCTTTAATTTAAATGTGGAAAAAATCGCATAATTTCCAACTGTAATTGAGAACTTTCCTATCGTAACAGAGGAAATATCATTAACGGCCAATTACACAATCTCCGGTTATCCTACAGTTAGAGCTAACCTACAGTTATAGCTGTCAAATTGTATGAAATTTTTATTTTTAACTGTGAGTTAGCTCTAACCGGAGGTTGCGAAATTGGGGGTAAATGTGAAATTCCGCACTTTAAATTGACAAATATCCAATTTAAATTGAAATTTGTCATATCATATTTCGCACTTTAAATTGACAAATATCCAATTTAAATTGAAATTTGTCATATCGTTCAATTTAGAATTCAAATAATAAATTAAATAACAAAAATCCATTTGAATTCGACAATTTGACTTTGTTAAACAGAATCTTTTAATATTCTCAACTAATAAAATCTCAAATTCAAACGAAATTTCGCCAATTTTTAATTTAAAATCACAATTTCAATTAAAATTTTATCAATTACTACTGCAAATAGTCCATGTTTTTTAATTATTCTAAGACAATCAACATTTAATTTGTTGGTTCCATTTAACATTTGTAGAGAAGTTTGTAAAATGAAATACTATAAAAAACGTATATTATCTATTAATTTAAAAATGTAATTTTTTGTCCACATTTCACGTTTAAAAATCGAAGTTGTGATCATTATTCTTGGCGGTATAATTTCTACAAAAAACGTTGTTTTAATCTATTTATTATATTAAAAAAATGTTTATTTGAATTATATTTCTATTTCTCTTAAATTTTTGTAAACATTTCAAGAGAATTAGCCATCTAGTGCTAAAACTTGTTCAACTTTAAATGCAGTGTAGAAAAATAGTGGTTGTTACCACATGCGTGTGAAATTTTCACGGTGAAATAGAATGAAATTTCAATTGAAATTCAGTTCATTTCAAAACCAATTTTTTCGTGTGAAATTGACATCTGATCATTATCATTCGAAGTCTAATTTCTAAATTTCTATTTATTATTTTATTAATAGGATTTAATTTAGAAAAATAAATTTCCGTAAAAATCAGTGTAGAAAAAAATCGTTGTTGCCACGGTATCAAAAATATTCTTATGAAATTTTCACGGTGGAATTGACCAGTCTCAATTTCCATCGAAATGTAGTCAATTGCAGTGTAGAAAAATAGTGGTTGTTACCACATGCGTATGAAATTTTCACGGTGAAATAGAATGAAATTTCAATTGAAATTCAGTTCATTTCAAAACCAATTTTTTCGTTTGAAATTGACATCTGATCATTATCATACAAAGACTAATTTCTACAAAAAAACACTGCTTTCGTCTATTTATTATTTTATTAATAGAATTTAATATTTTTCTTAAATTTTCGTACAAATCAGTGTAGAAAAAAATCGTTGTTGCCACGGTATCAAAAATATTCTTATGAAATTTTCACGGTGAAATGGACCAGTCTCTATTTCCATTGAAATGTAATCAATTGCAAACGAAAAATCATAATTTCATATGAAAATTTGACAATTTTTTCGTGTGAAATTGACATCTGATCATTATCATTCGAAGTCTAATTTCTACAAAAAAAACACTGCTTTCATCTATTTATTATTTTATTAATAGAATTTAATTTAGAAAAATAAATATCCGTAAAAATCAGTGTAGAAAAAAAATCGTTGTTGCCACGGTATCAAAAATATTCTTATGAAATTTTCACGGTGAAATTTACCAGTCTCAACTTCCATCGAAATGTAGTCAATTGCAAACGAAAAATCTTAATTTCATATGAAAATTTGACAATTTTTTCGTGTGAAATTGACATCTGATTTGACATTATCATTCGAAGTCTAATTTCTACAGAAAAAAACCACTGCTTCCATCTATTTATTATTTTATTAATAGTATTTAATTTAGAAAAATAAATTTCCGTAAAAATCAGTGTAGAAAAAAATCGTTGTTGCCACGGTATCAAAAATATTCTTATGAAATTTTCACGGTGAAATTGACTAGTCTCAATTTCCATTGAAATGTAATCAATTGCAAACGAAAAATCTTAAATTCATATGAAAAATTTGCCAATATGAGGTAAAATTTCATTTTCAAACGAGTTTTCCTCAATCTGCATTGGGAAACTCATTAATAACTATTGAAAATTCTATATAAATTGGAATATGTAATTTTTTTTGCTCATATTTAATGACTAAAAATCAGAGTTCAGATCTGATCTGTATCGTTAGTAGTTTAATTTCTACAATAGAAATATTCTTGTGAAAATTTCACGGTGAAATGGGACCATGAAATACTGTCCTCAATTTGAAACAAAAAATCTCAATTTTGTATGAATTATTGCCAATTTTAAGTGTTAAATTTCAAGTCTAAAATTGGTGTCCTGGTATTTGTCATTTATAGTCTAATTTATACAAAAAAATACATTTACTGATTCAGATCTCTTTAAGTATTTATTAATTAATTTTTCATTAATTCCCGTTTGAACAAAATTCCCGACAAAATTTGTTCAACATTAATTTCAATGTAGAAAATAAGTATCGTTGTCATAGTAACAAATATTTTTGCGACATTTTAACCGTTTCTTCAATTTTAACAGATAAGTCTCAATTTCATATGAAACTTTTCCCAATTTGAAGTTTAAAATCTCATTTTCAAACTGCATTGAGAAACTTACTTACTTTTGAAATTTTTTTTTATATTGAAATATGTAGATTTTCCCACATATTTCACTCAAAATGTCGGAGATCTGATCTTTATCACTTGCAGTCTTATTTCTACAAAAACATTGTATCATTCTATTTATTATTTAAAAAATATTAATGTAAACTATATTAACATTTTCCATAAATTTTCGCAAAAAATCCAAGATAATTTGCCATCCTGTGGCAACGACTTTAATTTCAATGTAGAAAAAAATCGTTGTTGCCATGGTATCAACAATATTATTTTGAAATTTTCACGGTGACATGGGACCATGAAATACCGGCTTCAATATCCATTGAAGTTTAAACAATTTCAAACGAGAAATCTAAATTTCATATGAAATTTTGACAATTTGAAGTGTCAAATCTAATTTTTAAGCGAAATTTTCCACATTAGATAGGGAACTTTTCAATTACTTTTTAAAATTGTGTAAATTGAAATATGGAAATTTTTCCCTCATTTCACTCTAAAAATCGAAGATCTGATCTTTATCACTTGCACTCAAATTTCTACAAAAACATTGTATTAATCTATTTATTTATTATTTCGAACTGTTAATGCTAATTCTATTTATATTTTTCTTCAAATTTTCGTTCGACTTTAATTCAAAGTTGAAAAAATTTTTGTTGTCGCGGTGTCAAAAATATTCTTTTGAAATGTTCACGGTGAAATGGGTCCATGAAATTCCGGCCCCAATATCAATTGATTTTCATCAATTTCAATGTAGAATATCTAAATTTCATATGCAATTTTGCCAATTTTCATTGGGGAACTTCTTAATTACAATTGAAAGCAGTGTCTTCATTGAAATATATAATTTGTTTGCGATTTAATTTTCACTGTGAAATGGACCGGTCTCAATTTTCATTGAAAATTTGTTAATTTCCAAGAAAAATCTGAATTTCATAAGAAATTTTTTCAATTTGTATGGGGAAATTCTTCAAATACTTTTTAAAATGAACATTTTTCTTTGTTATTGTTGTTTTTTCATAACAAAATCAAACTTTTGTTTCATCTATGTTTTAGAAAACTTTGCTTTTCACATTTATTTTCTTTAGAAGTATTTTCATTTTCCAAATAATAACGTCCAACAAAAAAGTTTATGTATTATTTTATTTTTCTTTTTTTTATTCGAAAAATCTCAAGTTCATAAGAAATTTGGCCAATTTGAAGTGAAAAATCTCATTTTCAAATAAATTTTTTCTTAATTTTCATTGAGAAACTGCACTACTAAAAATGTAATTTTTTCGAAACAAATTGAAATATTAATTGCAGTTTGATTTCTACTTTTTTTCACATTTATTCTCTTTATAAGTTTCTTCATTTTCAAAAAAAAAAATAAAGTCCAAAATAAATAGTTTATATTCAAGATTTGTTTATTTTTCTTATTTTGCAAAATTATCTAATTCAACTATTTTCGCGATCAAAAATTTCGATTGATATGTATGTAAATACAAAACATATTTATACAAAATAAGTAAGAAATAATAAATTTAGGCATTTGAAAGTATAATTTCATGAAATTTGCAAAAACAACGCCGACTTTCCACAAAAATCTCAATTTCATAAGAAATTGTGACAATTTGCAGTGAAAAATCTCATTTTCAAATGAATTCTTTCTTAATTTTGTTGGGAAATTAATTGACTCAAAATGTAAATTTTTCAAAACAAATCGAAATTTTGTTTCATCTATGGTTTGTAAGGTTTTTTTTTTAATTTTTCCTCTTTATATTTTACTTCAATTTCCAAATTACAGAGTTCAAAATTGAATTTTTTACAGTTATGTATTTTATCCCAAGATTTGTTTATTTTTCTTTATCTTCTAAATGTTTTTTAAACAGAAATTACAAAGTCCAGAGTTCAGTTTTCGGTGTAGTTTTTTTTTATCGTCGATTCTTTGTATGTATTTTTTTTTAACTTCTAAATATGTATGTTTTTTTTTTAAATAAATTACAAAGTCCAGCGTTAGAATTTTGTGTTTTGACATATTTGTAAATGTGAATAGGTCTGTAATATTTTTATTTGTTCATCTCAGTTTTTTTAGTTCAAACTTCTTTTAAAATTGTATGCCTTTTTATTTTTGCTTTCAACACATTTTCTTATAAGAAATATAATTTTTAAAATTCTGTTTGATAATTTACACTTTTGTTATTCTTTTTTATTTTTGCTTCAACCAATTATTCTTTTTTTTTTTAATTATTAAATTAATTTTTGTATTGATTTTCTTATCAGTAATCCGGTTTATGAGAAATTAATCACTCTGGTTTAGTTTCAAAATCCGTGGGTTTTGCAGACGACGTGGACGATACGACGATTTACATGTCTTTGGTCGGTAAAAGTGGGTTTCGAAGTGTACAATTTTCTTGTTCGATAAATAGTTCAGACGTGTTTTATCTCTAGTTTTTGGTACTTTTATTTCCACTTAGTAATTTTCGGGGAGATTTGGAAAGTATTTCTCTTGTTTTCGGAAAATAATTAATCACCATGTTACTCGTATGTTGGACAGTTGTTGTTTTTACATTTTAGTTCATTGCATTTCAGTGTTTTTATTTTTCCATTTTTTTTTTGTTTAGATTTAAATGTTTTTATCAGTTATTATTCTGCTGGGGTTTCAGTTTCATATGTTCGTATGTGTGTATGTACAAGTATGTCTGTATTTTTTTAGGCTATCGCTAGCCACTACTACTCTATTTGCTTATTAGTTTTAGTATTATAATTATTATAATAATGATTATTTTTTTCTGTAGTTTTGTTTCACTTTGTTTTTTATACATTTGATTTTCTGTAAATGATTTTTTCTGCTATGTTGTTTTTTTATTTTATTGTTTTTTTGAGCTGTTGGCAGCTGATAATTTTCTGTTCTTTTCGCTTTTTTTTTTTTTGCTTTACTCTTTCTCGTTTTGTCGTTTCTGACGTCTGTATTCATATATACATTAAAATGTTTGTATGTATATAAAAATAGATTTTTTTTTAAATATTTTATATAATAAATTATATAGGAGATTTTTGTAAAAAGGAAATAATAAACTCCTCAAAATTTGCAAATATTTAGTTAAATTTTTTAACTTTAAATTTCACTCAATATTTTTTTTTTGACTTTTTGTAATTTTCTAACATTTTCCCTTCAATTTTGCCTACAGCTTTTTTTATAAGTAACAAATTACATCGGTTTACTTAGATTTACATATGTATTGGCCTTTATAGTACATAAGCTTATTTACATATGTATGTAAAGTTTTTTCTTTTAATTTAAAAAAAATTGCACTCTGTGCTTTGCATTTATTTTAGTAGTAGTTGTTGTTGTTGTATTTTTTCTGGTTATTTCACAGCTGTTTCTTTTTGGCGTTTTGTTTTCCGCTGCAGCTCTTCTAGTTTTGTTTTGTATTCCAAACACTTTTAGTTAGTTGTTGCTTTTGGTTTTTTTTGTTGGTTAACTTAATTTGCTATTCACTAAATTTGGCAGAAAAGTTTGCAGAAAAACACTTAATATTTTCTAGGATTTTCCTAAACATAAAAATTTATATTTTATTTCCCCAATTGTAACCTTAAATGTTAAACTTTTTGTAATTTGAATATTCTGTTTTTCTTTTTCATTACTTTTGATTGTAGAAATTGTTGTGTGGTCAATGATGGATGGTTACAGTTGCAGTTCTTGGTTAGTGCTGTGTTGAGTTGAGTTGTTGTGGATATCTTGGCTGTTTCAAAACTAATAAAATAATGATCAACACAGTTGCTTGGTTAGCTGCATATACCCGTAGAGAGAGCGAGTCAGTTGTTCGCCGCCGACGCAGCAGCAGAGGCGCCGGCAGCAGTATTTGTATACAAAATGGGAAAAGAAGAAGAGCAGAAACAGTCACACACAGTGTAAAAATCGTCGCATACACATACATACATAGATACACCCAGGCACAAAAAAGCAAAACAAATTACAGCTGTTGTTTTGAAGTCTCTCTCAGAGTAAGTACTACTACTACTACTACTGACTGACTGGTATAAACGTACTATGGGGGAATTATATGCATGATTTTTGTGGGCTTGTTTCCCCACAGTACTCGTATACAAGGCAAGGCAAAACAAAACTGAAAAAAACAACACACAACAACTCTCAGGAAACACAGAGCAGCTACAACAAAATCAAAATAAAAACAACGACCGTCCCCAACCTCAATGTACTCGTACAACAACAGCAACAACAACACTCGGGCAGTCGTCCGTCACCTATACAGATGCATGCAAAACCAAAACAAAAATTCATATACACGAACGCAACCTCAATTTACTCTCACTGCACATACGAGATACCAATATTTCAACTCAGAGATACAAAATATTATACCCAAACGCACATACCCTTGCAGAGCGCACCACAGCATTACTCGACATAGTGCATACGTAGGGACGTACGTGCATGTGTAGCAGCAGCAGCTGAGTTGTAGACCAGACCACAGCAAAAAATTCTTATTGCCTTTTTACAGAGATCCCAGTAGGAAATTTATTGTAAGGCGACAGAACGTAGAATGGGAAATAGGTCTGGGTTAGATAAACTTTGCCGTGATGTGGTTACGGTGTAAGGAAACAAATACAAGCTCTAATGGACGATGCTTGTCAACAGAGATTCCGAATGTTTCGTTTCGTTTTAAAGGTTTAGAAATACTCCCCAAGTAATAATTTTTAAAGTTCCAATTTCGACAGAATGTATAGCGTGATCCATTTCGAGGTTCCCTACTTTTTTAAAGAAAAAAAAAGAAAATTCAAATTGAATGGGGAATGTTTATTATCATTTGAAAGAACATTCTTTGGCATTTATTTTTTGAAGATTATGTCTATCAGATGTTGGCCGCAGCTACGTCTCCGATGGTCCATCCGTTGAGTCCAATTTTCGATGACTCGTTCGAGCATTTCGACTTGTAACTGCCGAATGATACGCGTGATGTTTTGCTCCAAGGCCTGAATCGAAGCATAAAAGGCCTGAATCGAAGCAAATTTGTCCGCATAAACTTTAGACTTTATATATCCCCACAGGAAAAAGTATAACGGTGTGATATCACACGATCTTGGTGGCCAATCGACCGGCCCAAAACGTGAAACTATCTGCTCACCGAAGTGTTCTCTCAATAAATCAATTGATTGATGCGATGTGTGGGAAGCAGGGATGGAAAATTCGATTTCTCAAAATGTACTAAAATGGTACTTTTTAAATTGAAAAGGTATTTTTCTTTTATAATATTAATTTATTGCAAATATAATTAAATTGATGACTAATGGAAAATATTTAAACACTCTTCCAAGAAAAATGGAAATTATGCTTTAATGGATTTCGGTACACTGCATCAAAATACACATCCTGACAATTTTTAGTGGCTATCAAATATGCCGAATTTATAAACGAAATTCAAAAGGGCCTAAAAACATATTATTTCCTTTTTTTATAGTTAAAAATTGCTATTTCAGGTAATTTTCACAAACGAGTTCAAAATCATGTTTGTGTGAATTTATATATATGTACATCATTATGTTTAGGTGTTATCCTAAAAACCCCGTTTTTCTAAAAATTTTTATTTTATTTATTTTTTTTGCTTCTCCTGTAAAATTTTCAAATAGGATGATAGGCCCTTTCTCGTTTTATAATGACGATATATGAAATGATTTTGCTCCATAAATATAAAAACGTATGTAATAACGTGTCTTTAAAAATACATTCCAATTATAACAGTTCCCTAAAATTATTTCATAGAATAATGAAATTGTCAAATGCTCTTCTATTCTGAAAGAAAACTTCAAATGGATGCAAGCGGTTCGCAAAATTTCTAATAACTTTTTTAAAATGCATATTCTCCTGATTTAAACAAAACCCATTTTCAGAAAATAAATGAATGAAAAATATATAACCTACACCTACCAAATAAAAAAGGGATTATGTAAGGACTCACTTCTGCAGAATAAATAGATAGAATAAAATGGTACTGAAATGGAGGTGGGGGTACTTCGGTACTTTTGGAAGTGGAAAAGTACTGAAAAAAGTACTAAAGTACTGACTTTTCCATCCCTGGTGGGAAGTGACGCCGTCTTGTTGAAACTAACAGCCTGTTTCTGTAACTTAAAATTTTGCTTTCTTTCGCCTGTCAGACGACAAACAGCTGATTTGGGTTTCACTAACTACCATCACAACGACAAGTCGCACGATAATGAACTCGTACGAAAACGTAATCATTTCAGTGTAAATTTTGGTTTCTCTATCTCTCTTTGCTGTCATCTGGGCGAACACAAATGTCAGATCGAGTCACGTTATTTTATTTGTCGACTGATAGGAACAATGACAAAAAAAACGTTATTAAAAGCAAAAACAAGTATATATTAGCATAATTATGGTAAAAACAATTAAATAATAATAAAATTGTATACATATGTTTACATATTTAAGCATAAACAAGTCAAAATTGGCAGCTCGCTAAGATGGAAAAAATTCATCAGTGCACAATGAGAGAGACGTGAGAGAGAGAGAGAGAAAGAAATGAGAGTGTTGGATCAGCTCAGCTAACTCACCCAGGGTTGATTTTTGGCCACCGCTCATGTAAAGGATACAGAGGTGTATTTTCTAAGGTCGACCATACAAATATGTGTGCTTTTTTAGACCGGAAGTTGTGAAATTATTGATATGGCAATTACATTATTATCCAATTGGTAAATGGCTAACGTCATTGACGTAAGGCCCGGCGAACGAAAGAACGAACCTTAGAGAAACCAAATTCCAGACGATAGTGAGTGACTGGTTTTCGTTCGCAGAGACTTTCCTTAGAAATACAGAAACAGGCCGTAAATGTCGCCGAGATCACGAGCTTCAATTTCAGGCATCAAATAGTCGGTTATCATGGCACGATAACGGTCGCCATTGACGTTAACGTTCTCACCGGCATCATTTTTGAAGAAATATGGACCGATGATTCCGGTACGTCGGATCGGGAATCGGTCAATGGCAAAATAATAGCTCTTAACGAGAGCTAAAATATTGCTCATGGGTGTCAAGGTCGTGGGTCGACTGGAAAGTTTTTTTTTGGATTTAAAAAAAATGGACAGCGCAATTGGCCAACGATTATTTTGATAATAAAACTGAATAATTTGTAAACGTTGTTTAGGCGTAAGTCTTTCCATGATGAAATGCCAAAGAATACTTAACAATAATAACATGACACGACTCACACGTGATCTGTCAAAAAAAGGCTATTGAAAAAAGTATATCTACTTAGATCACCCTATATAACTATTAAAGCTACATTGTCTAAATTAATGTTGAAAATTATGTATATTTTTACAATTTTCAAATGTTTGACCGTCGCTTGTTTTACGATAATTTGCAAATACGAATAATTTCGATCAGTGCTTTTGCAACTATATATTATATGAAAATATTTTTCATACATGAAAATTAAATTCCATTTCTCTTCATTTGTAGACATTTTTGGTTACAAGGCAATGCTTGAAGCATCCAAAAAGATTTACAAATGTACTTTTAACATAGCACAATTCAAGCTATTATATTAAATTTGCTCTCAATAACCGAAAAAGCAATGAATTATAAATTTATATTTAGGTTAGGTTGAAACGGTTGCCTACTGTTATGCGAGGCAATAGACCAATTTAGATAGAATCATTACATGCCCTTCAAAAAAGCAGACATTCCAAAGTTAAGAAAAAATCGCATCTGTAGTATACTGCAACAAACATATTCGGCTTGAAACAATTAAATGTTTAGTGTACAATCTAAATATATAAGATGTAGCACACACAAATATTATATATTTCGGAATATGTTGGTCTAAACAAATATCTGTTGCCATGTTCTTATTTTGGAATGTTTCAATTCAGCAATTCAAAAGTTAAATTTAAGAAATTTTTAATGTTTCTTAACATATTTTATAATTGAAATCGATGACTTGGAATATTTAGAAATATAAAATGAGTGCTTTAAGCAGAAAATAATGCTGCTTGTGCCATTTTTAATTGGGATGTTCATTTCGAAATCAAGGAAAAATTAAAACTGAAGCTCAAAAAGTCAGCAAAGTTTTGAAAATCTTTTTAAAACAAAATATTTTTGGAGAAATTCCTAAACAATGCGTTCCAAATAAATTTTATTGATTTTCAAATAAAATTTGTTTGCTAAAAAATATATAATATTTAAAAATTTGTGTTCCAAATATATTTTCTTTCTATTCGAACAAAAAATGCGATATTGCCCCGTGTACATATATATAATCGAAATAAGTAGTACCGGGAAAAATCATAATTTATTTAGTATAGAAATTATAGATAGGAATTTTATTGCTCTTATCGGAGCCATTTCTTTCAGGTTTTTTGGAAAACCTAGTCTTTAAAATTTTCCTCTGCCTAATGTGAAGAGTCTACTTTCTAATAACGGATAGTTGCATAGCAAGTGTTCCACAGATATCTCCTCATATTTGTCGAGGCAGCATCAACAGTAATCTGTGTTCGGAAGTCCCATACGTGCTGCCGCCCGACCTATCGTGCAGAGTCCAGTGGATGTTCAGTGCCTTTTTGTCGAATGCTAGTAGTTCTGCCGCCCTATTCTGGGATGGGATAAGGATGGGTTCCTTTCCAAAATCTTTCCTGAAATTTTCAGGAAGTCTCTCTGATATTCTAAGGTCTCTGCGATGACGCCAAACCCAGTGACGCGGACTCCATCTTGGAGTCCTCAGGGAAGATTGGGTTTTCATCCTCTGTGATAACAGAGCCTGGTGCCCATTCCTCTTAACAAAATCCACGTTCTTTGAATTGTGTAGACCGGATCAGTCTTGTCGCTATGTAGACTGATCTTATTCTAGGCTTCCCTGAGTGTCTATCGTTGTTTCAATAAATATGTCTTTAAAACTTAACTCAGTCGAAATACTTATGGAAGTAGTAAAATAGACGTAATAAGAACTATGAGTAATAACCAAAAACGTGTTCCACCAAACTATGTCTACATAGTGAAACTCGTATGACAGTATATATTTTAATGTTAAAACCTGAAGATTTTCTCCAAGAAATTTGTTGTTTTTTGAAATTGTGGTTCCGGTATTAAATGGGGGGATTTCTCCCGTTTTTTTTAGAATAAGACACAAACATATCGCAAAAAGTATTTTTGCAGAAACCTTGCGAAATAACAACAGATTGAGCATATTAACACTGATAATAAAATGTTTTGATACAATATCAAACAAATGGTTACCCGGGGTTTACACGAGACAGTTTTGCGGAGACAATAGCAATACAATTATACTTTTTACTAATAAACCTAACGTCTCTCATTGTCTTCGTCACTTTCTCTGATTTTTTGAAGGCAGTAATTTCGACAAATGGTTTGACGTAAGCTGCCAATTCGATGGCGGTTCCTTGTAATATGCGAAACAAAAAACAAATCATAATCACGAAAGACCGCAAAGTTGGAAAAATTTATTTTTATCAGAAATTTTGGTAAATATTATTGAAATATTGTTCGGTAGTACATAAAAAAAGTGTATTGTCTTCATTATTGTCTGGACGTCTACGTCACACGTATTTCCCCCCCCCCCCCCTTTTTTTGACAACTAATTCATAATATTATTTTCAGTTGTCTGCTGCCAATTGTCTCGTGTAAACGCAAGGTTAGTAAGATATATTGACCGTAAGTTGTAGTGCGCTTCAAACCATTGGAAAAATAAAACAAATATACCAAAGTACACTGTTAAAAATGTAACATTTAAAATATATCGGTGTCTGTATTAGTTGATATTTTTAATTATATTCGATTTTTGACACAAACAAATGGTTAACAAACGATTATGCTAACAGATCCCAATCGGAAAAATTATGAAAGAAAAATTTGATTTTTTCTTTCAAAAATCCACAAACGTGAAATGTTCATTAAATTCAGAAAATAAAAGCGAAAATATAATTTTTCATGTACGAAATTTATTCCAATGTTATGTACCTCAATCATAGATTTTTAAGCTAATAGTAGAAAAGAATGTTTTAAGCAACATGTATTATGTGCGTTTTATATGATATGTTGTTACACACGATGAGTTGGACAGCCTCTTTTTACTCAAAAATTCCTAATACTTTATGTTGAAATAATTAACTGAACTATCAGATGTCAAAACGCTCAACGCTTTAAAAAGTTGATAATCATACCATGCACATACTGCTGTCGCTGATTTTACCGATTCACGCATTCACTTTTTAAAGCTCTAGCGCAAAACAAATTTCTGTGGATTCACTTTATCTCGTACTCCATATTTTTTAACAGTCCCATGAAAAATGTTCCCGCCTGAATTGCATGTTATATTTTCCAGTTATATGATATTTAATTCTGTGGAAAGCATTGATCCAGTTTTAATCAGTCATTAATATCGTTTAACAACATACGAGTACATAACCATTCGTAATTTATTATGAATAAAACCCTTACTTACTATTTAAAACCATAACATCAAAATAGTGACATTTACTATTATTCAAAAATCCTTCTAGTTGCACTAACATAAATACATACGCCAAACATAGCTCTAAGAAAAGCATGGCAACCAGGGTTGCCAGAACTGGGGTTTTGACCCCAATACTGGGGTTTAGTCAATGCAAATTGGGATAAAAAAATTTAATTTGGGGATGGGGTTTTTGTTAGGGGATTTTTGTACATTTTGTTGGGGTTTCTTGGGGTTTATAAAAGATTTTCTTAATCATTAAGTTCTTAATAAAAATCTCAATAAATGCTGTAAGTTGCTAAGAATTTATATGAGTTACAATCTTTTGGCTATTCAAAGTCCTTAGTAGACGAAACACTTTCTTGAAAATATATTGTTTTTGAACCATTTTTTAACGAGTATTTTCTATAATTACTAAATCTGAACTTCGTATTTAAAAATAGCACAAGACTTTGCACTATTGGGTATAAATTGCCATCAAATGAAATTGTAAAAAAAAATATTTCAAAACCATTTACAATACATATGAGACTTGAGGTATTGATGGTGATGCTCAACTATATAAACTTTTAAATGACTAAAATTTATTACTACATTGCAATATATATAGATGGCATGCATAACTACTTTAAATGTTTAGAAGTTACACTAGTCCGACCGACGAATCTAAAATTCTATATAAAGAAGTACAAGTACATTAAATATTATTTTAAGGTCTATCAAGCACAATTGACACTCTTCAAGGATTAAGAATTTTTTCTATATTCTGACCTCCTGTCACCACAAAAAGATACCTGAATCGGTTAAGCAGATATGACAATTTTAACAAGAGGTATTTTAAAAAAAGACTGAGATCTGTACCATAAAAACTACAACGAAATTTGAAAACTAAAACTTTATTAAAATCAAAAATCAAATTTTTAAAATGTGTGTCTTTTCATACATTTCGATTCTGCAGTTTTTTATATGTTTAACTCGTTTTCAATAAAAATAGTTTTATGTGGGGTTAAGGTGGGGATTTTCTTGTGATTATTTGGGGATAACAGCAATTTTTTTCTGGCGACCCTGATGGCAACCCTTTTGCTCTCCTAATCAGTTCGTGAATCAAATTCTTCCGAATTAGATGTCACCGGAGGCACGGATTTTCTTTCGTTAAAATAGGCTACTTAACAAGGATTGGTTAAATTATACCAATCAACAAAAATTTGTTAAGAATTTGCATTCATTTGAATAGAAAATCAATTGTAAAAGTTAGTGGAATTCTTTTATTTACCGGTGTGCGGCGACGATATTGCCGAAAAACGTTAGTGGTGAATTTGCAGATGTAAACAAACAAGTGGTGTGTGTTGACTTTGTACCAGTTGATTGTTATGGTGGGTGGAAAGGTGGAGGGGGTAGCGATTGATAGAATGGTGTTGTTGTAAAGTGCGTGTTAAATGCGGTGGAGAAAAAAGTCAATGGACAAAATGTGCAAATGAATAAAAAAGAGAGAAATAAATCTGAAAAGAAACACATGCTGCTGCATAGTGGAACAGGTAATTTGTTTTTTTGTTGTGGTTGCATATTTATATACATACTCGTAGATCAAACGCTATGAAATTATGTTGTCTTCTTTACAAGAGTTTTGACGGACAGAGTACAGTGGTTCGCAGTCGAGTTTGCTATGCATAAAATATTATGATTCTTAGGTTCTTGAACTAATACACAACGATTTGAAGAATTTGTTTTTAGAGTTTTTGTTGGGGTAGTTTTTGCTATGTTAACCCTATTTACCTACAGAAAGAGAAGAGCAAACAGAAATTGGTCTGAATAAAGCTAACTAGGTATATGGAGTACTATGATGTACAAGTTGTTTAGTACATTGGGAACGAAATTTAGAAATACGCCCAGAATGTGAAAAATATAAATAAGATTGTTGGCATTATTAACATTCTACCTTCAAGTAGCCTTCGATTTTTATTTTGTTAAAAACCGATAGAAGGTAAAGATCAAATTCTGAAATTAGCATTTAATAGCGCACTGTGGAACATATGTATGACTTTGGCAAACGTCTAGAAATATAAAGGTCTTACAAGAAATTTACGAATTAATCGTTTCTAATGGAAATTGTGCAATTTTTGGCAACATAAGGTGTTATTTTAAGACATAGGACCTTATTCATAATAATTTAAAGAAGGTTTGAGGAACGTTTTAAGATTGCTAAAACTTTGTTCAAACCTTCATTAAATGTTTCTGAATAAGAAACATAGTTTTTAAACATATTTTAAACTATTCTTCAATTTTGTTTGCTATTTTTTTAATTTAAAAAAAAAAAATTCTTAAATAAATCTATTTCAGAATAGATTCTTTATTTTCCCATGAATTTGCCCTTCAGATATGCTATTTAATTTGAATACTTTATCTCACATTTTGCTGGGCAAAGTCCCGCTCTAGAAAATTTCGGCGGAATACGATTTTATAGAAAATTTCATAGAAATTGCAAATTTTATTGAAAATAGAAATCGTCAATTTTATTGGAAATTTCATAGAAATTGTAATGTTTCTATAAAATTCTGTAAAAATTGACGAAATTTTTTTTTCTAGAAAATCTTCCCTTGATTATTATTTTCGTGCTAATTTCATCAAAGTTGCAAATTTATTTTTTATTTAGTGAAAGTACAAATTTTTATAAACATTTCAGCAAATTCTAATAAAAATCGAATTTCTATCAAAAAAATAAAAAAACTGTAAATGCTTCCCTAAATTTATGTTTTCTTGCAAATTTCATCAAAATTGCATATTTATTTTTTAAAGTTAAATTATTTCTAAGTTAAATTTTTATACAGATTACAGGAAAATCTAATTTTTATAGAAAATTTTGTCAAAATTGGTAGTTTTATTCTTTTTTTTATCAAAATTGCATTTTTTAAAACAAATTCATTGAAAATTAATTTTTTTTTTATAATGTCTTCAAAATTATTTTATAAAAATCGAATTTTTTATAGAAAATGTTGTCCTAAATCATTTTTTTTTATTTTCGAATTTTGATAGAAAATGTCAAAAATTATTTTTTTTTTGGCAAAATTACATTTTTCTAAAAAAAATCGTTTAAAGTTTAGCTTTTATATAAAATTTCTTCAAATTGAATTTTTCAAGAAAATTCGTTGAAATTGCATTTTTCTTTAAATGTCTTCGAAATCGATTTTTTCCTGAATAAGTCCTTCATACGCCTTTAACAAAGTGAACGATCTTTAATCCGGAAAGTGGCCACTAATCAGCAATCATCGCATCTTTGAAAATTCAATAAAATTTTTTAAAATAAAATGTAATTTCAAAAAATTTTGTAGAGAAATGCAATTTTAATAAAATTTGCACCGAAATGCAATTTTTACGAAATTTTCAAAAAAGACTACATATTTCATCGAAATATTGTGGAAAAATTTGATTCATTTTTTTTAAGAAAAATACAAATTGAAGGAATTTTCAAAAAAATGCAAATTTGAAGGAATTTTCTGAAAAAAGCAATTTCACCATTTTTTTTATAAAAATTTAATCATTATACAATTTTCTATAAAATGCAATATTTATTAAGTTTTCTAAAAAATACAATTTTAGCAATACTGCAGCAAATGCAATTTCGATAAAGTTTCAAGAAAAAATATAATTTAAACGTAATTGCACTTTATTAGTCATATTAAAAAAGGAATATAATCGTAATTTTATTGGAAATTTCGAAAAAAAAAATTTTTCTATAAAATTGCATCCAATTGAGGTTTTATAATTACATATGTCCTTCAAAATTGGCGAGATTTTTATTTTTCTACAAAGTCTTTCCTACATAATTTTATTTGTTGCAAATTTCATCAAAATTGCATATTTATTTTATTGTTAGTCAAGGTTAGATTTTTTATAAACATTTCAGCAAAATCAAATCGAAATTTAATGGAAATTGTTGCAAAAATTTAGTTTTAAATTTTTCTAAAAAAATTCGTTGAAAATTTAATTTTTCTATAATATTCCTTTAAGATTGAATTTTTTAAAAAATTTCGCAACTTTTAATTTTTTGAAAATTTTGTCGCAAATACTTTGTCTATGAATTTTTTTTTTTAGAAAATTAAAAAAATGGAGATCTTTCTTTTATTTTATATTTAGTGGAAGTTAAATTTTCTTATAAAAATTTCAGCAAAAGCTAATAGAAATCGAATTTTTATAGATTTTTTTAAAAATTCGTTAATTTGAAATATTTGTTAAAATTAAATTTTTCTAAAAAAATCGTTGAACATCAATTTTTCTATAAAAATTCTTCAAAATTGAATTTTTTGTAGAAAATAATGTCAAATTTCTGAAAATAAATTGTTTATGAGAAATTCAGATTTTTTCTAGAAAATTAAAAAAATATTAATTTACTTACAATATTTTTCTTGCAAATTTCATCAAAAATACATGTTTATTTTGAAGTAGTGAAGTTGAAATTTTGTACATATTTAATTTATAGAAAATGTTGTCAAAATTGATAGATGGTTTTTGGTCAAAATTGTATTTTTAATAAAAATAGCTACAATATTGTTGTCTATGAGAAATTAATTTTTTTCTAGAAAATTAAAAATAACTAGAAAGTCTCCCCTAAATTAATATTAAATTATTTCATAAAAATTTCATTTATTTTTTAAATTTAGTGGAAGCAAATTTTTTAGAAAAATTTCCGCAAATCTAATACAAAGCGTGTTTTTATAGAAAATTTTTCAAAATTGGTAGTTCTAAATTATTATTATTTTTTTACGAATTCGTTGAAATTTTCATTTTTCTAAAAAATTTCTTCAAAATTGATGTTTTCAAGAAATATTTCGAAATTTTGTCGAAAATAAAAGTTTGGTTTTTTCTAGAAAATTATGTCAAGATTCGACTGTTTCTAAAAAAATTCGTTGAAATTTCATAATTCTGAAATAATTCACCGAAATAAAATTTATCTAGAATATTTCGTTGAAATTGCATTTGTCATTAAATATCTCCGAAATAAAATTTTTCCTGAAAATTTCCCACAATAAAGGCAACGACCGATCCCTAATCCGGGCGTTAGGAGTGTTCGCATCTTTGAAATTTTCACAAAAATGTTCTAGGAAAAATTTAATTTCCACAAATTTTGTAGTGAAATGAAATTTTAACAAAATTTTCGAGAGAAATGCAATTCTATGATTTTTTTAGAAAAATGTAATTTTAAAATAAAAAATTGCAGAAACATGAAATTTCAAAACAAAAATTGCACAAAAATTTTATTTTGACGAAATTTTTAAAATATGATTCAATTTCAACGTAATTTTGTAGAAAAATTAGATTTCAACAAAATTTTTCATAAAAATACAAACTTAAAGGAATTTTCTAAAAAATGAATTTTCAATAATCTTTCTATAACAATTTAATTTGCAGAAATTGATAAAATGCAACCTTCATTAAATTTTCGAAAAAAAAAATGTAATTTCGGAGATTGCAATTTTGGGGAAATTTTCAAGATTTTTTTTGTCAAAATTGCATTTTTCTTTAAGAAATAGTTTAAAAATAAATTTTTCTATAAGATTTCTTCTAAATTGAGTTTTTCGAGAAAATTTGACTTTTTTGAAACTATTGTCGAAAATAATGTATTTATTTGTTTATGAGAAACTTAGTTTTTTTTCTAGAAAATAAAAAAAAACTAGAAAGTCTTCCCTAAATTACAATTTAATGATTTCATCAAAATTTCATATATTTTTTTAAATTTTGTGGAAGTTAATTTTTTTATATAAATTTCAGCGGAAATTTGTCAAAAATTATGGTTCTATATTTTTTTGTTACAATTTCATTTTTTTTAAGATGCCTTCAAAATTTAATTTTGGAAAAAAATTACGTAAAATATGTTTTTTGGAAAATGTTGTCGAAAATAATTGTTTAATGGAAAGTTTAATATTTTCTAGAAAATTATGTCAAAATTCGACTTTCGACTAGAAAATTTCGTTGATATTGCATATTTCCAGAATATTTTTCGACCAAAAAAGTCAAATTTGACAAATTTTTCTAGAAAATTCCTTTTTTGAAAATTTGACGAAAATAATCTCAATTTTTTCAATTATATCAATTTTTTCATTAAAAAATGTTGTTGAAATTTCATATTTCTAAAATATTTCATCGAAATTTAATTTGTCTAGAAAATTTTGTTGAAATTCCATTTGTCATTAAATGTCTTCGAAATAGAATTTTTTCTGAAAATTTGCTACAATAAAGATAACGCCCTTTAATCCGGGCATTAGAAGTCATCGCATCTTTGAAATTTGCATAAAAATGTTCTAGAAAAAATTTAATTTCAACAAATTTTGTAGCGAAATGAAATTTTAACAAACTTGTCTAAAGAAATGCTATTCAAGACTTCTCTAGAGAAATTCAATATAAAAATAATTGTAGAAAACTGCAATTTAAAATTTTTTTTTGCCAAATTTTATAGAGAAATGGAATTTTAACAAAATTTTCTGGAGAAATATAATTCAATGAATTTTTTCGAAAAATGAATTTTAAAAAAAATTGGTGAAAAATGCAATTAAAAAATATTTAAATAAGAATCAATTTCAAAGAAGTTTTGTAGACAAAGTTTTTAATATTTTTAAAAAAATACAAATTTTGTAGGAATTTCATAAAAAAATAATTTTCAATAATTTTTTTTAAAAAAATGAAATGTTCAGAAATTTTTGATAAAATGCAATTTTCATTAAGTTGTTTAAAAAAAAAAATGCAATTTCAACGAAACTTTGCAGAAAATTCAATTTTGAAGAAATTTTGAAAAACAAACAAATTTTTTCAAAATTGGTAGATTTTTTTTCAAAATTAAATTTTTCTAAAAAAACTGTTAAAAAATTAAATTTACTATAATATTTCTTCAAAATTAAATTTTTTGAGAAAATTTCGTATAATTTGACTTTTTTAAAATTTTGTCGAAAATACATTGTTTAAGAGAAACAAAGTTTTTTTCCTTGAAAATGAAAAAGAAAACACTAAGTCTTCCTTAAATTAATATTAATTTATTTCATCAAAATTTCATATATTTTTTTAAATTTAGTGGAAGTCAGTTTTTTTTATAAAAATTTCAGCAAATCCAATACAAAGCGAATTTTTATAGAAAATTTGTCAAAATAACAGTTTTTTTATGAAATCATTGGAATTTTCATTTTTCTAGACAACTGATTTTTAGTAGAAAATTCCGTAAAATATGTCTTTTAGAAAATTTTGTCGAAAATAATAGTTAATAATACAAATTTTAGTTTTTTTTCTAGAAAATTATGTCAAAATTTAAGTTTTCCTAGAAAATTTCGTTGATATTGCATATTTCTAGAATATTTATTTATTTATATGAATTACAATACAAAGTAAATTTATATTCTAATTTTACGGTCCAGGGAAAGGCCGGGTTACAAAGACCATATGGCTAAATGTTTGCAGCGACAGACCAGAGCCTCTGGTGGGAATCGAACCCACAACCCCCAAACTCATAGGCGAGTACGCTACCAACTCGCCTACTGGGGCGCTCATTTCTAGAATATTTTTCGACTAAAGCGGTCAAATATGAAAATTATTTCTAGAAAATTCGTTTTTTTAAATAATTGTTTTAATGTAAAATTTAGGCTTTCAAATGATTTTCTGGTATAATTTGGTGTCATAAATACGAAAAAATATGAAAAAAATTATGTTGAGGTTCTGCGAGATTTAAGGTTCTCTAACTCAAAAAAAACCGTTTGTAACATATTAATTTATACTAGAGCAGTTTGACTAAGTTTTTTTTTTGCTTCGACATCATCACCCGAAATTTTTTGTTCAATATTAATTTTCTTAGATCAAGTTGAAAGTTGAGAAAACGATCCATACATTGAGTGCTTTGCGAGCTTCACCTCATAATAGTGGCGAATGTATTCGCTGCACACCCATTATTCTACATCACTATCACTAGCTGGAGTGTCCCAAAGTAACCACTTACAAACACGACTGATTGTCTATCACAACACCACCTTATCTTTAAGAAGGGAAAATGTATGAAAAAAAAATGATTACTTTGCTATCTATCTGCTGCGATACAAAGGTAAAGTAAGTAAGTGAGTGAGTAAGTCGGTAGGTTGATAGGTAGATTGCTAGATTGGTAGGTAAATATTCTGCGCGCTTATCATCGCCAATGGCTGTTCGTTCGTGTACCGATATACACATGCATTTATATATATATGTATATAAATAAATAAATGCATATGTACTTCTTCTATATTTTGCGAGTATGTATGTGTATGTATTAATTTCGCTATACAAATAACAAATTGTGTTAGGGTAATATTTTATTGAACTTGCATTATTTTTTTTTAGGTAGGTTCGTTTCCATTTTTTAAACAATTCTCAAGGTTATTTGGAGGAGGATATATGTATGTATGTCTGTATGTGGTATGTATGCACAGATAAGTGAAACCCAAGCGGTCATTTCCCCATTAAATTTCACAACATCCTACAATCGGCGGGGGGAATTCGAAAATAAATCATAAATAAAATATTTCATCACTATGATTCAATACGTAAAATTTTCGCGAACCTTGTGGCAAAAAGAAATAACTTTTGGAAGTTTTTCGATAAACTATCAAAATTACATAAGAGATTCTTCCAAATTTTATACCGTTAGAAAATGTTGTCAAAATTTTATTACTATAGAAAATTTCGTCGAAATTTTATTATTATAACAGGTGGCGCAAAAGTAATCCTCCTGTCAGAAAATGCTATAAATTTTGCGATTGGCCCCTAATGTCAGTTCTGTTTGGACATTTGTGTAGTAAACACATGCAAAATACACGTTAATAAACAATGTTACGCTACACTGCTCCAGAACGCGGAATATTGCTGACTATTTATTTGACCAATAATCGGTCGGTGACTTTGGCACAGATTTCCTGGCCGTCCAACGCCTACTGGTGAAACACTGCGACGTTTAGCCGCTCGCCTCGAAGAGACTGGCACAACACGAGATGCTGCCAGGCGTGGCAGACCCCGGAGTAGCCGTTCTGCAGAGAATATTGCTGCTATAGCCGAGGATGTCATGGAAGCGCCGTCGACATCGACCAGACGACGTGCCACGCAAATGGGTATCAGTCGACGGTCTCTACAGCGAATTTTGGTACAAGATTTGACGATGTTTCCGTACAAAGTCCAGACGGGGCATCAGCTGTTAGCTGCTGACCGCCAATCGCGTCTAACATAACATCGAAAGGTTACTTTTGCGTCACCTGTTAGAAAATTTCGTCTAAATTTTATTATTATAGAAAATGTTGTTATTATGGAAAATTTTAATTATATAGAAAATGTTCTCGAAATTTTATTATTATAGAAAATTAAATTTTTTAGAAAATTTCGTCGCAATTTTAAATATAATAATATTATATTTTAGAAAATCTAGTCGAAACGTTATTATTATAGAAAATTTTGTCGAAATATTTTTGTTAAATTTCGTCCAAATTTTATAATTATAGAAAATTTTGTCGAATTTTTTTATTATTATTATATTTTAGAAAATATAATAATATAACATTTTAGAAAATTTCATCGAAATTTTATTATTTAAAAAATTTCGTCGAAATTTTATTATTTTAGAAAATTTCGTCGAAATTTTATTGTTATCGAAAATTTTGTCGAAATTTTATTGTTATAGAAAATTTCGTCAAAATTTTATTATTATAGAAAATTTCGTCGATATTTTATTATTATAGAAAATTTCGTCGACATTTTATTATTATAGAAAATTTCGTCGAAATTTTTTTATTATAGAAAATTTCGTCAAAATTTTATTACTATAGAAAATTTTGTCGAAATTTTATTATTATAGAAAATTTTGTAGAAGTTTTATTAGTATAGAAAATATTATTATTATAGAAAATTTCGTCGAAATTTTATTGTTATCGAAAATTTTGTCGAAAATTTCGTCGAAATTTTATTGTTATAGAAAATTTTGTCGAAAATTTATTGTTATAGAAAATTTCGTCGAAATTTTATTATTATAGAAAATTTTGTCGAAATTTTATTAGTATAGAAAATATTATTATTATAGAAAATTTCGTCGAAATTTTATTGTTATAGAAAATTTTGTAGAAAATTTATTGTTGTAGAAAATTTCGTCGAAATTTTATTGTTATAGAAAATTTCGTCAAAATTTTATTATTATAGAAAATTTCGTCGAGATTTTATTATTATAGAAAATTTCGTCGAAATTTTATTGTTATAGAAAATTTCGTCAAAATTTTATTATTATAGAAAATTTCGTCGAAATTTTATTATTATAGAAAATTTCGTCGAAATTTTATTATTATTACAAATTTCGTTCATAATTTTATTACTATAGAAAATTTTGTCGAAATTTTATTATTATAGAAAATTTTGTCAAAATTTTATTATTATAAAAAGTTTCGTCGAAATTGTATTACTGTAGAAAATGTCGTCAAAATTTTATTACTATAGAAAATTTCGTTGAAATTTTATTATTATAGAAAATATTATTATTATAGAAAATTTCGTCGAAATTTTATTATTATGGAAAATTTCGTCGAAATTTTATTATTGTAGAAAATTTCGTCGAAATTTTATTATTGTAGAAAATTTCGTCGAAATTTTATTATTGTAGAAAATTTCGTCGAAATTTTATTATTGTAGAAAATTTCGTCGAAATTGTATAATTATAGAAAATTTCTACCAAAAAAAATTCGACGAAATTTCATTATTATAGAAATTTTTCTTTAAATTATATTATTATAGAAAACTTTCGACGTGATTTTCTATAAGAAAATTTCGACATGATTTTTTATAAGAATACAATTTCAACAAAATTTTCTATAAGAGTAAAATGTTGACAAATTTTGCTGCAAGACGTAATTTTCCAAAATAATAAAATTTCGATGTGATTTTTTATAACAATAAAACTCCATGAAGCTTTCTATCTAATAATAACATTTCGGCGAGATTTTCAATAAGAATACAAATTCAACGAAATTTTCTACAGAAATAAAAAATTTCTATAAGAATAAAATTTCAGATAAATTTTCCATAAGAAAAAAAATTTAACAAAATTTTCTATAGGAATTACATTTTGACAAAATTTTCTATAGAAATAAAATTTTGACAAAATTTTCTATAGCAATAAAATTTTGACAAAATTTTCTATAGAAATAAAATTTTGACAACATTTTCTATAGCAATAAAATTTTGACAAAATTTTCTATAGAAATAAAATTTTAACAAAATTTTCTATAGAAATAAAATTTTCTATAGAAATAAAATTTTGACAACATTTTCTATAGCAATAAAATTTTGACTAAATTTTCTATAGAAATAAAATTTTGACAAAATTTTCTATAGAAATAAAATTTTTACAAAATTTTCTATAGAAATAAAATTTTGACAAAATTTTCTATAGAAATAAATTGTTGACAACATTTTCTATAGGAATAAAATTTTGACAAAATTTCCTGTAGGAATACAATTTTGACAAATTTTTCTACAATAATAAAATTTCGATGAAATTTTTTATAATAATAAATTTTCGATGACATTTTCTATAATAATAAAATTTTGACGAGTTGTCTATAATAATAAAATTCCGAAGAAATTTTTTATAAGAATAAAGTTTGGACGTGATTTTCTACAATAATAACATTTATATGTGATTTTTTATAAGAATAAAATTTCCATGATTTTTATTAAAATTTCCATAAAAATAAAATGTTGACTAAATTGTCCATAACAATAAAATTTTTATGAAATTTTCTATAATAATAAAGTTTCGACAATAGTTTCTATAAGAATAAAATATCGACAAAATTTTATATAAGAATAAAATTTCAACGAGCGTTTTTATAAAAATAAAATTTCGACGAAATTTTCAATAAGAATTCTATTTCCACGAAATTTTCTATAGGAATAAAATGTCATACGTTTTTAAAATAAGTACATTTTGTACTTCAAATATAAATAATTTCAATAATATTAAGTAATTTTCTTAAATGTAAGTAAATTTTCTTAATTTTAAGTACAAAATGTACTTATTTTTGAAGACTAAGGACGTCTTTGGGGCAATTCTTAATTTTTATGACAAATTTTTTTTTCAGTGTAGGAATACAATTTCGACGAAAGTTTCTTTAGGTGTAAAACTTCGACGAAATTTTAGATAAAATAAAATTTCAACGAAATGTCGACGTCATTTTCTCTAGGAATAGAATTTCGACGAAATAAGTAAACTTTTTTGTTTATCAGATTTCTAAAACTGAAATCTCCTATAAAGAAAATCATAATCAAATTTATTAACAAGATTTCACAGGTAATTACCCCTTCGAATTTAATCTATTCGTTATGTTTATATTTCGTCTGGAGTTGATTGTCGAAATATGGTACGATTAATTCAATTTTATTTTTCGACATGAATCATGAAAATCTTATCTAAAAAAACTAAGCGCAAAATAAATTCAAAAACTTACATTTGTGCGAATTTATATGCCTACCAATATATATCTATACAGTCGTATACTCAAGGACATGAGGACGGACAGACTGGGAAAAGCAATATAATCATTTTTTTCTGGTCACAGAGACCAACGAGTGCACTAAATAATATATATATACATATATATAAATGGGGTAAAAACAGAGATAGTGAAAAGCTGGAAAGCTATTACACAGATGTGGACACATATGTTTTGAAAATGTTAACTGCGAAGTTTCTGGAGTCAATATGTCTGTCATTTACAAACAATTGTGAAATTCATGGACTAGGTCAACATTGAAGGGATCTAAACGCAATTGGAAGTCAGATAATAGATTATACGAGTATATATCTATAATATATTAAAGCAGTGGAAAATACAAAGACGCAATTTACACTATTACTTCCCCCTTTGGGGAGAAGTCATGGCTTCCGATATTTGGTGGTGTAGGGTTGGATTTTTAGAACTGGATTTTTACACTTCTCTTTTGCGGTGTTGTATTTTAGTCATGGTTTTTAAAGGCAGACTGGGAAAGAAATATGGATAATCAGTCTTGTCTCGGCATAGAGACCAATCGGATATCTTGAGTGAACTAAATTATATGCATATATATATATATAAATTATATGTATATATATACAGGATAAAAACTATTGTAGTGAAAAGCATAAAAGAATATATATATATATACAGACGTGGGTCTATATGTATGTTTTGACAATTATATTTAGCAAACTGCTGTGAATAATCTTTAAAAATTCTACAGGATTACAAAATTTTACGAAATTTGCTATAAGAATACAATTATGAGGAAATTCCTCAAAAATAAAAGAAATTGCCTAAATATTCTATAAAAACTAAATTTCGACGAAATTTTCTATAAGAATAAATATTCATCCAAAAATTCTACAACAATTTTATTATTATAGAAAATTTTGTCGAATTTTTGTTATATTTAGAAAATTTTATTATTATAGAAAATTTCAAAAATTTTATTTCTATTGAAAATTTCGTCGAAAAAAATATTATTATAGAAAATTTCGTCGAAAAATTTATTTTAATAGAAAATTTCGTCGAAAATTTATATTTATAGAAAATTTCTTCAAAAATTTTATTATTATAGAAAATTTCGTCAAAAAAAATTATTTTTATAGAAAATTTCGTCGAAAAATGTATTTTTGTAGAAAATTTCGTTGAAAAATTTATTACTATAGAAAATTTTGTCGAAAAATTTATTATTTTTGAAAATTTCGTCGAAACATTTATTATTTTTGAAAATTTCGTCGAAAAATTTATTATTATTGAAATTTCGTCAAAAATTTTTTGATTATTAAAAATTTCGTCGAAAAATTTATTATAATAGAATATTTTGTCGAAAAATGTATTATTATAGTAACTTTCGTTAAAAAAAATATTTTTGTAGAAAATTTTATTTTTATAGAGAATTTCGTCTAAAAATGTATTATTATAGAAATTTTCGTCGAAAAATTTGTGTAGAATTTCATTGAAATTGTATTCTTGTGGAAAATCTCGTCGAAAAATTTATCAATTTAGAAAATTTCGTCGAAAAATTTATTATCGAAAATTTCATTTCGTCGAAAAATTTATTTTAATAGAAAATTTCGTCGAAAATTTATATTTATAGAAAATTTCTTTAAAAATGTTATTGTTATAGAAAATTTCGTCGAAAAAATCATTTTTTATTTATTATTATAGAAAATTTCATCGAAAAATGTATTATTTTTGAAAATTTCGTCGAAAAATTTTTTTCTATTGACATTTCGTCGAAAAATTTATTATAATATAAATTTTGTTGAAAATTTTATTTTTATAGAAAATTTCGTCGAAAAATTTATTATTAAGTCAATTTCGTTAAAAAAAAAATATTTTTATAGAGAATTTCGTCCAAAAATTTATTATTATAGAAAATTTTTATAGCAAATTTCATCGAAATTTTATTCTTATGGAAAATCTTGTCGAAAAATGTATCAATTCAGATAATTTTGTCGAAAAATTTAGTATTATAGATAATTTCGTCGAAAAATTTATTTTAATAGAAAATTTTGTTGAAAATTTATATTTATAGAAAATTTCTTCAAAAATTTTATTATTATAGAAAATTTCATTGAAAAATTTATTTTCTAGAAAATTTTGTCTAAAAATTTATTATTATCGAAAATTTCGTCGAAAAATTTTTATAGCAAATTTCATCGAAATTTTGTTCTTATGGAAAATCTCGTCGAAAAATTTATCAATTTAGAAAATTTCTCCGAAAAATTTATTATTATAGATAATTTCGTCGAAATATTTATTATTATAGAAATTTCGTCGAAAATGTATATTTATAGAAAATTTATTTTTATAGAAAATTTCGTCGACAAATTTTATTATTATAGAAAATTTCATCGAAAATTTTATTATTATAAAAAATTTCGTTGAAAAATTTATTATAGAAAGTTTAGTCAAAAAATGTATTTATATGTATTTATAATAGAAAATTTCGTCGAAATTTTATTATTATAGAAAATTTCGTCGAAATTTTATTATTATAGAAAATTTTGTCGAAATTTTATTATTATAGAAAATTTCGTCGAAATTTTATTATTATAGAAAATTTCGTCGAAATTTTATTATTATAGAAAATTTCGTCGAAATTTTATTATTATAGAAAATTTCGTCGAAATTTTATTATTATAGAAAATTTCGTCGAAATTTTATTATATTTTTATAGAAAATTTCGTCGAAATTTTATTTTATTTTTATAGAAAATTTCGTTGAAATTTTATTGTTATAGAAAATTTTGTTGAAATTTTGTTATTATAGAAAATTTCGTCAAAAAATTTATTATTAAAGAAATTTTCGTCCAAAAATGTATTATTATTAGAAAATTTCGTCGAAAATTTATATTTATGGAAAATTTATTTTTATAGAAAATTTCGTCGAAAAATGTATTATTATGGAAAATTTCGTCGAAAAATGTATTAATATAGAAAATATAATAGAAAATTTATATTTATCGAAAATGTATATTTATAGAAAATTTCGTCGAAAAATTTATTATTATAGAAAATTTTGTCGAAAAATTTATTATTATAGAAAATTTCGTCGAAATTTTATTTTATGTTTATAGAAAATTTCGTCGAAATTTTATTTTATTTTTATAGAAAATTTCGTCGAAATTTTGTTATCATAGAAAACTTCGTCGAAATTTTATTTTATTTTTATAGAAAATTTCGTCAAAATTTTATTGTTATAGAAAATTTCATCGAAATTTTATTTTTATAGAAAATTTCGTCAAAAAATTTATTATTATAGAAATTTTCGTCCAAAATTGTATTATTATTAGAAAATTTCGTAGAAAATTTATATTTATCGAAAATGTATATTTATAGAAAATTTCGTCGAAAAATGTATTATTATAGAAAATTTCGTCGAAAAATTTATTATTATAGAAAATTTAGTCGAATTATTTATTTGTATAGAAAAATTTATTATTATAGAAAATTTCGTCCAAAAATTTATTATTACATAAAATTTTGACGAAAAATTTGTATAGCAAAATTGTATTCATATACAAAATGTAGCCAAAATTTTATTAATATATATATAATTTTGACAAAATTTTATTCCTATGGAAAATTTAATTAAAATTTTATTTTATAGAAATTTTTATTCTTATAGAAAATTTCGTCGAAATCGTATTCATATTGAAAATCTTGTCAAATTGTTATAATTATAGAAAGCTTCATGGAAATTTTTTTTCATTCATTGGAATTTTTATAAAAAATCACGTCGAAATTTCATTACTATAGAAAATCTCGTGAAAATTTCATTGAAAGTTTATTATTATAGAAAATTTTGCCAAAATTTTATTGTTACAGCAACATTTTTCAACATTTTATTCTGATGGAAAATTTCATTGAAATTTTATACTTTTAGAAAATATCACCGAAATATTTTATTCTTATAAACAATCGAAACATTATTCTTGTATAAAATCTTGTGGAAATTTTAGTCTTATAGAAAATTTCGACGAAATTTTATTCCTATAGAAAATTATGTCAAAACTTTATTGCTATAGAAAATTTTGTCAACATTTTATTGCTATAGAAAATTTTATTCTTATAGAAAATTTTGTCAAAATTTTATTCCTATAGAAAATTTCGTCGAAGTTGCATGACAAATAATTTAGTTCACTTTATCAGATTGGTCTCTGTGTCCAGACTAGACTGATTATATTTTTCCCATTCTGCCTATAAAAACCATGACTAAAATACAACACTGATAATGAGAAATTTCAGAACACTTCTTGCTGCCATACTCCCACTGCAAGTATAAATTGCGACTTTGGTATTTTCCACTGCTTCGAAATTCGTACTAACTTCCAATTGCGTTTAGACCACTAAAATGTTAACCTAGTCCATGAATTTCTCAATTGTTTTTTTAAATGACAACATTTTTCAAAACATATGTATGTGTCTACATCTGTGTAATATATTTCCTGCTTTTCACTATCTCTGGTGCACTCATGATATCAGATGTGCCTCTGTGACCAGACTAGACTGATTAAGTATATTGTTTTTCTCAGTTTGTCCGCCCTTGTGTCCTTGGGTATACGAGTATATAGATATATATATATATATTGGTAGGCATATGCATTCGCACAAATGTAAGTTTTTTTATTTACTTTGAGCTTAGATATTTTAGATAAGATCTTCATGATTCATGTCGAAAAATAAAATTTAATTAAATGTGCCATATTTCGACAATCAACTCTAGACAAAATATATACATATCGAATAGTTTAATATCGAAGTGGGAAATTGCCGGTGAAATCTTTGTTAACAAATTTCATTATGGTTTCGTTTATAAGAGATATTACATTGATTGCAACGTGAAAAGTTTTAGAAATCTGATAAACAAAAAAGTGTGTTTATTTCGTCGAAATTCTATTCTTATTTAATGTTGTACTCGTAATGACGTCGAAATTTTATTTTTATAAAAATGTTGTTGAAATTTTATTTTATTTAAAAAAGTTTTAAAACGTATAGAAACTTTCGTCGAAATTATATTTCAATAGAAAATTTTGTCGACATTTAATTCCGATAGAAAATTTCGTCGACATTTTATTCCTATAGAAAATTTCGTCGAAATGTTATTCCTATAGAATCGGAAGTCATGACTTCTCTCCCAAAGGGGCAAACAGTGTAACAGTGTAAATTGCGTCTTTGGTATTTTCCACTGTTATAAAACACTCACTACCTTCCAATTGCGTTTAGATCACTTTAATGTTAACCTAGTCCATGAATTTTGCAATTGTTTGTTTGAATGACAGACATATAGTCTCCAGAAACTTCGCATTTAATAATATCAAAACATATGTGTCTACAACTGTGTAATAGATTTCCTGCTTTTCACTATCTCTGTTTTTACCCTATAAGAATTATGTATATGTATATATATATATATTGTATATATATAAATTATATAGAGCACTCATTGGTCTCTGTGACCAGACTATAGACTGATTATATTGTTTTTTCTCAGTCTGTCCGTCCTTTTGTCCTTGAGTATATGAGTGTATAGAGGCATATAAATTGGCATAAATGTACGTTTTTTAATTTACTTTGTGCTTAGATTTTTTAGATAAGAACTTCATGATTCACGTTGAAAATAAACTAAAATTAATCGTGCCATATTTCGAAAATTAACTCTAGACGAAATTAAACATAATGAATAGATTAAATTATTATTAAATTACCGGCGAAATCTTGTTAATCTTGTTTCCTCTAAAGGAAATTTCCAATTTTCTATATAAATAAAATTTCGACGAAATTTTCTATATATAATAAAATTTCGACGAAATTTTTTATATATAACAAAATGTCGACGAAATTTTCTATATATAATAAAATTTCGACGAAATTTTCTCTAAAAATATAATTTCAAGGACATTTTCTATATAATAAAATTTCGACGAAATTGTCTCTAAAAATATAATTTCAAGGACATTTTCTATAAAATAAAATTTTCTATAAAAATAAGATTTCGACGAAATTTTCTATAAAAATAAAATTTCGACGAATTTTCTATAAAAATAAAATTTCGACGAAATTTTCTATAAAAATAAAATTTCGACGAAATTTTCTATAAAAATAAAATTTCGACGAAATTTTCTATAAAAATAAAATTTCGACGAAATTTTCTATAAAAATAAAATTTCGACGAAATTTTCTATAAAAATAAAATTTCGACGAAATTTTCTATAAAAATAAAATTTCGACGAAATTTTCTATAAAAATAAAATTTCGACGAAATTTTCTATAAAAATAAAATTTCGACGAAATTTTCTATAAAAATAAAATTTCGACGAAATTTTCTATAAAAATAAAATTTCGACGAAATTTTCTATATATAATAAAATTTCGACGAAATTTTTTATATATAACAAAATGTCGACGAAATTTTCTATATATAATAAAATTTCGACGAAATTTTCTCTAAAAATATAATTTCAAGGCCATTTTCTATAAAATAAAATTTCAAGGACATTTTCTATAAAATAAAATTTCAAGGTTTTCTATAAAATAAAATTTCGACGAAATTTGCTATAAAAATAAAATTTCGACGAAATTTGCTATAAAAATAAAATTTCGACGAAATTTTCTATAAAAATAAAATTTCGACGAAATTTTCTATAAAAATAAAATTTCGACGAAATTTTCTATAAAAATAAAATTTCGACGAAATTTTCCTTAAAAATAAAATTTCGACGAAATTTGCTATAAAAATAAAATTTCGACGAAATTTGCTATAAAAATAAAATTTCGACGAAATTTGCTATAAAAATAAAATTTCGACGAAATTTTCTATAAAAATAAAATTTCGACGAAATTTTCTATAAACATAAAATTTCGACGAAATTTTCTATAAAAATAAAATTTCGACGAAATTTTCTATAAAAATAAAATTTCGACGAAATTTTCTATATATAATAAAATTTCGACGAAATTTTTTATATATAACAAAATGTCGACGAAATTTTCTATATATAATAAAATTTCGACGAAATTTTCTCTAAAAATATAATTTCAAGGCCATTTTCTATAAAATAAAATTTCAAGGACATTTTCTATAAAATAAAATTTCAAGGTTTTCTATAAAATAAAATTTCGACGAAGTTTTCTATAAAAATAAAATTTTGACGAAATCTTCTACAAAAAAAAAATTTCGATAAAACTTTCTATAAAAATAAAATTTCGACGAAATTTTCCAAATAAAAATAAAATTTCGGCGAAATTTTCCAAATAAAAATAAAATCAGAATTTATTTTTGGTTTGAAACCATATGTTCCAGTTACTTTCTGTCTATTGCAAAAAAGTAATAGAAACAAATACAAAAATTGGTTGAGAGTTTTAATTGCTTGGTAGAATTGAATACAGTTTCGATAGACACCACTCTATCATCTTCAGAATTCTGAATTCAGTAGCAATAGTGTATGTTTATACCCTCACTTTAGTGTGACGAGGGTATATATCATTTGCTACGGAAAAAAGTGTAACACATCGAAGGAGTGACCTAAGACCCCAAGTATGTTCGGCGGAAATCCGTTTTGGGTCATTTTAAGTCGAATGAGCAATGTCCGTCCGTCTGTCTGTCTGTCTGTCTGTCTGTCTGTCTGCCTGTCTGTCTGTCTGTCTGCTGGCTGGTGCGCACGATAACTCTCGAAAGGAGTAACCGATTGACTTCAAATTTCGTATGTGGTAATATTTTTTTCCATCTCCGGCTAAGTTCGAAGATGGGCCATATTGGTCCACTCCTTCTGGTACCTCCCCCACAAAGGGTTAAAATGTTGTGAAATATTGATTCTTTAATAACTGCTATTATACGTATTCGAATCTTCTGAAATTCCACACATAGTATTAGTTTGTTAGTCGCTATCAACTTGAGGAAAATGGGCGAAATTGCCGCGTCCCTTTTGGTACCTCCCACACAAATGCACCATTTTGCACCAAAAGTTAACAGTTTATAACATTAATACCAGCGTATAAAAATACTTGAAATGTTGTACAGCGTAATGTTTTTATAGTGTCTACAGTCCATTGAAAAATTAGCGTTATTGTCACGCCCCTTTTGGTACCTCTCCCACAAAGGTACCATTTTGCACCAAAAGTTAACAGTTTATAACAATAATATCAGTGTATAGAATTACTTGAAATTTTGTACAGTGTAATGCTTTTATAATGCCTATAGTCCAGTGAAAAATGAGCGTTATCACCACGCCCCTTTTTGTACCTCCCACACAAAATGGCCAAATTATACCACAATTTATTATCTCTATGTTAATATACCAGTCCATATAAACGATTACAATTCGGCACAGTGCAATGTATTTAAAGTATCTACTGTTCAGCGAAATATAGGTGTATTTCATAAACCCCTTCTGGTATCTCCCACAAAAATTGACAGAATAATTTGTGTAATATTCAATATTACATTACTCACAAAGTGAGGGTATACCTTAGTCGGTTTACCCGACTGAAACTTTTTTACTTGTTTTAACTTAAATCAGCTGAAATACTTATGGAAGCAGTAAATTGAATTTAACAAGAACTGCTAACCAAACCCGTATTTTGCCGAACTAAGTCAACATACTAAAACTCTCATACCAATACATTTTTGTTTTTTGCTTGGGTTCGCATCGCGAACCACGAAAACAAATGTAGTTTTATCAACGGCTAATGCCGACGTCATCGTACCTCATGTGTTTGTATGTGTTGTTGTTATTTATTGTTGGTCTGTGCTTTTGTTATTCAGTCAGAATTTATTTTTGGTTTGAGACCATATGTTCCAGTTACTTTCTGTCTATTGCGATGCGAACCCAAGCAAAAAACAAAAATGTATTGGTATGAGAGTTTTAGTATGTTGACTTAGTTCGGCAAAATACGGGTTTGGTTAGCAGTTCTTGTTAAATTAAATTTACTGCTTCCATAAGTATTTCAGCTGATTTAAGTTAAAAACATACACTATTGCTACTGAATTCTGAAGATGATAGAGTGGTGTCTATCGAAACTGCAGTCAATTCTACCAAGCAATTAAAACTCTCTACCAATTTTTGTATTTGTTTCTATTACTTTTTTGCAATAGACAGAAAGTAACTGGAACATATGGTCTCAAACCAAAAATAAATTCTGACTGAATAACAAAAGCACAGACCAACAATAAATAACAACAACACATAAAAATAAAATTTCGACGAAATTTTCCAAATAAAAATAAAATTTCAACGAAATTTTCCAAATAAAAATAAAATTTCGACGAAATTTTCCAAATAAAAATAAAATTTCGACGAAATTTTCCAAATAAAGATAAAATTTCGACGAAATTTTCCAAATAAAGATAAAATTTCGACGAAATTTTCCAAATAAAGATAAAATTTCGACGAAATTTTCCAAATAAAAATAAAATTTCGACGAAATTTTCCAAATAAAGATAAAATTTCGAGGAAATTTTCCAAATAAAAATAAAATTTCGACGAAATTTTCTATATATGTATTCAAAATAAATTTTCACGGAAATTTTCTATATACTCGTATGTACTCATTTTCTATAAAAATAAAATCTCAAGGAAAATTGCTTTAAAAATATTACCTCAAGGAAATTTTTTATAAAAATAAAGTCTAAAGGACATTTTCTAAAAAAGTTAAATCTCAAAAAAATTGTCTATAAAAATAAAATTTCTAGAAAATTTCCTATAAAAATAAAGCTTCAAGTATATTTTCATTAAAAATAAAACTTCCTTGATATTTTATTTCAATTAATTGATTTTCATTTTTATACAAAATTTTTTTTTAGAAAATTTCCTTGAAATTTAATTTTTATAGAAAATTTCCTTGAAATTTTATTTCTATAGAAAATTTCATTGAAATTTTATTTTCATAGAACATTTCATTGAAATTTTATTATACCCTCACTTTAGTGTGACGAGGGTATATATCATTTGCTACGGAAAAAAGTGTAACACGTCGAAGGAGTGACCTAAGACCCCAAGTATGTTCGGAGGAAATCCGTTTTGGGTCATTTTAAGTCGAATGAGCAATGTCCGTCCGTCTGTCTGTCTGTCTGTCTGTCTGTCTGTCTGTCTGTCTGTCTGTCTGTCTGTCTGTCTGCTGGCTGGTGCGCACGATAACTCTCGAAAGGAGTAACCGATTGACCTCAAATTTGGTATGTGGTAATATTTTTGTCTATCTCCGGCTAAGTTCGAAGATGGGCCATATTGGTCACTCCTTCTAGTACCTCCCCCACAAAGGGTTAAAATGTTGTGAAATATTGATTCTTTAATAACTGCTATACTACTTATTCGAATCTTTTGAAATTCAACACATAGTATTATCTTATTTGTCGTTATCAACTCGAGAAAAATGGGCAAAGTCGCCACGTCCCTTTTGGTACCTCCCACACAAATGCACTATTTTGCACCAAAAGTTAACAGCTTATAACATTAATAACAGTGTATAAAAATACTTGAAATTTTGTACAGTGTAATGTTTTTATAGTGTCCATAGCCCTGTGCAAAATGGGCGTTATTGCCACGCCCCTCTTTGTACCTCCCACACAAAATGCCCAAATCATACCACAATTTAATATCTCATAACGTTTTTACCAGTGCACATAAATGCTTATATTTCGGCGCAGTGCAATGAATTTAAAGTATCTAATGTTCAGCGAAAAAAGGTGTATTTGATAAACCCCTTCTGGTACCTCCCACACAAATTGACAGAATAATTCGAGTAATATTCAATATTACATTACTCACAAAGTGAGGGTATACCTTAGTCGGTTTACCCGACTGAAACTTTCTTACTTGTTTTTATAGAAAATTTCTTTGAAATTTTATTTTTATAGAAAATTTCCTTGATATTTTATTTTTGTATAGAAAATTTCCTTAAGATTTTATTTTTAAAGAAAATTGTATTTTTATAGAAAATTTCTTTGAAATTTTATTTTATAGAAAATTTCTTTGAAATGTTATTTCTATAGAAAATTTCATTGAAATTTTATTTTAGTAGAACATTTTCTTTATTTTTTTATAGACAATTTCCTTGAGATTTTATTTTTATAGAAAATTTCCTTAAGATTTTATTTTTAAAGAAAATTTCTTTGAAATTTTATTTTTATAAAAAATGTCTGAAATTTTATTTTATAGAAAATTTCTTTGGAATTTTATTTTTATGGAAAATTTCATTGAAATTTTATTTTTATAGAAAATTTCATTGAAATTTTATTTTTGTAGAAAATTTCATTGAAATTTTATTTTTGTAGAAAATTTCATTGAAATTTTATTTTTGTAGAAAATTTCATTGAAATTTTATTTTTGTAGAAAATTTCATTGAAATTTTATTTTTGTAGAAAATTCATTGAAATTTTATTTTTGTAGAAAATTTCATTGAAATTTTATTTTTGTAGAATATTTCATTGAAATTTTATTTTTATAGAAAATTTCATTGAAATTTTATTTTTATAGAAAATTTCATTTAATTTAATTTTTATAGAAAATTTCATTGAAATTTTATTTTTATAGAAAATTTCATTGAAATTTTATTTTTATAGAAAATTTCATTGAAATTTTATTTTTATAGAAAATTTCATTGAAATTTTGGTTTTATAGAAAATTTCATTGAAATTTTATTTTTATAGAAAATTTAATTTTTATAGAAAATTTCATTGAAATTTTATTTTTATAGAAAATTTCGTCGAAATTTTGTTTACATAGATAACTTCGTCAAAATTTTATTTACATAGAAAATTTCATCAAAATTTTATTTATATAGAAAATTTTGACGAAATTTTATTTATGTAGTAGAAAATATCGTCGAAATTTTATATAAATAAAAAATTTCGTCGAAATTTTATTTATTATTTTATATAGAAAATTTCGTCGAAATTTTATTTATTATTTTATATAGAAAATTTCGTCGAAATTTTTTTTATATATAAAATTTTGTCGAAACCTTTTTTATATAGAAAATTTCGTCGAAATTTTTTTATATAGAAATTATTTTATTTTATAAAAATAAAATTTCAATGAAATTTTATATGAAATAAAATTTTCTATATAATAAAATTTCAAGGACATTTTCTATAATAGTGAAATTTTAAGTAAATTTTCTGTAAAAATAAAATTTCAAAGAAATTTTCTATAAAAATATAATTTCAATTTTATTTTATAAAAATAAAATTTCAATTTTATTTTATAAAAATAAAATTTCAAGGAAATTTTATATAAAAATAAAATTTTCTACAAAATAAATTTTCAAGGAAATTTTCTATAAAAACAAATTTTCAAGAAAATTTTCAATAAAAATAAAATTTCAAAGAAATTTTCTATAAAAATAAAATTTCAAAGAAATATTCTATAAAAATAAAATTTCAAGAAAATTTTATATAAAATAAAATTTCAAAGAAATTTTCTATAAAAATAAAATTTCAAAGACATTTTCTATAAAAATAAAATTTCAAAGAAATTTTCTATAAAAATAAAATTTCAAAGAAATTTTCTATAAAAATAAAATTTCAAAGAAATTTTCTATAAAAATAAAATTTCAATGAAATTTTCTATAAAAATAAAATTTCAAAGAAATTTTCTATAAAAATAAAATTTAATGGAAATTTTCTATAAAACTAAAATATTAAAGACAATAAAACAGAAAAGACAGAAAAATAAAATTTCAAGAAAATTTTTTTCTTATAGAGAATATCCTCGAAATTGTTTTTCTTATAGCAAATTTTGTCGAAATTTATTTTTTATAGATATATATATATACGAAATTTAATTTTTGTAGACAGTTTCGTCGAAATTTAATTGTTATAGAGAATTTAGCCAAATTGTTTGAATTTCGTGGAAATTTCTATTCTTATAGAAAATTTCGTCGAAATTTTTTTTCTTATGTAAAATTTGGAGGAACTCTCTATTCTTATAGAAACATTCGTCGATATTTCTATAGAAAATTAAATAGAATTTTATTCAAAAACATATCAACAAATTGTTTACAAAAGGTAAAATTTCGTCAAAATTTTTGTCATGTAGAATATTTCTTCAGCAAGATGCAAATTAAATGATATTTCTAACATATGCATTTCCACAGTGTAGGGTATCAAGACATTTACTGCCCCTCATAAAATGTACAACATTGTATCGCCAATAATAAATTAATCATAAATACAAAAATAAGCCAATATTTTGAAGAGGTTTGTCCCACAGTTTACAATTTAATTTAAAGGCAAATATCTGTCCTTTGCCTCGAACAATGACGATGCAAAATTTCGACAATTGTTTGTTAAATTAAATGGCTTTCTAAATTATTATTATTAATATTTTAACTAATTTACATCTGTTTCGTAGTTAAACGAAATCGATGTAATTTCCGTTTTAAATTTGGTATTATAAATGTAATTAAATATATAATTAAATATATAATATAAAAATATTTTTTCCCAGAAAAATTCCAATTCCTGGAATCCACATTAGTCTGTTCCACACCGTAGGGATAATTGTGCCACAGCTCCAATTTTCAAGTTTTCCAATTTTCCGTAGTCATTGAAAATGTATACCTGATAATAATCACATTCACATTCACATTTTTTCCGCAGTATTATTAATTCAATGGAATATAACAAATTGACGACGCAGCCAGACAGACAGACACCACCTAATTGCATGGCATGGCTCATAACAGTCAGTCGGTCGGACGGTCAACAGCTGATATGGGCATAGTCGTCACACGTGTCTGTACAGCTGTATTCCACACTCCACTCCCCAGCACACTCCGCACCCTGTGGTGTCTCAGTGAGATGTAACAATAAATTACATTAATTGGTATTGTATCAGTTGGCCAGTCATTCGCTCAGTCAGTCAGTCACTCAGTCATTGCTTCAATTGCAAAATTCTTTGAAAACAGATGCATGTTAATTGTTAGTTAATAAAATAATATGGCAAAAATCAATAGCAACTCGTAACCGGCTGAATTTTACCATTTGATGTGTCAATCATCCCAAAGAGTTCATAACCTATGACGACTATTCGACGATGGAAGAGTATTAATGAGCAAAGCTATTAGTTTGAAAACTATTCTGGAAATTCCATTTAAGTTGTAATACTCGTAATCTTATTTCTTTGATGTTTTCTGTAACAGTAAAATTTGTAAAACTTTCTATAAAAAATAATAATAAAATGATTACATTTTAAAGTGATAATCATGTTTCACGGAAATTCTCTCTATAAATCAAATTTTAAAGAAATTTTAAAAATTAGCGGAAATTTCTATAAGAATAACTTTTTAGGAAATGTTAAATAAGAGTAAAGTTTCGACAACTTTTTCTATACAAATAAAATTTTGCTGAAATTTTCTATGAAAATAAAATTTCGAGGAAATTTTCTGTATGGGCATTTCCCTGGGCTACTCAAAAATATGCCGTATAATTCCGCAACTCTTTCTTGAGTATTTTTTTAGCAATGTACTTACCCAGCAAAATCTTGGTAAGTACATGTCATTACCACTCGCATTACCAGGTAATGATATCTCATTATCGCCAGCATTACTTTCGGTAAATAAATAACGACTAACAAAATAATGACAAAAATAAGTTATTGCTAGTAATCTAAGTTAGAAAATCTTAATTTAGGTTATAAACTTGTCTTTAAATGATTTACGATTTATGATTTTTTCCTAAGTGATTTACGTATATACGTTGTAGCTTGTATTCAGTTAAATCATTTAAAGAAAAGTTTGAAAATTCAAATTAGATGACTAATACAAACTTATTTTTGTCATTATTTATTTAGTCGTTATTTATTTACCGAAAGTAATGCTGGCGATAATAAAATATCATTGCCTCGTAATGCATCTGGTAACGACATTTACTTACGAAGATTTTTATGGGTTATATTTTTGTGCTTGATTATTTAGCGATTTGTCTATGAATCGCGAGGTAGGCCAGTGGTTGTGATGCTAAACTACGAAACCATGAGGTCGCGAGTTCAATCCCACCTCCCGGCAAATGAAATTTTTCGTCAACAATCGATAACTACTCTCTCCCAATTATACGCTCTACCCAATGTTACGCTCTTCCCAATGTTACACTCTTCTACTTTCTCACCACATTCCACCACTGATGGTGGTGAACAAACAATAGAAACTAGGAAATATCCACTACCACACAAACCCACTCCTAAAATTATTTCTTTTGTTCACGCTTACTTTTTGGATGATTGTAAGCGTGGGGGTAAGTGGTTATTTTTCAGCTGCCTGTATGCTTGAGTGGAAGTACTTTCCTCCAATGACATGTACATGTAAAAATAATTCGAAGGGATGCCAAATAATAAGCAGTTACTAGTTTTGAATTTAGCTTACCCGTCAGGTTATTTGGTAATGGGAAATTTTGCTGGGATAAAGTTTCTGCGCCACATTTACGCATTATGTGAATAAAACAATTGACAATCTTGGCATGAAATTATTGTATTAGACCTTGTCGATCTTTCTATGTAAAAAAAATATGAGAACTATTTTATAATATCCACATCAAAATACATATTTTAATAACCCATTTTCTATATAAATTTAGTGATGTCTCAATATCAATATCTCAAAAATGTTACATGTTTAGAGTAAATGGTTAATACGAGTACATATATACTTAGGAAACATTGAATCCAGTATATGCAAGCAAAAAGTTAGGTATTATTTATATATCAAATTTCACTGACATTTTTAAATAGCTCAATATGTATTAAAAATACTGCTTATTTTTTTGCCGTACCATTTTTTTTTTGTCGAGGACATTTTTTATATAAATAAAATTTCCGTGATATTTTTTATATTAATAAAATTTTGGTGTAAATTTTGCTATATAAATAAAATAAAATTTCGGGGAAATTTTTCTATATAAATAATGTTTTAAGGAAATTTTCTATATAAATAAAAATTCGGGAGAATTTTTTATATAAATAAGATTTTAAGGAAATTTTCCATACAAATAACATTTCATGGAAATTTTCTATATAAATAAAAATTCGGGGAAATTTTCTATATAAATAAAATTGTAAGTAAATTTTCTATATAAGTAACATTCCAAGGAAATTTTCTATATAAATAAACGTTCAGGAAACTTTAGAAAAATATGTAAAATTTTGTGGAATTTTTTAAAATAAATAATATTTTGGGTAATTTTTCTATATAAATAAAATTTCAATGAAATATTCTATATTACTAAAATACCGATACAATTTTCTATATAAATTAATTATTTAGGGGAAATTGTCTATATAAATAAAAATAGAGGGACATATTCTATATAAATAAGATTTTAAGGACATTTTCTAAATAAATAACATTTTATGGAAATTTTCTATAAAAATGAACTTTTAAGGAAATTTTAAAAACATGTAAATTTTTGTGGCATTTTTTAAAATAAATAATATGTTGTGTAATTTTTCTATATAAATAAAATGTCGATGAAATTTTCTATATAAATAAAATACCGATACAATTTTCTATATAAATTAAATTTCGGGGAAAATTTCTATAGAAATAAAATTGCGAATAAATTTTCAAAATAAAATTCGGGGAATATATCAATAAAATTTTAAAGACATTTCTATAATATTATTTATATAAACAAAATTTCGACTATATAATTTCTTCTATATAAATAAAATTTCGGGGATATTTTTTATATAATAAAATTTTGGGGAAATTTTCTACGTAAATAAAATTTCGGGGAAATTTTCTATCAAAAAAATTTCGAGGAAATTTTCTATACAAATAAAATTTCGAGTAATTTTTTTATTTATATATAATTTAGAGGAAATTTTCTATATAAATAAAATTTCGAGGCAATTTTCTATATAAATACAATTTCGGGGAAATTTTCTGTATAAATAAAAACTCGGAGATATTTTCTATATACATATATATAGAAAATATATATATATATATTTATAAATATAATAGCGGGGACGTTTTTTATATAAATAAAATTTCGGGGAAATTTTCTATATATATATATATAAAATTCTGGCGAAATTAATTTCTATAAAAATAAAATTTTGGGAAAATTCTATATAAATAAAATTTAAAGGAAATTTTCTATATAAATAAAATTTCGCGGAACTTTTAAATATATAAAAATAAAAATGGGGGAAATTTTCTATATAAATAAGATTTTAAGGAAGAATTCTAAATAAATAACATTTTATGGAAATTTTCTATAAAAATGAACTTTCAGGGAAATTTTAAAAATATGTCAAATTTTGTGGAATTTTTTAAAATAAATAATTTTTTATATATAAATAAAATACTGATACAATTTTCTATATAAATTAAATTTCGAGACAAATGTCTATAGAAATAAAATTGGGAATAAATTTTAAAAATAAAATTCGGGGATATATCAATAAAATTTTAAGGACATTTCTGTAATGTTTTCTATATATCCAAAATTTCGACAAACCTTTCTATTTAAATAAAATTTCAAGAATATTTTCTATATAAATTCATTTCCGCGGATATTTTCTCTATAAATAAAATTTCGGGGAAATTTTCTATATAAATAGAATTTCGGGGAAATCTTCTATATAAATAGAATTTCGGGGAAATTTTCTATATAAATAGAATTTCGGGGAAATTTTCTATTCAAATAAAATTTGGAGAAAATTATTTATTCAAATAAAATTTGGAGGACATTTTTTATTCAAATAAAATGTCGAGGAAATTTTCTATATAAATATAATAGCGGGGACATTTTTTATATAAATAAAAGTTCGGGAAAATTTTCTATATAAACAAAATTTCGGTTTTATTTCTATGTAAATAAAATTTTGGGGAAATTCTATATAAATACAATTTAAAGGAAATTTTCTTTATAAAAAAAAATCGCACGGAAATTGTCTATAAAAATAAAAATGGGGGAAAATTTTCGATATAAATAAGATTTTAAGGAAATTTTCTTAATAAATAAAATTTTATGGAAATTTTCCATAAAAATGAACTTTCAGGAAAATTTTAAAAATATGTAAAATTTTGTGGAATTTTTTAAAATAAATTATTTTTCTATATAAATAAAATTTTTATGAAATTTTCTATATAAATAAAATACCGATACAATTTTCTATATAAATTAAATTTCGAGAAAAATTTCTATAAAAATAAAATTGCGAATAAATTTTAAAAATAAAATTTGGGGATATATCAATAAAATTTTAAGTACATTTCTATAATGTTTTCTATATATACAAAATTTCGACAAACCTTTCTATTTAAATAAAATTTCAAGAATGTTTTCTATATAAATTCATTTCCGCGGATATTTTCTCTATAAATAAAATTTCGGGGAAATTTTCTATATAAATAGAATTTCGGGGAAATTTTCTATTCAAATAAAATTTGGAGAAAATGTTTTATTCAAATAAAATTTGGAGGACATTTTTTATTCAAATAAAATGTCGAGGAAATTTTCTATTGAAATAATATTTCGAAACAATTTTCTATATAAATACGATTTCGGGGAAATTTTCTATATTAATAAAATAGCGGGGAAATTTTTTATATAAATATAATAATTTTTTATATAATTTATATAAATAAAATTTCGGGAAAATTTTCTATATAAACAAAATATTGCCGAAATTTCTATATAAACAAAATTTCGGCGAAATTTCTATGCAAATAGAATTTTGGGGAAATTCTATATGAATACAATTTAAAGGAAATTTTCTTTATAATTAAAATTTCGCGGAAATTGTCTATAAAAATAAAAATTGGGGAAAATTTTCTATATAAATAAGATTTTAAGGAAATTTTCTAAATAAATAACATTTTATGGAAATTATCTACAAAAATGAACTTTCAGGGAAATTTTCAAAATATGTAAAATTTTGTGGAATTTTTTAAAATAAATAATATTTTTGGTAATTTTTCTATATAAATAAAATTTGGATGAAATTTTTATTTTATATTTATAGAAAATTAATTTTATTATTATAGGAAATATTATTATAATAGAAAGTTTCGTCGAAGTTTTATTATTATAGAAAATTTTGTAGAAATTTTATTATTATTATTATATTTCAGAAAATATATATAAATATATAAATATATAATATATATATATAAATAAATATTAAATTAAATGCCGATACAATTTTCTATATAAATTAAATTTCGGTGAACATTTTTATATATATAAAATTGCGAACAAACTTTCAAAATAAAATTCGGGGAATATTTCGATACAATTTTAAGGACATTTCTATAATATTTTTTATATTAACAAAATTTCGACAAACCTTTCTATTTAAATAAAATTTCGGGGAAATCTATATAAATAAAATTTTGGGAATATTTTTTATATAATAAAATTTCGGGGAAATTTTCTATTAAAAAAATTTCGAGGAAATTTTCTGTAGAAATAAAATTTCGAGGAATTTTTTATTCATATATAATTTCGATTAAAATTTCTGTACAAATAAAAACTCGGAGAAATTTTCTATATAAATATAATAGCGGAGACATTTTTTATATAAATTAAATTTCGGGGAAATTTTTTATATAAACAAAATTTTGTCGAAATTTCTATATAAACAAAATTTCGGCGAAATTTCTATATAAATACAATTTTGGGGAAATTCTAAAGGGTGTCCCAAGAAGAGCGCAATTTTTAAATCTCCCAACATTCGAAGTGTCATTGTTTGACATTTGAATAATTGTTATTGTTTGTTAGTAGAAGGTACGAGGTTAGTAAAAATGGAGCGCTACACGAATGAACAACGCATTCTCATTGTGAAATTGTTTTACCAAAATGGTGAAAGTTTTGCGGCTACAGTTCGCAAATTGCGATCAATTTGGGGTCACAATAATGCTCCAAAAGAGTCAACTGTAAAGAGATTAATGGATAAATTTGCCGAAACTGGGTCTGTTAGTGATGTAAAGACAACAACGCGCCATCGACCAGGTCGATCGACCGAAAATGTCGCAGCTGTACGTGATGATGTCGCTCAAACTCCATCCACCTCAATTCGACACCGAGCTCAGCAAATTGGTGTCTCCAAAACCACTTAACCAGTTTTTTCTTGCCTAGAATTGAAGAAATGAATGTGGAGGGCATGTGGTTCCAACAAGACGGCGCCACATGTCATACAGCCAGAGAAACAATTCAATTGCTGCATCAGTCATTTCCCGGTCGTGTTATTTCGCGTTTTGGATATCAGAATTGGCCGCCTAGATCGTGCGATTTAACACCATTAGATTTTTTTCTTTGGGGTTTTTTGAAGTCGATGGTTTACGCGAATAAGCCGACGACGACTCAAGCCTTAAAAGACGAAACTGGACGCTGCATTAATGAAATACCGCAGCATTCATGCAAAACGGTCATTGAAAATTTCATTAAAAGATCGCGTGCATGCCAGCAAAGCCGCGGCGGCCATCTGCACGATATATTGTTCCATACATAACCTCATTCTGTCTACTTTACGATATAATAAAGTTTTTTCTTAAATATCTGTGTTTTATTTAAAATTAAAAAATTGCGCTCTTCTTTTGACACTCTTTATATGAATACAATTTAAAGGAAATTTTCTATATAAATAAAATTTCTTGTAAATTTTCTATATAAATAAAATTTCGGGAAAATTTTCTATGTAAATAAAATTTCGGAGAAATTTTCTATATATATAAAATTTCGAGAAAATTTTCTATGTAATTTTCTATTTCGGGAAAATTTTCAATATAAATAAAAACAGGGACATTTTTCTATATAAACGAAATTTCGAGGAAGTATTCTATGTGAATGAAATTTCGATGAATTTTTCTATATTAATAAAATTTCGGGGAAATTTTCTATATTAATAAAATTTTGAGGAAATTTTCTATATAAATAAAATTTCGAGGAAATTTTGTATGTAAATAAAATTTCGAGGAAATTTTGTATGTAAATAAAATTTTGGTGAAATTTTCAATATAAATTTAAACACAACGAAATTTTTTTATATACATGAAATTTCAAGGAATTATTCTATGTGAATGAAACTTCGATGAATTTTTCTATATAAATAGAATTTTGGGAAAATTTTCTATATAAATAAAATTTCGGTGAAATTTTCTATATAAAAAAAAATTCGAGGAAGTTTTATATATAAATAAAATTTTGGGGAAATTTTCTATATACTTATAAATATAATTGCGGGGAAATTTTCTATATAAAAAAATTTTTGAAATTTTCTATATGAATACAATTTCGAAGAAATTTTCTATATTATTAAAATTTCGGGGAAATTTTCTATTTGAATAAAATTTTTAGGAAATTCTCTATATAAAATTCTATATATAAAATTTAGAGAAAATTTTCTATTTAAATAAAATTTAGAGAAATTTTTCTATTTAAATAAAATTTAGAGAAAATTTTCTATTTATATAAAATGTTGATGAAATTTTCTATTTAAATAAAATGTCGATAAAATGATCTATATAAATAAAGTTTTGAGGAAACTTTCTATATGAATACAATTTCAAAGTAATTACATATTTATATAAATAAAATTTCAAGAACATTTTTTATAATATAAATAATATTTCGAGGAAATTTTCTATATTTATAAAATTCCAAGGAAATTTTCGATATAATATAATCGAATTGTGGAATATCTACGTATAAACTATTTCGAAATAAAATGTTGATGAAATTTTCTGTACAGAAAATTTTGTGTTCTTATTACAAAATTCACAGAACTATATTCTAAATGGAAAATTTCTTTGAAATTGTTGTTGCTGTTTTGAAAATAACCCCGAATTTTACTTATCTAGAAAATTCTATTGGTACCCTTCAGTATGTCGAGTACTTGTAAATATGTCGAGTACTTGTACTTCTCAAAGTAATCCAAACACTACTCTCCACTATTAGATACATTTAGATGGAATACAATATATGTAAGGTCCCCCCTTTCTTCCGATTATTGTTAAGTGCCGGACACCTGCACAAATAGAAACGAAATTAATAGACTCGTCGTCGTTGTACTTGTTGACAAGATGTCTGCCAATCTGTTCGTGTTTCTTTTGTTTTTGCTGTTGTTGCTGTTATATGTAGTTCTTTCTAAATGATTCTATCAACATTTAGTGGCAAATGATATTCACACAGGCAAAGCAATAGAGCGACGGACGGACGGACGGGCCGTCATTCTCGTCATACATAGGGACGGACGGACGCACGGGCATCTTGAAACGATTCCAACAAACGAATGGCATTTAGTACACGTGAGCAGTGTCAGGGGCCAATACAGCCGCAATACCGCCGCCGACAACTCTGCGACGTCTGATAAGAGCCCCAATCAGCTTTTTTTTATGATGCGAAATACATAAGTATATTTGCACATTACACTCGGACACAGAGGTACGAGCACATTGGAACACACATACATACATACAGACATACAGATATGCAGATGTGCACACAAGTGTGTCAGCGGTGAGGGCGGAGGCCGGAGTCCGACAGCAGTAGTGGGGTTCGGCCACATTAAGTTCACTTCATAATTAATATAAAAATACAATTGTGAAAACTAATGCGTATTTGTTTTGTTAATAATTTTCTTCAAAATATGAAATCCTTTTTAGTCGACGCAGATGTCTCTGATTAATTAAATTATCTACAAATGTACTCATATGTTTTTACGTAAGTTTGTGTGTGCCTGTGTAAATCATACGTAAGTGCGAACATATGTTCACTTTTGTCTTTCACATACGACATACGGTGGGACACGCGGACGGACGGATGGACGGGCCGACGGACAGACATCCACTCATTTGGCGTGCCGCGTGTGTGTGTGCGAAAGGGGCTTCAGTGTGTGATTTTTTAGGTCTTAACCAGAACTACGTTAGATTTCTTATCTTCTCGCGGAAAAAAGGCGATTAGAGTCATTGTGTTTGTTGACTTTCTGTTGGTTGTTTCCAAGAGATAGTGTGTTGAGTGGAAGGGAAAAGGTGGCTACCCACCACAAATATAAGTGTAGGTCAGTAGTTGTGGTTGGCTGACTGACTGCGTTTACCCTACACTCGCCACTGCGTCAAATGGGCTATATAGACAATTTGATGTCTTTGGTTTAGTTTATCAGCACTGATGAGGTCAATTAGTGAATCCCTAACGTAGATAACATAGATACGGCAGTTTTGTGGTTAGTTTGCATAAGTAATTCACCACTTTTGATTGATGTCTTGGGTTTAGGCATTCACCAGTTTTTTGGTGTACGGTGTCGCGGGGAAGGAGTTTCAGGGGAAAAATCAGATATTACTTGGAACTATACCATTTGTTTTTTTTAGTGAAAATTCGGTAATTCACACGCAGATAATAATTATTGTCACCAAAATAATATCACAAAAACAACAATTATTTTAGAACGCTAAACAATATCACGAATGTCGTGATCATAACATAGTCAAGACAACTACATATGCTCATGATTACCTGAATAATTTAATTATTAAGTTTTATATGCATTAAATTATGCTCTTCGCTCTTCGAATATGAATGCAATGACCATAATTTTCTTTAGATGTATAGAATTGATTTTGTATTACATTGAAAATTTTGGATAAATATAAGAAAACATATTTTCAAATACATATTCTATAATTATAATATTGTGATATAATTTTATATATAAATGAAATTTTGACGAAATGTTCTATATTAATACAATTTCGAAGAACATTTTTATGTGAATAAAATGGCAGCAAACTTTTTTAAATAAATTAAATTTCAAGTGTATTTTCTTCCTACACAAATAGAATTTCGACGAAATTTTCTATATAAATTGAATTTTTATACAAATATTTATTTATTTATTTATATGAATTACAATACAAAGTAAATTTATATTCTAATTTTAAGGTACAGGGAAATGCCGGGTTACAAATATGGCTAAATATTTGCAGCGATAGACCAGAGCCTCTGGTGGGAATCGAACCCACGACCCCCAAACTCAAAGGCGAGTACGCTACCAACTCGTATACTGGGGCGCTCTTTTATACAAATATAATTTTCTATATAAATAGAAATTCGACGAAATTTTCATTATAAATAGAATTTCGACATAATATTCCATATAAATAGAAATTCGACAAATTTTTCTTTATACATAGAATTTCGACGAGATTTTCTATATAAATAGAATTTCGACGAGATTTTCTATATAAATAGAACTTCGGCGAGATTTTTTATATAAATAGAAATTCGAGAACATTTTTTTTAAATAACGAATTTCGGGGAAATTTTCTATATAAATATAATTTCGACAAGATTTTTTATATAAATTGAATTTCGAAGAAATTTTCTATATAAATTGAATTTCGACGAAATTTTCTATATAAATATAATTTCGACGAAATTTTCTATATAAGTGGAATTTCGAAATATAATTTTGGCCAAATTTTCTATGTAAATAGAACTTCGACAAAATTTTCTATGTATATGAATTTCGACGAAATTTTCGATGTAAATAGAATTTTGACAAAATGTTCTATATAAATAGAATTTCGACGAAATTTTCATTATAATATACATAATATTCCATATAAATAGAAATTCGACAAATTTTTCTTTATAAATAGAATTTCGACGAGATTTTCTATATAAATAGAATTTCGACGAGATTTTCTATATAAATAGAACTTCGGCGAGATTTTTTATATAAATAGAAATTCGACAAGATTTTCTATATAAATAGAAATTCGAGGACATTTTTTTTTAAATAACGAATTTCGGGGAAATTTTCTATATAAATATAATTTCGACAAGATTTTTTATATAAATTGAATTTCAAAGAAATTTTCTATATAAATTGAATTTCGACGAAATTTTCTATATAAATATAATTTCGACGAAATTTTCTTAATAAGTGGAATTTCGAAATATAATTTTGGCCAAATTTTCTATGTAAATAGAACACCGACAAAATTTTCTATGTATATGAATTTCGACGAAATTTTCGATGTAAATAGAATTTTGACAAAATGTTCTATTTAAATAGAATTTCGACGAAATTTTCATTATAATATACATAATATTCCATATAAATAGAAATTCGACAAATTTTTTCTTTATAATTAGAATTTCGACGAGATTTTCTATATAAATAGAATTTCGACGAGATTTTCTATATAAATAGAACTTCGGCGAGATTTTTTATATAAATAGAAATTCGACAAGATTTTCTATATAAATAGAAATTCGAGGACATTTTTTTTAAATAACGAATTTCGGGGAAATTTTCTATATAAATATAATTTCGATGAAATTTTCTATATAAGTGGAATTTCGAAATATAATTTTGGCCAAATTTTCTATGTAAATAGAACTTCGACAAAATTTTCTATGTATATGAATTTCGACGAAATTTTCGATGTAAATAGAATTGTGACAAAATTTTCTATATAAATCGAATTTCGAAATAGAATTCTGAAGAAATTTTCTACTAAATAGAATTTTGACTAAATTTTCTATGCAAATACAATTTCGACAAAATTTTCTTTGTATATAGAATTTCGAAGAAATTTTCTAAATAAATATAATTTTGACAAAATTATCTTATCGACTAAGTTTATCTATAAATAGAATTTCGACTAAATGTTCTATATAAATTTAAATTCGACGAATTTTTATAAATAGAATTTTGACTAAATTTTTTTTCTAAATAGAATTTTGACAAGATTTTCTATATTAATAGAATTTCAACGACATTTTCTTTATAAATAAATATAATTTCGATGAAATTTACTATATAAATATAATTTCGACGAGATTTTCTATATAAATAAAATTTCGTCGAAATTTTCTATATAAATCGATATTCGACGAAATTTTCTATATAAACCCAATTTCAACGAAAACTTTAGAGTTTTGGTGTCTTCAGAGACTTTTAGTAGAATTTTATGGCAAATATTTTTGTAGAACCTTTTGACTCGCTAAACACCTTTATAAGGGTGGTTTTTACCTTTCTCCACAAAAGAGACCAAAAGGCTCCTAGGTTGAGGAGCTAGATGGTTAAAATGTTTTGCAAAAATATTTGCCATAACTTTTTACTATAAGTCTCTAAAGAAACGAAAACTCTAAACTTAACTTAATTACCAGAAATAAGTCAAAATTAAGATCCATTCTTAATTTATTTTCATACTTTTTCAAATTGGTGCTAAACCTAAAAATGGATTTTTAATTTTGAATTATTTCTGGCATTTAAGTTAAGTTTAGAGCTTTCGTTTCTTCAGAGACTTATAGTAAAATTTTATGGCAAATATTTTTGTAAAACATTTTAACCATCTAGCTCCTTAACTTTGAGTTTTTGTGAAATCAAAGACTTATAGTAGAATTTTATGGCAAATATTTTTGTAGAAAAAAAAAACGAATCGCTAAACAAATGTTATACACGCAAAGAAAAAATTCGTTTCTGCGAAACGAAATATTAGACAACTACAATTCTCTTTTACGACGACTGAAATTTCTGTTGGTCAGAATATGTTTCTGTCACAACAACCGAAATTTTAGTTCCGACAAACGAGAATTGTAGTTGTCTAATATTTCGTTTAGCAGAAACTAATTTTTTCTTTGTGTGTAAGGGTTATTATTAACCTTTTTAAAAAAAGGGACTGAAAAGAACCTACGTTTAGGAACTAGAGGGTTAAAGTGTTCTACAAAAATGTTCCCCACAGTGTTCTAAGTAATGTTGCTGAAGAAATTGCTGAAGAAATTGAAAAGAAAAGGTTCGAGGTGACACAAAGACTTTAACTGAACTTTTCAGAAGTCCCTACATACCAAATTACACTATGGAACGCAAAAAAACCAACAAGGTTCTGACAACGGATTCTGATAGAGGGGGTAAAAAAAGTATATACGTTAGTCGGCGATTTGAAAGTTTACCTATGGTGCTCCTTTTAGAAGTGGATCAATATTTCTCCCTTTTGCACATTCTTATGATGAAACAGCAAAGGAGCCCGTGTGATCCTTACATTTAAAGTTTAGGATTTCTTCAGCAACATTACTTATAATGAAAACATGTCATAGATTCTAACTATAACAAACGCCGAATTCAAAAATAAAAAAAAAATAATATTTTAATATTAGTAATAAATATTTTATAAAAATAATATTTTTTGTAAAATAGGCAATCATATAAATTCTTAAATTGACCCACAGAGCGTTTAGGTTTCAATATCGATCTGATATATTTGGATAGAGCGCCTTTAAATAAAAAGAAAAAATAATTTACATGTTATCGATATCTCGCTTAGTTGTCGTGTTATCGGACGTTAAAGTTCGAAAACAAATATTGTATTTTTTTTGTAAAATAAGCTTAACTTGAGTAATATGTGTATGTTATCGATTAGTTATCGCTTTATCGGACGTTAAAGTTTAAATATATCGACCAAAAATTTTATTTTTTTTTGTAAAATGAGCTCAATATGTAAAGAAGGATACAAAATAAAAAACCGTAGTTATCGATATATCGGAAATCAAAATTGTTTTTCTTTTTTAGTACTTTAAGCGAATTTGAATGGACAAACGGAAAAATTGTAAATAAAAATTTTCGATAACTACCTTGGTTATCAAAATTGAAAAAATCAATTTGTTTACCTTTTTAGTATTTTAAGTTTTTTTGAATGGAAAAAAACACGTTAAAGATTTTCGATAATTTTCGTGTTATCTAATTAAAATAGGCGGTAAAAATGTTCGATAACTGGTGTAGTTATCGAGATACACAATAACAGTCACAAACATTTTACAATGTTCCCAAAGAAGCTGGGAAATTGTTAGATTTTGTATGTATTAAGCACTATTATCGACAAAAATGTCTCGAAAACAATTATACGAATGATGTTGTTTCTCAAATAATGCAATTACGAGAGAATGTAAATACAAGTGTATCAGGCTTTTATAAATGAAAGCCGTGAAAAGCATTTGGAACTACATGTATGAACTGTTTGTTTGAAAGTGGCGTAAGCGCCATTCTGTTTTTGAACCAAGAGTAGTATCGTTAAAAGGATATGTATGTGAATAATAGATATATATTACTTACTTACAGTTCATCTCAAGGCTTCAATGTTTCTACAGGGTGTCTGATATGTATTGCAACCAACTTCAGGTTGCTATCATTTCTAAACCGCTAGTCTGATAACTGACAGATTTTATTCAGTGACAGTTCATTATACCCTCACTTTAGTGTGACGAGGGTATATATCATTTGCTACGGAAAAAAGTGTAACACGTCGAAGGAGTGACCTAAGACCCCAAGTATGTTCGGAAATCCGTTTTGGGTCATTTTAAGTCGAATGAGCAATGTCCGTCCGTCTGTCTGTCTGTCTGTCTGTGTGTCTGCTGGCTGGTGCGCACGATAACTCTCGAAAGGAGTAACCGATTGACCTCAAATTTGGTATGTGGTAATATTTTTTCTATCTCCGGCTAAGTTCGAAGATGGGCCATATTGGTCCACTCCTTCTAGTACCTCCCCCACAAAGGGTTAAAATGTTGTGAAATATTGATTCTTTAATAACTGCTATACTACTTATTCGAATCTTTTGAAATTCCACACATAGTATTAGCTTATTAGTCGTTATCAACTCGAGAAAAATGGGCGAAGTCGCCACGTCCCTTTTGGTACCTCCCACACAAATGCACCATTTTGCACCAAAAGTTAACAGCTTACAACATTAATAACAGTGTATAAAAATACTTGAAATTTTGTACAGTATTATGCTTTTATATTGCCTACAGTCCAGGGAAAAAATGGGTGTTGTTGTCACGCCCCTTTTGGTACCTCCCACACAAAGGTACCTTTTTGCACCAAAAGTTAACAGCTTATAACATTAAAACCAGTGTATAAAAATACTTGAAATTTTGTACAGTGTAATGTTTTTATAGTGTCTATAGCCCTGTGAAAAATGGGCGTTATTGCCATGCCCCTCTTTGTACCTCCCACATAAATGAAAACTTATCGAATTTCTTTTTCGATTTTAGCCCATTGGAGCGAACAAAAATCGATTTTTTCGAGATATCGATAACATGCATAATATTTTGAGGTGCTCTATACGTGGACTCTAACCTATTTCGCAAATATCTAAAATTTTATATCGATAGCTCTATTCCAATACATGCAAAGTCGAAACATGTACCTAGTTTCTCAGGAGAGACGATCAAATTTTTATGATTTTTTTTAAATTTGTGTGGAATTCCTTAAAATGCAAATCGAAAACTATTACCAAGAAAAAATATAAATTTTTCTTAACTTCTGCCGCATTTTTCAGTTAAATTACATATTTAATATTGTGGGCCATCACTCCGACATATGAAGTTGAATTTCACCCCTCCATTCGAATTGAAATTTGCCGACAAATTTTCCAATTGGACTTCGAGGGATGTCGTAAAGCGTTCGTTGCGCTTTGTGTGTTTATTTGTCTCTTTACATGGGTGCGGATGGATGTGTGTGGGTTCACACTCTCTCAGCTCTCAGTGTCGATAACTATATGGATTTTACATACATACAACATATGTTTGGGTTTGCAAGGGTATATGACTGTGTCCGTTGCTGTTTTTGCCATGTATTTACCTACAACAACACTGAAAAAGTAAAGCAACAACTACATCCTCCACTACCAACAACTTCAATCCGCAAGTAAACAAATACAAAACGATAGATACATTGGCTTGTACTCGAATGTACATACGTACATATGTATGTGGTTTATGCGTGCGTTTGTTTGTTTTTGCTGACTGGTGTTTTTTTTTTGCTCTTCACTCAATCAGCTGTTTCGGAGTGTATCAATCATATGTTTTCGTGCAGCACTTACACACTCGCATTTAGTTCAGTCACTCTCGCTCTCAGACGCATACTGGCACAAAAAAAAATGCAGTGGTGTTGTAGAGCAGAGAGGATTGTAGTAAAAACGTAAAAAAGTGCAAGTACGAGTACGAGTACGTGTCTCTGCACCGTGAGTAGTAGTATCTGTAAGAGCAGAGCAGAGGATTTGTTTTCGTTTTTGCTTGTTTTGTGTACACATTACAGTGATGCCAACTGAGTCGAAGGGTTATAGATTGTTCGAGTTTTGGAATATGCGGAATAAAATTAGAATAAAACAAGTAAGAAAGTTCAGGCGGGTAAACCCAAAAATAATAAGATATGTCATCCCGGAGCGAGTAAGTTATCAGTTACGAACGATTAGAAATTTCAACGAGTAGGACTTCAAATAGTGAGGTTTTCCGCGGATTTCAGACCGATTTTCCCGAATTTGTTGTAATTGTCACAATTAAAAAATTAATATTAATTGATTAGCGCAAAGAAAGTTGAAACTATGTTCGCGGAAAACTGCTTTTTCGCGTGTGACATTTCATTCCTATTCGTTCGTAACTGATAGCTTTTGACGTTTCGTCCGAACGGCACTTCTGTCTAATTTAAGGACTCTGGGTAAACCGACTTACGAATACCCTCAACTACAGTCCCACAAAATATCCGTAACTTTATTTATTTTTTTTTGTTTTAATTAAATAAGTATCAATTGAAATTGAATATAATAACTTTAAAGTATGCAGGGTGGCTGATATGTAATGCAACAAAGTAAAGCGCTATATTTTTTTTTATTTTTTTTTGTAAATTTTATTGTTCAAAAGCAAAAAATGTCGGAAATAACATAAAATTTTATAAGCAGTTTAGATTTGTTCGAATTGGCACCTTTGGCACGAATTATGACCTTCAAACGGCCGACAAAGCCATCGCACGCTGCACGAAAGTGGCTCTGCGGTATTTTGGCCCATTCCCGGCGAAGCGCCGTCTTGAGATGATCGATACTTTGGTATTTTTTAGTGCGAACCTTACTCTCTAAAATGCCCCAGGCGCAAAAGTCCAACGGATTGAGATCCGTAGATCTTGGTGGCCATTGTGCGGTAGAAATGAAGCGAGGAACCTCCTTTTTAAGCCATTCTTGGTTGACGCGTGTTGAGTGCGATGGTGCTGAGTGTCCATGGTCTGCGCCCGAAATGTTTGTCTGCCCAGGGCTTCAATACTGTCTTTAGGACATTTTCCCGATAATATTCGGCATTTATTTTGACCCCATGGTCGATGAATACGAGCGGGGAGCGACCATCGGCCGTTACGGCGGCCCACACCATTACCATCGGCGGCGCTTGAGTTCTGGTGGCCAATCGAAGGTGTAAATTTTCAGCTGACCTCTTTGGCAAGTAAACCCGATAATTTTGTTTGTTCACAAACTGCTCAATTTGGAATGGCTTCTCAGCGGAGAAAACCAATTTCGGTAACTGGCCACTTTCGTGCAAGCGAAGTGGCCAGTTACCGTTCTCGCGATATGTTCAGCTCACGAGCAATTTTTCTACCACTGCGGCGTGGATTTCGATCAAATCTGGCCTTCACTTTTCGGATCATTTCTGGTGTTGTTACAGTTTTTTTTCGTCCACTTTTTGGACGCGATGAAACAAAAGATTTATTCACATTTAAATGCTGGAGGGCTCTAACGATAGCCACTTGTGTTTTTCCACCCAAATATAAAGCAATCACACTATCACGCTTGAATTCCATCACGAATAACTTTTTTTCTGAATGCAATAGATCAAAATGCTTTTGTAAGCTTGTAAACAATAAAATGAACTGTCACTGAAATAAATCTGTCAGCTATCAGACTAGCGGTTTAGAAATGATAGCAACCTGAAGTTGGTTGCAATACATATCAGCCACCCTGTAGACTGGTATTAAAATTGTAAACTGTTAACTTGTGGTGAAAAATAGCCGATTTGTGCGGGTGGTCACAAAAAGGGGCGTGCCAATGACGCCCATTTTTCACTGGACTTTAGGTACTATAAAAGCATTATACTGCAAAAACAATTCAAGTATTTATATGTACTGGTATTAAATATGTTATATTTTTGTACAAGAATTGTCACTTTGTGTTGGAGGTTTCCAAAAGGGGTGGCGATACACCGCACATTTTCCTAACGGTGATAGCTTCGGATATACTATTACTATGTTATTAGTTATTGGAGAATCAATATTTCACTAAATTTTAACCCTTTGTGAGAGAGGTACTAGAAGGAGCGAACTTAGCCTGAGATATAGAAAAGGGTACTTAAAGTTACCCTGTGTGAAAGCTAACAGTCGCAGCTTTTATGTTTTCGGCCCGCTGGGTTCCTTAGAGGCATTCCAAGAGGACTGTGCAGGTTGATTAATCGTACTTTTCAATAATTTTGGAGATTCTGCAAACCATCTTCGTGGTCAGAGCGGAGCTACTTTACCAATTTTCGACGATTAAAATATTATAACAATTTGGGATATCTTTGAGTCTGTTGTACACTTTTTTATACAAATACGTTCTTACTATAAAATTAGTGATGGGCAATGACAATTTTTCAAAGTTTCTCCATGGTAAGATATTGCAAACATTTATTAATAAAAAATCCCGTATTTTATGGCGATTTGAAATTTTACGAATTTTTTAATTGCTCTTGAATGGCTGAACCGATTTTTACAAAGCTTGCGTCGTCTAAACAAAAAAAAAACAATTTCTTAAAAGCTTTAATTTAAAAAAATTGCCCCCCTTCGCTTTCTTTCAAATATACAAAGAATGTGCACTAGACTCTCACAAATCCTAAACAGTAATTGGATTTTTGAGGACTCAAAACATAATTGTTAAAGTTATGGACGAAATTCTAACGTAGGTTTGGCAATTTTTTTTTGTTTCTGCACATTTTAATTTAAAGATCCCCTTCTATGAAATTTTACATGCAGCATTTCGCAGTAACAGAAGAAAAATATCAAAAATTCCCAGACTTGCCTTAGTATTGCGTCCACTTTTACAAATACTGAGTCATTAAATCGTGTATAAATTCGATTCTATCAGAGCGAGAAACACAATATTGGTGCTGTTTTAAGCAGAATAGCGAGTTCTGGCTGCACATACGAACATTTTTGCTCCTTAGAAAACCATGAATTTTAGAGGTTATGTAAGAGCGCTCTAGCTCATTGGCGGTTCAAGATATAGCCGAAGTATTTTGAGATTATTCACCTCAAAAACACGAAACAAGCTTTCATTTGAGATGCGGATAACCGCGATATGACAATAGATATAAATAATGACAATAATCTCATTTTACGCTTCATTTATCACTGTTCTAACTTGAGACGAGTTGAACGTAGAATTTTGTTGGTCAAGATTTTTAACAATTTTGCAAAAATAAAACAGCTCAACAAAACAAAATGTTTTTGCTTCGGCTCGGGGTTTTTGCGGTCGATTCAAAGATAGTTTCTTTGAATTGACTCTAGTTATCGCGATATGCAAAAATTAAGAGATTGAAATACATATTTAGCATAAGTCGAGAACCATTTATGCAAATTAGTTCAAGAAAGTTTTAAACAATCCAATATTAAGTAGTCTTCAGCATTGTCTAATACAATATTTTCACCCGTTCAGTGAGAGAAGTTTTTAGTCAATATTAAATATGAGTAAAAACTTTAAAAAAATAATCGAAAAATTCAAAATTATTATTTTTTAAAATCGATACATAATATAAAAAGTTGTAGCGAATTTATCAAATCTACCTATATTATTTTATTTTCATCTTAACAGTTAATTAACAAAGAGACTGTCCAGATAAAAAATATCACAGAAAATACTACAAAAAAATTTATTTTAATTTATTTCTTAATAAATTAGCAACAACTTTCTAAATTGTGCTTCGATTTCCTTCGGAATGATTTCACTTTATTCATAAAATATAATAATTGTAAGTTTTTCGACATTTTTATGACGATTTCATTTTAAAAATTTTAAAAATGTTTCTTCTAAGCTATCGTTAAACCCGTTGTGCGGATGAAAAAATTGTATTAAAAGAATTAAAAAAATACTTAATTTTGGATTATATGCAACTTTTCGGTGCAAATACTGATAAATGGTTCTCGCTTTATACTAAAATATGTGCTTAAAGCTCTCTATTTTAGCATATCGCTAAGTTAAAAGAAAATCAATAAAAAAAAACGTATTTAAGGCTGAGAACTATATTATGCCATGTATCCAAATTGACTCCAAAACCATGCACCGCGAAAAAAATGAGCAGTGTTATTTTTGGGCCTAAATCAACAAAAGCGACTAATCACATATTGTAGCGACGCCTACTTTTAACATGTTCTGGACAAGAATTTGTAATTTAGAATAAATTTTTTGTAATAAATTGCATGCAAAACATCAAATACAACAATAAGGTTCTAGTATCATATCATAATAAGAATCATATTCGAATCGCTGAATAAATTAAACGTAGTAAACATTTTAGCAAACTAACTCGTTTTTACTCTTTAAATCTTGGAGAAATTGTAAAAATCAGCTCTGGTCAGATTTGCTATATTGACTAACTAACTTTATGATAAAAGAGCAAAATCTGAAACATTTAGTCGTTTTCAAAATTTCTGTTAATCATTTATTTGATACATATAGTTCTAGAGCTATAGTTAAGTACACGGGGCAAAATCGCCTTTTTTGATATGAAAATATATTTGGAACATACATTTTTAAATATTATATATTTCTTTTTATATATATTTATTTGGAGGTTATATGTTACAACAAAATATATTTGCGAACTAACTTTTATTATTATATCTATTATTATTATTTAGAAATTTCCTCAAATATTCAGTCAGAGTTTATCTGGTTTATGACCATATGTTTCAGTTACTTTCTGTCTATTGCAACAAAATAATAGAAACAAATACATAAATTGGTAGAGAGTTTTAATTGCTTGGTAGAATTGACTGCAGTTACGGTAGACAACACTCTATTATCTTCATAATTCAATAGCAATAATGTATGTCTTTAACTTAAATCAGCTGAATATTTAATATTTATTTAAAATAATTCGAAGCTTTGCTGAATTTCTGGAATTTCGGTTTTAATTTGTCTTGATTTCGAGTTACGGTTTCATTATCTTCTGTTTTAAGGCACTCAATATTACTTTCAAAATTTTCCAAATCATCATTTGTTGTCAATCCATCATGAAATTTCTAGTTGTGCAAAATTATACGATTTCAATTATAAGGGAATTTTACGAACATTTAAAATTTCTAAAAAAAATAACATTGAATTACTGAAAACTTTAAGTTTAAGGTATCGATACATGAATAACGATATATATGAATACACTTAAATGTAAATAAATCTATACTTCGGAAATACCCAGCAAAATTTCTCATTACCAAATAATCCGAGTAAGCAAAGTTCGATAATGGTAAGTACTTATTATTTAGCCACTTTTCTCATTATTTTAACATGGGGATGTCATTGGAGGAAAGTACTTCCCAAAAGCATACAATAAAGTAGCATAATAAGTACTTATTTGTAACATAGACATACCACATAAATATGTGCTTATATTTTCACTATTTTAAGTACTTGAATAATGCATTACCAATAAGTTATAAAATAATATTAAATATGTAGAAATGGCCATTTAAAGTGATTTTTTCATGCCAGATTCGAATTTTTGAACCCCTTTCTTCAACGGTCCAACATTCTGCGATATACGTAAATATTTATGGTATTTTCATTCAAATCTGCACGTATTATTTGAAACCATGTTAAAAATAAATAAATCTTGTACAATAACCTATATATAGCCAAAACTGCATTATATCAAAAATTCCCAAAATGATTTTGATAGCAAAAAATCACTTATTTCTGTTGTTATTGGTAAGTCATTATTAATAAGGCGAAAGTAATGCAGCGAATAACGAGATGTCATTATCGGATTTTAAGGCCGAAGCCAAAGCCGTAGCCGAACTACGGCTAAATTTACAACCTTCGGCCGAAGCCGTAGCCGAATGTTTTATATTTGTTAAATAATTGTTTACTTTGCACCAACAAATTGTGTTTTTAATCAGTTTATTTCTACTGCTTACGTATTTGATTACTTAGCACATTAACCTTAATGTTATAATGACAAAGAAAGTACTTTTTTCTGCATTAAGACCTTGTATGCTATTTCGATAATTTGAATACAGCTGCCCAGCAGCATAAACAACTGTACAAGTACTTTTCTGTCACTATTTCCAAATTTTTGAAACATCTCGAGTTACAGTATTAAAAAATGTTAATGATTCTTGGATTCAATGGCCCATTATTATCGATTCGTACTAATTTTACAAGAATGCTTTCACTACAGGGTGGCTGATATGTAATACAACAAAGTAAAGCGCTATATTTTTCTAATTTTTTTTAAATTTTATTGTTCAAAAGTAAAAAATGTCGAAAATAACATAAAATTTTAGAAACAGTTTACATTTGTTCGAATTGGCCACCTTTGGCACGAATTATGGCCTTCAAACGGCCGACAAAGCCATCACACGCTGCACGAAAGTGGCTCTGGGGTACTTTGGCCCATTCCCGGCGAAGCGCCGTCCTGAGATGATCGATACTTTGGTATTTTTTAGTGCGTCCAACGGATTGAGATCCGGAGATCTTGGTGGCCATTGTGCGGTAGAAATGAAGCGAGGAACCTCCTTTTTAAGCCATTCTTGGTTGACGCGTGCTGAGTGCGATGGTGCTGAGTCCTGTTGGAATGTCCATGGTCTGCGGCCGAAATGTTTGTCTGCCCAGGGCTTCAATACTGTCTTTAGGACATTTTCCCGATAATATTCGGCATTTATTTTGACCCCATGGTCGATGAATACGAGCGGGGAGCGACCATCGGCCGTTACGGCAGCCCACACCATTACCATCGGTGGCGCTTGAGTTCTGGTGGCCAATCGAAGGTGTACATTTTCAGCTGACCTCTTTCGCAAGTAAACCCGATCATTTTGTTTGTTCACAAACTGCTCAATTTGGAATGGCTTCTCAATTTGGAATGACTTCGGTAACTGGCCACTTTCGTGCAAGCGAAGCAACTCCCAGGCTCTTTCCAGTCTAACTTTTTTCTGTGCATCGGTGAGCTCTTGCACTTTATGGAACTTCAATGGCTTTAGTCCAAGCTCATTTTTTAATATGTGTTGTATCCGTTCTCGCGATATGTTCAGCTCACGAGCAATTTTTCTACCACTGCGGCGTGGATTTCGATCAAATCTGACCTTCACTTTTCGGATCATTTCTGGTGTTGTTACCGTTTTTTTTCGTCCTCTTTTTGGACACGATGCAACACTGCCAGTATCACGGTAACGAGCAATGGTACGAGAAACAAAAGATTTATTCACATTTAAATGCAGGAGGCTATCTAACGATAGCCACTTGTGTTTTTCCACCCAAATATAAATCAATCACACTATCACGCTTGAATTCCATTACGAATAACTTTTTTTCTGAATGCAATAGATCAAAATGCTTTTGTAAGCTTGTAAACAATGAAATGAACTGTCACTGAAATAAATCTGTCAGCTATCAGACTTGCGGTTTAGAAATGATAGCAACCTAAAGTTGGTTGCAATACATATCAATCACCCTGTAGTTGGAGAGCTTTTAGGTGAGGAACTGAGTCATGTTTTTCTTTGTCGTTCTTCCTTCGGTGCCCTTCCTTCCTTCCTTTGGTGTCCTTTCTCAAATAATTTTTGTAGTATTGTTCACTTCTGTACACTTTTATGAAGATTTCCATAATAGAATTTTCTTTTAAAAAGTCATATAATTCTATTTTTTTGTACTTTTTGAACAAAAATTCGGCCTTCGGCTGATTTTGTGGCCGAATGCCGAATATTGGCCTAATGTCGAGTTTTGGCCGTAGCCGTAGCCGAACATTCGGTCGGGCTCTATTCGTCATGTACTATAGGAAAGCTGGGAAATAGTTCGTACCGAAAATATTTCATGCCTGTGTTTTATAGATTTCGCGTTATAGTTAATTGAAATTTGAAGTTCCGTCGTAAACGGACGAAAACGTTTAACAAAAACAGGAGGTTACATCTACCCGGAATATGACATATTTAGAGTGTACCCTAAATATATGTATATATGTTTCAAGCAGAATATGCTTGAGACGATATACTACAGAATCGACTTTTTTTCAGCGTGTGTACTACTTATTGGTTTATAATTTAAACGAATTATCATTATTTCGCAAAGTCAAGTCAGAAAATATATTATTATTTTGGTGTTTTATAGACTAAAATTATATATTTATGTTGCGTTTAAAGCCCTACCTACATTTGTGGTTAGATACTCGTATTATCCACAATTCTTCCACGATTGTGCGTTTTTATTTATCACAAAGTTGTCATCACTGGTCGAGAGTACGAATACATATGTTTTGGTTTCTGTGGTTTCTTGTTTTCATTTGTATCTCTCGCTGTTACGAATGAATTTTGTGGTGTTGTTGCCTGTTGTTATCGCTCTTGTTCTTGTTATTGGTGCTGCTTTTTTGGCATTAAAAAGTGGATTGTGGAAAGTAAACAAACGAATGACGAAGCATTTCAGAGTGGATTTTAGACAGACACACACAACACAACTAACAAACTGCATTTCTAGAAAGACCATCAAACCATTACCCCATCAACTAACAGCCAACACACACTCTCTTTTTCAGTGCACTTCGGCGGCTATAATTCTCTTGATGATGGTCAGTTCTTGCTCGCCATGTCTCTCCCTCTCTCCACAAATCTACTATTCAATGCATTTACGAATAATTTGGTAAGTACGTATGTATGGCTGTAGATATGCATGTACATATGTATGTAAGTAGTTTTTGTATGTAGTATAAACTCATCTAAAATAGAAATAAAAAAATCCTTCAAAATTTATATTTATGCGATGATCAAGACCATATATTTCCGTCAGTTCTATTTTTTCTATTTTGTGAAATGCACTAAACTGCAATGAAAAGCAATGAAATGCACATGCAGCCCCATTTGTATTTATACTCAACAAACTCAAGTATGTGCATGGCAAAAAAAAAAAAAACAAAAGCAAAAATAATATTGAAAACGAAACGACAACAACAATAACAACAACAACAACGACGACGACTATCAACTAACACTAACTACAAACAGCAGTTTCCAATTGTTTACATACAATAACAACAACGACGACAACAACAATTTGGTCGTCGTTTGTTTTATTTTTGCCTCTCCCCTTTCCGCCCACGCCTTCTTCTTCTACTTCCACACAACGCTTAGCATACAACACCCACACCTCTTTCCAGCAGCAGCAGTTTTTCTTCTCTTCTGCTCTTGCAGTTACTGTTGCTTGTGTTGCCCATCGTTGTTGGTGTTGCTGTTGTCTCCGATATGGGGTTTGGGGTTTTGTTTATATGTAAACATAAACAACTTTTATCATGTGTTCGAGTTGTGTTTCTGGTTTCTCTGAGGCATGTGTGTGTGTGTCCGCTCGTTCGTTTGGATACTACACACACCAACAACAGCAACAATAGTAAAGCAAAACACAGCAAAAAACTTAACTCAGCAAAATCAGGTTCAAAAGTTATCTGGTGTTTAGAACTACATTCCGTTTGTATGTATAGGTAGATTGTTGTTGTGGTACTCAGCCACTCATACAACTATAAAATAAAATTGATTACGACCGCAACACAATTTTATACACATTTTGTCGACGGTAACGCCGACTGCTGAAATATCAACAAAAAAAAAACACAACTCGACTGACATACTCACACTCACATAGCTACTCTCACTCTCTTTGAGCCCTGAGCCAGATTGCAAGTCATATAGCATGAAAGAACTTGCACAGGACAGAGTCATGCTCATAGAAACACTGCTCTGTTTTGAGTAGGGTTACGGAAAATACCCATTAAAATGTATGAACCTTGAGGGCAATTTTGAGAAATATCCCTTCGTTGTTTGTTCCCTGTGTATCTTCGCAGAGTTAGACTCCCATATAATAGAGTCGAGGTCTTCCTATATATTAGAATCGACCTCAGAGGTCATTCTCTATACTAGAGTCGAACTTAGGGCTTCCTCTATAATATAGTCAACCACTGAGGTCTTCCTCTATACTAGACTCAACCACTGAGATCTTCCTCTATACTAGAGTCGACTTTAGAGGTCTTCCTCTATACTAGAGTCGACCTCAGAGGTCTTCCTCTATACTAGGGTAGACCTCAGAGGTCTTCCTCTGTACTAGAGTCGACCTCAGATGTAATCGTCTATACTAGAGTTGACCTCAGAGGTCTTCCTCTAAACTAGAGTCGACCTCAGAGGTCTTCCTCTATACTAGGGTAGACCTCAGAGGTCTTCCTCTGTACTAGAGTCGACCTCAGAGGTATTCGTCTATACTAGAGTTGACCTCAGAGACCTTCCTCTAAACTAGAGTTGACCTCAGAGGTCTTCCTCGATACTAGAGTCGACCTCAGAGGTCTTCCTCTATACTAGAGTCGACCTCAGAGGTCTTTCTCTATACTAGAGTCGACCTCAGAGGTCTTCCTCTACTAGAGTCGACCTCAGTGATATTCCTCTATACAAGAGTCGACCCATTAGGTAGGTCAGAGGTACTCGTCTATACTAGAGTCGACCTCAGAGGTCTTCCTCTATACTAGAGTCGACATCAGAGGTCGTCATCCATACTAGAGTCGACCTCAGAGGTCGTCCTCCATACTAGAGTCGACCTCAGAGGTCTTCCTCTATACTAGAGTCGACCTCAAAAGTCTTCCTCTATACTAGAGTCGACCTCAGAGGTCTTCCTCTATACTAGAGTCGACCTCAGAGGTCTTCCTATAAACTAGAGTCGACCTCAGAAGTCTTCCTTTATACTAAAGTCGACCTCAGAGGTATTCCTCTATACTAGAGTCGATCTTAGAGGTCTTCCTCTATACTAGAGTCGTCCTCAGAGGTCTTCTTCTATACTATAGTCGGCGTCAGAGGTGTTCCTCTATACCAGAGTCGACCACTGAGGTCTTCCTCTCCACTAGAGTCGACCTCAGAGGTCTTCCTCTATACTAGAGTCGACCACATAGGTCTTCCTCTATACTATAGTCAACACTAAGGTCTTCTTCATCAACATCGATTTTATAATATTCCAAAAATTTTGCCTTTTCAATTTAAATTAGGATTTTTTATTTGACTTATTTAAATAATGCGCACGGTGCGTAATAGTCTCCTTTACCCACAAGATAGTTTCTCTCAGAGTAGCAGTAAATACGACTCATAAAAATCGACACTTACAAACACAACCACATCCACACACACGCGCATTCAAGAGCCCCATGAAACACAAACACAAAACCCCCACCAATACCAAAATGCGGACGTCCGTCCACGAGAACGACGGTTTTTAATAAAAACCAAATGTTTTGAATTGTCAGCTGGTTGAATATATATAAAAGCAACAACAACGCACCACAATATGTCCCCATACAGCTGATGTGTATCTACACACAAAGTATATACACATACACACGAGACGACGTAAACGACGTAGTACGTATGTTTATTAGACCGGTTCTGATATAGCGTTGAATGACTGACTGATATGGGAGGAATAAAGATGTAATAATTATTCAAATTGTCTGTTGTATTTAGAAGCACATCAGCTGATTTGGCGTAAGATCAAAGGCAATTTAATTTAAAGGATTTGCACATTTTTTCCACAAGATGGAGGAAAAGTCAATTTCTTATACGTTTGTTTGTAATTGTCAATGTTTAGTGGTATTAATTTTTGCAATTAATTGGTTCTTTTGTGTGGGAAATAAAGGAAATAATCAAAAAAGTCAATTTTCGATAAATGTTGTTACCGACATTTAAAACCATGATTACATCGCCCAAGTCCTGTAATAACACTAATAAATTTTGGCATTTTTAGCATCACCTGGCGAGATTGTAACCGAATCTGTTCTTAGGGCTATCAAAAGCTTTAAACTATTTAAGCCGCCATGACCAGACAAAATCTCAACGGCGGAGCTACAGGCAGTAGCTGATACGATTGCTCCCTGCCTCAAAGAGATATACACATGTTGTATCAATCAGGCCTACATACCAACAAAATGGAGAGAAAACAATGTTGTTTTCATCTCAAAATCGGGAAGCCGTCCTATACTAGAGCTAAGGATTTCCGGCCAATTAGTTTATCGTCATTTCTCCCTAAAACCCAGGAGAGATTAATAGATAGTTATCTCAGGACTGAAATAGATCACGCGCTACTCTTCAATCAACAGCATGCCTACAGCAAGGGCAAGTCCACCGAAACCGCCCTTCATGATCTAGACAGCTTTATTGAAGAATCCCTCTCTGTTATAGAATATAGTACATACCATGGTATCTTTCTGAGATATGGAGGGGTCCTTCAATAACATAAATCAGTTAGCTTAGGGTCAACTGAACTTCATATATTTGTCAGCAGGGGATCGCCCCTCTCTTATGGAATCTCTCCGTGAACAATATTCTGCTTTCTCTGGAGATGAGGGATGTCAGAATTGTTCGCTATGCAGATGCTGTGGAAATAACTGTTAGAGGAAAGTCTGACAGTACTGTTAGAGACAGCCTACAGCAGAGTCTTTTCTGAACAACTTGAGGTTCACTTGCAAAAAGACTGCCTGATTACTGTAGTGTGTTTCAGGCAGAAATATTTGATATTAACGAGATGACGAAGTGGCTTAATGTGCTGACCAAAGTCAGTATAAATATTTTCTCTGATAGTCGGGCGTTTATCAAGCCCCTTGAACATATATTCCTGAAAAACCATCCTCGACTACCGCAGATTTCTTAACGAGTAGTTCAATATTCACCTGATATGGGCGCCGGAAAACAGGAACATATCAGTGAGTTACAAGGCAGATGAACTTGCAAGGCTAGGAACTACCTTACATACACGCTCCAGGGGAACTGGAACATGTTGACAAGCCTCTGGTGAACTGCAAGGTCTTCGTGAAAGATTGTGTACTTGCGGCAACAAATTACAGGTGATCCCTCATTTGGCCCGGCCTGGACTCAAAACTCATCAAAGCACTTCTGTCGTTGTCAAGACTGGACGTCTCACTTATCGCGACTGCCATGACGGGGGCACTGTCATATTCGACAGCATGCAAAGAAATTGCGGGAGCTGTGGAGACGAGAAGTGGAAAACGACTTTTCGGACAGGAGAGCGTGTATGATTGGTTCCACTGCTGGTGTGTCCTTGGTTGTTGTTCGTACATAAGGTCCATTTATGTGAAACCTAACTGAAATGAATCCGCTACTGCGACAATTTAGTGTTGAATGTAAACTGAGCCTCTGGTGATGATCTACTCATTCTAATCGAGTCCCAGACTCGTGCCAAGACTCCTGCAGTTGCGCTTCCACAGAAGTTGTTCTGCAAAAGTCATTACACAAGACCTTTTAGACAGCAGACAAGTTCTGGTGTCTTCCTCCCATAACCTAACCTAATACCTTCAATCTCGTGCGTTTGGAGCTTAGTCAGGGCCAAATTAGCCTGGAATATATGCAGCTCCTGACTAGTGACCTTTGTCATTTGTTGCTGTAAGGGCACTATCTCTCAAAGAAGAGCTTGCAGGTCGTTAGAGGCATGCCCACATATTCCACTTCCCCTGTGTGTAAGGTAGTTCTATGTACTGCAAGTTCATCTGTTTGGAGTTGATATCAGGTGACTGTTTAACCATCTCGTTAAGATATCTGCAACAGTCGAGGACTGTTTTTGAGTTCATGAATATATAAAGGGTTTTCCAACAAGAGTTGTTATTTTGGTATTCAAAGAAAAATGCCATTTTTGGAGTTAATGATCGGATGTTTATTTCATAATAAAGAGGAAGGTATGTCGTTAATAATGAAAAACAACATCAGCCAAATGGCCACCACGACCACGCTTACAGGACCATATCCCTTTCATGAAATTTTCCATAACCAAATCGCAATGTGGCTGCCCTATGTCCTCGATAGCCTCACGAATTATATCTTTGAGGTCTTGAATCGACGCTGGGCTGTTGGCGTAAATCTTATCTTTCACGTGGCCCCAAAGGAAGAAGCCGCAAGGTGTTAAATCACAAGATCTCGGTGACCAATTGTGATCACCTCTTCGTGAGATAACACGGTCCGGAAACTTTTCCCGTAACAGAGCAATTTTTTCGTTGCTTATGTGGCACGTAGCGCCGTCTTGTCGAAAGTGAACGTTGTCCAGATCAATACCATCCAACTACGACCATAAAAAATCATTAATCATATCTCGATAGCGCAATCCATTCACCAACCTTATTTTCGAAAAAGTAAGGTCCAATGATCCCGTTGAACCATAAACCGCACCAAACTGTCACACGTTGAGGATGGAGAGGGGTTTTCCGAGCCCCAGATGCGACAATTTTGCTTGGAAATGGGCCTCATCAGTCAAGATGATTTTTCGATGATTTTCAATTTTAATAATTTCAATGCGTCGTTGAATCGTGTATCGTTCCATTTTTAGTAATGGCGTAGTTTCTACTTGTCAAATGTCAATGAATAAAAGCATCAAAAGTGACAGCTACCGAAATACCGGGTGGTTCAAAATAACACCCCTTGTTGGAAAACCCTGTATATGTAGTTTCCAGGGACTTGATTGCATCAGAGAAAATATTGATGCAGACTTTGGTCAGAACTCTTCAATAGCTAAGATTTCTGCCAGGTAAAGTAATTTTTTTTGCAATGGATAGATCAAGTTCCTCCGAAAAGACACCAAATCCCACTTGGTTGTTGAGTTTGGAACCCTATGTATAGAAGTTAACAAATCTCCAATATCTTCAGATGTGACTATTGTATTCTGTTCTATCAAGTATAAGAGTTAGATACTTCTTGTTAAAAAGAGGTTCAGTCATAGTGTAATCAACAATGTCCGGAAGGTCAGGTATTGTGTCTAGAATGACACTATGTCGGTAGCTTGTTATAATGTCCAGCGGCATTAAATGTGTGTATAACATATAGTGCCTCAGTTGGTGTTGTTCCCAACACACCCGGGTTATATATAGCAGCCCTTAGCTGAAACTTCTTTAGTTTAGTATAGCATAGAGGGTGCATTTCTGCTGAGCTGTCCCCCAGATGACAATGCCGTACGGCGTTATCGGCCTGACCCAAAGAATTCTAGTACGGTTACAATCTCGTTGGCGACTTCTGTTGCACTTCATAGGAATCCCCAACTGAAGTATTCAATGCCCCTGCAGGGTTGGCCGGGGAGTGTAACCAGGAGCATTCCCAGCGATTACTCAGTGAATGTAATCATCTACACACTGCCAATTCCCCTCTTGTGTGTATTAACTGTATTATGAGCGTTTCCTTAATTTTTCTTTGGGCGAACAGTACTGTATGGAATAAAATTCTACGCACTCTGACCAGTGACCTGACCTGGTATGACGTATGATATGGACCCCTTCAAACCCCAGTTATTACCCTGTTTATAGCCTGACAATTGGGAATGGTCCTTCGGGGATTTTCGTGATAATTAAATTCAAAGCCGCAATTGTAGCGCTAGTTTGAATCTTAGAGTAGCAGAGTCATCAACCTTATAGCAAGAGGTGAAGTGTACTATACCATACTGCTAAGCTTCGAATTGGTACCTGCGTAATATATATCGGATACCCTGTGAAAAGGTAGCACTTCCTACTGCATCGTCATGTCTTGTTCCATTTTCCTCTCGAACATTTTTTATATTGGAAGCTAAATTTCATCGCCCTCTTTCGACCCGTTCTAATGTACAACCCGTATTCATATTGTACATAAGTAATACATAGTTTATAGTTTGGCCGTTTGGTCTCATTTAGTTCGGGACTTACATCCATTTCCCAAACCCATCCCATCCCATCGCATCGCATCTCATGCTCATCATCCACCAGCCATCGATCGTTTAGATGGATCTCGTGGTATAAAAGATTGAAGTTGTTGGTGCCAAAGACGGGGCGACGATAATGGTGATTGTGATGCTGATGATGACGATGCTGAGGCTGAGGCTGCGGCTGCGGATGATGTCGATGATGTTGATATGCTGTGCTGTTCCTCTCATATGGTGTGGTTGAGATGATGGTGGAAGGACGGACGGACAAATGAATACGTCTGGTGATGGTGCGGTTGTGTGCATCCGCATCTGTATCTAAAACTGCTGGTGTTTTGCTCGGCCGCCCAGTCCAGTGCAGTGCGGTGCAATGTTGTTGTTCGGTTGATGTGGTAATATAGGGTAGGGTAGGATCTTTTATTTTCATTTTCTACGGGGAAACATTTCCAACGTCGCACTCGTGTCTTCAGGGCGTGTGTGTGCGTGTGGCTGTGTCTGTGTCTGTACGCCACTTGGGTTTGGGTAGAGATGGACGAGGATAAATGTAGCACACAAAACCGAAGACACCATATGCCCAGAAATGAATGCATCCATGAATTGCTTACACTCGACAAATAATGACTTCAGGTTGCCGATTGTTTCCTCCAAGGAATTCCGGGATCTTTTGGTCAGAGATAAGAGTGGGAAAATAACAAATTTATGTAAATAATCAGTGACGAAGAGACCAAATGGGTGCGAAATTGTTTTGTTTATAAAAGAAAATTAAGGATGATGTGGCAACAAATAGTCAGTCGTCAACACTCAACAATTTGGTTTCAGATAATCCAAAAATAAACCTTAGAAGCATTAGTTTACAAAAAAGTCTTTAGGATAAAAATCGATCACTATACTGGCAAAAATAAACGCTAAATTTGAAGATTTTGCTCCAAAGACATTCTACTCTTTAATACAAGGATAGTACAGGGTTTTCCAATAAGAGTGATATGATTTCTTTGAAAAAAAGTTTTTTATTTAAGGTGAAATAGAATCGATACAATTAAATTCTAAATAAAACGTCATTGAAATGGCCTCCACGACTTCTTCTGCAGGAACGAATTCGATGAACCCAATTTTAGTGCACTTTTTCCACTAAATCAAGTCGTATGTCATGAGTGGCACGTCCAATATTGACTTTAACGCTTGAAGTGAGTCTGGTTTATGTCGAAAGACTAATGAATTCAAATATGCCCCATGGCCATATGGTGTTAAATCACAACTCTTTGGAGGTCTTTCAATATCACAATTTCATGAAATCGAAATCTCTAAACTTTTCTCGCAACAATTCAATTGTTTCAGTTGCTGTGTGGCACGTAGCCACAATCGGTCAATGGCAAAAAGATAGCTCTTGACGAGAGCTAAAATATTGCTCAAGGGTGTCAAGGTTGGAAAGTGTTTTTTATTTTAAAAAATGGACTTAGCATCATTTTCAAATGTGAACGGAAAGTTTATTTTTGCCTTAGCCCCTTAACGGTACGTCGGATCGGGAACCGGTCAATGGCAAAAAGATAGCTCTTAACGAATGCTAAAATAAGGCTCATGGGTGTCAAGGACGTAGGTCGAATGGAAAGCGTTTTTTTTTGGATTTGAAAAAAATTGACTTAGCGCACAATAAGTTGCAATTGGAGAACGATTATTTTGATAATAAAACTGAATAATTTGTAAACGGTGTTCTTGCGCATATCTCTCCATGATGAAATTGTAAACACCACTGAATACAATGATAAACAAATGACATATCATGACATATTACAAATGGCCGAAACGTCACTTCAAAATCATATCATCCCTATTGGAAAACCCTAAATATAGAGGATTTGCCTATTATGATTACTTTTTAATCATATTAAAAAAGAAATGCAATTTCTTATAATTCAGTTAGAATTGATTTTGGTTTGAGACCATATGTTCCAGTTACATTCTGTCTATTGCAACAATGTTGTAGAAACAATACAAAAAAAATGGTAATGAGTTTCAATTTACGTCTATGAATTTTTTTTTGGCATTTTTTTTTAAAAAAAAGTTCATAATAGAGAACCTTTCAAGAATATTATGTGAAAAATTGAGGTGAATCGGAGCAAAACTGACAAAGATACATCAGTCTAAGCAACCGCGCCTCATACGTGACTCAATACGTCAGAAAAACTTTAAAGCGTTTTTCCCACAGCCCGTGTTTTCAAAGACGGTGCTAACTCAAAAACTACGGAACCAATCCTTTTTATCCCCTCACCTTAGAGAAGAGGATATATGTATATCATGTGCTACGAACTAAAAGTGTAACACATCGAAGGAGTGACCTAAGACCCGTTTTGGGTCATTTTTAGTCGAATGAGCAATGTCCGTCCGTCCGTCTGTCTGTCTGTCTGCTGGCTGGTGCGTACGATAACTCTCGAAAGGAGTAACCGATTGACTTCAAATTTGGTATGTGGTAATATTTTCTTCTATCTCCGGCTAATTTCGAAGATGGGCCATATTGGTCCACTCTTTCCAGTTCTTCCCCACAAAAGGTTAACATTTAGTGAAATATTTTTGTATTTAACTTCTATACTACTTATTTGAATCCTCTGAAATTCTACACATAGTATTAGCTTATTAGTCACTATTACCTTGAAAAAATGGGCGAAATTGCCACGCCCGTTTTGCTACCTCCCACACATATGGACAATTTTGAACCAAAAGTTAATAGCTTGTAACCCTATTACCTGTGCATACAAAGACTTGAAATTTTGTTCAATGTAATGGTTTAATAGTACCTACAATACACTGAAAAATTGGATTTATTGCCACGCTCCTTTTGTTACCTCCCACACAAATGGACCATTTTGTACCAAAAGTTACCATTTTATAACTTTAATAACAGTGCATATAAATACTTTAAATTTTGTACAGTGTAATGCTTTTATAGTACCTAGAGTCCAAAAAAACTGGGTGTTATTGGCCCGCCCCTTTTGGTACCTCCCACACAAATGGACCTTTTCGTACCAAAAGTTAACAGCTTTTATCTTTAATACCGGTGCATAGAAATACTTGAAATTTCGTACAGTGTAATGCTTTTATAGTACCCATAGTCCAGAGAAAAGTGACTGTTATTGGTTTCAATCAAAAAATTTTAACCGTTTCGTCACATAAAAATATATCGTTTTTTGCACGAATTAACGTTACATACGCCCCCCCCCCCCATCAAAAAAAATTTTAAAATTGCCTTTTTGAAAAAATAAAACAAAAAGAAATTGGTTTTTGTACAAAAGTTCGTTGAAGGAAAATTTTTCTGGAAAATTTCTTCGAAATTACACTTAATTTGGTGAATTTTGTCGAAAAAACATTTTAATTTAACTTTTTTTGGGGAACATTTTCATAAAATTCCTTTTTTCTAGAAAATGTCGTGGAAATTGCATATTTCTATGATGACATTTTCTAAAAAATTTAAATATTCATACAATTTTCTAAAAATATGCAATATGCGAATTCCAAAGTAATTCTTTCGAGAAATACAAATTTAACGAAATCTTCTAAAAAAATTTCGAAGAATTTTTAAAGGACAATGCAATTTCAACCTAATTTTTTAGAGAAGTTCAAAGAAATTTTTTAGAAGAATAATATTTCGGCGACATTTCAAGAATGATTAATATATATTTTTCAAAATTGTCAATGAAAATTTTTTTTTAGAAAATTTCGTTGAAAATTGACTATTCTACATCAATTCTTTGAAATTACATTTTTCTAAAAGTTTAAAGTTCTATAAAAGTGAATTTCTATAAAAAAATTTCTTTGGAAAATGTTGTCGAAAAAAATTAAGTTTCGTTTTTCTAGTTCCGTAAAATTACAATATTCATAAAATTATCTATAAAAATGCAACTTCAACGAAATTTTGTAACAAAAAATGCAATTTTAACGAAATTTTGTAGAAAAATGTAATTTAAAAAGAAAATTCAGAAATAAATAATGCAGTTTTTCACGAAATCTTGTAGAAAAATGCAGTTTCGAAGAAATTTTTTAGAACAACGCCATTTCAATGAATTTTTCTATATGCAATTTTGATATAATATTGTAAAAATATAAAATTTTAAGTATTTTGTCGAGCAGTGTAATTCAAATAAATTTTCTAGAAAAATTAAATTTCAACAAATTTTTTTAGAAAACAATTTTCAAGAACGATTTCTCAATAATCAAATTTAAAGATTTTACTCAAAGATATTTTTCTAAAAAATATCTTTAAAAATTTAATTTTTCTATAAAATTTCTTCAAAATTCTGTTTTGTAGAAAATGTAGTTGAAAATACATTTATATTAAACATTTTGTGATTTCTAGAAAATTATGTAAAAATCCATTGAATATTTATTGAAAATTTCAGTAGAATACAATGTTTATTGAAAATGTCAGTACATAGAATTGAATTTTTATAAAATTTTCAAAACTGCATTTTTTTTTGAAAATAAAAATGTAATATTCTACAAAATTTCTTCAAAATAAAATTTTTCTACAAAATTTCAATAAAATTTAATTTCTATAAAAAATTACTTTGGAATGCCTTTTTCTACAAAATTTCGTTGATGTAATTTAAAAAGAAATTCAGAACTAAATAATGCAGTGTTTCACGAAATCTTGTAGAAAAATGCAGTTTCGAAGAAATTTTTTAGAACAACGCAAATTCAACGAATTTTTCTATATGCAAATTTGATATAATTTTGTAAAAAATATAAAATTTTAAGTATTTTATAGAGGAGTGTAATTCAAAGAAATTTTCTAGAAAAATTAAATTTCAACAAATTTTTTTAGAAAACAATTTTCAAGAACGATTTCTCAATAATCAAAAAAATGTTTGTTTAAATAGCATTTTTCTAAAAAATATCTTTGACAAATATCTATAAAATTTCTTCAAAATTCTATTTTGTTGAAAATACATTTTTATTAAACATTTTATGATTTCTGATTGAAAATTTCAGTAGAATACAATTTTAATTGAAAATGTTAGTAGAATTGAATTTTGTACAAAATTTTCAAAACTGCATTTTTTTCAAATAAAAATTTTATATTCTACAAAATTTCTTCAAAATAAAATTTTTTTACAAAATTTCAATAAAAAAATTATAATATTCATAAAATTAAATTATCTAGACAAATGCAATTTCAACGAAATTTTGTGGAACAATGTAATATAAACAAAAAATTTTACAAAATTTCATTAAAAAAAAAAATTATAATATTCATAAAATTAAATTATCTAGACAAATGCAATTTCAACGAAATTTTGTGGAACAATGTAATATAACCCGCTGGAGTTGTCAGTCTCCTAACGGGCGCGTCCCCAGGTGGCGGATAGGGGGAGGGGGATGGACACACTGTTTCATCTCAACTAGGGATGCCTCAGGGAGGATGGATTTCTCTATCCTTACTGAGGCGACCCTGGGGGGATGGAACAGTGTGTACACCACCTTAGGGAATATTGCATTCCCCGCGGACCAAAACTGACTATGGGGGTGTTTCCCCACTGACCAACACAACAACGTTGAAGACTTGGTGAATAATAAAATTGTGGAGCACGCTCTCAACTCCGACGACGGGCCCCCAATTCAAATAATGAGCAGCGAGTTCAAAGGGGACACATTGAGGATGAATTTCGCGTCACCAGAATGTATAGAGACCCTCAAAGAGCTTGTGGATAGTATCCCCTCTCCCTGGGAAGGCGCTAAGCTGAAACTGGTGAGGAGGAAGGACATCCCTCAGCTCATAAAAGCAACAGTACACGTCAAAGGATGGGGCAGCAATTTCACATCAGAACGCATGCTCAAACTCTTTGGCCAGCAAAACAAGGGACTGGACGTGAAGAGGTGGGAAGTCTTCCACAGAGAGAATGATCGTGATGGCACTCTCCTTGTGGTGGGTTTGGATCGGCTCTCCATGGCCAGCCTGGTCAAGACGAAGGGTATGGCGTTCTATGTGAACAAAGCAGTCTTCTTCAAAATTGGTAAGGCTTTGGTTGGCGCTGAAAACCGGAAAAATGAGCCAATAAATAATAAAGGCAGCGATGAAGATAAGCGCCCACTGCAGCCAAAAACTGATGAGGGAGCCGAATCTACAATCACTGACTCCCAAGAAGACCGGTTACTGGAGGACCAATGATTGAAGTCATCCAGATAAACCTCCATCGGAGCGAGGCGGCAACCAACGCTTTGATGGAAATAATAAATAAAGGTAAGACTCATATTGCTTTAATCCAAGAACCATGGACGATTCGAAACAAGGTTACTGGCTTAAACCACGTTAATTACCAACTGTTTTATGCAAATACAGGAACTAGACCAAGGACTTGTATTATATGTCACAAAAATTTATGTTATCTTTTTTCTCCAGAGTTGTCAACATCGGATGCTACTGTACTGAAACAAGGGAATGGAAGTGTATACCTAGCATCAGTATATCTGCCTTTCGATTCACCGACATTACCACCTACGTCGGAACTACAACGCTTGGTGAGGAAAGTCAAACAAACAGGTAACGAAGTACTAGTAGGTTGCGATGCTAACTCTCACCACGTCGCGTGGGGTAGTACTAACATTAATAAACGGGGCCAGGCCCTAGTAGAATTCTTGAATACTAACGACCTAATAACACTTAACATAGGTAACACGGCTACCTTCGTTAATAGAATAAGGGAAGAAGTATTAGATATAACAATATGTTCAGAAAATCTAATAGACGTGATACAGGAATGGAGGGTCTCTGAAGAACATTCTTTTTCTGATCACCGTTACATAAGGTTTAAGATAGCACGGCCACCGCCGAACCCAATAAGTTTCAGAAATAAGGCCAAAACTAAATGGACAAAATTCGGGAAGCTAATTAGAGAAAGACTAGGGCATGGACTTTTCGAGTGCCTAAGTGTTGAGGATATTGACACTAATGTTGACTACATTACGGATATATTAGTAAGGTCTTTCGAAGACAGCTGTCCGCTTCGAGAAAGGAAATCAGCCCAAGAGAAGCCTTGGATGACCGGGGAGATTCGCAACATTGGGAAAGAGGTCCGTAGACTTTACAATAGGGCACGCCGTAAAAAATCTCCAGTATACTGGGACGACTACCATAGAAGACTCAGAGAATATAACAAAATCACAAGAACAGCAAAACGAAACTCCTGGAAGCTATTCTGCGAACAGGTCGATAGCGTTAACGATGTTTCTAAAATTAAAAAGTTCCTCTCAAAAACCCATACCCAAACCGAAACAATGGTAGACGATATGGGCAGAAGAGTGGACTCAACCGAAGAGATGGTAAGACTTTTGATGAACACCCATTTTCCGCAAGGTACGACGGGCCAGACTGAGATACCGAACTACAGTGAAAATGAGGAACAACTAAGTCATATCATTACAGACCATATGGTCAAAGAAGCCGTAAGAAGCTTTTCACCATTTAAGGCCCCAGGACCTGATGGAATATTTCCGGCACTACTACAGATGGAGGTGGATTACATATCAACTCATCTAGCCGCCATTTTCACAGCATGTCTAAAATTCGCATACACACCGAAAGCCTGGCAGGAGGCAAGGGTAGTTTTCATACCTAAACCCGGCAAGGCAAGTTATGCAACACCTAAGGCTTATAGACCAATAAGCCTAACATCGTTCTTACTCAAAACCATGGAGCGTATAGTGGATACCATGATTAAAAGTAAGATACCAGGCGAAATGCTAAAATTTAGACAACATGCCTATGTTAAAGGGCGATCGGTGGATACCGCCCTACACGATGTAGTACACAACATAGAAGAATCCTTCAATGGAAAGATGTATACACTTGCGGTATGTATAGACATTGAAGGGGCGTTCAATAATGTACGGACCGACACACTCATCCAATCCTTAGACCAGTTTCAGGTGGACCGGGCTCTCCGAGACTGGATAAGCCACATGCTAAGGAATAGATGGATAAATTGTGGGTCCCACGACATAAAAATAAGAGACAGAGTAGCACAGGGAACACCACAGGGCGGTATTTTATCACCACTCCTGTGGGTCACTACTATAAATAGTCTCCTAAGGATACTAACGGATGAAGGACTTAAACCAGTCTGTTACGCAGATGACGTTATAATACTTCTGAGGGGGAAGAATCCTAATCAACTTTGTAGAAGGGCCGAAACGGCTCTAAAAATTGCATATGACTGGGCTCGACCGAGAGGCCTAAATGTAAACCCAGAAAAGACAGAGATATGTCTGTTCACAAGGAAAACGAAGATTGGTCAGTATGATGACCCGCATTTCCTAAACAAAACAATTCCAGTTTCCAACAGGGTTAAATACTTAGGTGTTATCCTGGACAGGAAACTAAATTGGAAGTGCCACATAGAAGAACGAGCAAACAAGGCTCACATATGCTGGGCACTATGTAGAAGAGCCATTAGCTCAAAATGGGGCCTTAATCCAAGTATGACACAATGGCTCTACAAGAGCGTAATCAGACCTATTTTGACTTACGCATCAGTAGTGTGGTGGACATCAATGAAGAATAAGTGCAACATAATGATATTACAAAAGGTCCAACGAATGTGTTGTCTCGGCATAAGCGGGACAATGAGGACCACATCCAGTAGGGCATTGGAGACGATCTTGAATATCCAACCAATAGAAATACAGATTAGATATGAAGCTGCCCTCACGGCGACGAGGCTCAAAGTGATGGGCGAATGGATCGAAAGCGATCACGTGTCATATCATCAAAAGATAGCTGAGGTAGTGACGGTGGATTTAACTGACATATCATCAGTATCCGACAGAATACCTGAAAGATCAATGGTTGCTGAGTGTGAGACCATGATACCAGACAGACAATCCTGGATTGATGGAACCGTAGTACAGACAACATCTGGAAATTGCTGTTATACAGATGGATCGAAACTAGGGGAGAGAACGGGGCTAGGACTTTACATCGAAGAACCGGAAACCGAACTCTTATTCCGTCTGCCAGACCATAACACAGTCCTGCAGGCGGAAGTCCGAGCAATTACAGAATGTGTGAGCTGGCTTGGGACTAACACAAGACCAACAAAAGTGAATATTTTCACAGATAGCCAAATGGCTATTAGGGCGATAACGTCTAGAACGGTGAGGTCGAGGACCGTTTTAGATTGTAAAATGGCGATTAACGCCTACTCCGAATACGGCACTATATGCATCATATGGGTGCCTGGCCATTGCGGAGGAAGGGGTAACGAGAAAGCAAACGCCTTGGCATCTAGAGCCAGAGACTTGCAAACAACAACATTAGAGAACGCAAAACCCTTCAGAGTTATGCGTTCTGAACTACAAATATGTGCGAAGAACGCCCATATCACGCTATGGAATAGTGAAAACGTTGGGAAGACAACGAAGGTCTTGTGGGGTGACCCAAACGAGGACAAGGCCAAGACCTTACTGAGATTGAGCAAGGTAGAAATTAGTAAGATCATGGGCGTCCTTACAGGACACACATGCTTACAAGCACACCTACATAGGATAGGAGTTGTAGATGACAGCATATGTAGGGCATGCGGGGAGGATGACGAAACGTTGGAGCATTTCCTCTGCCACTGCCCAGCGTTCGCCAACAATAGATCACGTTTCTTAGGAAATGATGCTATACCAGACTTGACCCAACTTAGGGGCGTAGACTGGAAGAAAATTAAGGACTATGTCGACAGTACAGAGTTCCTAAAATAACTTACCGACCTTTCTAAATAATAACAATTAGAGCGCACAACAGGCCGAATACTGGCTTACGTGTATGTCCAAGGACATGAGGTGGAATTTCACCGCCTCCTCTTCTCAACCTAACCTAACCATGTAATATAAAATACAAATTAAAAATAAATAATGCAGTTTCAGCGAAATCTTGTAGAAAAATTCAGTTTCGAAGATATTTTTTTAGAACAACACAATTTCAATGGAATTTTCTGGAAGAATGTAACTGATTAAATTTTGTAAAAAAATCAATTTTAAGTAATTTTATGGCGCAATATAATTCAAAGAATTTTTCTAGAAAAATTTAATTTTATCTTTTCTAGAAAAATGCAATTTCGACCAAATCTTCAAAAAACATAAAATTTCAACAAAATTTTAAAAAATTTCTTATAATTTTTTTTGTTGGAAAGGACATGATTTTTAACGTGTTGTTGAAAAGGTTGGGAAGCCCTGTTTTAAAGACTGATTCCCAAGACTTGACACCTTAAAGCTGTAGAAACCACTAATATCCATCGATTTTGCTGAGATTTGGATATTTGGGTTTAGTTGTGCTTAGAGCGATTTTCCTTACCATTTGTCGACGATATATTGTCGAGTGTGTCCGCTTACAAAGACCGCACCCGGTTTGACATATTGATGCTAAAGAAACCAATAATTTACACAGATCGTAGAATGCGATTACTGGTGACCCTAATTTACTTCAGTTTTACTTGTTTTTTATCGTATTAGAAATAATAAAATTTCAGGAGAATTTTGTAAAAAAAAACTAAAACTGAATGGAATTTCTTCAAAAGTGTAAATCAGACTTCATGTCTCCGTTTTGTGCCTAACTTTTGGTTAAGGTGACGTATTAATTCCAAAATTTAAAAAAAAAACAGAAACGTGCTAAATCGACTTATAGATATATATCACGAGTACATTCTGAAATGACGGTGTCGACATGTTTAGCTACTCGTGCAGGAAGTATGACATTAAAAATGACTCAAATAATTATTAGAAGTCGATCAGTGTAGGAAATGACACATCTCTCTTAATTTTTTACAATGTTGCAAGCAGATGTATAAGTACATTGTTGTACTACACTCTACACACAGTATTTTGTATGATATAGGAATCCCGGGATCAGAGAAAATAAAGCCCGGAATTCGGGATGTATACAATTCCGGATAAACTGGGTCTTGTGATTTGGGATCGACATCCCTACTCATAATCAGAATTTTCAGAGACGATTAACTTTATCCATTTGTACACGCTTTCAATGCACAAATGTGGATCGAACGAAAATAGGTGGAGAGACTTTCTTTGGGTCACAGACAAGTCCTAGCAATAATATTGGCCCATAATTATTAAGGTAATATTAGTTATCGGTCTCAGTTGGACCTGATATTAACCCATATTCATTAATACTTCATCTCATTCACCACCCATCGTTTACCTCTATATTATTCAATAATCAAGAAAATCACACATCTCATTTGAGAACCGACCTTAACTTGATTCATTTACTCACTCAATCGCATATCGCACACTCCACAGTATTGAGCAGTAGATCAATTCTAATGAATTCCAACATCCACTTTGGTATTCATAATCCTTGAGCCGGCCACCATAAAATTGGAGCAATCGGATGTCATTTGTTTGTATGTATTGCTGCAGTTGTCGCTCACCAACAACACACCTTGGAAGCTATTGCTTTGGTGACGCTGTTGGCTATACTCGTATATTCGCCGCGATCAAGTGTCCAAGTGTGCCATACAAATTATCATCAGATCGACGCGAGTAACAGACTAAACTGCTTTTGTTATTATCATTTCTACTGTCCTTCCATATGGAACAGATGTTTTCATGTTGACCCAAAAGAAATAGAAATAGAAATACATATCTGCGGTATTAACAATCACAGACAAACTGGGCACTGTGGGAGATTTTTCGAAAATCGAATGTGATTTTTGTGAAGTCATGTCATTTTATTGTACCCAAAAATAAATACTCGTACAGTACAAATATACGACGAAACCAGTTAAATATTTGATATTTAATGGCCGCATACTATGGAGTAAATAACCCAATTTGTCATCCACTAAGGAATAGATTAGTAGCAATAGGTAACCCAACTAAAAGTCTACTAAGAAGTAAATAACGCAACGTCATCCACTAAGGAATAGGTAGCACATCTGGTAATCTACTAAGGAGTAGATAATCCAACTGCTCATCTACTCAGAAATAGATAATCCAACAAGTCATCTACTGAGAAGTAGATAACCCAACTGGCCGCTTACTATGGTGTAAATAACCCAACTAGTCATCCGCTAAGGGATATATAACCCAACTGATCATCTTCTCTTCCCCCACTAAGCAATAGATAACCCAACTAAAAGTCTACTAAGAAGTAAATATCACAACTGGTAATCCACTAAGGAATTGGTAGCACATCTGGTCATCTACTAAGGAATAGATATCCCAACTGTTCATCTACCAAGGAATAGATAACCCAACAGGTCATCTACTGAAAAGTAGATAACCCAACTGACCGCTTACTATGGTGTAAATAACCCAACTAGTCATCCGCTAAGGAATAGATAACCCAACTGATCATCTTCTAAGGATTAAATAAACCAACTGGTCGTCAAGGAAGTAAAGAATTAATATCTCCGCTGGTCCTATATTAGAGAGTAGATAACCCTAATTGTAGTATAATGAGGAGTGATAGCCAAATTGTCAATATCAGACTTAACATACGTTAGATTTGAACCCGTTTAAATGTTTGATATTTACTGGCCGCTTACTATGGAGTAAATAACCCAACAAGTCACCCACTAAGGAATAGGTAACCCTGCTGAAAATTGATCCCCTACATAGCAATAGATAACCCAACTAAAAGTCTACTTAGAAGTAAATAATACAACTGGTAATCCACTAAGGAACTGGTAGCACATGGTCATCTACTAAGAAATAGATATCCCAACTGTTCATCTACCAAGGAGTAGATAACCCAAATGCTCATTTACTAAGGAATAGATAACCCAACTGGCCGCTTACTGTTGTATTAATAATCTAACTAGTCATCCGCTAAGGAATAGATAACCCAACTGATCATCTTCTAAGGATTAAATAAACCAACTGGTCGTCAACGAAGTAAAGATTTAATATCTCAACTGGTCCTATATTAGAGAGTAGATAATCCTACTTGTAGTATAATGAGGAGTGATAGCCAAATTGACAATATCAGACATAACATACGTTAGATTTGAACCCGTTTAAATGTTTGATATTTACTGGCCGCTTACTATGGAGTAAATAACCCAACTAGTCACCCACTAAGGAATAGGTAACCATGCTGAAAATTGATCCCCTACACAGCAATAGATAACCCAACTAAAACTCTACTTAGAAGTACATAACACAACTGGTAATCCACTAAGGAATAGGTAGCACATCTGATCATCTACTAAGGAGTAGATAACCCAAATGCTCATTTACTAAGGAATAGATAACCCAACAGGTCATCTACTGAGAAGTAGATAACCCAACTGGCCGCTTACTGTTGTATTAATAATCCAACTAGTCATCCGCTAAGGAATAGATAACCCAACTGATCATCTTCTAAGGGTTAGATAAACTAACTGGTCGTCAAGGAAGTAAAGATTTAATATCTCAACTGGTCCTCTATTAGGGAGTAGATAACCCTACTTGTAGTATAATGAGGAGTGATAGCCAAGTTGGTCGTCTACTAACTAGTAGTTTTTTTCTGAAATAGTCGTATGATGCCAAACCAGATCCATCAAAACCTGGTGCATTTAACCGTAATTATTTGATACAAATCAATGCCTATCTCATCAGATCATCGATAGCTCCCAATTTAACCAGTACTGGGATCAGTAGACATATAAAACTGGCACTTCATTTTCCGTAGAGTAGTAATGTCACCGAGACCCATACCTTGCCACTCTCGTCTAAAACCAACTAAATTTTTACAAAAATCGTTGAGACACAGTCACGTAAGTTATTTATTTTTCTCATCTTCGTCTACGCAGCTTCTGCAAGCTTTGCAGAAGCTTAAGTGTTTGCGTGCCATCCAAAAAGACAGGGGCTGTCATGACAGACTCTCAATAACGACCACATCAGCTAGTAATATATATCGTTCATGGCTAGTGACCACTATCTCTCAAGAAGTTCTTGTAGGTCGCTATAGACATGACCAAATACTTCAGTTCAACTGTAACATGTGAGGTAGTTCCTAGTCACATACAAGTTCATCTGTTTTGCGTTTCCCTGGAGACCTTCATTTTCTCTGCGTGTCGTTCAATAAGATAGTGACCGTCGTGACAGACAAAATAAAAATACATCTCTCTCGATAAGGGCAGTAGAGCGTTGGTGCGATTGGATTTAGGGCAGGGCCACATCACTTTGGAATGTAGTTATATACAGTTCCTGGCAGCGTCCATCTGTCATTCTGTAAGCACTCTCTGAAAGAGCTTGCAAGTAGCTATAGGCATGACCACATATTTCAGTTCCTCGGGAGCAAGTAAAGTAGTTCCTAGTCAAGTGTGGAGCTGTAGACATGCTACCAAATCAGCTGCGTATTGAAATGTTCAGCCATCTCTTTAAAACGTGTGTGACAGTCGAGGGCAGGTCTTAATTTCAGGAAGATGGTTTCCAGGAACTTTATATCAGCCTGCCTATCAGAGAATATATTGATACCGACTTTAGTCAGAACTAGAATTCTCGCTAGCTTTAGAGAGGTAGCATCTCTAAAGCTAGCAGTCTTCTAGCGAGAGTGGTTTAGAAAGTCAGAGGCAGCAGAGGCGTTTGTATTTTAGGCAAATCGGGGAATAGATACAGTCCTGGAAGGTGTCAAGTGCAAATTCATCTGTTTTGCAATTTCATGGTATGTCCCTATGACCCTACATCCAAATCGAGTGAATATTGAAATGTTCAGCCATTTCGTTAAAGGATCTGTGACATTCAAGGGTAGTTCTCGAATTCATAAGACAATAGTTTGGCTCTTTAGAGAAGCCTGACTATTAGAACTAAAAATTAACTTTGCTCAGAACATTAGTTCTTGGCCATTCTGCTACATCTCTAATGTTTGTCCAGGATATCCTGCCGTCTTGTACAGAGAGTGGTTTATTCCTCCTCTCCATCGTCACCTCAGCTTCTGCAAAAGACATTTCGCAGAACCTCCAGTCATGGCAGACACGATAAGTGAGACATCTGCTTTAAATACTCCCAACTTTGGTGGGCTTGGACTAGAACTTAGTCTTTTAATGCTTTGTCACGACATTGTACCGCGACAACAAATTTGGTGAATATTGAACTATTCAGCTCTATCATTAAAAGGCCTGTAACAGTCGGGGGCAGTTCTAGAATCCAAGACCTTTATAGCGGTCTGACTATTGGAGAAAATATTGATATAGATTTTAGTCAGAAGACTGTTCTCAGCCATTCTGCTACCTTCATAATAACTAAAAATCCGTTGGGTCAAGACTACAGTGATCAGACAGTACTCGCTTACGAAAACCCAAAGTTAACTGCCCTGTTAAGTTTGGAACCTTATGTATTGAAGTTATCGTATATACAATGTCCAAGGATCTGACAATTCCATACTGGGCTATCAGGTATAAGGGAGAGTGTAATCAACAATGACTGGGGAGGGCTCAGTGTTGCGTGCAGGATGACACTCTGTCAGTAATCATTTCCTGATCTGAGAGTTGAGTGGAGTACTGTAGAGCAGCCCACAATAAAACAAATCCGTACAGCATTATCGGCTTTGCAGTTCCCCGGAATATCCCTATGCCTATGCACAAATATGAGGAGTATGTTGAACTGCACAGCCATCTCGTTAAGAGATCCGCAGCAGTCTAGGACTGTTTGTGAATTTAGGGATGGGGCCTTCAGAGAATTGATGCCAGCCTAACTACCTAACTACTGCCGTATACAACCAATAAACTATACGCGGGTTCAGACCCCAGTGTTTTTCTGTTGCCTTTTACAAGTATATGGCGCTACCACAGTATTTCTGCTTTTTCCGTAATGTTGGGTTTGAAGTTAAACTTCCTGACGAGTAAAATACTCAAATATTTTGCGCTTTTATAGAAGGGAATTTCAATATCGCCCAAGGAGATAGGTACTTGGCTGGTACCCTATAACTCCTGCTGAACAGAAATACTTCTGCCTTATTAGGTTTCACACCAAGACCATTATTGGGAGCCCATCATGCGGTGATATAAATGACCTGTTGTAAGATGTCTCTAGAGTACTCTGAAACTTCCCCTAACCGCTATAGCCACATCATACTCGTATGCATAGGCATAATATCTTCTCCAGAGAAAGCTGAAACTTGGACGGTTCCACGGCTGACAAATGTATGAAGTCAGTTGAAGATTATGAAAGCACTTACTTATACTGTTATCAACCCCTAGGGTTGCCAAAGCCGTAATTATACTGGACTGGATTTAAGTTATTGCAGATCTTTCTATATCTAAGAAAGCTAACTTAGTATATTCCTTAACAGAGAGGGAGCCTTCAATAAAGCTGACTAGATCATGCAGGGCGGTTTCGATAGACTTGCAATTGCTGTAGGCATGCTGTTGATTGGACAGTAAGTAGCCTGGGATCAATTTTTGGCCTACGGTAACAATCTATTAATGTCTCCTGGGTTTTAAGGAGAAATAACAACAGACTGATTGGCTGGAAATCCTTAGCTCCTTATGGGTTTCCGGGTTTCCCTCTTCTGGGATGAAAACATTCTTGGTGTCTCTCCATTTTGTTGGTATGTAGGCCAAATTGATACAACATGTGCAGATCTCTCTGAGCCAGGGAGCAATTGTATCAGCCACTGCCTGTAGTTACGCCGACGAGACTTGGTCTGCTCCTAACGACTTAAAAGGTGTAAATCATTTGATAGCCCAAAGAATTCTAGATTCGGTTACAATCTCACTGTCGTCCTCTGATGGCTGCAAAGGAACCCCCAATTGAAGTATTCAATGCCACTTCAGAGTTTCCAGGTGTACTCCCAGCAGTTCATCACTGTCATCATTCTTAATGTACCCAGTAGTACAAGATGTTGAGGCTAAAATTTTCCCTTATCTTGTGGCTTCGGCTGATCTTTCTATGGAATTAATATAACCTTCGTCTTTCTCCGTGGTATATAGGCTTGCATTAGTTTTAGGTTTAGATTAGGGTAGCAGCCATTGTTACCAGCTCACATAGACCAGTTTAGATACCTAGTGTTACGTGCTGAAATGCCCCCTCATCGAAACCAACCTGTTTTATATACAAACTTATAAATAGTACGAATATCGGTACCGGAAAGATTTGTTTGACTACCTTGGAAGTCCGACCACAGACGTCTGAATTTAGTAAGTTCCTGCCGTTAGGCTTAACCCCACCGTGCTCTAAACACCTGGGTGATTACATGCGTCGACCAACGCACAATGTTCATGAGTACCAAACAATTCCGTGTATCTGGACACTTTTGCCCTCCTCCTTGGTTAGGAACGGAGCCCACCTTAAACTCCTTGCCATTCTAAGGGTCATGGCGCCCTGTTGGTTTGCAACTCCACATCCGAGAATGTTCTCTCCCAGCGACTTTGGTTTCAACCACAGCCACCACGTTGTACCCAATAGGGTCCTCACTAATAGTCAGGCTGGAACCTACGTCCCGAGGGCTTTCCTGACTCCCGTGGTACCAGATTAGGTGCTCTGGTCAGACTGCATAGCCTAGTATATTCGGCTTAGACTCCAGAAAGTCTAGGCCTGGTGACCAATCTGGGTTCAATGTCCAGTCTCCATCCTGGGAATAGATGGGAACTATAGGATTCGTAGATCCCCCACCCAAAGCGGTACAGTAGCATAACAAGTGTTCAATGCTCTCTACTTCTTTCTCATCTCCATAGCTTCTGCAGAAGTCATTAAAGTCAATACCCAACCTACTGGCGTGTTCGCCTAACAGACAGTGTCCCGTCAGACAGTATTTTCGTCGTGCGAGGAGATTTTTTGACCTTCTCAGGTCCTATCTAGGCCACATTTGCCTAGGTAACCTAAATGTGCAGATTTCCGCCCAACCTACTGGCGTGTTCGCCTAACAGACAGTGTCCCGTCAGAACAGTATTTTCGTCGTGCGAGGAGATTTTTTGACCTTCTCAGGTCCTATCTAGGCCACATTTGCCAGGTAACCTAAATGTGCAGATTTCCGCCCATCTTTCGTCGGACTGCCTGATTGGCTCTTGCCTAAGCCAAAGCTTGCAGGAGGATAGTGTTGCACCAATATATGCAAATTCTTTGAAAACTTCAAATGTTTTCAAAGCCTTTCCTAGCATCATCGGCTTTGCAGTTCCCCGGCATATCCCTTTGCCTAGGCACCAATATGAGGAGTATGTTGAACTGCACAGCCATCTCGTTAAGAGATCTGCAGCAGTCGAGGACTGTTTGTAAATTTAGGGATGTGGCCTTCAGAGAATTGATGCCGGAGTAAATGACCGCCAGTGTTGGTTACTATATTGCGACTCAGCCACTTGGCGTTTTCCCATATTGCCATTACTTCGGCTTGATAGACACTGCAGGTATATGGTAGTCCGTGAGCTATATCAAGACTGAGTTATTTACAATGTTCGTCGTCGTCGGCAAGACATATGTAGTTCTGTCATGGCAAATTAAAAAGTTTAAAACGTTTTATAGTTCCGTCTGGGTTGGGTTCACAACAAGGCCATTATCGGGAAGCCTATGTTGCGGTGGTATGAAGGTCCTGTTGTAGGACGTGTTTAAGGAGAAATTGCAATAAACTAATTGACCGAATATACTTACGAAAACAACCTTGGTTTCTCTGCAGTTTTATGGTACATAGGCGTGCTTGCTACAAACATATAGAGCTGCCTGAGTCAGGGAGTTACTGTATCAGCCACTGAGACATGATCTAAATCTGACGACTTAAAAGGGTTACAGCTTTTTATAGTCCAACGAATTCTAGATTCGGGTTAATCTAGCTAGCGACTTCTGTTGGTTGCACTTTAACGGAATCCCTTTCAATTCAATTCAATTCTTCTTCAGAGTTGCCAGGGAAATCTATACAGGAGCACCCCCAGCGATTTCTCACTCAAGCAGTCCAAGTATTTTTTTCTTGATGTGCGCAGTAGTGCAAGGTGTCAAGGACAACATTTCCCATGACCCTTCCATGCTATTGCAGAAATCTATTCAGGATTTATTTTGAGCTTTTGAGTTATTCCTTGTGGATGTCCCCGTCCTATGGAGTCCTATTAGCCGTTGGCTTATTAAAGAGCGTCCGCAGCGCTCTCTCGACATTAAGAATTGAAACGATTGTCAAATATTCTTTCAAGGTTAACATAGTCACCACATTGTTTCAGTTCTTCTCCGTATGGCTAAAGATAGAATTATTGAGGTTACGTTAGCCGGAGCGATTTTTTATTTTTTTTGGGCGATTTTGGGCCCAACAGCTGATTTCGTAATTGGGCAAATTTATTTATTTGAGTGTATCAATCATACGGTACATATGGCGCACATTGGTGTGGATGGATGGACGAATGGACAGACGGAGTGGATGGATGGATGTAAAGTATATTTCGCAGCTACTTACGGCGGCGGATAACCGATAGCCGCCGTACTACGTAGTACACAAGTATGATGAGCACTGGTGGTTTGGACGGACGAGTTCCAATTTTTTAGTTCGTATCCCAATTGAGTAGCTGTTGATGTTGTTGTTGTTGTAGCTGATGTATGTATATTTGTTCTTCTTAATATTATTACAACAACAGTAATGCAATAAATGGTACATAAACACAATTAAATATACATATGTATAGACATACATACGTACATTTATACGTCGTACTCTGGTACATATTAATGTTTATATAGCTGCATATGTCTGACTTACTGACTGACAGGCGGACAATCGGATGGATGGACGGACGGACGGACATACTCACTGCTGATATGGATACTTAAAGTTTATTTTATTTATTTCACATAAACGATTTCTTTATTTTTCTTGGATTTTTTTTCTTCGTATGATTTTCTGCGTTCATTATTCCTTCCTTCTTCATCATTCTTCACTCACTCACTTACTGGCGATCATTTTTATTGGATTGCTTTGGTTTCGATTTGAATGTGCATAAAATTCGAAAATGAAGAAACAATAATAAAACAAACAAAAAATAAATATTTCTGTAAAAACCATTAGGAGGTTCTCATAACACAACAACAACAGAGGAGCCGCAATAAAATAATAATATTAAAGGGAAAATAAAAACAACAACATGAAAAACTACTACAACAACATTTGTTTAAACTTGAGTCAAAGCGACGCGGCGCGTTCTCGACATCAGCGGCCAGTAAGGGACATAATTTATTTATCATTCGTGGAGACTCGAGTATTTGTGTCCGTCCATCCGTCCGTCCGTCCATCTGTCCCTCCACTGGTGTTTTATGTGTGTCCTATTAAAAATATGCCGTTCCAGCAGATATAAATCATGTCGAAATCATTGATACTACATTCCGTTCCGTTCTGTAGAATTCCCCAAAAAAGAAAACCCAAACCAAACCAATCCGATTTGTAAGATCCCATAAGCAAATGAAAGCAATGAACAGAGTAGCGTCAAGGCATCAGGGCGTCAAGGCGCCCCACCCTGCTCCCCGCACCACAAATCCAGCCATCATCACCAACGCCATCAGCACCACCAGCAGCAGCCATCGCCGTTGCCGCCGACTTAAATACCCAAGAAATTTCTTTGAAATTCGAATATTTCAAGAAAAAAACATAAATAAATAAGCGTAGAATGAAACGGGTAATTATGACTAAGAAACACATTGCACTGCGCCTTGTCTTTTTCCTTTCCTTGGCTGCCTGGAATAAAGTGGGGCCGCACAGTGACTACGAACAGAGGAAATGATAAATCACAAAATAGTAATAAAAATGTTAATGAACGAAATTCGTTTTTAAAAACACTTGACGCAAACAAATATTATGGCGAAATAATTAAAAATTATTAATATTGAGCAAAATTAAAATTTGTTATCAATTAAAAGTCAAATTTTATTAGTTGGCAATATTAATAAAAATTAAAAAAAACATTCAATTCTATAACCAGAAAAATCTTTGTGTATAACATTTTCTTGGGTAATTTGGTATCCTAAACACGAAACACGGATGGACAGACATTGATCAAATGACTTAAATCTACTCAAATCGAATTTCCACCAAACATACTCGGGATCTAAGGCCACTCCTTCGATATGTTACACTTTTGGCTCGTAGCAAAAGACATACGCGTATACCCTCCTCTGTAAGGTGAGGGGATAACAAAATCGTTTATTCTTTTTTTTTTATTTTATGCTTATGCACAACTTTTTGTTTAATTTTCAAAGTGAAATATTTGGTTTTTGCGGTGATTTGAACCTGGGTCTTCTAGCACTGCATAAGCATAACATCGCATGTTAATGCGCACGACCACGAACGAGTTCGAATTAATACTGTCCTCAGATATTCATACATATATGAACACTTTAGTGTATGAGTACTTTTAAGCTAACTTGTGAACAAATAGGTCTTATTCACTGTTTTGGATGTACCCTTTATTTGGGAATAAATTAATTGGTTCAAAACCTTACATGCTCCAGAAGATCTGGAATAGGTAGGCATGCCTCTGGCGACCTGCAAGCTCTTCTTGGAAAGCATAAGGTCACAATTCAAGTACCGCATACATTTCACGCTGATTTGGCTCTGCATAAACTCTAAGCGCACGAACGTACTGATGTCGTTATCGACACTGAACGTCTCACTAATCGTGTCTGTCATGACTTGCAGTTGCCTTATTAGAGTCCCATGATGTTAAAAACCGCCAACATTAGGGCTTTCTTAACCAGCAAAATTGGTTGAAAGTAGGAGCTAGGAAAATCTTATGTTTTTCCAGACTGACTTGCCCCTGCCTAAACTTCAAACGCACCAACGTGTCTGTCATGACGGGAAGTGGCCTTCTTTGACGGCACGCAGGTGATTTATGATATTGCGAAATTACTCTTGCAGAAGCTATGGATACGAAAAGGGGAACTACAAAAAAACGTTCTGTATATATGTGCCCTGCTCTCTCCAGAAGACGATACGGGTAGCATATAGGCTCTCATTTCCTTGCGAAAATCGCAAACTTGGCTGATGTTAAAATCCGCCAACACTTGAAACCTAAAACCTTAACCTTAACCTTAACCTAAACCTAAACCTAAACCTAAACCTAAACCTAAACCTAAACCTAAACCTAAACCTAAACCTAAACCTAAACCTAAACCTAAACCTAAACCTAAACCTAAACCTAAACCTAAACCTAAACCTAAACCTAAACCTAAACCTAAACCTAAACCTAAACCTAAACCTAAACCTAAACCTAAACCTAAACCTAAACCTAAACCTAAACCTAAACCTAAACCTAAACCTAAACCTAAACCTAAACCTAAACCTAAACCTAAACCTAAACCTAAACCTAAACCTAAACCTAAACCTAAACCTAAACCTAAACCTAAACCTAAACCTAAACCTAAACCTAAACCTAAACCTAAACCTAAACCTAAACCTAAACCTAAACCTAAACCTAAACCTAAACCTAAACCTAAACCTAAACCTAAACCTAAATCTAAACCTAAACATAAACCTAAACCTAAACCTAAACCTAAACCTAAACCTAAACCTTATACTACGGACTCAGATGCCTTATCGAAGCTAAACTGTTTGATAAACCAAGTTACGAGTATCAATCGTACGATTATCGGTATCGGAAATATATGTCAGACTTCCTAGATAGGACCCCAGTATATCCAGACGTCGTTTACTTAATGAGGGACAGTAGCAAAGCAGCTTCCTCATCACCAGAGCTCTTGCAGAAGTCAAAACCTTCGGGCTTGTTAGCCTATCAGGCAGTGTCCCGTCAGAACTGATACTAACGTGGACAATTTTTGCCTCTCTAGTGCGAGGAGATATTTTGATCTTCTCAAGTCATACATTGGCCAGATATGTCTAGCTACCCTGCAGGTGCCGATTTCTGTCCATCTTTCGTTGGACTGCCTGATTGCCTCTTGCCTAAGCCAAAGCTTGCACGTGGATAGTGGCACACCAATATATGAAATTCTTCGAGAATTTGTAATGTCGTCCCTTTTCCAGCAAGTTCATCGGCTTTGCACTTCCCCGGGATATCCCTATGCCCAGGCACCCATATGAGGTGTATTTTAAACTGCTCAGCCATCTCGTTAAGAGATCTGCGGCAGTCGAGGGCTGTTTGTGAATTTAGGGATGTTGCCTCCAGAGAATTGATGGCAGCCTGGCTGTCCGAGTAAATGACAACGCTAGTGTTGGTTACCATTTTGCGACTCAGCCACTTGGCGACTTCCCATATTGCCATTATTTCGGCTTGATAGACACTGCAGGTATCTGGTAGTCTGCGAGCTATATCCAAACTAAGTTCTTCACAATGTACTCCGAAGCCAACCTTTTCATCAAGCTTCGAAACATCCGACCGTGTCGGTCGCTGTAGTCCTTAAGGCTCCGCTTATGCTCAGGCAGGCAGTTCTCTGAACCTTTGTTAATAGGTTGGTGATGGTTAGTTTGTCTGTTGCCGTCCACCATACCACAATGCCGTATAACAGTATTGGACGAACTACTGCTATATATATCCAGTGGACGATTTTAGGAGAGAGGCCCCACCGCGACCCTACAGCCTTTTTGCAGGAATATAAGGCGACGTTCCAATACATTAAGTCTAAATAACAGTTTTCTATCTAGAATTATTCCCAAAAATATTGCACTTTCAAAAAAGACTAGATCTGTTCCATTTATCCGAGGTGGAGGGTTCACATGTGGGACATTATTCATCCTAGTAAAAAGAACCAATTCTGTCTTGTTTGGGTTTACGCCCAAACCGCTGCTTCTGGTTCATCTAGCCAATTTGTTCAGAGCCACCTCAGGTTTAGGTTTAGGTTAGGGTGGCAGCCGTATTTTTTTACAAGCTCACATAGAACAGTTTAGGTCCCTAGTGTTACCACGGGCTGAAATGCCCCTCATCGAAACCAACCTGTTTGATATATAAATTTATCGATAGTACGAATATCAGTACTGGAAAGATCTGTTAGGCTGCCTAAAAAGTCCGACCCCAGTATGTCCAGTCGTCGTTTACTCAAAGCGGGACAGTCGCAAAGCAAGTGCTCAATGCTCTCCACTTCTTCCTCATCTCCACAGCTTCGGCAGAAGTCATTGGAGTCAATACCCAATCTTTTGGCGTGTTCGCCGATCAAGCAGTGTTCCGTCAGAACCTGTACTAACGTAGACAATCTTTGCCTCTCTAGTGCGAGGAGATATTTTGATCTTCTCAAGTCATACCTTGGCCAGATATGTCTAGCTACCCTGCAGGTGCCGATTTCTGTCCATCTTTCGTTAGACTGCCTGATTGCCTCTTGCCTAAGCTAAAGCTTGCAAGTGGATAGTTGCGCACCAATATATGAAATTCTTCGAGAATTTGTAATGTCGTCCCTTTCCCAGCAAGTTCATCGGCTTTGCAGTTTCCCGGGATATCCCTATGCCCAGGCACCCATATGAGGTGTATATTAAACTGCTCAGCCATCTCGTTAAGAGATCTGCGGCAGTCGAGGGCTGTTTGTGAATTTAGGTGTATTTTAAACTGCTCAGCCATCTCGTTAAGAGATCTGCGGCAGTCGAGGGCTGTTTGTGAACGTAGGGATGTTGCCTCCAGAGAATTGATGGCAGCCTGGCTGTCCGAGTAAATGACAGTGTTGGTTACCATGTTGCGACTCAGCCACTTGGCGACTTCCCATATTGCCATTATTTCGGCTTGATAGACACTGCAGGTATCTGGTAGTCTGCGAGCAATATCTAATCCAAGTTCTTCACAATGTACGCCTAAGCCAACCTTTTCATCAAACTTCGAAACATCCGACCGTGTAGGTCGCTGTGGCTCCGCTTATGATCAGGCAGGCAGTTCTCAGAACCTTTGGTGGTAGGTTGGTGATGGTTAGTTTGTCAGTTGGTGTCCACCATACCACAATGCCGTATAACAGTATTGGACGAACTACTGCTATATATATCCAGTGGACGATTTTATGAGAGAGGCCCCACCGCGACCCTACAGCCTTTTTGCAGGAATATAAGGTGACGTTGGCCTTCCTTACACATTCCAATACGTTAAGTCTAAATAACAGTTTTCTATCTAGAATTATTCCCAATTTTGCACTTTCAAAAAAGACTAGATCTGTTCCATTTATCCGAGGTGGAGGGTTCACATATGGGACATTATTCATCCTAGTAAAAAGAACCAATTCTATCTTGTTTGGGTTAACGCCCAAACCGCTGCTTCTGGTCCATCTAGCCAATTTGTTCAGAGCCACCTGTAGGATGTCTCTGTGTACGTTTACGAATTTGCCACTCACTGCGATTGCCACGTTGACCGCATATGCCCCGACCTTGCAGCCACAACGTTCTAGATCTAGCAGGATTTTATTCACCGTGAGGTTCCAAATTAGTGGAGACAGTACTCCTCCTTGCGGGGTCCCTCAGTTTACAAACCTTGTTAGAGTTGTGGACCCAAGACATGCTGTTATGCGTCTTCTGTTGAGCAGACTTTGAATTAGTCTAATCAAACTAGAGTTAACTTTTAGATGTGACAGTGCCGCAATTACCGCATCTGAGTGAATGTTGTTGAAAGCCCCTTCTATGTCAAGAAATGCCACCATGGTGAATTCCTTGAAATTCAGGGACGATTCGATAGTGCTCACAAGTTCGTGCAGGGATGATTCCGTAGACTTCCCCTTATTGTAAGCATGTTGGTTCACCGACAGGAGTTTGTATCCAGGTTTTCCCTAATGAAATAATCTAAAAGTTTTTCCAGACCTTTAAATAGGAAGGAGAATAGGCTAATTAGTCTGAAGTCTTTTGGCCTAGTGTGTGTTATCTTCCCCGCTTTAGGTATGAATACCACGTTGGTATCCCTCCATCGAGTCCGGATGTTTGAAATCCTGATACAGCCTACATTAATTGTCTCCAGCCAGGGGATAATGTACTTTAACATTTTCTGCATTTCTGCTGAAGTTAAGCGGTCTGGTCCCAAAAGGGGCTCAAAGCTGTTAATAGCCCAGCTTATTCTGGATCTCTCAGTCAACAGGCTAGTTCGCAGTCCACTCGCATTCTTGTTGGTCTTACTGATCTTCGGGTTGGGGGATCTACGAATCCTATAGTTCCCATCTATTCCCAGGATGGGGACTGGACAGTGATCCCAGAGTGGTCACCAGTCCTAGATTTTCTGGAGTCTAACTGGTAGTATCTTCGGCTACGCAGTCTGACCAGAGCACTTAATCTGGTCCACGGGAGTCAGGAAAGCCCTCGGGACGCAGGTCTCGGCCTGACTATTGGTGAGGACCCTGTTGGGTGCAACGTGGTGGCTGTGGTTTAAACCAAAATCGCTGGGAGAGAATGGTCTCGGATGTGGAGTTGCAAACCAACCGGGCGCCATGACCCTAGAATGGCAGGAGTTTTAGATGGGCTCCGATCCTAACCAAGGAGGAGGGAAAAAGTGGCCAGAAACACGGAATTGATTGGTACTCATGCACATTGTGCGTGGGGGCGTTGGTCGACGCAAGTATTCACCCGGGTGTTTAGAGCACGGTGGGGTTAAGCCTAACGGCAGGAATCCACCCATTCACTGATCTTCGGGTTCTGTTGGTGAGTTCCCCGGTAAATGTGTGTCGAGCAGTACATTCAGCGACTGCTCGCTGTTTTTTTCCAGTTATTTGCCCCATCCTGCAGGTAACCCACTGTACAGGGTGAAGCTGATAGTATTTTCCTCAGCCTAGCGCCACAGAAGGTATACCAAGAGCGTCTTTGCGCCTTATAGCCATCCCAAACATTAGCGACCCCAGTAGATTTAGCCTTGTTGAATAGCTTGTTGCAGGTCTTTTTCATAGCCGTTAGCTCAGAAGTCCACCATTGGGGTTTAGTTGTACCCTTGTACCATGTTTTTGGACAGACTTCTTCAAGGGAGCTATTCAATGATATGGTGATATGCTCGACCAGATTATCCAGACCGGCTTTGTCATTCGGTTCGTACAGAAGTTTGCTGTTGAGCACATTTCTGTGGACGGCAGGTTTAGGCGCTTTTACAGCGAGTTCGTCGTCCAGTACATTCCACCGAATAATTTTGTCCGACAGCCGGTCAGTAGCAAACGTTAAGTCGAGTACTTCTTATCTGTCTTTAATTGTAAAGGTCGGTTTATTACCTATGTTACAAATACTTAGGTTGGTAGTTAGAATAAAGTCTGTTTTAGTAAGTCCCCATCCAAGGCGTTTTTAATGTCTAATGATCCGATACACCGAAATTTTGTTCACACGTAAATGTCGTAGTTCATTAACATTGGCTGGTCGCAATTTTCCAGGTCAGCCAAGTGCAAAGCAATAACACTTTACCTTTGAATTTCATTTCGATAACCTTTTTTGCTGACAGTAAAGCGATGTGCCTCAAGCAACATAACCAACTGACGCTGGCTATAAAATGAAGGCTCTACCATTAACCTTGTTTGCTACAACAGCCTGAAGTTGGTAACGATCGCTGGCCCCTTTAATTCTAAAGACTCGCATTTTATACATATAAAGGGTCTTCCAAATAATAGGTTTCATTTTGAATGTCCCGTTATTTTAACAGTTGTCATGACTTAAGCTATCACCACTTGGCAGATGCCAACTGAAAACTGCGCCATTAATGAAAATGGAACGATATAAATTATTGTAACAGTGAATGGATTGCTCTATCGAACAATGATTAATGATTTTGTTTGGCCCAAATTGGAAGATATTGATGTGTAGGACGGCAACATGACGGCGCTACGTGCCACTCCAACAACGATAACTTCGCACTTTTGTGAAAAAAGTTTCCTAATCGTGTAATTTCTAGAAGAGGCGATCACAATTGGCCACCGAGATCTTGAGATTTAACACTTGTAGATTTTTTTTCTTCGGGGCTACTTGAAAGATAAGGTCTATGCCCACAATCGATTGAATACCTCAAATATGGAATTTGAGCAGTTATTGACGACATGCAGCAGCAAATGTGCAAATTGCTGATGGAAAATTTCATGAAAGGAATATGGTACTGCAAGTGTCCATTTGACTGATATTGTTTTCCGCTATTAATGGCTATTTTTATACCCTACACCACCACTGTGTTACAGGGTATTATAAGTTTGTTTCATGGTAGATCTTTGTAACATCTAGAAATACTACAGCTAGACCCACCTTAAAGTGTACCGATCGACTCAGAATCGCTAGCTGAGTCGAATTAACCACATCTGTCCGCCCGTCTGTCCATGTTATGTTCTTCGTTGTGCACAAGTCGCAATTTCACTCCAAACGTGCTGGAATTTTGCAGCTAGGAGTCTTTCGGTTCAGATTAAGATATAGCTTCCATATATATGTTTCGTCCGATTTGTCTCTTTAGCCCTATAGAAGCATCAAATTGCTTTTAAATTTAGCATGGTAAAGTTTCTTGATCCATGAACAAACATGCTCAAAGAAAACCGGTTCCTATATAGATATACAGGGTTTTCAAACAAGAGGTGTTTAATCACCCGGTATTTCGGTAGCTGTCACTTTTGAAGTTTTTATTCTTTGACATTTGACAAGTAGAAACTACGCCATTACTAAAAATGGAACGATACACGATTCAACAACGTATTGAAATTATTAAAATTCGAAAATAGTCGAAAAATCATCTTGACTGAAGAGGCCCATTTCCACCTCGGTGGCTACGTCAACAAGCAAAATTTTCGCATCTGGGGCTCGGAAAACCCAAGAGTTATTGTTGAAGCCTCTCCATTCTCAACGTGTGACTGTTTGCTGCGGTTTATGATCCGGCGGCGTCATTGTACCTTAATTTTTCGAAAATGAGGTTGGATCAACAGTTGCGGTGAATGGATTGCGCTATCGAGATTAATGATTTTTTATGGTCGGAGTTGGATGGTATTGATCTGGACAACGTTTGATTTCAACAAGACGGCGCTACGTGCCGCACAAGCAACGAAACCATTGCTCTGTTACGGGAAAAGTTTCCGGACCGTGTTATCTCTCGAAGAGGTGATAACAATTGGCCACCGAGATCTTGTGATTTAACACCTTGCGACTTCTTCCTTTGGGGCCACGTGAAAGATAAGGTCTACGCCAACAGCCCAGCGTCAATTCAAGACCTCAAAGTTAGAATTCGTAAGGCTATCGAGGACATAGGGCAGCCAATTTGCGATTTGGTTATGGACAATTTCATGAAAAGAATATGGTCCTGTAAGCGACCATATCCAGTGCAGAATTTGAAGAAAATCTGTTCAGATTAAGCTATTGCCGTCATATATATGTCTTGCTCGATTTGGCTCTTTAGCCCTATAGAAGCTGTATTTTACATCCAATTGTTTGGAAATGTAGCATGGTAGAGTTTATTGATCCATGGACCAACTTGTCGAGTCTGAAGAAAATTGGTTCAGATTTAGTTTAGCTCCCATATTTATGTTTCGCCCATTTTGGCTACAGAGGCAGAGACGTACCAAATGTAAATTAAGTAAACAAATTCTAGTTGAAATATACATTGAATATTTTATTGTTATCCAAACTTACTAGAGTGGTAGGTAGGGTATCATATATTCGGCACCGGCCGTCTTCAGCCTTTCCTTACTTTTTTTAATATCAAAATGAAACCTCTTATTGATAGACCCGTTATTAGGCGGTTACGAGTACGTTACGTTACTAATTTTGTTTGCTGTTTAGCATTGTTTAATCTTGCGACTTGTCAATAGTTAGTGGAAATACGTCAGTTAGTGGAAATACGTCAGTTAGTGGAAATATGTCAGTTAGTGTAAATACGCCAGTTAGTTGAAATACGTCAGTTATTGGAATTAATTTGCTTTCGCTGCAAAGTGCTAAACTAAAATCGCTAGTTTCCAACGAAAACACGCCAATTATGTTCCGCATATGAATCTCTTCTTGTTCAGTCAATTAGTACTCGGCCGAAGGGGTCAATAGACTATCTTCTGCAATCCCATTATTTAGTCATTTCGCTAGCGTCAAAACCCTACCGCCTACTCAGATACCTTTTTCACCACTGTACGTACCCCAGCTGCTGGAGTGGTTTGGTCGTCGTTTTAGCAAGTGTGTTGTGCACATAAAAGTGCGGTGGGAAATACTCGTCGTATATGCGCGTGTTTTTTTTTACTCCCACACAAGACAAGAGGAAAGTGCACTGACACACACATTAATAGATAGGCTGGCCAAAAGAGAAAAAGGCATTGCCTGCCACAAATGAGCAGAAATTGTGATGGTGAACTGAGCTGAACTGCTTAGTTGGGCATGAACTCTCCACTCTCGCTGCTGCGGATGACTATGGGCAAGGCCAAAGGTCAACCAACAGCATTGATAGGACATTGCCTCATTGCCAGGCTCCTCTGTGGCAGCAACAGCAGCAGCAGCTAATGCCGCTGCTTTGGGTTCAGCGGCATCTACTCTCTATTTTTGGGCAAATAACCTTGCCATTACTCCTGTTCTAGTTATAGAATTCCCATTACGTGGTTTCTGGCTTCTTCTTCTGATGCTGTTGCTGCTGCTGCTGCAAAGTGGTCGTTGGCAGCCTGGTCACTGGCCTTCAAAGCAATCTCGGTTATCTGCCACATTTATATTCATTTATCCTACACTTTGTCTTCTTCTTTTCTCTTTTTCTGTCAGTGGTATTGTTGCTTTTTGTTGCTTAATTTCTTGTGACATTTACGACAGCAATTGTTTTTTGCTGCCGATTCTAAGTGCTGCTGCTGCTGCCGGCAGAGTCGCATTCAAACTACTCCTTGCTCGTGAAGAACAGCATTTCCACCCGATTCCAGGGTGAAATGTGAACTGCTTTGGAGTGAATGAACGACGGACGCCAGTCAACCAACAGCGCTTACGTAGTAGTTTAAGTTTTTAAAAACAAAATAAAATTTATTGATTATAATTTTTGTACTGTTGATTTATGAGCCGACACTAATTGGGGGTTTTCGTCTGTCCGTCCGTCCATTCGTTTGTCGTTCGTTCGCCAGTGTATTTTTACGACAATGACGCTAAGAGGGCGGCCTGAGATTAGAATGGTTCCGGAGGGAACCACAAACAAATTTGTTTAGAAACGTCAGTACTTAATCTTATGACACTCTACGTCTAATTGGAGTCCCAAAAGTGGCTATTAAATTTCTAGGGATTTGAGCAATGATAATCACAATTGACTCATAAACAATTCAAGTACTTATTGAAGTAGAAATTGGAATGTAGTTTTCTTAAAAAAAATAAAACATTACGTAGACCTTCCAAATATATACAGTCGTATCGTTCACACATTTTGAAGGGTATATTTATTAAGGTCACCCTTTTTTGACCTCAAGAATATTGACATATAATATTATTAATGTACTAATTATAATGTTCTACATATACATAGCTCAAATATCAGAGCGTGTAGAGTAAACGCGGAGCGTATAGAGTAAACGCGGAGCGTATAAAGTAAACGCATCGTTGATGTAGCGTAATTAATCAGCTGATCGAATCTGCTTATACATTAGAATCGAATAGACATCAGTGTAAACGATTACACTATGCAACCAATTTTTTGTGTGTCTGAGACGTAAAAACTATTTTGCAAAGATTGAGGCATGAGCCCTAAAAAAAATTTTTTGTGGCAAATTTTTTTTTTCTAAAATTACCGATGGGATGTACCAAATGGGGCCCATTTTTCCAAGGTGGTAGCGACTAAGAAACTAATACTATGTGTGAAATTAAGTAGTATAGAAGTTATTAATGAATCAATATTTCATTAAATTTTAACCCTCTGTAATGGAGGTACTACAAGGAGTGCAGCAATATGGCCCATTTTAGAACTTAGTCTGAGATAGAAAAAAATATTATCATGTACCTAATTTGAAGTCAATCCATTACTCCTTTCGAAAGTTATCGTGCGCTCCAGCCAGACAGACAAACGGACGGACTTGCGCAAATGACTTAAAATGTACTAAAACGGATTTCTGCTGAACATACTTAGGATCACAGGTCACTACTTCATGGTGTTAAATTATTGTTTCGTAGCAAATGATATATGGGCAAGTGTGCTCGGACGTTGCGTTCATTTTCCTTCCAATATTTTAGAGGACTCCTATACTGTTAACATTAATATTTCGGACATATGACAAAGAAAGATTAAATAAATATCAATAGCCTTTTTTGACAGATCACGTGTGAGTCGTGTCATGCTGTCATGTTATTTGTGTTAAGTATTATTTGGCATTTCATCATGGAAAGACTTACGCCTGAACAACGTTTACAAATTATTCAGTTTTATTATCAAAATAATCGTTCGCCAATTGCGCTAAGTCCGTTTTTTTTAATCCAAAAAACACTTTCCAGTCGACTCACGACCTTGACACCCATGAGCAATATTTTAGCTCTCGTTAAGAGCTATCTTTTTGTCATTGACCGATTCCCGATCCGACGATTTCTTCAAAAATGATGCCGGTGAGAACGTAACCGTCAATGGCGACCGTTATCGTGCGACTGAAATTGAAGCTCGTGATCTCGGCGACATTTGGTTTCAACAAGACGGCGCCACTTCCGACACATCGCATCAGTCAATGGATTTATTGAGAGAACACTTCGGTGAGCATATAATTTCACGTTTTGGGCCAGTCGATTGGCCACCAAGATCGTGTGATATCACACCGTTAGACTTTTTCCTGTGGGGATATGTAAAGTCTAAAGTTTATGCGGACAAACCCGCTTCGATCCAGGCCTTGAAGCAAAACATCACGTGTGTCATTCACCAGTTACCGGTCGAAATACTCGAACGAGTCATCGAAAACTGGACTCAACGGATGGACCATCTGAGACGTAGCCGCGGCCAACATTTGATAGACATAATCTTCAAAAAACAAATGCCAAAGAATGTTCTTTCAAATGATAATAAACATTCCCCATTCAATTTGAATTTTCTGTGTTTTTTCTTTAAAAAAGTAGGGAACCTCAAAATGGATCACGCTATATTTTCTCGTTGGGGGTATGTCCAAAGCCGGCTAGGCGAACCGGAGAGTTTATGTCTAGTAATTTGCCTTTAAGGTTTACTCCTCTGGGGTATGTCAGCTTCGATAACCTAAGTATTTCTGCGTAGTCGACCTTCTGCTGCGGTTAAAGATGTTCTCCTCCGGGGTATGTCCAAAGCCGGCTACGCATAGCAAATCTTTCCTGCCTTGGAGTTTTACTATGAAGAAAATGTTTTAATAAAAAAAAATTGGCTTTATAAACGATAATTTAATGGGCTTTACAATGGTTTAGAGGGAGGTGAAGAAAAAAATATTGAGCTTTAGACCGTTGCGGGAGAGGTCACAACGACCATATAATTATTTATATTATACCGATGGAAAAAAGACGTGGCAAAATCAATACCCTTTGGGCGTAATTTATCCCCGTAACGTGCATGAAAAATCCTCCCACATTCGTTCATTAATTATCATCGAAACGGTGGTGATTTTTTGATCGACGTTGCATTGGCCGTAATGTTGATGATTTTTTGTAAGGCTTGGTATAGTCCAATGGGATTGCTATTGTCTGTTCCTAGAAGAAGAAACCACGAGATAAATTGTGATTTATAAAGACGTAAAAAAATTAAAACGAACAACAAAGAAATATAATTTAATGACTAGTTCGAAATTGTGGATGATTTTGGGGGCTGCGGAGTGAGAAGGATAATGTGATTAAAAAATACGGTGACTTCTTCCTTTTGCAGAAACTTCTGGAATCAATAGAAATGGAGTGGAGATTTTTGAATTGGCTTTAGACCTTTTCGAGAGAGGTCACAATGCCCAAATTATTATTTACATTATACCGAAGGAACAAAGACGTAGCTAAATCAACACCGTTTGGGCGCAATTTATCCCCGTAACGTGCATGAAAAATCGTCCCCAATTCGTTCATTTTTTATCCCCGAAACGGCAGTGATTTTTTGATCGGCGTTGTATTGTGTATTATCGCCGTAAGGTTGATGATTTTTTTGTACGGCTTTGGGTTGTTATTGCCTGTTCCTAGAAGAAGAAACCACGAGGTAATTTGTTATCTATAAAGACGTGAAAAAATTAAAATGAATGACGAAGAACTAGAATTTAATCACCTGTTCGACATTGTGGTTGATTCTGTGGGCTGTTTGGAGTGAGAAGGATAATGTGATTAAAAAATCCAGTGACGTCTTCCTATTGCAGAAATTTCTGGAATCAATAGAAATGGAGTCGGCCTACGACTATTTAAAAAGGTGGTGGAGATTTTTGAATCGGCTTTAGACCGTTTCGGGAGAGGTCACAACGACCAAATTATTATTTGTATTATACCGAAGGAAAAACATGTGGTTAAATCAACACCGTTTGGGCGCAATTTATCCCCGTAACGTGCATGAAAAATCGTCCCCTATTCGTTCATTAATTATCTCCGAATCGTTCAGGTGCAATTTATCCCCGTAACGTGCATGAACAATCTTTCCCGATTCCTTCATTAATTATCTCCGAATCGGTGCTGATTTATTGATCGACGTTGCATTGTGTATTGTCGCCGTAAGGTTGATGATTGTTTGTAAGGCTTTGTATAGTCCAATGGGTTTGCTATTGTCTATTCCTAGAAAAAGAAACCACGAGGTAAATTGTGATTTGTAAACAAATAAAAATGAACGACGAAGAAATAGAATTTAATGACCAGTTCGAAATTGTGGATGTTTCTGGGAGCTGCGGAGTGAAAAGGATAATGTGATTAAAAAATCCGGTGACGTCTTCCTTTTGCAGAAACTTCTGGAATCAATAGAAATGGAGTCGGCCTACGACTATTTAAAGAGGTGGTGGGGATTTTTGAATCGGCTTTAGACCTTTTCGGCAGAGGTCACAACGCCCAAATTATTATTTATATTATACCGAAGAAAAAAAGATGTGGTGAAATCAACACCGTTTGTGCGCAATTTATCCCCGTAACGTGCAAGAAAAATCGTCCCCAATTCGTTTATTAATTACCACCGAATGGTGATTTTTTGATCGACGTTACATTGTGAAAGAAATTTCTGGAATCAATAGAAATGAAGTCGGCCTACGACTATTTAAAAAGGTAAACAGAAAGAAATGTCAACTTAAATTGTTAATAATGAATACGTATAAGATTGTGCAGTATATAAAGGAGAATTATTTGCAGCAGATTTAGAAAAAACTGTGTAGCAATTCGTATGTGTTTTGTTTAGGCATGATTTAATAAACATGCAAATACATTAGGCCGGGTCGATTTGTGGGGAGGCAAAAAAAGTCGCCATTGCTCAGTGAAAATCGTATTCTAGGGATCAAAATAAGAAACTTTGCCGAAGGAACCATACCTCTAAAACGAATTCTGAAGTCCCGGAATTTGGGTCGAACTTTTGGGTAGGGGCAAATTTTGAAAAATCCCACTTTGACCCATTTAGAGTGCTCCAATCGAGTCCAAATGTATGACCGACCCCCACTAACTTTGGAGGCCCGACCCACTCATGCCAGTGGCACACCCCCTGGAACCCCCTGGGGGTTCCATACATTTGGACTCGATTGGAGCACTCTAAATGGGTCAAAGTGGGATTTTTTCCGGGACATCAGAATTCGTTTTAGAGGTATGGTTCCTTCGGCAAAGTTTCTTATTTTGATCCCTAGAATACGATTTTCACAGAGCAATGGGCGATTTTTAAATCGACCCGCCCTAAAATACGTACATATATATATTATTTTTTAAGTTTTATTTGTATACCCTCCACCATAGGATGGGGTGTATATTCATTTTGTCACTCCGTTTGTAACACTTTTAAATATTCATCTGAGACCCCATCAAGTATTTATATTCTTAATCGTCGTAAAATTCTAAGACGATTTCGCCATGTCCGTCTGTCCATCACTCCGTCTGTCCGTCCGTCCGTCTGTCCGTCCGTCCGTCTGTTGTAATCACGCTACAGTTCGTAATAATAGAGCTAGGTTGATCAAATTTGGTAGAAATATTTCTTATAGTTGCAGGTTATTTGGGATAGCAAATGGGCCATATCGGATAAAAGCTCCCCCATAGAGGTCGCTCCAAACTACGCTTTTTGAGCCATAGATACCACATTTTTAAAGCAATTTAGCAAAAACTTTGCAGTTTGTATTCTATTTTGACAACAATACATCACAGCAAAAATTTTACAAATCGGTTCATATTTTGTTATAGTCACCCTATAGAGGTCGCTCCAAATAATAAGTACTTAAGCCATAAATACCATATTTTCTAAGCATTTTAACTGAATCTTTGCAGTTTGTATTTAATTAAGACAAGAATTCATCGCAGTAAAATTGTTTTTAAATCAGTTCACATTTTGTTATAGTCCACCTATAGATGTCGCTCCCAAAAAGGCTTATTTAAGCAATAAACACCACATTTTCAAAGAAATTTAGCTGAAACTTTTAAGTTTGTGCTCTATTTTGGCAAGAATTTATCTCAATAAAATGTATACAAATAATAATTTATTTTGTTGTAGTCCCCGTGTAGATGTAGCTCTCAAAAAAGCTATTTCAAGCCATAAACACCACATTTTTCAGGTGAAGAGTTTGGCTAAAGAATTTTTCGGCCTAAAAATTGCAGCGTTCGGAAAGAATAATATACTTAAACAAAAAGGATCGTTTCATGATTTGCTCCGGATCCAATGATTTTTCCAGTAATAAAATTGAATGCAATCCATGGTGGAGGTTATATAAGATTCGGCATGGCCGAACTTAACGCTTTTACTTGTTTTTTGGTCGAGTTTTATTGACTTATAAAATTAAAAATATACTTTTATTAAAATTTAAGCTCATGCTATTTAACTTGTTTTAAATATTGGATGGATATAGAATAGTCATAGTTAATAGTCATCCCCGGAGCGAGCTTTAGTCGTCTCCAGCACGTGCTTTAGACGCCCTCGCACGTTCTTTATTCATCCCCAGCTTTTGCTTTAAATTATCCCCAGTTGGTTTTGGTTTTGCAACGAAGGGTTGTTGATTTTTGATGATTTTTTCATGCAACGCCTTGCCTGGATTCGTCACATACGGGGTTGCCTCAGATTAATCACGAATGTGATTCGTTTTTCGCTGTTTGTATGTATGTGTGTCTCTTCGTCCGTTAACACAATGTTGGACATTTGCTCGTATATGCTGAAGTTACGTTACGTTTACTCTAGACTAATCCAGTCTTTACACTTTGGTCCATTTTAGCCGATACATACAGGGTTTTCCAATAAGAGTGATATGATTTCTTTGAAAAAAAAAACAATTATTGTTAAGGAAATTCATAAGTTTGTTATTTAATGTAAAGTACAATCGATACAATTAAGTTCTAAATAAAACGTGGCCTCCACGACTTCTTCTGCAGGAACGAATTCGATGAACCCAATTTTCAAGCACTCTTTCCACTAAATCAAGTCGTATGTCATGAATGGCACGTTCAATATTGACTTGTAAATCTTGAAGAGAGTCTTGTTTATTTCGAAAAACCAATGACCTCAAATAACCCCACAAGAAATAGTCTAATGGTGTTAAATCACAACTTCTTGAAGGAAATTCAATATCACAATTTCTTGAAATAATCGAATCTCCAAACTTTTCTCGCAACAGTTCAATTGTTTCATGTGCTGTGTGGCACGTAACCACAATCGGTCAATGGCAAAAAGATATCCCTTAACGAGAGCTAAAATATTGCTCATGGGTGTCAAGGTCGTAGGTCGACTAGAAAGTGTTTTTTTTTTGATTTAAAAAAAATGAACTTAGCATCATTTTCAAATGTGAACGGAAAGTTTATTTTTGCTCTAGCTCCTTAACGGTACGTCGGATCGGGAATCGGTCAATTGCAAAAAGATAGTCCTTAACGAGAGCTAAAATCTTGCTCATGGGTGTCCAGGTCGTAGGTTGACTGGAAATTGTTTTTATTTTGGAAAATTAGCGCACGAAAAGTTGCTATTGGAGAACTATTATTTTGATAATAAAACTGTATAATTTGTAAACGTTGTTCTTGCGTATGTATATACCTCCATGATAAAATTGTAAACACTACTGAATTCAATGAGAAACAAATGACAGATCATGACATATTACAAATGGCCGAAACGTCACTTCAAAATCATATCATCCCTTTTGGAAAACCCGTTATATCTAAAACGTTCTCCCTTAAATGTGATGGTATATAAAAATATACATTTTGATAAATATTATGCAATTTTTTTGTGCGAATTTTTATCCCCTCTCCTTAGAGAGGAGGGTATATATCATTTGCTACGAGCCAAAGGTGTAACACATTGAAGGAGTGACCTAAGACACTAAATATGTTCGGCGGATATCCGTTTTGGGTCATTTTAAGTCGAATGAGCAATGACTTCAAATTTGGTATGTGGTAATATTTTCGTCTATCTCCGGCTAAGTTCGAAGATGGGCCATATTGGTCCACTCCTTCTATTACCTCCCCCACAAAGGGTTAACATTTGGTGAAATATTGATTATTTAATACCTTCTATTCTACTTATTTGAATTGGCACGCGTTATTGGCACGCCTATTTTGGTAACTCCCACACAAGTGGACCATTTTGCACCAAAAGTTAACTGCGTATACATAACTTTAATACTAGTCACACAACTACTTGAAACTTTTGTTCAGTGTAATGCTTTTATAGGACCTGTACAGGGTGGCTGATATGTATTGCAACTAACTTCAGGTTGCTATCATTTCTAAACCACTAGTCTGATAGCTGACAGATTTATTTCAGTGATAGTTCATTTTATTGTTTACAAGCTTACAAAAGCATTTTGATCTATTGCATTCAGAAAAAAGTTATTCGTGATGGAATTCAAGCGTGATAGTGTTATTGCTTTATATTTGGGTGGAAAAACACGAGTGGCTATCGTTAGAGCCCTCCAGCATTTAAATGTGAATAAATCTTTTGTTTCTCGTACCATTGCTCGTTACCGTGATACTGGCAGTGTTGCATCGCGTCCAAAAAGTGGACGAAAAAAAAACGGTAACAACACCAGAAATGATCCGAAAAGTGAAGGCCAGATTTGATCGAAATCCACGCCGCAGTGGTAGAAAAATTGCTCGTGATTTGAACATATCGCGAGAACGGATACAACACATATTAAAAAATGAGTTTGGACTAAAGCCATTGGAGTTCCAACAAGTGCAAGAGCTCACCGATGCACAAAAAAAGTTAGACTGGAAAGAGCCAAGGAGTTGCTTCGCTTGCACGAAAGTGGCCAGTTACCGAATTTGGTTTTCTCCGATGAGAAGCCATTCCAAATTGAGCAGTTTGTGAACAAACAAAATGATCGGGTTTACTTGCCAAAGAGGTCAGCTGAAAATGTACACCTTCGATTGGCCACCAGAAGCGATCAAGCGCCGCCGATGGTAATGGTGTGGGCCGATGGTCGCTCCCGCTCGTATTCATCGACCATGGGGTCAAAATAAATGCCGAATATTATCGGGAAAATGTCCTAAAGACAGTATTGAAGCCCTGGGCAGACAAACATTTCGGCCGCAGACCATGGACATTCCAACAGGACTCAGAACCATCGCACTCAGTACGCGTCAACCAAGAATGGCTTAAAAAGGAGGTTCCTCGCTTCATTTCTACCGCACAATGGCCACCATGATCTCCGGATCTCAATCCGTTGGACTTTTGCGCCTGGGGCATTTTAGAGAGTAAGGTTCGTACTAAAAAATACCAAAGTATCGATCATCTCAAGACGGCGCTTCGCCGGGAATGGGCCAAATTCGTGCCAAAGGTGGCCAATTCGAACAAATCTAAACTGTTTCTAAAATTTTATGCTATTTCCGACATTTTTTGCTTTTGAACAATAAAATTAAAAAAAAAATTAAAAAAATATAGCGCTTTACTTTGTTGCATTACATATCAGCCACCCGAAATCCAGTGAAAAATGGGCGGTATTGGTACCCCCTTTTGATACAAAAAAAAAAAATAAATGTACTAACATTTTTTTTTGACTCAAGGTGAGGGGATTCGTTAGTCGGTTTACCCGACTGAACTTTCTTCCTTGTTTATATTTGTGTCAGTAGATCGTGCGTACTTATTTCGACCTATAGTATAGGCCTATAGAATTACACGTAGGACGTGATTTATTGTCCATTGTTGTTACACCGCTAACATAGAAACTAACCCCAATTATATTTCGCAATGGCAACTCTAATGCCAAATGGCGTGATACTGGTCAGCTGTTTAAGCTTGCTGATGATCAATGTATCCAGAAATTATAATTATTTTCTTCAAGGAACAAATAAAAAGGCATTTATAGCAACTAATAAATGTCTATCTTTTTCCTTATAAGTTGTATTTTAATAATGAAATAAGATGCTTTTTCATTCTCACACAGGATGACTCAGAGGTTTGCAAGTTTGACAACAATCAGCTGATTCTAATGAAAAGACCTACAAATTTCATTTCATTTTTTTTATTGAATGTGATTATATTTCACGTTTATCTAGATTCAATTTATTATTTGATTATTTGTAATATCTAAAAATCCCAATGCCACATTTAGAAAGAAAATCCCCATATTCATTAAATACTGTGTGAAATTTGATCTACCATGTGTATATTTATCGCCGCACATTTAATTGAATCAGAATGGTTTTTGCTTCTTCTTCTTCTTCTTGGTGAGGGTGACAATGCGATCAGTCAGTCAACACTGTCTGAGTGTCTGCCTCTCAAAGCAACAAATTGCTTTGGCGCCGATAATTGTTTTCATATGTCCCCATTTTTGTCGGAGGAGCTTCTTATGCGCTAAAATGCGTAGATAAGTTTATGGAAAATAAGTTTAATCGTCTGTTTCCCACTCCCCCCCCCCACCAAAAAAAAACACTAAAGAAATATTTTATTTTTCTTATCAGTTGATGTAAAAAGCATGCTTAGCGTGTGGTAATTTGCCTTGGAATTACATCTGTATGAACTCTGAAAGCATTTCGATTTCGAGCTTCTGGTAATTATTCTAACGGGCATAATATGAAATCGATTTCACATTTCATATCGGATAGTTTGGTGGGGTCTAGTCTTGAAGTACATACTGCATTAGGAGTAATTTCGTTATCTGAGAAGAGCTAAAAAGCCTAATTTACAGTTGTGTTCGGATGGAATGTTGTCGGCTGTGGAATTATTTAGTAGACTTATTGTTAGTTATGCATAATAGACTGTTGAAATCCATTACGATAAATATTTTTGTTATCGAAATTTAAATTCGACTTATGCTAAAGGTTTTTTAATTTATTTCTATACTATCTTAGACACACTACATAATCTGGCGATGTTATTTTTCGATAAATATTGCTATTGAAATTTAGCACACTTGATCTACAGGGTAAATCGCATCATATAATTACAATGTTTTCTTTGTATTTATCCAGGAGGAGGACTGCTACATATAAAATAGTAAAGGAAAACATTAATAAACATTTCGATAAACATATAAAAATTCTAATTGCACTTTCGATAACAAATATTTATAGAAATGGAATTTGCCAGTTTATGTAGAATATTCTTTACCCTGTTTTGCTATATATGTAAACCTTGAGATTAATTTTCTATAAAATATTTATCGAAATTAAAATGGCATAAACCGACCAAGTCCATTTTCGATAAAAGTCAGTACTGTGTTTTCTTTTAATTCATTGAGAATTGCGTCTTCAATAAATTAATAAAGTAAATATTACTTTAAATTCCGATAAACATATTGACAGTTTATATTCAATATCCTCTATCTTAAAAAACACAATTGTTCAGTAGAGCCAAAAAACCGTTTAAATCCCTAATTTTAAAGAAAATTAACGGCCTGTTTCTGTATTTCTAACGAAAGGCTCTGCGAACGAAAACCAGTCACTCACTTTCGTCAGGAATTTGGTTTCTCTAACGTTCTATCGTTCGTTCGCCTGGCCTTACGTCAACGACGTTAGCAATTTACCAATTGGAAAATAATGTAATTGCCAGATCAATAATTTCACAACTTCCGGTCTAAAAAAGCACACATTTGTGTATGGTCGACCTTAGCAAATACATCTCTGTACTATTCACACTAGCCGTGACCAAAAAAGCAACCCTGGGTGGTCGGTTGAGCTGCACCAAGACTCTCATTTATTTCTCTCTCTCCCGTCTCTCTCATTGTGCACTGATAATTTTTTTCCATCTTAGCGAGCAACCAATATTGACTTCTGTATGCTTAAATATGTACCCATATGTACACAATTTTATTATTATTTAATTGTTTTTACCATAATTAGATTAATATCTACTTATTTTTTGCTTTTAATAATGTTTTTTTGTCATTGTTCCTATCAGTCGACAAATAAAATAATGTGACTCGATCTGACATTTGTGTTCGCCGAGATGACAGCAAAGAGAGATAGAGAAACCAAAATTTGCACTGAAATGATTACGTTTTCGTACGAGTTCATTATCGTACGACTTGTCGTTCTGATGGTAGTTACTGAAACCCAAATCAGCTGTTTGTCGTCTGGCAGGCGAACGAAAACAAATTTTTAAGTTACAGAAACAGGCTGTAAAATTGTTTGTTCTACAATGTTTATTACACCTAACTACGTGAACTACTAAATAATATTTTTTTTAATATTTGCACCACGAGCCATTTTATGGAACATGGAGGGTATTGCTATTCAAAAATTCTTCATGTATAAAAAAAGATTTATGAATTCCCCAAATTTTGTTAATATATAATTATACATATTATAATAAATAATAATAACAATGAAGTAATGAATTAATGATTAATTTTTTATTTAACTATAATCTATTTCTTGGGGTTAATTTTTGAATCCATTTTCAAATTGTCATAGAAAAAATGGTATTCTTGTGGAATCACAGGTTAGATATAAAAATAGTCATAATTTGAAAACTAAAGCTTAGACTAAAAAAATTTAACCAAATTCGGGTTTAGCATACTCTTTTCACCAAAGAATGATCTTTTAGAAGAAAAAAAAACAACAACAAAATAGTCCCAAATTATATGAAGAGATAGAGGGTATTGCATTCAGAAAAAATAAGTGTGTAAGATAGAGAAATTACAAAAATGACCATAAAATCTCAATTTTTGTTTTTTTTTTTTATTTCCAAATTAGTACCATAGATGCGTCTTATTTTACCGAATATTTTAACATAAAAATCTCTTTTTTGCAAAAATTTAAGATAGAGGGTTTTGAATATAAGCTCTCGATATAGAAATTCGAAGTGAAATTTCGATAAATATCGAAATGTACTTGGGTCAATTTATACTGTATATCTTAGATATACGTTTGCTAAATTCTATTATAACTCATAAATTTAAACCTTGAGATGAATTTTCTATAAAATATTTATCGAAATAAAAATGGATTAACCGAACAAGTACATTTTAGACAAAAATTAGTTCTCTCAATCTATAGAGGGGAGCGTCTTTTTTAAAGTACTAAAGAAAATATTAAAAAAAATTCTGATAAACATATACAATTTGGAATTGAAATTTCGATCTATTTAATTGATATGGACTTGGGTCCTTTTATAAAGGGTTTTCCAATAAGAGGCGTTATTTTTAATGTGAAGTACAATCGATACAGGAACGAATTCGATGAACCCAATTTTCGAGCACTTTTTCCACTAAATCAAGTCGTATGTCAGGAATCGAACGTTCAATATAGACTTGTAAAGCTTGAAGAGAGTCTGGTTTATCTCGAAAGACCAATGACTTCAAATAACCCTACAAGAAATAGTCTAATGGTGTTAAATCACAACTTCGTGGAGGCCATTCAATATAACAATTTCTTGAAATAATCGAATCTCCAAACTTTTCTCGCAACAATTCAATTGTTTCATAAGCTGTGTGGCACGTAGCCACGATTGGTCAATAGCAAAAAGATAACTCTTAACGAGAGCTAAAATATTGTTCATGGGTGTCAAGGTCGTAGGTCGACGGGAAAGTAGTTTTTTTAGATTTAAAAAAAATGGACTTAGCATCATTTTCAAATGTGAACGGAAAGTTTATTTTCGCTCTAGCTCCTTAACGGTACGTCGGATCGGGAATCGGTCAATGGCAAAAAGATAGCTCTTAACCAGAGCTAAAATATTGCCCATGGGTGCTAAGGTCGTAGGTCGACTGGAAAGTGTTTTTTTTTTTTTTATTAAAAAAAATGGACTTGCGCACGAAAAGTTGCAATTGGACAACGATTATTTTGATAATAAAACTGAATAATTTGTAAATGTTGTTCTTGCGTATATCTCTCCATGATGAAATTGTAAACACTACTGAATACAATGAAAAACCAGTAAGGAAAGGCTAAAGTCGGGAGGGGCCGACTATATAATACCCTACACCACTCTCGTAATATTGAATAACTCTGATATATAAATTTTGTAATTCATGTATAAATTGTTTACATAAATTTACTTTTGGGACATTTTATACTTAAATAATACCCTGTACCACAGTGTGGTGTAGGGTGTAAAAACGATTGGATCTAAAGAGCCAAATCGGATGAAACATATATATGGGAGCTATAGCTAAATCTTAACCGATTTTCTTCAAATTCGGTAGTGTTGGTTCATGGATCAAGAAACTTTACCATTCTAAATTTCAAAAGGATTGGATGTAAAATACAGCTTCTACAGGACTAAAGAGCAAAATCGGACGAAACATATATATGGGAGCTATAGCTAAATCTTAACCGATATTCTTCAAATTCGGTAGTGTTGGTTCATGGATCAAGAAACTCTACCATTCTAAATTTCAAAATGATTGGATGTAAAATACAGCTTCTTCAGGACTAAAGAGCAAAATCGGACGAAACATATATATGGGAACTATAGCTAAATCTTAACCGATTTTCTTCAAATTCGGTAGTGTTGGTTCATGGATCAAGAAACTTTACCATTCTAAATTTCAAAAGGATTGGATGTAAAATACAGCTTCTATAGGACTAAAGGGCCAAATCGGACGAAGGATATATATGGGAGCTATATCTAAATCTGAGCCGATTTCAACCAAATTCAATAGCGATCTTAACAGCCGCGAAATACTCTAAACTGCAAAATTTCAGAACGATCGGAGTGAAATTGCGACCTGTAGTCGACGAACAACTTTACATGGACAGACGGACGGACGGACATGCTTAAATCAACTCAGTTAGTGATTCTGAGACGATTGGTATACTTTAAGGTGGGTCTAGCTGTGTTATTTTCAGGTGTTACAAACATCTGCCGTGAAACAAACTTATAATACCCTGTACCACAGTGTGGTGTAGGGTATAATTAATGAAAATTGGGGAAAACATATTAAAATTTAATAGAAAAATTTTCTTTGTACGAAATTAACATTATTTTTTCCAATACATTTTCGATAAGACTTTTAAGAAATATCAACAATTTTTTGGAGTAAAATTTTTTAAACAATAAATTATTGCGTGAATTCTTGATTGATATATGCATAATGAGTATCATCCCCTTTATCTTTTACTGATCTTCCTATTTATCCTGTCATCTGCCATCATGCCATAACAAAACTTACTTCCAATTGCATGATTTGGATTTTTTTTTTACAAATTTTCCAAGACAATGTTGCTAAGCTACGAGCGAGTGAGTAGACTTAAGTACACACACTCGTACTCGTATGTATGCATTTCCAAGTCACCATTCCCACTGGTGCCTGTCTCCGGCTCTGATTGGAACTGTCTATGATTAATAACAATATGAGATTACAAATAAGCGTGTAGTTTATGATAATATAGTCAATATGAAATGACGAACATCAACAACAACAACAACTACAACAAAAATAATACAAAATAAAAATACATCCCTCAACAAATGACACTTGTCATATCTACACTACTCTGTAAGTAGTGCTTACAAACGTACATAATACCCTCGTCTGTATGTATGTATGTATGTCGGTCGGTATACGGGTATACGTACGGCTAAACGAAAGACGTAAGTCTGATGCTTGTCGATGCTGACGGTAACTGGCTGAAGTTGTTATTGTTGTTGTTGTTGTTGCAAAGAAACAGGTAAAAAGTGCATATTCATTTGTAAGCGTTGTTACTAGAGCCACCACACTGTGCGCAGTAGGGCACAGTGGGCGATCGTTGGAGAAAATACATACATATTATATATGGGGACTATATCTAAATCTGAACCGAAATTTCACCAACATCAAACAATAATAGCAACCACAACATTACGAACATGCCAAAAAAAATCTTCTAAGGGCAAGGTGGCACTATCCAAACGACGTCAAAAATATTTTTTCAGTTTGAAATTTTCTGAAAAAAATTGTAAAAGCAATGAGACGAAATATTCCACAAAATTTTTCAGAATTTGCAGTTTTGACAAAAGATTTATAGAAAAATTCAAAAAAATTCTAGAAACGTGCAATTTCGACAAAATGTTCAAAACAAATTCAATTTCGTCGAATTTTTCTACAAAAAAAAAAATTTTGGAAAAAACAGCTTGGAAGAATTTTTCAAAGAAATGCTATGTAATTCTAACAAAAATTTTCGGAAAAATTAAATTTTTACAAAAAATATTAAGGAAAATTCATGTTGATAAAGTAGAAAATTTCAAACTCGACGATATTTCAAGTAAAATACAATTTTAATGTGATTTCAACGAAATTTTGTAGAACATTTCAATTTCAACAAACTTTTTTAATAAATGAAAGTTCGAAGAAATTTTCCTGACAACGTACTTTTCTAAAAAAAAATACAATTTCAACGAAATTTTGCAGAACAATTCAATTTCAACAAAGTTTTGTAATAAAATGCGACCAAATTTTAAAAAAATGGCCAGAAAATATTGATTTTGATAATTTCTTTTCGAAATATTTAACTTTGACAAAATTCCCAAGAAAAATTTTCTGCAAAAATGTGATTTCAACTAAATTTTGTACAACAAAAATTCGATTCCAACAAAATTTTCAATTAAAATGCAATTTCAAAAAAATTTTCTACATTTTCTGAATTTTCCAAAAAGTAAATAAATTCAATTTCGACGAACTTTTCCAGAAAAGTGCGATAACAACAAAATTTTCTAGAAACAATTTTCACAACAATTTTGTAAAAAAAATCCATTTCAACGAAACTTTTAGAAGATGTAATTTCAACGAAATTTTCTAAAAAAAAAGCCACTTTTGTTGGAATTTTCTGGAAAAATGCAATTTCAAGTACTACAGTACCAAACATGTATAGAAAAATTAAATTTCCACGAAAAATGTTATTTCAACGATAATAAATGCAATTTCGACGAAATTTTCCTAAAAACGTAATTTCCTGAAAAAATGAAATTTCAACAAAATTTTTCAGAACAATTCAATTTCAACAAAGTTTTGTAAAAAAAATGCGACGAAATTTTTAAAAAAAATTTAATTTTGACAATTTTTTTTTCGAAAAATTCAGCTTCGACAAAATTCTCAAGAAAAATGTTCTGCAAAAATGTGATTTCACCTAAATTTTGTACAACAATAATTCGATTCCAACAAAATTTTCAATTAAAATGGAATTTCAAAGAAATTTTATAGAAAAATGCATTTTCAAAAAAGTAAAAAAATTCAATTTCGACAAACTTTTCCAGAAAAGTGCAATAACAACAAAATTTTCTAGAAACAATTTTCACAACAATTTTGTAAAAAAAATCGATTACGACGAAATTTTTAGAAGATGTAATTTCAACGAAATTTTCAAAAACAATGGCATTTTTGGTGGAATTTTCTGGAAAATGCAATTTCAAGTACTACAGTACCAAAAAATTATAGAAAAATTAAATTTCCACGAAAAATGTTATTTCAACGATAATAAAGGCAATTTCGACGAAATTTTCCTGAAAACGTAGTTTTCCGAAAAATGCAATTTCAACAAAATTTTGCAGAACAATTCAATTTCAACAAAGCTTTGTAAAAAATGCGACGAAATTTAAAAAAAAAATTATTTTGAAAATTTTTTTTTTCGAAAAATTCAAAATTGACAAAATTCTCAAGAAAAATGTTCTGCAAAAATGTGGTTTAACTAAATTTCGTACAAGAAAAATTTGATTCCGATGAAATTTTCAATTAAAATGCAATTTCAAAGAAATTTTCTAGAAAAATGCATTTTTAAAAAAGTAAAAAAATTAAATTTCGACGAACTTTTCCAGAAAAGTGCAATAACAACAAAATTTTCTAGAAACAATTTTGACAAAAATTTTGTAAAAAAAAGTGCAATAACAACAAAATTTTCTAGAAACAATTTTGACAAAAATTTTGTAAAAAAAATTCATTTCGACTAAACTTTTAGAAGATGTAATTTCAACGAAATTTTCTCAAAAAATGCCATTTTTGGTGGAATTTTCTGGAATAATGCAATTTCAAGTACTACAGTATCAAACAATTATAGAAAAATTAAATTTCCACGAAAAATGTTATTTCAACGATAATAAATGCAATTTCGACGAAATTTTCCTGAAAACGTAATTTTCTGAAAAAATGCAATTTCAACAAAATTTTGCAGAACCATTCAATTTCAACAAAGTGTTATAAAAAATGTGACAAAATTAAAAAAAAAAAATAATTTTGAAAAAAAAAATTTTTCGAAAAATTCAGCTTTGACAAAATTCTCAAGAAAAATGTTCTGCAAAAATGTGGTTCAACTAAATTTTGTACAACAAAAATTTGGTTCCAACGAAATTTTCAATTAAAATGCAATTTCAAAGATATTTTGTGGAAAAAATGCATTTTCAAAGAAATTTTCTAAAAAATTTTCAAAAAAGAAATTCAATTCAACAAATTCAAATTTTCTAGAAACAATTTTGACAAAAAAATCCATTTCGACGAAACTTTTAGAAGATGTAATTTCAACGAAATTTCCAAAAAAATGCCATTTTTGGTGGAATTTTCTGGAAAAATGCAACTTCAATGAAATTTTCTACCGTATCGAACTATCTAGAAAAATTTAATTTACACGAAAAAAGCTATTTCAACGAAGATTTATAAAAAAAATTATTTGTAATTTTCTGGAAAATTGCTATTTCAACGAAAGTTTGCAGACAAAATCAAAGTCAACAACCTTTTGTAATAAAAGTAATTTCAACGACATTTTCCATAAAACTGCAATTTCAACGACATTTTGTGGAAAAATGCAATATTGACAAATATTTTCTAGAAAAATTCAGTTCCAACGAAATTTTCAATAAAAATGCAATTTTAACAAAATTTTCTAGAAAAATGCTAAAAAATTACAAAAATTTTCTATACAAATTTAATTTCAACGAAATTATTCAGAAAATGTAGTTTCAACGAAATTTTCTAGAAAAAAGTAATTTTGATGAAATTTTCTGGAAAGAAATTTTGTAGAAAATCCAGTTTCAGCAAAGTTTTGTAAAAACGTAAATTTCGACGAAATTCTCAACATTTTCAAGAAAAATTCATAAAAATCACCAATTATTTAAAAAAAGCAAATTTACAAAAATATTCTTGACAAAAATTTTCTATACAAATTCAATTTCAACGAAATTATTCAGAAAATGCAGTTTCAACGAAATTTTCTAGAAAAATTCAATTTTAATGGCATTTTCTGGAAAAATGCAATTTCAAGGAAATTTTGTAGAAAATCCAGTTTCAACAAAGTTTTGTAAAAACATAAATTTCGACGAAATTCTTAACAACATGCATAAAAATCACCAATTATTTTAAAAAAAATGCAAATTTACCAAAACATTTTAAAAAAATTCAATTTTAATAAAATTGAATTTAAAAAAAATAAATTTCAACAATATATTCCAGAAAAGCGCAATGTAGATGAAATTTACAAGAAAAATTCAATTGCAAAATTTTTTTAGAACAATGCAATTTTACCAAAATTTTCTAGTAAAATTCTAAATTGATGAAATTTCCAGGAAATAAGGATTTTTTTAACAATATTTTTTAAATAAATTAAAAAACTTTACGTTTAGGTGTGGTACACATTCAACATCGGCCCTTACAATTTAACCACCCTTTACCTATGACGATTTTTGATCGAAATCCAGAAAATTTCGTCGAAATCGCAGTTTTCTAGAAAATTTCATCGATATTGAAGTTCTCTGGAAAATTGTGTTGGCATTAAATTTTGTTTCTACAAAATTTCGTCAAAACTAAATTTTTCTAGAAAAAAAGGTTCAAATTGATTTTTTTTAGAAAATTTTGCTAAAGTTGCACATTTCAAAATAAAATTTTTGGTGAAGTTAATAACATTTTTATTTTTCAAAAAAATTGGTAAAATTGCATTTTTATTGAAAATTTCATCAAAATTTAACATTCTAAATTTTTTTTTTGAAATTGCATTTTTCTAGAAAATTTTGGTGAAATAGCATTTTTCTAAAAAAAATTGTGAATTTTCTTTTTTCTTGAAATTTTTGTCGAAATAGTATTTTTCTAGAAAATTTTGGTTAACATTTTGTTATTCTGAAAATTTTTGTTGAAAAAACATTTTTCCAGAAAATTCCATAAAAATTTTATTTTTCTAAAACAATTTCGTTTGAATTACATTTTTCTAAATTTCTTTGAAATATATTTTATTTATTGATTTTTTCTGGAATTTTTCTGAAATCGATTTTTTTACAGTCCTTTCTTGTATGTGAAGTTTTCTACAAACTTTCGTTGAAATTACAGTTTTTCAGAAAATTCAAGAAAAGTAAAAATTTTTTTGATTTGCATTTTTCTAGAAGATTTGCTGAAATTGCATGTTTCTAAACAATTTTGGTAAAATTGCATTTTTCTTGGAAATTTCATCAATTAATTTTTTTTTTGGAAAATCATTGATATTTTGCATTTTTCTAGAAAATTACATTAAAATTGCATTTTGGAATATTTGCATTAAAAAAGCGCCAAATTTGTTTCTGGAAATTGTTTTCGAAATTGAAATTTAATTTTGTATTTTTTCAGAAAAATCCATCAAAATATCATTTTTCTAGAAATTTTTGTTGAATTACATTCTAATTGAAAAGTTCTTCGAAAAATTTTGTTGATATTTTAATTTTCGTTGAGACTACATTTTTCTATAAAATCATTGTCAATATTGCATTTTTCTGGTAAAGTGTGTTGAATTTAATTTTTCTTAATAATTTTGTGGAGTTTGCATATTTTTACAAAACTTTGTTAAAATTGCATTTTTCATCAAAATTTACTTTTTCTTGAAAATTTTTTTGAAATTGCACATTTCGAAATAAAATATTTGGCAAAGTTGAATTTTTCTTGGAAAATTCATCAAAAGTTATTGTTTTCTAAACATTTTTGAGATATTGGATTTTTTTTTTCAAAAATACCATAAAATTTTTATTTTTCAAAAAAAAAAATGGTGAAATTTTCTAGAATTTCATCAATATTAATTTTTTCCTAGAAAATTTCGGAGAAAATGTATTTTTCTGCGAAATATTTTTGAAAGTGATTTTTTTTTTTGAAAACTTCTCCGTATTGTTGAAATTGAATTTTTCTACAAATTTCGTTAAAATTGTTTTTTCTAGTCAACTCTATCAAAATTGCATTATTCTAGACAATTTGTTGATATTGATTGCATTTTGCTAGACAATTTGTTGAAACTGATTTTTTTTTCTTGAAAATTTCGCTGAAAAAGATTTTTTCTAGAAAATTTTGTCAAAATTGAATTTTTCTGGAAAATGTTGTTAAAATTGCATTTTCTTGAAAATATCGTCGAAATAAAATTTTTCCCAAAACGGTTTGAAATTGATTTTTTCTATAAAATTAAATTTTACCAGAAATATCTATTAAAAAATATTTCTTCTTGAAAATTAGATTTCGACGAAATTTTCAAGAAAAATTGAATTTGATGGAATTTTGCAGAAAATGCAATTTTAACGAAATTTTCCAGCAAAATTTAATTTTGATATAAATTTTGTAGAAAATTTCGGCGAAATTTTAAAGAAGAAATATTTTTTAATGGATATTTCGGGTAAAATTTAGTTTTATAGAAAAAATCAATTTCAAACCGTTTTGGAAAAAATGTTATTTCGACGATATTTTCAAGAAAATGCAATTTCAACACCACATTCCAGAAAAATTCAATTTTGACAAAATTTTCCAGAAAACATCTTTTTCAACGAAATTTTCAAGAAAAAAAAATCAATTTCAACAAATTGTCTAGCAAAATGCAATCAATACCAACAAAATTGTCTAGCACAATGCAATTTTGATAGAGTTGACTAGAAAAAACAATTTTAACGAAATTTGTAGAAAAATTAAATTTCAACAATACGGAGAAGTTTTCAAAAAAAAAAATCACTTTCAAAAATATTTCGCAGAAAAATACATTTGCTCCGAAATTTTCAAGAAAAAAATTTATTTTGATGAAATTCTAGAAAATTTCAACATTTTTTTTTTTTGAAAAATAAAAATTTTATGATATTTTCGAAAAAAAAATCCAATATCTCAAAAATGAAAACAGTAACTTTTGATGAATTTTCCAAGAAAAATGCAACTTCGCCAAATATTTTATTTCGAAATGTGCAATTTGACAAAAATTTCAAGAAAAAGTCAATTTTGATGAAAAATGCAATTTTAACAAAGTTTTGTAAAAATATGCAAACTCGACAAAATTATTAAGAAAAACTAAATTCAACAAACTTTACCAGAAAAATGCAATATTGACAATGATTTTCTAGAAAAATGTAGTCTCAACAAAAATTAAAATTTCAACAAAATTTTTCGACGACATTTTCAAGTAGAATGTAATTTCAACGAAAGTTTCTAGCAAAATGCTATTTTGATGGATTTTTCTGAAAAAATACAAAATGAAAATTTGTAGAAAAATTTTATTTCAACAAAGCTTTGTAAAAATTTCAATTTTGACAAAAATTTCCAGAAAAAATTTTGGCTCTTTTTTTAATGCACATTTTCCAAAATGCAATTTTAATGTAATTTTCTAGACAAATGCAATATATCAACAGATTTTCCAAACCAAAAAATTTGATGAAATTTCCAAGAAAAATTCAATTTTACCAAAATTGTTTAGAAACATGCAATTTCAGAAAAACATCTAGAAAAATGCATGTCAAAAAAATTTAAACTTTTATTGAATTTTCTGAAAAACTGTAATTTCCGCTATCTAACGTTTTTTTTTCAACTAGTGCTTATTTCGAGAATGGTAACACTTAGCTCATGTCTGATTTGACAGATAATTAGTTTTATCCTTCCGCTGAACGAATATGGTTGTGTATACGCTTGAACAACGCTGGGAGTGATCGACTTACAGAAGATGCCGATTTGGCCAAAAAAATCATATTTTCAGATGACGCTCATTTTGATCTTGGCGGGTATGTAAACAAGCAAAATTGTCGCATTTGGGGCACAGAAAACCCGCACGCATACATTGAAAAGCCGATACACCTAAAACGAGTCACTGTTTGGTGCGGATTTTGGTCCAGAGGCATAATTGGGCCATTTTTCTTCGAAAATGAGCAAGGAGTGGCCGTTACAGTCAATGGCGATCGTTATCGGGCCATGTTGAACGAATTTTTGTTCACAAAAATTGAAGAGGAGGATATTGGCAACATTTGGTTTCAACAGGACGGCGCTACGTGCCACACAGTCGAAGCTACACTCGATGTTTTGCGCGATGTTTTTAAAAAACAGTTATTTGGCGGACCCTTTACAAACCTTCAAATACAAGAAAGGTCTGTAAAAAAATCGATTTCAGAAAAATTTCCAGAAAAATGTATAAGAAAAATGCAATTCCAACGAAATTTTTTTAGAAAAATTCAATTTTTATGGAATTTTCTGGAAAAATGCTTTTTCAACAAAATTTTCCAGAATAACCAAATTTTGAGAAAAAAAATTCTAGAAAAATACTATTTCAACAAAAATTTCAAGAAAAAAGCAAATTCACCATTTTTTTTTAGAAAAATGCAATTTCACCAAAATTTTCTAGAAAAATGCAATTTCACAAAAAAAATAAGAAATGTAAAATTTTGATGAAATTTTCAATAAAAATGCAATTTCACCTATTTTTTTTTTTTTTGAAAAATAAAAATTTTATGAAATTTTCGGAAAAAAATGCCATATCACAATAATGTTTAGAAAATAAATAAATTTTGATGATTCACCAAAAGTTTTATTTTGAAATGTGCAATATCAGCATAATTTTCTAAAAAAAAATACAATTTCAACCATTTTTTGGTAGAAATATTTAGTTTTGAGGAAATTTTGTAGAAAAATGGAATGCCAACACAATTTTGTAGAGAACTTCAATTTCAATGAAATTTACTAGAAAACTGCGATTTCGACGAAATTTACTGGATTTCGATCAAAAATCGTCAAAGATACAAGTATATGTTTTCATATAGTCCTCATACAAATGTCTTTCGCGATTAGTCAAATCTCGGCGCTATATTTTCTTCAAATTTTCAGCTATTGGGCAAAAATGTGAACAATTTTGTTTAATTTCTGATCAGTTCCTACCAAAAATGGTAAACATTGCATTATATTTTATTATACTCTATACCAATGACCCTCCCGAATCGTGCAAATTTCCACCGATTATTTTGAAACTTGGCTATTTTTTGTTATTTTGTTCTTAAATAACTTTAATTGACAATTTTTCATCATTCAAAGTTTTTATATACAGTAGGTCCCAAACAAAGGACCTACCAGACTTGTCATCTTGACGCTATAAATAAAACTAATTTCCACCGATTGGCCTAAAATTTAGCAGTTTCAGTTTTATTTCATATATTTGTACAAAATCTGACTTCTTGACGCCATAAAGCGAGAAATTTCACCCCGATTATTTTTCCCAAATCCATTACCGTGTGAAAATATTTCTGTTGTTTCAGGTTTTGGTAATGGTCCTATAAAAAATAACTCTTTTTGGAATATTTTAGAAAATTTTCTATTTTTATTATTATACTGTTTCCATCCATTGAAAAAAAAAATACAAAATATTTATAGACCCTTTTCAATATATAAATTGACTTAGCTAAATTATGTATTTCAAAATCGTCCACTGTGCATGCATTGGATGTGGAAAGAAACTCGTGTGCTGAATTCGATTCTATAGAATGACGACGCTGCTGCGCCAAATGGAACGTTTATTCTTTCGTACATTTTCCGTACGTGAATGTTGGCCACTTTTAATGCTTAAACGCGACAAATGTGATTTTAATGAAAAATCACGAACATTTCGAATGTACAGAGGAACAGACGGACGGACAAAACAACAGACAGACGGATGGATGGACGGACGGACGGACAGACGTAGAACTATGACTACGCGTGCATTGGTACACATGAACAATTTCCCCATATATATACATACATTGTGGAAGACGGACGGACGGACAGACAGACAGATAGCTATTGTATATAAATACATACATATGTATGTATATGATCATACATATATATGTATGTATATATGTGCAGTACTAAATTGAGAGATGTGTGAAAACATGGCACACTGAACGATCGCCTCAGACAGACTCTTCGTCATCGGGTGAAATGTGTCAATTGAAGATTATTTTTAGGTCTATGGAATTAAGCATTAGTATATATATGTCTAGGGTTTTCCCCCAACAACACAATTGTGCAGAGTAGACAGACCCACAGTGCGAATGACATGATTTTATCTGTCCGTCTGTCTGATGTCTATTCGCGAGTGACTTTTCATCAAGAAAAAGTCACATCGCAACCTTCCATCGATATATGTATGTACATAACTACTAGATAGGTTTACTGTTTCGGTGTTTGTAGGTACATGTCGCCGACTTGTAATATTGATGATAGATCGCGGCGCGTTAAGCGGTTATCGGACTTTGATTTGATGTCAAGTCATAAGACGAAAACGTGATAATTTTCTGATTTGGTTGCGGAAAATTGGCCAACAACAAAGTCAGTCAGTCTGTCTGTTTGTCTATCTATCTGTATCGGAACAACAAAAAACTGCGAAAAAACAATGACATGCAAAGTACAACGAAATCATTTCAATTTCATTCATAAAATAATGACGGCGTTTATTATTCATTCACTCATTCATTGAATGGCCATTTCTTTTCATATCACGTACATGCGTACGTTCGAACGTTCGTTCGTTCGTTCGTTCGTCCGTCCACTGCAGCTCCAAAAGCCATCTTTGCCACCAACCAACAGCCATCAGCCACCATCCCAAATTGCCCATTGATGGTAGTGGCACTGAGATAAGATAGGGCACAATCAACTATGCGTTTTGTTGTGGTAGACATTAGTAGTGTTTTTTTTCTTGTGGTAAATCCAATATAAATAATAATCTTGAAGATGGAACAATTGGAAGTCACCAAATGTAGATACATAAATGCTAATGAACTTCTTTAAACTTCAATCTGAATCTGCAGCATACCGTATTGGCTCTGAATCTACTTAACCGCATTGGTTCTGCGGCTCTGCGGCTCTCCTGAGGTGTATGGGGAATTCCACGACAAATCGACGGGTTCAAACAAATTTCGGTTTTGATTTTTCCCATTTTTTTTATATTTTTTAGTAAACATAAAGAAACACTTTGCGAAATTTTTTGAGATTTTTCCGATAACTCGTTCAGAAGTTATCGATGTTTAACAAATCGTTAAGATATCACTCTGTGTATAGGGCTTTTTTTAAATTATGGTCCGATTTGAAAAATATTTTTTAAATGTTGTACTTTTCAGAAAAAAATATGAATTTTTTTGTTAGCGATTTTTATATTTTGAAATTTAAATGTCATTTTTATAGCCTCACTTTAGTGATACGAGGTATATGTATATCAGGGCGGGTCGATTTAAAAATCGCCCATTGCTCAGTGAAAATCGTATTCTAGGGATCAAAATAAGAAACTTTGCCGAAGGAACCATACCTCTAAAACGAATTCTGATGTCCCGGAATTTGGGTCGAACTTTTGGGTAGGGGCAAATTTTGAAAAATCCCACTTTGACCCATTTAGAGTGCTCCAATCGAGTCCAAATGTATGGAACCCCCAGGGGGTTCCAGGGGGTGTGCCACTGTCATGGGCGGGTCGGACCTTCAAAGTTAGTGGGGGTCGGTCATACATTTGGACTCGATTGGAGCACTCTAAATGGGTCAAAGTGGGATTTTTCAAAGTTCGACCCAAATTCCGGGACATCAGAATTCGTTTTAGAGGTATGGTTCCTTCGGCAAAGTTTCTTATGCAGTCGCAATGGCGACTCCTCCCACACAAAGGGTTAATATTTAATGAAATATTGATTCTTTAATAACATCTATACTACTTATTAGAAACTTGTGAAATTCCACACGTTGTATTATTTTATTAGACACTATCACCTCGAGTAAAATTCGCATAGTTGCCACGCCCCTTTTGGTACCTCCCACACAAATGGAACATTTTGCATCAAAATTGAACTGCTTATAACATTAATAAAAGTACATAAAAATAATTGAAATTTTTTACAGTACTCGTATAATGTTTTTGCAGCGCCTACAGTTCGGTAAAAAAAAATGGGCATTATTGTACGGCCCCTTTTGGTACCTCCCACACAAGTGGACCGTTTTGTACCAAAAGGTAACGGCTTATAACTTTAATACCAGTGAATACAAATACTTGTATTGTAAAATTTTGTACAGTGTAATGCTGCTGCTATACAGAGTGGCGCAGAATGAGCTATATGGTTTAAATGGTTTATAACTTTTTTATTTATGCGATTATTATTATATTTTTTTTATTTATTTATTTATTTATTTATTTATTTATATGAATTACAATACAAAGTAAATTTATATTCTAATTTTAAGGTCCAGGGAAAGGCCGGGTTACAAAGACCATATGGCTAAATTTTGCAGCGACAGACCAGAGCCTCTGGTGGGAATCGAACCCACGACCCCCAAACTCATAGTCGAGTACGCTACCAACTCGCCTACTGGGGCGCTCAATACATTTTTTTTTTATTAATACAGTATATTATTGGTATCCTATAAGTGATATCCATTTTCTACTTCGCACATACGTGCTCGTCTTAGCATATTTTCCATAACTTTTCGCAAAATTTGGAAAAATTCAATTATTTTTGTACGTTGTTCGCTTCATAACACTGTGCAACAGTGAAAAAAAATACACGTACTTGACAGTATAGGTTCGATTCTACTATCAAAGGGCAGTATAACCCTATACTCGGTTTGGCGAAATTGGTGACCAATTTTTTTTATGGGTCTCCAATGTTTCTGAAAATCAGTGGGCTCGTCGAAAAAGGTGTCATCAGCTTTTGTCCAACAACTAATTCAGACTTGGTGATACCGCTTAACTATGTTTGGCAATAATGTAGCTAAGAATATGCTGAATAAAGTTTCTTAAAATTTTTTTGCGAAACATTTTTTTTCCGTTACTTTTTTTTTTGAAAAAGTGAAGGAAAAAATATTTTTTTCACTTTTTTCAGCATAACTTCCGGGGACTCGTAATTTTTCACTAACAATGCTTAGCAAATTTGTAGCCAACGTAAATCTGAACAACTTTTGTGAACATACCAATACAATCTGAACCGGGTCTAGGTACCATAAATAGCTAAAAAAAACCACATTGTACCCCAAAAATTTAAGTATTTCACTGTTATGTAACAAAAATATATTTTTTTGGTATAGGGTATGTTCAGCAACTTTATAGAAAATATTAAGGCCAATACTTTTGTGGAACATACTAACCCTCTAGCTCCCCCACATAACTGTAATTTTTGGGACCATTTTAACAAAACGTAAAAAACACCCCTTAGAAGGGGGAGGGCGGGGATGAAATGTTCTACAAACATGTTCGCCATAAAATTTTACTATATGTATCGGAGCACACCAAAGCTCAAAACATAACATAAACACTAAAAAAGGTCAAATTCCTGTTCGTGCATCAATGTTAGTCGTACGATCTAGTGGTCGAAGCAATAACGATACCAGTAAAGAGCGTTTTTAATTTAAATTTGACCGTTTTTTGGGTATTTGTGTTAAGTTTTGGGCTTTGGTGTGTTCTGACGCATATAGTAAAATTTAATGGCGAACATTTTTGTAGAACATTTCATCCCCGCCCTCCCCCTTCTAAGGGGTGTTTTTTACGATTTGTTAAAATGGGGCCAAAAATTACAGTTATATGGGGGAGCTAGAGGGTCCATATGTTCCACAAAAATATTGGCCTTAATATTTTCTATAAAGTTGCTGAACATACACTATACCACAAAAATATATTTTTGTTCCATAATAGTGAAATACTAACATTTGTGCGTTACAATGTGGTTTTTTGAGCTATTAAGGGTGCCCAGACATGTTCAGATTGTATTGATATGTTCACAAAAGTTGTTCAGATTTACGTTGGCTACAAATTTGCCAAGCATTGCTGCTAAAAATTACGAGTCCCTGGAAGTTATGCTGAAAAAAGTGAACAAAAATATTTTTTTCCTTCACTTTTTCAAAAAAGAAATACCAGAAAAAAATTTTTCTCGCAAAAAATTTTAAAAAACTTTGTTCAACATGTTCTTAGCTACATTATTGCCAAATATACTTAAGCGGTATCACCAAGTCTGAATCAGTTGTTGGACAAAAACCGATTACACCTTTTTCGAGGGGCCCACTGATTTTCAGAAACATTGGAGGCCCATAAAAAAAAATTGGTCTCCAATTTCGCCAAACCGAGTATAGGGTTATACTACACTTTGATAGTAGAATCGAACCTATACTGTACAGTCCGTGTATTTTTTTGCACTGTTGCACAGTGTAATGTATATATTGATCCATAGATTTTCAATTAGGCACTGTTTTCGGCATTAGGATGCTAGCTTGCAAAAAATGGAACAAACATAAAATTTTGCAATTTCTTTTATTTTGTATGGTTTTTTACGTGCCATTTTTTTCAAAAACAATGTTTTTGAAAAAAATCGATTTTTTCTTATTGTTTTAACGTCAGTTACTAAACTTCAGTTTAAAGCGATGTTTTCAGCATTTTTAGCCCTCAAAATTTCCTTTAATTTAAATGGTATCTAGGCTTTATCGAGCTTTTACTTCAAAAAATATTGTTCAAATACTAAAGGTAACTTCTATGAAAATTGGAAATCTAGAAAAAAAAATTTCAAAAAAAAAATTTTTGAAAAAATATTACCATAAAAAAAATTATTTTTGGTTTTATAAAATAGTATGCCTCCAAAAAAAAGTTATTAGGTCCCGGACACAAAAAAAAATTGTTGCAAAGTGTTATTTTCGAAAACCAGTAAGGAAAAGCAGAAAGTCGGGCGGGGCCGACTATATAATACCCTACACCTCCCTAACAATGCGATAAAAGTCATTGCGATAATAATTTGGAATAATTGGTAAGTAGGCAGGAACATATTATCTAATTCTGAGTCTATAATCGCTAAATTAAGCAATATTCGTTCCTAAATTGAGAAACATCTTTCCGGTAAATATTAATGATCGCAAGTAAAGTACAACTTCTATAGCGCTTTGATACCAAATCAGGAGGAACATATATATGGAGGTTATATATAAATCTGAACCGATTTTCCCTGAATACTCATTCATGTAAAAAGACCTCTTTCTGTAGAATTTCGTACTGATCGGAATAAAATACTGTTCCTACAGCATTTACATGTCAAATCGGGGGTAACATATATATGGGGGCTATATCTAAATCTGTACCGATTTTCTCCGAATTTAGCAGTATTCCTTCATGTAATAAGAAAACTCTTTTTGCCGAATTTTGCACTGATCGGATATAAAATACAGTTTCTACAGCGCTTACATGTCAAATCGGGGGTTGCATATATATGGGGGCTATATCCAAATCTGAACCGATTTTCTCCGAATTTAGCAGTATTCCTTCATGTAATAAAATACCTCTTTTTGTTGAATTTCGCACTGATCGGATATAAAATAACATTTTTACAGCACTTACATGTCAAATCGGGGGTAACGTATATATAGGGGCTATATCTAAATCCCAACCGATTTCCCTCAAATTTGGCAGTCTTAATTCATGTAATAAGAAACCTCTTTCTGCCGAATTTCGTACTGATCGGATTAAAAATAAACATTTTACAGCGCTTACATGTAAAATCGGGGGTAACATATATATGGGGGCTATATCTAAATCTGAACCGATTTTCTCCGAATTTAGCAGTATTCCTTCATGTAATAAGAAACCTCTCTCTGCCGAATTTCACCCTGATCGGTTATAAAATAATTTTTTTACGGCGCTTACATGTGAAATCGGGGGTAACGTATATATGGGGGCTATATCTAAATCTGAACCGATTTCTTCCAAATTTAACAGTGTTCATTAATATAATATGAGACCTCTTTCTGCTGAATTTCATACTGATCGGATATAAAATACAGTTTTTACAGCGTTTACATGTCAAATCGGGGCTAACATATATATGGGGGCTATATCCAAATCTGAACCGATTTTAACCAAATTAAATAGGGATCGTCCTTGGGCAAAAAAAAAAGATATTTGTAAAGTTTCGTCAACATCGGGCCATAATTGCGACCTGTACTTTGATTACAAGAATACATCTACAGACGGACAGACAGACGGACATAGCTAAATCGACTCAGAAAATGATTACAAGTCGATCGGTATAATAAACATCTCTTCTATCTATCTCTTCTCCTTTTGGGTGTTACAAACAAATGCCCAAAGTCATAATACCCTGTACCACAGTGTGGTGTAGGGTATACAAATTTCCATAATGTCAGAAACAATTTTTAGTTTTTCAATTTCGACTACAGAATAGCGCCTACACACACGTATACATGAAATACTGAGCAATCACCGCTGTTTTTTACACCATACTTGAATTTTCCTCTGTTATTGTTACTAAGAATAAATGTAAAATATTTAAAAAAAAAAATAATTTTTGTATTTTGTATTACTTACATCATTACCACAATTTAATTTTAATACAATGCTAATCGCTGCAGAGAAACCGCAGCCTTCTTCTTATAACATTTCTCAAAAACTGATTATTCAAACATAAACAAACAACAGATTATCTATTCATCTTTATAGACTCAAACGTTACCAAAAAACCCTGCTGCTCAGAGAAGGAAAGAGAGAATATATTTTACTGTGAGAGCGGGAGTGTATAATTATCTCACATAAAGAGTCAATTGAAGAAGTATTCATCAAATCATAAAATTTACTTACAGATCTGACTCTTTTTTAATGTCAGTACAGCCTTAATTTTATACCTCGAATTGTCATAGTTTAGGTTAGGTTGAATAGAGGAGAATTGTCATACTGATAACTACTGCCGATCCAGCTTTAAATCTTTTACTTGTGAACATCATTATTTTAATGTACAAAATCCTTAAAAGTATTGAAATATTACTTCTAATAATGAAGCTTTTACAAAAATAATTATTTTTTCTTTAATTTAAAGATGTAAATTTTTTTAAATCAAATACTAATAACTTTATATCAATGAAAAATTCTGTGTAAAAACAGGTAAATTGTCGTTATTTTAATTAAAATTGTTCTTGAATTTATGTATCCTTCGTCTTTAATTTTTTTACTATATTTTTTTTAGTGTAGCTCGAGATAGAAAAAAATATTACCTTTCCAGTATTATCGTGAGCACCAACCAGACAGACGGACGGACGGACGGACATTGCTCAAATGACTTAAAATGCCATACTTGGATCTGGGCTCACGCCTTTGATGTATTACATTTTTTTCTTAGAAAACTGTATACGTATACCCTCCCTCCCCCACTAAAGTGAGGATATAAGTAAATATTACTTGTATCTAATTATAAAAAAAATCATATTGTTATCACCTAAATGACCATCCAATTTGGTAATTTAGATATTAAGTCAATCTATTTTTGGATAAAAAACCATTCTATTGGCATAAAGTGATCTGTATTCCACCATTCTGTAGGGTGAGATCGAGCAAATGTTCGTTAACTTTAAAAGTTTTCAAAGTTGTCACATTTGTTTGCAATTAATTTTGGTTGGCTGTGATTTGAATTCGAAATCGACACATCGGAACAACTCAGCGACTCAACGACTCAATAAGCAAATTTAAAAACGATTTCCAATAATAAATCTTAGTTTTATCTAGATTGATTTGGATGGAATATTACAAAGTAAGGTAGACGATGGAGGTGAGGAGTATTGGGTTATAAAACCAAATGGAATTTGTGAACCGTTTTTTTCTATTTTTGAATAAAAACGAATAATTTGGCATATTTCCGACATCTTTTAATTTGTTGCAGAGAAAAAAAAACTGCAAACATATCTACATTGTCTGCCTCATATGCATACATATTTTTTTTGTCTCTTCTAATGGAAGTCAAGTTAATATCCATCCACTTGTCTGTCTAACCATTGAGTGTGAAATAAAAATAATTTGCAAAAAAAAAATAACAAAATAAATTACAAAAAATAACAAAATTAAATTGAATATGATGCATTACTTTCAAGTTTCATTAGCCAGTCAATTGTGACTTAGTGTCTGACAGACGGATGGACGGACAGACGGACGGACGGACTACTTGACTACTTGTTTTACAATTACTTGTAGTTATTCGCTGATCCAACCAACGTGATTTGCTGTGCACAAAAAAAAAATATTGTATTTATATGAGAATAATTAAATGATTTTTTTTTCATAAAAAAAAAAACAAAAACAAAACCCATTATGTAGAACAGCAGTGCTCGTATTCGATACTTGCCTTATAAATCAAAACGGGTTAAATGAGCTTTGAGTAGTAATGCAATTTGTTAGCATAAATAAGGAACTGATTCGCAATAAGCACTCGAATTAAATAAATAAATAGATATAAATACACTGGAGAAAATTTAAAAAAAAATGTTGAGAGGAAGATTCGATTTTCATAATTGAGATATTTAAAAAAGAAAAGTTTTAAAATTTTTCTGGTAAATAAAATTGGAATTGAAATAGCTGTGCAAAATACTAAACGGGCATAAATCTTTAAATAAGCGTCCTGGAGCGACAAGGACAAACATTTGTAGAAAATTTCAGTAAAAAAATTAAATTAAATTAAAATTTCTTTCTAAAAACTTTAATGGCTCATATCTCTTTAAATAATCGCTTTATAGCGAAAAGGAAGACAATTTATTTTTATCAAAACTATGAAATTCATTTCCAAAACTTTTCGATTTTTTGGTCAAAAATGTTAAATTTCTTCCCAAAACGTTAAATGGTCATAACTCCTTACATAAGCATAATATAGCAATAAATACATTTATTAATGGTGATTTCGATTCTGAAAAAAATGTTGCCCCGTCGACGTGAAATTCTGAAAAATATTTGCACTTTTTAGGTGGAACTGATGTAGTCCCTCGAATTAAACTTATGGCGAATTCTTTTTTGCAAAAAAGTGCAACACTTACATTGCCCTTTTTCCGAAAACTGCACTATTATATCGCTTTTTTGAAATTTTGAAATTTTAGTGGTGCTAAATTCGAGTAACTTAATTACCAAATTTCAAAAAAGTATCACAAAAGTGCCGTTTTCGGAAAAAGGGCAATGTAAGTGTTGCACTTTTTTGCAGAAAAGAATTCGCCATTAGCTTCTACATCAAAATTCCATAATGTTGCATAGAAGTCCAGTTATCGGGAAAAGGGCAACGAAAATGTTGCACTTTTTTGCAGAAAAGAAATCACCATAAGATACTAAAAATTTCTTATTTTAGTACCATCGCTTCAGTGGAGGAGGTGAATATATATAATTTCCAACGGGGCAAAAGTGTTACACATCGAGTGACATAGGACCCTTAGTATGTTCGGCGGTAATCCATTTTAGGACATTTGAGCAATTTCCGACCCTCCGTTTCACATTAGGAGGAATTAAAAAAAAGAAAAATAATTCGGCCGTTTGTTATTCAGATAACCGATTGCAACAAAACTTGGCACAATTATAGAATAGGTACACTGTGCTAGTCCAAAAATGTAACAGAAAGGAGACCCTATGGATATACCTATTTCGGCCATGCTGAATACAGTGGCATTAGCCATTTTTCTATGTTAGCTCTTGTTTTCGCGATTGGGAAGTCAGAGAGGTTACATATCTCTTTGGTGATTTTTAAGTGGAAGACTTCGAAATATACCCTTCAGTAAAAAGATCGAAATAAAGAGAACATTTGGAGAATTACTTCTCTCAAAGCAGTCGTCCACGCTTCTCGCCCCTTACCCCTGAAAAAGTGCAATAAAATCTTGTCATATGTTAAAAATCATACTTATCGTCGACATTTGTATTACTAAATTAATTAAGCAGATTTCGTATTAGTACTCGTACATAATTTGTGTATTTTTCTGCTCATAGCAGGAAATATTTGTAAAAAAAATGTTTGGGCTCAAATTTTTGTAAATTATTATACCCTATACCACACTGTGGTACAGGGTATTATAAGTTTGTTTCAAGGCAGATGTTTGTAACACCTGAAAATAACACAGCTAGACCCACCTTAAAGTATACCGATCGACTCAGAATCACTAGCTGAGTCGATTCCGTCCGTCTGTCCATGTAAAGTTGTTCGTCGACTACAGGTCCCAATTTCACTCCGATCGTTCTTAAATTTTGCAGTTTAGAGTATTTCGCGGCTGTTAAGATCGCTATTGAATTTGGTTGAAATCGGTTCAGATTTAGATATAGCTCCCATATATATCTATTGTCCGATTTGGCCCTTTAGTCCTATAGAAGCTGTATTTTACATCCAATCGTTATTAAATTTAGAATTGCAGAGTTTCTTGATCCATGAACCAACATTGCCGAATTTGAAGAAAATCGGTTAAGATTTTGCTATAGCTCACATATATATGTTTCGTCCGATTTTGCTCTTTAGTCCTGAAGAAGCTGTATTTTACATCCAATCATTTAGAAATTTAGAATGGTAGAGTTTCTTGATCCATGAACCAACACTACCGAATTTGAAGAAAATCGGTTAAGATTTAGCTATAGCTCCCATATATATGTTTCATCCGATTTGGCTCTTTAGATCCAATCGTTTTTATACCCTACACCACACTGTGGTACAGGGTATTACTTAAGTATAAGTAGTCCCAAAAGTAAATTTATGTAAACAATTTATACATGAATTACAAAATTTATATATCAGAGTTATTCAATATTACGAGAGTGGTGTAGGGTATTATATAGTCGGCACCGCCCGACTTTAGCCTTTCCTTACTGGTTTTTTGGTTAGTGTCAATGGAAATTGCAAAGGTAACCAAAAAAAACCTGCTAAATTGTGAAACCTGTTAATTTTTCATAAATATATTAAGAGAAGACTCATAGTAATTTTTCGCGAGGAATATTTTTTTTCAAAGACACAAACTAAAAATGTCGACGGTTTGTATGACATTTGACTTATGGTAAGATTTGATTGCTCTTTTTTAGGGGTAAAGGGGTGAGAAGCGTGGTCGACTATTTTGAGAGAAATAATTCTCCAAAGGTTCCCTTTATTTCGTTCTTTGGAACCAAGCGTATATTCCGAAGCCTTCCACTTCAAAATCAGCTCCGAGATAACTAAGCTCAATGATTTCCTCGCAAATTTGTGGTCCAATATCGCGAAAACAAGAGCTAACCTAGAAAAACGGCTTTCACCACTGGATTCAGCAATGCCGGAATAGGTATATCCATAGGGTCTCATTTCTGTTATATTTTCAAAGTGTCCATTTCAAGCACAGTGGTATTAGTGAAGTTAAGTTTTTAAGTTGGTTCCCCTATGGTATACAGGGGAGGAGCTACAAGGCCTCAAAGTTGGCCACCAAGGGTGAACAAAATGCTATCTCGTCTATTTACCAAAATATCTATCAAATGAAAATTTAATTTTTAATTCTTTCACCGACCCTATCCCAATATTTTGTCAATATCAGAGCAGAATAAGCGCCGATTTCTTTCACATCAAATGTTCTGAATTGAAAACAAAATTTTTTTATACGAAAAAATACGGTGAAATTTTTAAAATTCGAAAATCATCGAAAAATTATCTTGACTGATGAGGCCCATTTCCACCTCGGTGGCTATGTCAACAAGCTAAATTTTCGCATGAAAAAAAAATTGATCCGATACATATAACTTATGAGACAAAAGTTTTGGCCATTTGAAGCTATATTTCCAAAAAATTTGATTCTTTGTATTTTTTTGGGAAAAATTTTCTCGAAAATGAGTTTTTGATGGCAAAATATTCACTAATTTGGCCGTCATCTGTCATACAAGTATAAATTGGGAAATTAAATTTTTTTCTGAAAATATTTTTTTTGTATTTCTGATCTGGCTATTCAAATTCACGCACTAGTTTGTGAATGAAAAAGTGGCTATGAACATAAAAAAATAAAAATATTTAAAAAATTTGTAGCTTAAAGCCGGGGGGGGGTTGTAATTTCCTAGAACGTATTGCAATTGATTATATATTTAATTTTCATTCTTTAAAGACTATCGCAACGGAAAGCTTATTCGTTTTACAACCGCTAGAACTGGTCGAGGAAAAATTGACGCGACCGTGCCGCAATTAAAATCCCTCTCTATCCATGTGGTAATATAAAATATAACGTTTGATGAAGAATACCTTGGCCTTCTGGTCACGACTACACTGACCACTGTCAGTCATTACTTTTAGCTCGTACATTTACGTTATTGCCACGCCCCTTTTGGTACCTCCCGAACAAAATGGCCAAAATAAAATATATGAAAAGTGTTTTTTTTTTGTTTAATTTCAATTACATTTGCATTTCATAAGTTATCCATTTTTTCATAAGTTATCCATCTTGATACCTTCATTCTAAACAATGCTAAGTCGCCTTAGAATGTTTTTAGGGACATTTAGTTTTTAAATTCTAAGTATTCCAAATTATATTCAGCCTAAATTTGGTGTTTATGCGTTAACACAATCAACAGTTTAGGTTTAGGTTAGGGTGGCCGTTTGTGGTTATTACAGCTCACATAGACCAATGTATGTAGGTCTCTAGTGTTACCACGGGATCAGTATGATAAACAAAACTATTAATAGCACGAACATCGGTACCTGAAAAATGTGTCCGACTTCCTATAAAGGCTGACCTCAATAAATCCAGAATCGTCTACTTAATGCGGGACAGTAACAAAGCAAATGCTCAATACTCTCCACTTCTTCTTCCTCACCACAGCTCCTGCAGAAGCAATACCCAACCTGCTAGCGTGTTCGCTGATGAGACAGTGTCCCGTCAGAACTGACACCAACGTTGGCAGTCTTTTCCTCCTAATTTTACCTTTTTAGGTCATATCTTGGCCAGACTTGTCTAGCTACCCTACAGGTGCCGCTTTCTGTCCATCTTTGATTTTGTTGTTTGGATATTGGCGCATCAAAATTCTTCGAGAATTTGTAATGTAATTTGTAAAATGTCCAGGCACCCATATGAGGGGTATACTCGTATTAAACTGTTCAGCCATCTCGTTAAGAGATCTGCGGCAGTCGAAGGCTGTTTGTGAATTTAGGGATGTGGCCTCTAGAGAATTGACAGCAGCCTTGCCGTCCGAGTAAATGACAACGCCAGTGTTGGTTACTATGTTGCGACTCAGCCACTTCGCGACTTCCCATATTGTCATTATTTCGGCTTGATAATCACTGCAGGTATCTGGTAGTCTGTGAGCTATATCCAAACTAAGTTCTTCACAGTGTACTCCGAAGCCAACCTTTTCATCAAGCTTCGAACCATTCGTATAGAAGTGGAAATGGTTTCTATTACCTGGTATTCTGCCAACCCATTCACCTGTGGCTGGAATCATAGTGATGTAATTTCTCTCGAAGGTGTACACAGTTGGTATATAGTCCACTCGGTCGGTTACCATAGCACTACACTTTGATATCCTCATGTGACCATAGTTCTTGTACCTCCACATTGATAGGCAGTTTAATCTTAGTGCCGCTCTCGGCAGTATATGGAGTAGGGCTTGTAGAGACTCAGTCGCTATAGTTCTTAAGGCTCCGCTGATGCTCAGGCAGGCGGTTCTCTGAACCTTTGATAGTAGGTTGGTGATGGTTAGTTTGTCAGTTGCCGTCCACCATACCACAATGCCGTATAACAGTATTGGACGAACTATTGCTACACGGGGCAAAATCGCCTTTTTTGATATGTTTGAATCGAAAGAAAATATATTTGGAACACAAATTTTTAAATATTATATATTTCTTAGCAAACAAATTTTATTTGAAAATCAATAAAATATATTTGGAACGCATATATTAATATATTACAACAAATTATATTTGCAAACTAAATTTCTCAAATAAAATATGTGTTCAAATACAAATAAAATTATTATTTAGGAATTTTTTCAAATATATTTTATTTAAAAAAGTATTTCCAAAACTTTTGCCGAGTTTTTCATATTTCAGTTTCAATTTTTCTTGGGTTTCGAATTGTACCTCCCAGTTATGATACCATATGCAGCATTACCTTCTGTTTTAAATCAATCATTTCAAATTTCGGAGTATTCCAAGCCATCATTAGCCTCTAAGTACTTCATATTGATCCAAGATTATATGATTTCAATTATTATTTTTTACGAACAATAACAATTTCTAAAAATTTAACTTTGAATTACTGAAAAATTTGACACAATTTATGTATTTTATGAATACTTAAATGCAAATAAATATTTGTTTCGGAAATAATGGTCCCAAATAAAAACATATTGGAATGTAAACAAATATTTGTTTAGAACAACATCTTCCCAAATACACAATTTTTGTGTGTACCAAATATTACATGCTTAGAGTCTACCCCAAACATATATATGTTGCAAGCCGAATATGTTTGGGACAATATACTACAGAAGCGATTTTTTTTCAGCGTGTATATATATCCAATGGACGATTTTAGGAGAGATGCCCCACCCCCTTTTTGCAGGAATATAAGCCGACGTTGGCCTTCCTTACACATTCCAATACGTTAAGTCTAAATAACAGTTTACTGTCTAGAATTTTGCACATTCAGAAAAGACAAGATCTCTTCCATTTATCCGACGAGGAGAGTCCACATGTGGGGCCTTATTCATCCTAGTAAAGAGAACCAATTCTGTCTTGTTTGGGTTAACGCCCCAACCGCTGCTTCTGGCCCATCTAGCCAACTTGTTCAGAGCCACCTGTAGGATGTCTCTGAGGACGTTTTCGAATTTGCCACTCACTGTGATTGCCACGTCGTCTGCATATGCCACGACCTTGCAGCCACAACGTTCTAGATCTAGCAGGATTTCATTCACCGCTAGGTTCCAAATTAGTGGAGACAGTACTCCTTCTTGTGGAGTCCTTCTGTTTACAAACCTTGTTAGAGTTGTGGACGCAAGACATGCTGTTATGCGTCTCCTGTTGAGCAGGCTTTGAATAAGTCTAATCAAACTAGAGTTAACTTTTAGATGTGACAGTGCCGCAATTACCGCATCTAAGTGAATGTTGTTGAAGGCCCCTTTTGTATGTCAAGAAATGCCACCATGGTGAATTCCTTGAAATGCAGGGACGATTCGATAGTGCTCACAAGTTCGTGCAGGGCCGATTCTGTAGACTTTCCCTTACTGTAAGCAGGTTGGTTCGCCGACATGAGTTTTGTACCAGGTTTTCCCTAATGAAATAATCTAACGACAGTTACTAAACTTGCGTTTCTACGTGAAGTTGATATTTACAGAATTTCTAGCCCTCCTTTAATGTAAATGGTATCTCGGCTTTATCGTACTTATACTTCAAAATATATGTTTCAAATACTAAAGGTACATTCCATAAAAATTGGAATTTAAGAAAAAAAAATAAAAAAAAATTGTTCTTTTGGTTTCATAAAATAGTATGCCTCAATCTATACAAAAAAAACAAGTTTTTAGGTCTCGGACACAAATAATTTTTTTTGGCATATTTTTATTTGCCTCAATCGTGACTTTAAATTTTGTTATCAGAAAGCATTTATGGAAAATGCACTTAGCCATATTATTCTGTAAGCAATTGATCTTGAGAATATATTACCTAAACTGATCAAGTCCATTTCGATAAATATTTTTTTAACGAAATTTTAATTCAAATTTTTACAAGTTAAACAAAATTTGTGTTATTTTGTACTAATTTTAGAAGATACCCTTTATTCATAATGTTACGATCCTATTATTCACTTAAATCGTGACTTTAAATTTCGATAACATCATTTATCGAAAATTGACTGGCCATCTAATCCTGTAAAAAAAATCCTATCGACCAAGTCAATTTCGATAAATATTTTTCATAGAAATTTCAATTCGATTTTTTACATGTTAATCGAAATTTTATTAATTTTTCGTTGCGATTTGTATACCCTCACTTTAGTGATACGAGGGTATATATAATTTGCCACGGGCCAAAAGTGTAACACATTGAAGGAGTGACATTAGACCCTAAGTGTGTTCGGCGGATATCCGTTTTAGGTCGTTTTAAGTCCAATGCGCAATGTCCGTCCGTCCGGCTGGCTGTCTGCCTGTCTGCTGGCTGGTGCGCACGATAACTCTCGAAAGGAGTAACCGATTTGGTATGTGGTAATATTTTTCTCTAACTCCGGCTAAGTTCGAAGATGGGCGATATTGGTCCCATTCCTTCTAGTACCTCCCCCACAAAGGGTTAATATTTAGTGAATTATTTATTATTTAATAACTTATATACAGGGGTACTTATTCGAATCCTCTGAAATTTTACACATAATATTAGTTTATTAGTCACCATCACCTTGGTACCTCCCACACAAATGGACCATTTTACATCAAAATTGAACTGCTTATAACTTTAAAAAAAAGTGCATACAAATACTTGAAATTACAGTATAATGTTTTTGTAGCACCTATAGTCCGGTAAGAATGGTCATAGAAGTTTCAATTGGACTTTTTACTTGTTTATCGAAATTTTTATTTGTTCTTTAACCTCTGAAACTATATGACCCGATTTTTCGTGTAACTCATGAGTTTACATTTCATTTTTTTTTTCATTTCATTTCATTTTTATTTTATTAATGTAATTTAAAGCCAGAAGGCCAATTAAAGGTAAATTACAAAATTCTTCAAAAATAATTAGTTAATGCTATAATTTGACTTAATGTTTGATGTTTAAAGTTTCTACTACAGTAACAAAAGATATCGAAAATGGAATTGGTCGGTTTAGGAAGTGCGATTTGCATAGAAAATATTTTTAATTAAAATTTTTATCGAAATTTCAATTCTAATTTATATTATTTAATTTTTTTCTAGTTCATAGTTTTCTATAAATTGCATGAAAACTCCCTAACCAGTATTTACCATGGAAATCAAAGCTTTAAATTTCGATAGTACGAATGTACTTGGTACCGACTTCGTACAATGTACTCTGCCTTTTTTTGGAAGAAGGAGCTTATCATCCCAAATTTTAAAGTTGAATAAACCTATCGATAACACAAATACGGATTTTATATCGAAGATCGGAACCAATTATTTGTCTAAATGGTAACTTTAAATGTTGATAACAACATTTATCGAAAATGCACTTGGCCGTAGTATCCTGCAAGCCAGTGATATCATACTACATAAACTGACCATGTCATTTTCGACAAATATTTTTTATCGAAATTTCAATTCGATAAATATTTTTTTATCGAAATTTGGATTCGATAAATATATTTATCGAAATTTCGATTAGAATATTTGTATGTATGTAATCGAAATTTTTTTTATTATTTTTTACTAATTTTAGAAGATACCTCTATAACCTGAAAGAAAACGATGTAATGATACGATCATATTATTCGCTTAAATTGTGACTTTTAATTTCGATAACAACAAGTTATCGAAAATTTACTGGCCGTATTATCCTGTTAGGAAATTATATCATGTATATATTGCATAAACCGACCAAGTACATTTCGATAAATATCGATATTTTACATAAAATCGAAATTTTTTATTAATTTTTCGTTACAAATTTGTAGATGATATCCTCATCCATAAACTCAATGAAAACGCTGTAGAGATATAATCCGATTTTCCGTGTAAATTGTGACCATAAAAATGCGATAACGAAATTTATCGAAAATTGACTGGTCATATTATTCTCTTCGTAAATGATATGGAGTATATATGTACAGTAGGGCTGGTCGATTTAAAAATCGCCCATTGCTCAGTGAAAATCGTATTCTAGGGATCAAAATAAGAAACTTTGCCGAAGAAACCATACCTCTAAAACGAATTCTGATGTCCCGGAAAAAATCCCACTTTGACCCATTTAGAGTGTTCTAATCGAGTCCAAATGTATGGAACCCCCAGGGGGTTCCAGGGGGTGTGCCACTGGCATGGGTGGGTCGGGCCTCCAAAGTTAGTGGTGGTCGGTCATACATTTGGACTCGATTGGAGCACTCTAAATGGGTCAAAGTGGGATTTTTCAAAATTTGCCCCTACCCAAAAGTTCGACCTAAATTCCGAGACATAGGAATTCGTTTTATAGGTATGGTTCCTTCGGCAAAGTTTCTTATTTTGATCCCTAGAATACGATCCTAGAATATGAATACGAATTACGACTTTTTTTCCTTCCCCACAAATCGACCCGGCCTAATGTACATACATAAACCGACAAATTCCTTTTTTTTTAAATATTTGTTATTGAAATTGTTATACGATTTTTAATATATTAATCGAAATTTTTGATAATTGTAAATTTTTCATCTGTAACTAGAATGAAAGCGATATAATGCTTTGTTTTTTGTACTGTAAATCGTCACTGCAAATTTCGATAACAAATTTTGATTCATAGATAGACTTGACCATCTTATCATCTCAGCATATGATATTGAGTTGAATTAATTGCAATAATAAAATTTTTTTATGGAAATGAAATACGAATTTGTATATGTTAATCGAATTTTATTTTTCATTTTTATACCCTCACTTTAGTGTGACGAGGGTATATATCATTTGCTACGGAAAAAAGTGTAACACATCGAAGGAGTGATCTAAGACCCTAAGTATGTTCGGAGGAAATCCGTTTTGGGTCATTTTAAGTCGAATGAGCAATGTCCGTCCGTCTGTCTGTCTGTCTGTCTGTCTGTCTGTCTGTCTGTCTGCCTGTCTGTCTGTCTGTGTGTCTGCTGGCTGGTGCGCACGATAACTCTCGAAAGGATTAACCGATTGACTTCAAATTTGGTATGTGGTAATATTTTGATCTATCTCCGGATGAGTTCGAAGATGGGCCATATTGGTCTACTCCTTCTTGTACCTCCCACACAAAGGGTTAAAATTTAGTGAAATATTGATTCTTTAATAACTTCTATACTACTTATTCGAATCTTTTGAAATTCTGCACATAATATTAGTATATTAGTCGCTATTAACTCGAGAAAAATGAGTGAAGTTGGCATGCCCCTTTTGGTACCTCCCACACAAATGGACCATTTTGCATCAAAATTTAACTGCTTATAACGTTAATACAAGTGCATAAAAATGCTTGAAATTTTCTACAGTATAATGTTTTAGTAGCGCCTATAGTCCGGTAAAAAATGGGCATCATTGTACAGTCCCTTTTGGTACCGCCCACACAAATGGCCCGTTTCGTACCAAAGTAAACGGCTTGTAACTTTAATACCAGTGCATACAAATACTTGAAATTTTGTACAGTGTAATGCTGTTATAGTGCCTATAGTCCTGTAAAAAGTGGGCGTTATCACCCCGCCCCTTTTGGTACCTCCCACACAAAATGACCAAATCATACCAAAATTACATAGCTCGTAACTTTAATATACCAGTGCACATAAACGCTTATAGTTCAGCACAATGCAATGTATTTAAGAATGTACTGTTTACCGAAAAATATGTGTATTTGGAAAACCCCTTCTGGTACCTCCCACACAAATTGACAGATTTATTGGTGTAATGTTATATATTACATTACTCACAAAGTGAGGGTATACCTTAGTCGGTTTACCCGACTGAAACTTTCTTACTTGTTCTTTACTGATTTATAGAATATTAGAAAGAAAACGCTGTAATGACATGATTAGATTTTCATGTAAATTGTTAAAGCTCTTTATCCGCCATTTCGACATACCGAGGGTATGCAGAATAAACTAAGCATTTCGATAAATACTTTTGTTTTTATCGAAATTCTATTTAAAATTTTAAAAGGTTTTTCGAAAATTTTAAAAGTTGTTTCTTCATTAATATGTAGAAGATGACGGCCTCAATAAAGAAATGAAATGATATGATCTGATTTATCAGGTAAATCATGACTTTAAAAGTCGATAACATAATTTATCGAAAATGGACTTGGTCAATCCTATATGCCTCCGTCATAATCACAACTCTTGATTTCTTATTCTTTAAATATCCTTGACAACCCCAACTGCTTCATTGTCAGGGTCGTTAAGCGGTTTTAGTGCCTACACCCCAAACACTTTGTCACTGCCGCGCCATTTAAGCGGCATTTAAAAATTCTCATAAAATCTAACGAAAATAAAAACTCTACCGTTATTTTTCCTAGTTTGGGAAGATTGATTTTTTTTAGTTCAGATTTTGCGTAGCATTTTCTGTTGTATGAATGTGCCGGTCTCTGTGGCGCATAAAAAATCACGGTCGGGCAAGTGAGAAGCGTGATTGTGACATAAAGCCGTAAGCGTATCGCGCCACCGAATGCGAAACGCTAAGCTCTAAGCGTGAGTTGATCCGGCCATATTCGGCAAAGACAACTAATTAATTATCCAAAGATCGTTAGAAATAAAAATACAATATATAAATGTCAACACACATAGGAATGCAATGGGGATGTCTGTCTGTCCGTCCGTTTATCTGTCTATCTGTCTGTCCGCCTGTCCGCCTGTGTGTCAGTATGTTTGGGTGTCTCGCTAGATAGTGCAACTTTGTATCGCGATTCGCGGTGTTAAGCACGCCGTGAAAAAGAGTGAATAGTCAGTCAGTCAGTGTCGTTATGTGAGTAAATCTGTTGCTATGTAAAATCAATTCATTTCCACGTTTTTTTTTAACTTATACTCGTAATATAATACATATATCTATTTTCATTTGAACATACCCGTAGATACGGGCACCGGCACCGGCACCCCATGTCCACTTCACTATGTGACACTTTAATTCGAAACATATGGGGGGAGACGTGCACAGTTTGAGGCGTTGTTTTGCTGCACCCTACATGGCATTATGACTTGCCGCGGTCGTTTGGAACAATGACAAGGAAGTGGTCTATCGCTGATATCCTGCATATCAAAAAAAAAAAAAAAAATGAAAAAAAGTCCATATCGATAAATAATTTTTTTATCGAAATTTCAACAAGAGTTTTTATGTGGTAGATGAAGACGTGTTCTCATAAAGCTTTCCTTAATTTATCAATAGGGAAATAATTTTATACAGTTTTTGGAAAATACAATTAGATTTGAATTTAATTTTCGATAGAAAATATCTATCGAAATTTAAGGCTAAAATTTATACAGTTTATCAGGTCATATAATAACAGTTCATTAAGACTTCCTTTTTTGTAGAGGATGACGCTATTAAAGACGCTATTTAAATCGTTTTTTTATTTAAAAACGATAACATGTGAATTACGTTATCGATGAAAAATATTTATCGAAATTTATCTGATCTCCATAATTTTTCAATAAAGAAAGATTTAAAAAAGTGGAAAGTAAAATAATGTTTTATTTTATTTTATTTTTCGTTAAAATATATAAATCGAAATTTAAGGCTGAATTTCACTTTCGATAAAAAAAATATTTATCGAAATTTAGAGCTATTATTTTAACAGTTAATCAGGTCATATAATAACGGTTCATTAAATTTTCCTTTATTTTGTAGATGATAGCGCCATTAAAGAAGTTATTTTTAAATTTTCGAGCAATTACGATAACATGAGAATTTAGTTATCAATAAAAAATATTTATCGAAATTTTTCTGACCCCTTCAATCTTCAATACAGAAAGATTTAAAAAAATGGAGAGTAAAATAAAGCATTGTTTTATATTTCGTTAAAATATATTTATCGATATTTAAGGCTGAATTTCATTTTAAATAAAAAATATTTATCGAAATTTAAGGCTATTATTTATACAGTTAATCAGGTCACATAATAACAGTTCATTAAGATTTCCTTTATTTTGTAGAGGATAACGCCTTTAAAGAAGCTATTTTTAAACTTTTTAGCAAATACGATAACATGTGAATTACATTATCGATAAAAATATCTATCGAAATTAATCTAACCTCCTTCAATCTTCAATAAAGAACCATTTTAAAAAAATGGAAATATATTCATCGAAATGTGTTGGTGTTATTTATTGTTGGTCTGTGCTTTTGTTATTCAGTCAGAATTTATTTTTGGTTTGAGACCATATGTTCCATTTACTTTCTGTCTATTCCAAAAAAGTAATAGAAACAAATACAAAAATTGGTGGAGAGTTTTAATTGCTTGGTAGAATTGACTGCAGTTTCGATAGACACCACTCTATCATCTTCAGAATTCAGTAGTGTATGTCTTTAACTTAAATCAGCTGAAATACTTATGGAAGCAGTAAACTGAATTTAAACAAATGTAGTTTTGTCAACGGCTAATGCCGACGTCATCGTACCTCATGTGTTTTTATGTGTTGTTGTTATTTATTGTTGGTCTGTGCTTTTGTTATTCAGTCAGAATTTATTTTTGGCTGAATTTCATTTTAGATAAAAAATATTTATCGAAATTTAAGGTTTTAGTTTATACAGTTAATCAGTTAATTTAGATTTCCATTATTTTGTAGAGGATAGCGCCATTAAAGAAGTTATTACTAAATCTTCTAGCAAATACGATAACATGTGAATTTAATTATCGATAAAAATATTTATCGGACCTCCCTAAATAAAGAATCGGTTTAAAAAAAAAACTGAAAGTAAAGGAAACCTTTATTTTATTTTTCAATAAAAAATATTTATCGAAATTTAAGTCTTTAACTTACACGATAAATCAGGTCATATAATTATAGCCCGATTACACGATAGAATTATTAAGATTTCCTTCACTTTATTGAGGAGAACGTCAAGCAAGCAAATGCAATAATCTGAATTTGATTTTCGCTAAAAAAATTTTTATCGAAATTTGTGTGACTTAATTGAAGGGAAGAATCAATTTTATAAAAATTTTTGAAATTTCAATAAAAATAATTTAAATTTTTTTTTCGAAAAAAAAAAATATTTATGGATATTCTATAATTTACACGGAAGATCTGCTCATATAATTACAGCTCATTAGAAGTCAGTAAACAATTTTTAAAATTTCCTCGGAAATGCGATAGCATTTGAATTTAATTTTTTTCCCATATTTATGACTGTAATATATGAAAAATTTCGACAACAAATATTTATCGAATATATCAATTAAACAATAATTAATAACAATTTTCTATATTGCCAAATTTAAGCTATTTTTGGCAAACATAGTCTTATATTCTTACACTGAAAAAAAAATGTCATAAAATTAAACAAATGCTCCAAAGATGTCATTAGCTTTTAAAATAAGTACATTTGGTACTTAAAATATAGATAATTTCAATAATATTAAGTAACTTACTTAATTTTAAGTAAATTTTCTTAATTTTAATTACAAAATGTACTTATTTTGAAGACTAAGGACGTCTTTGGAGCATTTCTTTAATTTTATGACAACTTTTTTTCAGTGTAATTATATCACTATAATGAAAATTCTTAAAATAATTCCAATGGATGGGCGGCTTTGAATATATTAGGGTTATTTTCGCAAAAAAAATTTACGAAAATTTCAAGGGGAAAAAATAAAAATCGATTTATATCAAAATAAGCAATTTTTTCTTTCTAAATCTTCTTTAGTGAAAGATAGAAAATTTTGTATAAAACAAGTAAGAAAGTTTCAGTCGGGTAAACCGACTAAGGTATACCCTCACTTTGTGAGTAATGTAATATATATCATTACACCAATAAATCTGTCAATTTGTGTGGGAGGTACCAGAAGGGGTTTTCAAAATGCACATATTTTTCGGTAAACAGTACATTCTTAAATACATTGCATTGTGCTGAACTATAAGCGTTTGTGTGCACTGGTATATTAAAGTTACGAGCTATGTAATTTTGGTATGATTTGGTCATTTTGTGTGGGAGGTACAAAAAGGGGCGGGGTGATAACGCCCACTTTTTACAGGACTATAGGCACTACAACAGCATTACACTGTACAAAATTTCAAGTATTTGTATGCACTGGTATTAAAGTTACAAGCCGTTTACTTTGGTACGAAACGGGCCATTTGTGTGGGCGGTACCAAAAGGGGCTGTACAATGATGCCCATTTTTTACCGGACTATAGGCGCTACAAAAACATTATACTGTAGAAAATTTCAAGCATTTTTATGCACTTGTATTAAAGTTATAAGCTGTTAAATTTTGATGCAAAATGGTCCATTTGTGTGGGAGGTACCAAAAGGGGCATGCCAACTTCACCCATTTTTCTCGAGTTAATAGCGACTAATATACTAATATTATGTGCAGAATTTCAAAAGATTCGAGTAAGTAGTATATAAGTTATTAAAGAATCAATATTTCACTAAATTTTAACCCTTTGTGTGGGAGGTACCAGAAGGAGTAGACCAATATGGCCCATCTTCGAACTCATCCGGAGATAGATCAAAATATTACCACATACCAAATTTGAAGTCAATCGGTTACTCCTTTCGAGAGTTATCGTGCGCACCAGCCAGCAGACAGACAGACAGACAGACAGACAGACAGACGGACGGACATTGCTCATTCGACTTAAAATGACCCAAAACGGATTTCCTCCGAACATACTTAGGGTCTTAGATCACTCCTTCGATGTGTTACACTTTTTTCCGTAGCAAATGATATATACCCTCGTCACACTAAAGTGAGGGTATAATTAAAAAAATCCAAAAATATTTTTTTTTTAAAGCTAGTATGCAGAGTTTATTACGGATGCACCAGCAATACACACGGCAAGTTCATATTTAAATAAAGAACCTCAAAATAAAAGAAAAAAATCCGGGTCGTGTTATCGATATATCTCTTACTTATTAAGTTATCGGACGTTAAAGATTAAAGTGCCTCAATGTGAAAATTTTCGATAAATAGGTACGAACCTTAGTTATCGAAATTGAAAAAATCAGTTTTTTTTTAATCTGTTATGCAGATTTTATTACGGATGCACCTGCAATACACACGGCAAGAGTATGATATTCGAGATTACATATTTGGATAAAGCATCTCAAAATAAGAAGAAAAATTCCGGGTCATGTTATCGATAACTCTCTTAGTTATAAAGTTATCGGACGTTAAAGATTGAAAAATGGAAAAAATTATTACATTTTTCGTAAAGTGACCTCAATGAGAAAATTTTCGATAAATACTCGTACCTTAGTTATCGAAATTGAAAAAATCGATTTTTTTTATTACTTTTTTACTATTTTCAACATTAAAATAATGATAAAAAAATCGAAACATTTTAAATCATTTTCGATAACTTTGGAGTTATCGAAATGTTCAAAACGAGGCAGCGCGGACTACAGAGTCCCTATGTGGGCACCCTACGGCCGGAATTAAAGACTTTCTTCTCTGGGGTATGTCTGATAACAATAGATGTTATCGATTGCTACGGCAGTTATCGATAGCTAGGAAAGTTAATGGATTTTTTCGATTTGTTCTTCTAAATTTCGACTTTAAACCGATTGGAATGAAGAAATCGAAACCGAAGGGTGCGTTACGAAATAGTTGCGTTTTAAAAAAAAGACGGATAAATATTTTTTAATGATTTTGCCTTTATTGAAATGCATCAAAATTCCGGATAATGGTGGAACACTACTTCTTTCAAATAGCTGCCGCGGCTGGGTTTGTAGTAGCCCATTCTGTGTCGACCCTATTTTTTAACACATTTTCGATTGTGTGGCCCTCTATGGTCGCAATTATTGCCTAGTGTGTTACTAGGGCATCTGTAATGAACTTTGCACAATTGTACTCGTGACACACTTTTAAACTACTTTTCTCGAAACACAAAAATAGCTCCTATCTGCAATTGTTTTCATTTTTTAGAAAAATATCTGTTCTTTCTTTTAAAAATACTAAAAAAGAAAAAATTAATTTCCTATACATTTTCAAAAAATTTCTCTAAATTGTGCTTCAAAATAATTTTTAAATCGTCAAAATTTTTTAAAAAATGATTGCTTTAAAATTTTTTTATAAGAAAAAATGCTGATGAAATAAAGGTTTTTAAAGGATTTCTTTCAAATATTTTTCTAAAAAGTTTATTTCAAAATTTTTTTATAAAAGTTATTTTTTTTTTTTTAAAAAATTTTTCAAATATGTTCATTAAATTTGTATTTAACATTTTTGGATAAACAATATTTTATCAAATATTTTTTGAAGTAAGAAAATTTCTGAAATAAAATTTTGGAACTTTTTGTTTGTTTTCAAAATTTATTTATTTACTTATTTGAATTATAATACAAAGTAAATTTATATCCTACGACCCACAACCCCCGAAATCATAGGCGAGAACGCTATCTACTCACCTACTGACAAAATTTTATGGGGATTTTAATTTAAAATATTGATAAAAATTCATTTTATAGTTTTGCGAAATTTTCAACTGCTCTTGAAAGGCTGAAACGATTTTTACAAAGTTCAAGTAGTTTGAAAGAGACATAACGGGACATTTATGGAATTGTTTTTTAATTTTAATTAAAAAAATGCTGCACCTTCGAGTAAATAAAGGGTTTTCCAACAAGAGGTGTTATTTTGGTATTCAAAGAAAAATGCAATTTTTTGAGATAAATGATCGGATGTTTATTTCATAATACAGAGGAAGGTATGCCGTTAATAATAAAAAACAACATCAGACAAATGGCCACCACTACCACGCTTACAGGACCATATCCTTTTCATGAAATTTTCCATAACCAAATCGCAAAGTGGCTGCCCTATCTCCTCAATAGCCTCACGAATTCTATCTTTGAAGTCTTGAATCGACGCTGGGCTGTTGGCGTAGACCTTATCTTTTACGTGGCCCCAAAGAAAGAAGTCGCAAGGTGTTAAATCACAAGATCTCGGTGGCCAATTGTGATCACCTCTTCAAGAGATAACACGGTCCGGAAACTTTTCCCGTAACAGAGCAATGGTTTCGTTGCTTGTGTGGCACGTAGCGCCGTCTCGTTGAAAGTAAACGTTGTCCAGATCAATACCATCCAACTCCGACCATAAAAAATCATTAATCATCTCTCGATAGCGCAATCCATTCACCGTAACTGTTGATCCAACCTAATTTTCGAAAAAGTAAGGTCCAATGACCCCGCCGGACCATAAACCGCACCAAACAGTCACACGTTGAGGATGGAGAGGCTTCTCAACAATAACTCTTGGGTTTTCCGAGCCCCAGATGCGACAATTTTGCTTGTTGTCGTAGCCACCGAGGTGGAAATGGGCCTCATCAGTCAAGATGAATTTTCGATGATTTTCGATTTTTCGAATTTTAATAATTTCAATGCGTTGTTGTTACACCACCCTGGGGTACAGGGTATTATAAGTTTGTTTCACGGCACATGTGTGTAACACCTGAAAATAACACAGCTAGACCCACCTTAAAGTATACCGATCGACTCAGAATCACTAGCTGAGTCGATTTAACGTTGTCGATTAAAGTTGTTCGTCGACTACAGGTCGCAATTTCACTCCGATCCTATATAAAGATCCCTATTGAATTAAAGATCCCTATTGGTTGAAATCGGTTCAGATTTAGTTATAGCTCCCATATATATCTTTCATCCGATTTGGCCCTTTAGTCTTATAGAAGCTGTATTTTACATCCTATCGTTTTGAAATTTAGAATGGTAGAGTTTCTTGATCCATGAACCAACATTGCCAAATTTGAAGAAAATCGGTTAAGATTTAGCTATAGCTCCCATAGATATGTTTCGTCCGATTTTTCTCTTTAGTCCTGTAGAAGCTGTATTTTACATCCAATCATTTTGAAATTTTGAATGGTAGAGTTTCTTGATCCATGAACCAACACTACCGAATTTGAAGAAAATCGGTTAAGATTTAGCTATAGCTCCCATATATATGTTTCGTCCGATTTGGCCCTTTAGTTCTATAGAAGCTGTATTTTACATCCAATCGTTTTGAAATTTAGAATGGTAGAGTTTCTTGATCCATGGACTAACATTGCCGAATTTGAAGAAAATCGGTTAAGATTTATCTATAGCTCCCATATATGTATATGTTTCATCCGATTTGGCTCTTTAGTCCTGTAGAAGCTGTATTTTACATCCAATCGTTTTTATACCCTACACCACACTGTGGTGCAGGGTATTATCTAAGTATAAAATGTCTCAAAAGTAAATTTATGTAAACAATATATACATGAATTACAAAATTTATATTTCAGAGTTATTCAATATTGCGAGAGTGGTGTAGGGTATTATATAGTCGGCCCCGCCCGACTTTAGCCTTTCCTTACTGGTTAGTAATGGCGTAGTTTCTACTTGTCAAATGTCAAAGAATAAAAAAACTTCAAAAGTGACAGCTACCGGGTGATTCAAAATAACACCTCTTGTTGGAAAACCCTGTATTTAGAATGTAGTTTAGAACACCATTTTGTAAACTAGTGTAATTTTAGACTAAATAATTAAGAGAGTTCCTTATTTCAATCGGATCGGTTGAAAATTGTTGACTTTAGAGTATCAATTAGTCAAATCGAATGGGACCTTTTTTTCAAAAAAATGACTGTATGTATGTGGGCCTAAAATTACCCATTTCTACTGGGAAGATCTGAAAAGCTTGAAAAATAACTTCTTCAAACTAGAAATGTTTTCAGGTGTAGTATAACACGACTTTCTTAATTTTCTAGGAAAAATAAAATATAAATTTATATATTGGTTAAAAATTGTAAATACCTCTTGTGTTCGTAATTGTGTGTTGTGGATCATCCTCTCTTTGTGCACTGCGAAAAATTGTATGCCCACTGGATTACAACTAGTATTCCAATATAGTCGAATCCATTTGTTGATATTATTTCATATTTCATAAATTATATTTTTTATTTTTTTTCAAGATTTCCTATGCAATTTTCTTTGGGTTTTGAACTATCAGCCACCCTTGACTGCAGCCTTCTCGTAAGTACTTACTTTACATTATTATAATTTTTTTTTAATTATGACCGACCCAATTAAACATTGAAATAGAACAATATTTTCAAAAAGCAAGTATACAAAATCCAATCTGCTGTACATACGTACATACTCGTTCATATCAACTCGATGGTGTAGGGTATCATTTGACTCCGCTTAACATGACTGGATTAGGAATACTGGTTTTTGTCGTTGTTGTTGCTGTTATTTTGTTTTTGGTGTTTCTAATTATTTTGATTTCTAATGACATTCAGTATTTTATTACATGTTTACAGTTACAATAACACTTAAAGTAGTTGTATTTATTATATATAAGTATAATATATATATAGTAGAGATACGAGATACGGATAGATTTACATTTACGATATATCATGATTTTGCTGTTGCATTTTTTGCTGATTTTTTTTGTATATATTTTTTTGTGTTTTAAATTCTATACATTTTTTATGTTATACATACAATACAATACAATATATATATGTATATATACGATATAGTTGGGAGGTTTGGGGGGGTTACTTTTTTGTCATAATAAAAAAAACGAATCCGTTGATTTGCTGGTCATCATCTGTGGAGGCCACAACAAATAATTTTCGCAGAAAAATATATCTTTAAGAAATTTTTTAGAAATGGAACAGAATTTTTAATATTAACTTATGAATTTTATTTTTCACTAAAAAGTTTATAAAAGCAAATTGCTAAATGGTAAAATAAGTCCTCGCTATCATTCATTTTTTTTTTAAAAAAAAAAAATTTCCATAGTTTTAAGGGGATTTGAAATTCTAAAAATTTAAGTTTTACTAAATTGTCATTTTTGAGTTTTACTAAATGTTTAATTACTCTTGAACGACTGAACCTATTTTTTCAAAGTTAACGTCGTTTAAAAGAGAACATAACGAACCATTTTTGTGTAACTTTCATTTTAAATTTATACAATTTTTTTCGAAAAAATTCTAAAACCCATTTGGGTTGCATTTTTTAACATTTAAAATCCCTCCGAAATTAAGAAAAAAAATTTATTTTATAATATAGCAACTATTTATAAACTTTTAAGTCAAAAAAAATTTATAGAAAAATATTAAAAATTCTAACCCAAATAAAAAATATTTGTAATTATTGTTGCTGAATATGAATTTTGCGTCACAGACAATAATCTTTAAAATAAGTAGAATATGTACTTAAACTTAAGACATGAGGGAAGAACAAAATGAATTTATAAGTAAATATTAAAAATTCTGACCCAAATAAAAAATATGTTTAGTATTGATGCTGAATATGAATTTTGAGTCAAAGAGAAAAATCTTTAAAATACGTAGAATATGTGCTTAAACTCAAGCCATGGGGGAATAAACTAAAGAATTTATAGGTAAATATTAAAAATTCTGACCCAAATAAAAAATATTTTTAGTATTGTTGCTGAAATTGAATTTCGAGGCAAAGACAATAATCTTTAAAATAAGTACAATATGTACATAACTTTTTATGAACTTTTGAGTCAAAAAAAATTTTATAGGAAAATATTACAAATTCTCACCCAAATAATTTTTTTTTAGTATTGTTGCTGAATGTGATTTTCGAGTGAAAAACAATAATCTTTTAAATAACTACAATATGTACTTAAACTTAAGACATTTGGGAATAAACTAAAGGAATTTATAGGTAAATATTAAAAAATCTGACCCAAATAAAAAATATTTTTAGTATTGTTACTGAATATTAATTTTGAGTCAAAGACAAAAATCTTTGAAACAAGTAGAATATGTACATAAACTTAAAACATGAGGGAATAAACTAAATGAATTTACAGGTAAATATTAAAAATTCTGACCCAAATAAAAAATATGTTTAGTATTGTTGCTGAATATGAATTTCGAGGCAAAGACAATAATCTTTAAAATAAGTACAATGTTTACTTAACTTTTTATAAACTGTTGAGTCAAAGATAATATTTATAGGTAAATATTAAAAATTTTGAACCAAATAATTTTTTTTAGTATTATTGCTGAATATGAATTTCGAGTCAAAGACAATAATCTTTAAAATAAGAACAATATGTAATAAAAAAGACATGAGGGAATAAACTAAAGGATTTTATAGGTAAATATTAAAAATGCTGACCCAAATAAAAAATATATTTTATATTGTAGCTGAATATGAATTTCGAGTCAAAGACAATAATTTTTAAAATAAGTACAATATGTCCTCAAACTTAGGACATGAAGGAATAAACTAAAGGAACAATAATTTGTCGTTTTTATATTTACTCATGTCTTGAGTTTAAGAATTTTTTTTCAATCATTTGACCAAAACTTTTTCGAGCCAAAGACAGCATTCTTTCAAGTAAGTACATTATGTTCCTAAATTTAAAACCTGAGAAAATTATTTTAAGAAAACTTACTTAAAAGGGGGATCGACGTTTTTAAGAAAGAAGATAATTTCTTTCGTTTGAGCTTAGATAACATAAACTATATTACATAAAAACTTGAACATAAGACGTATGTAGGTAATTAATCTGAAGAAAATTTACTTAAAATTAATAATTTGTCTCATATTTATTTCCCCATGTCTTAAGATTAAGTAGTTATTTAAAACATTTATAACAATAATTTCGATGAAAAAAAATCTTTGTGTTAAGTACAGGACGTTTAGTAAGTCCTGTACTTAACACAAAATATGAAAACATATTTTAAAGAAAATTTACTTGAAAGAAATTATCTCATAAATTAGATTGTAGTATAATACAAACTTATTTCAATTACTTAAAATTAGATAATATAACATAAACTTACGTTACATAGATACTAAAACTTAAGACATAAGAAATACAAATTAAGAACATTTACATAAAATTAATAATGTGTGTCAAATTTTCTTTTACTTCCTCATGTCTTAATTTTAAGTATCTTTTTTGAACTTTTATTGAAACGATTTCGAGCCAAAGACAATAGTGAGAAAACAATAATTTAAAAAAAATCTTCAAAGTAAGAACAATTAGTTCACAAAATTAAGATATTTTCTGTTATGTATTTCACCGCGCCTTAAATTCTAGTATGAAAAGAAATTATTTGAAAAATTGTTGAACATTAAGCACATAATCATAAATAACATAACATAAACTACGTTACCCCAATACTTGAAGTTTAGCCGAACTGAATAAAATGTACTTAAAATTAAGAATTATTCTTCTCTTCAATTCTTCGTGTGGTGCACTGGAAAAAGAGTCTTCATATTAAAAAAATTACATTGATTTGTCGTCAAAGACAATAAAACATTAAGATAAGAACATTTCATACTTAAACTAAAGAAAATGTACCTAATATTAATTATGTTATCTTAAATATAAGTACAAAATTTACTTATTTTAATGTTGTTGTTTTTGACGCCAAATCAATGCCAGCGTTTCTAAAATGTATGTTTAAATATTTTTTTAAGCTTTCATTTAAGTTACTATTCTTTCAAAGAGTTTGTACTGGAATTGTAAATAATTAATTCACAGATATTTCACTTAAAAAGAAGAAAAAATATTTACCTAAAATAAAGATTTTTTTTCATAGCATAAATTTAAGTATGGGAGGTACTTATTTTAAAGATTGTTATATTTAAACTTAAGATTAGAAGAAATATTTATTATTTTAAATTAAGAAAAAAACATCTTAAGCTTAAGAAAAAAAGTATTTTAAAGATTATTGTCTTTAAAAAAGGATAACAAATTATATAAAATTAAGTTATTTCTTTCGGTTTATTTCCTCATGTCTTTAATTTAAGAACTTATTTGTACTTATTTTAAAGAGAATTGTACTAAACAAAAAACGAGAACATAGTACAAAAAATTTAATTTAAGTAGAAATTGCGTTTATTTTTTCTGTGCATTTAGCCTTTGCCTTAAATTTCAGTGGATTTTTTCTCTTCACTTTAATGAGTTGCCATTCTCCCGGAAGATGTCGTGGATTATGTATAGAAGGTTTCCCATGTCCCATCTTGATTTTTTTTTTTGATAAAGTCCCCTTGATTTAATTTCTTCTCTTCTTCCTCTTGGTTTTTCTTTTGGTTTTGATAAGTTTGCATGATTTGCACATGTTGTCCCTATAGTTGTGATGTTTTTAACAATTACCATATGTACTATTTTGTTAGGTTTTTTTCTTCTTCTTCAGGTTCTCCATTTTTTTCTCAGTAATAATAGTATAAATAAAGCTGTTTGGTTTGTTGTTGATTTGTGATTTGTTTTCTGTTTTTGCTGTTGTGTTTGTTGTCATGGTTGTGAGATTTCCGCTATTTGTGTCCCTCGGACTTTTACAATGTACTCGCTTCCTTGTGCGGTATATTGTTGAGACCCACATCCGGATTGCGCCAATAGTAATTGGGTGGTCCTTGGCTAAAGCAATACTTCATGTCCAATGGTTCATCATTATTCACATAGTACATCAGATAGAAATTGCACATCTCATCGTTATTTGTGGCACTGAAAATAAAATAGATTTAATTAATTTTCCTGAATTTTTAGCAGTACGGAATGCTGTTAACAAATCTTGGATATATAGCATATCCTGACAATTTCGTACAATTTCGTACATTGTAAATATAAAAATTCTAGAAGACCTTCTTAAAGTCTGTTTTTCATAGAATACCTTCTAAAGGTCTTCAGTTTACATAAGACCTTCTAATGGTCTTCTGGTAATAGAATACGTTCTAAAGATCTTCTACTCAAAGAAAACCTACTAAAGTTATTTTCAATGAACTTTATAAAGTATTCATTCTATTCTCTTAATAGGAGACCTTCTAAAAGTTTTCTCTTCAAGCTCTAAAGGTCTTCTGTCCGTAAAAACCTTCTAAATGTCTTCTGTCCGTAGACACCTACTTAAGGTCTTTTTATCATGGGAAGACCTACTAAAGGTCTTCTTTTTACAGAAGAAATCCTAAATGAGTCATTTCTATACATATATGGATATCTACAAGTCATTTTTGTAAAACAACTTCTAAAGAGCTTCTGCTTATAGAAAATCTTCTAAACATCTGTTGTTTATAGAAAATCTTTTCGTATAATATCTTCTAAACGTTTTTTTTCCCATAGAATATCTTCTGAGGGTCCTATTCTCATAGAAAAAATAATTATGTTCTTTTCATTTGTTGCAGGACTTTTTCAGATATTTTAAGGCCTTCTTTTCATTGCAGATCTTTTAAATATCGTCTTTTTATAGACGATAGACGACGACCTAATGCAATTTTCTACACATCTTCTGTTCATAGATGACCTTGTGTTCATAGAAGAAGTTCTAAAGGTCTTGTGTGCATACAAGACCGTCCAGAGGTCTTTCATTCATTGGAGACCATTTAAAGGACACCTTTTATCGAAATTTTTTATAAATATTTAAAATTTTATAAATTTTTAAAAAAAATGTCTTAAAATATAAAATATCTATGAGATATAAATATAAACTTCTAAGACATTTTCTATAAATATAAAGGTTCTATGAAACTGTTTTATTGTCATAATAATAAAATATCTACAAAATTTTCTATAAATATAAAATTTCTAAGAAATAATTAATGTTTTTTGTTTTATTCGACATATTTTATTATCAATTTTTCTTAAAAAAACTAATAAATATAAAATTCTACGAAATGCCCATAATAGAAAATTTAAAAAATAAGAAATATATATATATAATGTACAAATACTAACAAATTTACTTTAAATCAAAAATTTCTAAGAAAATTTAAAAAACAAAGAAAAAAATGTTAAAATCTAAAAAACCCTAAAAGATGTTCTATAAATCAAAAAATATCAAGAACTTTTGTTCTGTAAAATTTAAAAAATTTCTAAAAAAATTTCCCTAAATAAACAATTTTCTATAAACAAAAAAATTCTATAAATAAAAAATTGCTAAGAAATTTTCGATAAATAAAACATTTCTAAAAAAAGCAATAAAATTTTCTATAAATTAAAAATTTCCATATATAAACAAATTTCTAAAAAATTTTCTTTAAATAAAAAATTTCTAAGAAATTTTCGATAAATAAATAATTTCTAAGAAATTTTCGATAAATTAAAAATTTTTAAGAAAATGTCTATACATATAAAAGTTCTAAGAAATATCTGTAATAAAAATTTAAGAAAATAAATAAAAAAAAATATAAATTAAAATATAGTAAGAAATTTTCATTAAATAACAAATTTCCAAAAAAATGTTTTTATGCAATTTAAAAAACATCTAAAAAACTTCATTTTAAAAAAATAAAAAATTTCTAAGAAATTTTCTATAAATAACAAATTTTCTATAAATAACAAATTTCTAAGAAATTTTCGATAAATAAAAAATTTCTAAGAAAGGCAATGAAATTTTCTATAAATAAAAAATTTCTAAGAAATGTTCTATAAATAAAAAATTTCTAAGAAATTTTCTATAAATAAAAAATTTCAAAGAAATTTTTGATAAATAAATAATTTCTAAGAAATATTCGATAAATAAGTTTTCTAAGAAATTTTCTAAAAAAAAAATTTTGATGAATAAAAAATGTGTAAGAAATTTTCGATGCATTAACAATTTTTAAGAAAATTTCTAAGAAATATCTATAATAAATAATTTAAGGAAATAAATAAAAAAATACTGAGAAATTTTCTTTAAATAACAAATTTCCAAAACAATTTAAAAAACATCTAAAAAACTATTTAAAAAAATAAAAGTTTTCTATATATAAAAAATTTTAATATAAAAAATTGTAAGTTTGTATAAATAAAAAAATTCTAAAAATTTTTTTATAAATAAAAATTTTCTATAAATAAGAAATTTTTGATAAATAAAAAATGTATAAGAAATTTTCGATAAATGTTTTAAATTCTAAAAATTTTTTTATAAATAAAAATTTTCTATAAATAAGAAATTTTCGATAAATAAAAAATGTATAAGAAATTTTCGATAAATGTATTAAATTCTAAGAAATTTTCAATAAATAAAAAATTTCCAAGAAATTTTTGATAAATAAAAAATTTCTAAGAAATTTTCGATAAAAAAAATTTCTTAGAAATATTCGATAAATAAAGAATTTCTTAAAAATTTTCGATAACTATAAAATTTCTAAGAAATTTTCGATAAATAAAAAATTTCTTTGAAATTTTCGATTAATATAAAACTTCTAAGAAATAAAACATTATTATAGGAAATTTTCGATAAATAAAAAATTCTAAAATATGTTCTGTAAATAAAAAATTCTATGAAATTCCCAAAAAATAATAAATTCTAAAAAGTTTGTGTTGAACCCGAACCCGAACCCAATTTGTTATATATCAAAAATGTCTAAGAAATTGTATTTTAATTTTTTTTTTATTTTATAAAATAATAAAAAATATCTGTATATAAAAAAATATCTATTAATAATAAAATAAATAAAAATATAAATTTTGCATAAATAAAAATTTTCTATAAATAAAAAATTTCTAAGAAATTTTATAGAAATAAAAAAATTTAAGAAATTTTCTAGAAATAACAAAATTTTAAGAAATGTTCGATAAATAAAAAATTTCTACGAAAGGCAAAGACATTTTCTATAAATAAAAAATTTCTAAGAAATTTTCTATAAATAAAAAATTTCTAAGAAATTTTCTATAAATAAAAAATTTCTAAGAAATTTTCTATAAATAACAAATTTCTAAGAAATTTTCTATAAATAAAAAATTTCTAAGAAATTTTCTATAAATAAAAAATTTCTAAGAAATTTTCGATAAATAAATAATTTCTAAGAAATTTTCGATAAATAAAAGATTTCTAAGAAATTTTCTATAAATAAAAATTTTTGATGTATACAAAATGTGTAAGAAATTTTCGATACATTAAACATTTTTAAGAAAATTTCTAAAAATATCTATAATAAACAATTTAAGGAAATAAAAACAATACTAAGAAATTTTCTTTAAATATCAAATTTCCCAAAAAAAAATTTGACGATTTAAAAACATCTAAAAAACATTATTTAAAAAAATTTCTATGAAAAAAATTTTTTAAAAAATACTAAGAAATTTTCTATAAATAAAAAATTGTAAAAATTTTTTTATAAATAAAAAATTTCAATAAATATAAAATTTTCGATAAATAAGAAATTTCTAAGAAATTTTCGATAAATGTTTTTAAAATCTAAGAAATTTTCAATAAATAAAATATTTCCAAGAAATTTTCGATAAATAAAAAATTTTTTAAAAATTTTCGATTAACAAAAAAATTCTACGAAATTTTCTATAAATTAAAAATTTTTAAGAAATTTTCTAGAAATAAAAAATGTCTGAAATTTTCGATAAATAAAAAATTTCTATGAAATTTTCTATAAATAAAAAATTTCTTCTAAATTTTCGATAAATAAAAAATTTCTTTAAAATTTTCGATAAATATAAAACTTCTAAGAAAATTTTCGATAAATATAAAATTTCTAAGAAATTTTCGAAAAATAAAAAATTTCTAAGAAATTTTCGATAAATTAAAAATTTCTAAGAAATTTTCGATAAATAAAAAATTTCTAAGAAATTTTCTATAAATAAAAATTTCCTAGAATATTAACAAAATTTTCGATTAATAAAAAATTAAAGAAATAAATAAAAAAAATTCTGTAAATAAAAAATAATAAGAAATTTTCTTTAATTACAAAATGTCAAAAAAAATTTCCAAAAAATTTGTTATAAAATTTTAAAAAATATCAGAAAAAATTTTAATTTAAAAAAATAATTTAAAATAAATTCTAAAAAAATATTCAAGAAATTTTCTATAAATCGCGACAATGTTTGTTCATAGAAAACATTTTAATTAAGAATCTTCTACAGGTATTCCTTCCAAGTACGATTTTCTAAAGGTCTTATATTTACACAAGAATTACTAAATATCTGTCAATCTACTTTGGACCGTTCAGTATTCAATTTCATTTATATTTCTGCGACCACGTCAATGAATATGTTTTGAAGACCGCATAAGTTTCTAGTTCTGAGATCACTTTTTAGTCTGACTACGTCTTCAAAATCAAATTATAATAATTTGATTAAACTGTTGATTTGCTAGTAAATTAAATACAATAATGCTTATCAATGCATTATACAAGCAACTATTGTAATATTATTCATAGTCATAAGATGAATTTCCCAGAATGTACAATGTACATACATATATTCTGATTCATCTAAAATTGTTTTTCATCATTCCTTCGCGACACTTGTTTATCATCCATTGCTTGCTATATTTAGGTTCAGATGCAATTTACAACAGATACTGATCAAATCTCTATATAAACTACATTTCACGCTTCGTATAAACCCAAAGTGACTTAGTTCTGAACTGATTACTTTTTATCTAGCCCAGAATAATAGATCTTGAAAGTGCCTAATTTTTTAAAATTACTAAATTCAGCAGTTGATCTGCACATGCCTTTAGATTGTTTAAGGTTTCAAAGCATTCCTTCCACACTTACCCAATTTCCGTTATCCTCTTGCGATGACTTTCCATGGTACATCTCGCCGCTATGAAATCGCCCTTAACAATTGGTTCGCTATTCTCGACGGGATAAAACATTTGAGGTGTCAAAGGGTCTCGTTTCCCCAGCAAAGTCCACTGATTCAAGCCATGATCATCGGAACGCACTCGGTAACCCGCAACAACTTTGCCCAAACTGTGCGTGTGAGTTCGATAGGCAATCGGATATATTGTTTTGTTCTCATTAATTTCACAAGCCGTTTCCATGTGTTCGACAGCCATGGGAGGTATCATGCCGGCGGTACCCATCAATAAAACGCCAGCCAATTTGTTCATACTGAAATAAGTAACATGATTTGATTATAAATATTCTGGAGAAAAAAAAGATCCATCTCTAACTCACGGTTTCTCTGTGTATCTTATGAAAACTCCCGAATCATCAGTGCTGCCATCTGTGGGGGATTATTTGAAAAGCATTAATTTGGTTTTTAAGTTAGTTTTTTCATTTATTTATTATACCTTTAAACTTTGTTATAGTGGCATAATGCACCTGCAGCACAATATATTTAATTGGCGAATCACTGCCCACCTTGAAGCCCACACCTTCGGGTAATTCCAATTTGGGAGCATCTCTAGCCCAGGCATATAAAATCTAAAAATGCATCATTTTAGTTTAGTATTTATTTTTTACTTGAAAAAATTGGAGGAGCTATACCTGCGAATGTGATTGGACCCCACAGGGACTTGCTGTTTCCTCGTTAGACTTTTTAGCCATTTCACCGCAATTCCTGAAATATTTATCAAGTTGGTATTAATAAAAAACTTACGTAGAGCCTTTCACGAACTTCGAAAGGTAAGGGATGACCTTTTGTTAAAAAAGAGGATTTGTTTTCAAAGAAGACATAATAAATGTATTCTTATTGTATAAGACTTTCTAAAAGTCTTCTTTTCTAAGCTGACTTTATATAGGGTGATCCAAGTAGAGATACTTTTTTCAATAGCCTTTTTTGACAGATCACGTGTGAGCCGTGTCATGCTGTCATGTTATTTTTGTTAAATATTGTTTGGCATTTCATCATGGAAAGACTTACGCCTGAACAACGTCTCAGATGGTCCATCCGTTGAGTCCAATTTTCGATGACTCGATTATGTTGACCATAAGTTGAGCGAAGTGCACGAGACACATTCCTCACAGAACGTGAATTTTCGTAATAAAGTTGAACGATTTGTAAACGTTGTTCAGGCGTAAGTCTTTCCATGATGAAATGCCAAACAATACTTAACAAAAATAACATGACAGCATGATACGACTCACACGTGATCTGTCAAAAAAGGCTATTGAAAAAAGTATCACTACTTGAATCACCCTATATAAGTAAATGTCTTCTTACAAGACACGCTAAACGTCTGTTTTACAACGAATACCTTCTGTTCTCAGAAGACATTCTAAAGTTGTTCTGTTCATATAAGACTGTCTTAAGACATTCTTTTCAAAGAAGACCTTCTAAAGGTCTTATGTTCATAGAAGACCTTCTAAAGGTCTTGTTTTCGTAAACTATGCCAAAAAGACCTTTTGTTCAAATGAGATCTTCTTAAGGTCTTTTGCTCATATAAAATCTTCTGTTCATAGACGGCCTTCTTAAGGGCTTCTGTAGAAGACCAGCTAAATGTCTTCTGTTCATATGAAATCTTCTAAATGCCTTCTGTTCATATAAAACCTTCTAAAGGTCTTCTGTTAATAGAAGTCTTACTAAAGCACATCTGTTAATATAAGACCTTCTAATGATCTTCTTTTCATAGAAGATCTTTTAAAGGTCTTCTCTTCATAGAAGATCTTTTAAAGGTCTTCTCTTCATAGAAAATTGTTTAAAGGTCTTCTGTTCATAGAATACCGTCTAAAGGTCTTCTGTTTATGCAGGACTGTTGATAGAAGACCTTCTGAAGGTATTCTGTTCATATAAGACCTTCTAAATCTCTTCCGTTCATATGAGTTCTTCTAAAGGTCTTCTGTTCATATAAAACCTTCTTAAGATCTTCTGTTCATAGAAGGCCTTCTAAAGGTCTTCTGTTCATAGAAGCCCTTCTAAAGGTCTTCTGTCCATATGAGACCTTCTAAAGGTCTTCTGTCCATACGAGTTCTCCTATTGGTCTTCTGTTCATATAAAACCTTCTACAGATCTTCTGTTAAAAGAAGTCTTACTAAAGATCTTATGTTCATATAAGACCTTTTAATGATCTTCTTTTCATAAAAGACCAGCTAATGGTCTTCTCTTCATACAAGATCTTTTAAAGGTCTTCTCTTCATAGAAAATCTTTTAAAGGTCTACTGTTCATAGAAGATTTTCTAAAGGTCTTCTGTTCATATAAAACCTTCTAAAGATCTTCTGTTAATAGAAGTCTTACTAAAGTACTTCTGTTCATATAAGACCTTCTAATGATCTTCTTTTCATAGAAGACCAGCTAAAGATCTTCTCTTTATACAAGATCTTTTAAAGGTCTTCACTTTATAGAAAATCTTTTAAAGGTCTTCTGTTCATAGAAGATCTTTTAAAGGTCTTCTGTTCATATAAAACCTTCTAAAGGTCTTATTTTCATAGAAGACCTTCTAAAGGCATTCTGTTCATAGAATGCCATCTAAACGTCTTCTGTTCATATAGGACATCTGTTCATAGAATACCTTATAAATGTCTTCAGTTGATAGAAGACCTTCTAAATGTATTCTGTTCATAGAACTCCTTCTAAATGTCTTCTGTTCATATCCAAAGGTCTTCTGTTCATAGTAGTCCTGTTTATAAAAGTTCTTCCAAAGGTCTTCTGTTCGTATAGGACATATGTTCATAGATGACCTTCTAAAGGTCTTCTGTCCATATGAGACCTTCTAAAGGTCTTCTGTCCATACGAGTTCTCCTATTGGTCTTCTGTTCATATAAAACCTTCTAAAGATATTCTGTTCATAGACGACTTTCTAAAGGTATTCAGTTCATAGAATACTCTCTAAAGGTACTCTGTTCATAGAAGACCTTCTAAAGGTGCTCTGTTCATAGAAGACCTTCTAAAGGTATTCTGTCCAGATAAGACCTTCTAAAGCTCTGCAGTTCATAGAATACCTTCAAAGATCTTCTTCTGATAGAAAACCTACTAAAGTTCTTCTTTTCATAGAACTTTTTAAAGGTCTTTTTTAAAAGTTTATAGGTCCTTAGTTTATAAAAAAAACCTTCTAAATGTCTTCTATTCATATGAGACCTTCTAAAGGTCTTCTTTCCATATGAGACCTTCTAGACCTTATAAAGGCATTCTGTTCATAGAATGCCTTCTAAAGGTCTTCTGTTCATATAGGACATATGTTCATAGAGTACCTTATAAATGTCTTCTGTTGATAGAAGACATTCTAAATGTATTCTGTTCATAGAACTCCTTCTAAATGTCTTTTGTTCATATCCAAAGGTCTTCTGTTCATAGTAGTCCTATTTATAAAAGTTCTTCGAAAGGTCTTCTGTTCGTATAGGACATATGTTCATAGATGACCTTCTAAAGGTCTTCTGTCCATATGAGACCTTCTAAAGGTCTTCTGTCCATACGAGTTCTCCTATTGGTCTTCTGTTCATATAAAACCTTCTAAAGATCTTCTGTTCATAGACGATTTTCTAAAGGTATTCAGTTCATAGAATACTCTCTAAAGGTACTCTGTTCATAGAACTCCTTCTAAAGGTATTCTGTCCATATAAGACCTTCTAAAGGTCTGCAGTTCATATAATACCTTCAAATACCTTCTGTTCATAGAATACCTTCAAAGATCTTCTTCTGATAGAAAACCTACTAAAGTTTTTCTTTTCATAGAACTTTGTAAAGGTCTTTTTTAAAAGTTTATAGGTCCTTAGTTTATAAAAAAAACCTTATAAATGTTTTCTATTCATATAAGACCTTCTAAAGGTCTTCTTTTCATATGAGACCTTCTAAAGATCTTATATTCATAATTATTCTTTTCACAGAAGACCTTCCAAAGGTCTTCTTCTCAGAAAATCTACTAAAGTTATTCTTTTCATAGAACATTCTAAATGTCTTTTTTTAAGTGTAAAATTCCTTTGTTCTTAGAAGAAATGTCTTCTTTTCAAGCTCTAAAGGTCTTCAGTTCATATAAAACCTTCTACTGGTCTTGCGTTCATAGAAGACCTTCTAAAAAAACCTACGAAACCTTTTTCTTTTAATATAAGTCATATTAAAAGTCTTCTTATCATGGAAGACCTACTAAAGGTCTTCTTTTTATAGAAGAAATCCTAAGTTAACCCATATTTTAGACGGCTATCTATAGATCTTATGTTTGTAGAACACCTTCCTATCTATATATGGAATATCTTCTAGGTATCTGTTGTCTATAAAAAATTTATTTCTTTTCGTATAATTTAAAAGTTTTTCCCCTTTTTAAATTTTTTTCCCATAGAATATCTTCTGAAGGTAAAATTACTAATGTTCCTTTCAATTTCTGCAGGGCCATTTCAGATCTTTTAAATGGATTACAATACGTTATAAAGGAGTTCTTATCATTGCAGATTTTTTAAAAGGTCGGCCCTTTATAGAAGACCTTCTAAAGGAACCCTTCATAGAACCCTTCTGATTATCTTCTGTTCATAAACGACCTTCTAAAGGTCTTCTTCTCAAGATCTAAAGGTCTTGTGTTCATAGAATACATTCAAGACAAGAACCTAGAATTTCTTTCTTTCATTGAAGACCATTTATAGTTCATAGAATACATTCAAGACAAGAACTTAGAATTTCTTTCTTTCATTAAAGACCATTTATAGGCCTGAAGACCATTTATAGGCCTCCTTTTAAAAAACCCTTCTAAAAGTTTTATGTTCATAGAATACCATTTAAAGGTATTTTTCTCATGGATAACCTACTTTAGTTATTTGCATAAAACTTCTTCAGTTCATTGAAGACCTCCTAAAGGTTTATTTTCATGGAAGAAGATAATCTAAATACTTCGTTTCAAGGTCTGATATCCATAGAGTACCTTCTAAGGGTCTTCTTCTCATAGAAATCCTACTATAGTTCTTCTTTTTATACCAGAATTCCTAAAGGATTTAACTTTATAGACGACTTCTAAAAAACCTACTTCTTCATTTCATGGATGTCATACGATCTTCTTATCACGGAAGTAGGTCTCCCTTTTGTAGAAGAAATCTTAAAAGGAAGTCTTCTTATAGACGGCTATCTATACGTCTTATTTCTTCACCCTCTAAAGGGCTTCTATTTATAGATCATTTTCTTCATCCTGTTTTTGATAGAAAAACTTTTTTTCATATAATACCTTCAAAAGGTTTTGTTCCCAACAGAATATCATCTAAAAGTCCTCTTCTCAAAGAAAACTGACTAATGTTCTTTTTTTCTTTTGTTACAGGGCCTTTGGTCCACTCTGCAGGTTTTCTTTTCATGTAACACCTCCTAAAAAGCTTCTGGTTATGGAAGATCATCTAAACGTAGTCCATTCATTGATCTTTCCGTAAAATACCTTCTAAGGGTAGCCTACTAAAGTCTTCTTTCTTCATAGACCTACTGAAGATCTTTTTTACATATATACGTCTATAATCATTGCAGATTTTTAGAAGATCTTCTCTAACATCTGTTTCAGGACACTTTTAAAGCACTTTTTCATAGAAGACCTACTGAAGATCTTCTTTGCATAAAGTGGTCAAAGATCACTGGAGATGTTTTGAAGATCTTCTCTAACATCTGTTTCCTGACATTTTTTAAAGACCTTTTCATAACAGTTCTTTTACATGACATCTTCTCATAAAACATCAGCCTTCTTTTCATAGCAGATCTTTTAAGGGACTTCGTTAAAAAGAACATCTTCTAAAGATATTCTTTTCATAATATAGATTCTTAATATTTTTTTAATATCAGATAATCCAAAAATAGTCTTATTATGAAATACCTTTGGAAAAAAGGTCTTCTTTCGAAAGATCTCCCCATTATCGGATGGATACTCACCACACTGTCTTACTCGATCCAGGTTCTCCACATCCATAAACTAGCATATGATGCGCCGTATTCATGGTAGCATTTGGTTCATAACCCACTGAGAGACAAATAAATTCCTTCCAATGATTAATATATGATTCCGAAATAAGTATATATATAACAATCAGACTTACCAATATAATAGCTTTTTGTATAGTCCACCTTTATTGGGGTGCAAAGGTACAATTCAGGCTGTAAAAAATTAAAAAAGAGGTTAAAAGTGGAAAACAGTCAAAATACAAGATCTTATTAGCTTTAAATGAAATCCAATTATTAAAATTCCTTTAAGGTAACCTTTCAGTCAACCCAAAGAATTTTAGTAGGGCCCCACAACCATTCCGGGGTTTTTTGTAATTTCTCAAAATGGAACATGATTATTTAAAGAATAACACATTCGAGGTATCATTCATTTCAATTAAACACTCGATTAGTATAACGCAATATTTCTACAGCCAAGTCAAGATAAGAGCTAGGAATTCCCACTGAAAGTCTAAACATATTCTGCAGACTTATGTGTTTAATTGTAAATGTATGTACATTAAGCCGCATCGAGTTATACAGAAATAGATTCTCATCAAAAAATTCAACGAAATCTTTCATTGAAAAGAAGGTCCTTTGGCAGTTCTTCTATGGGAAATTAAGCCTTACAAATATCTGCTATGGGAATTAAACTTTTCAAAGGTTATCTATGGGAAATACGATTGTTGGAGGGTTTTTTTGGAAAAAGATATTTAGTTTATATTTTATATGTAAAAATATCTTTACCATAAGAAATCTTTAGAGGTCGGCTACAGACTGTTCGAAGGCCTTCTAGAAAACTGTAGAAGATCTCATTTTGTAGGACGCTATAAGAGATAATTTATGAAAATTTGATATTTTGTTGTTATTTATTGTTGGTCTGAGCTTTTGTTATTCAGTCAGAATTTATTTTTGGTTTGAGACCATATTTTCCATTTACTTTCTGTCTATTCCAAGAAAGTAATAGAAACAAATGCAAAAATTGGTAGAGAGTTTTAATTGCTTGGTAGAATTGACTGCAGTTTCGATAGACACCACTCTATCATCTTCAGAATTCAGTAGCAATAGTGTATGTCTTTAACTTAAATCAGCTGAAATACTTATGGAAGCAGTAAATGAATTTAACAAGAACTGCTAACCAAACCCGTATTTCGCCGAACTAAGTCAACATACTAAAACTCTCATACCAATACATTTTTGTTTTTTGCTTGGGTTCGCATCGCGAATGTTCTTCAGTGCAAAGAAGTACATCCGAAGGTCTTAGACGCAAGAAGATCTTTTGAAGGAATAGCGCCTTAAGAAATGCTTCTTTGACAGGAAATGTTTTAGAAAGTATTTTGTGATGTGAAGACCTTCAACATTTCTTCTACAGATATTTAGGAGTTAATCCACGGAAATAATACATCTATAAAATTTTCCGTGAGAAGATTGTAGAAATATCTGTAGATGAAGTCATCTTTAGAAGGTTCCTATGAGTAGCAGACTGTTCGAAGGTCTTCTGATAAAACTAGAAGCTCTCATTTTTAGGACGCCGGTAGAAGATATTTTATGAAAAGGAAGGACCTCTATGGAACGAAGACATTTGGGGTATTTTATGGAAGGAAATGTTGTAGAAGATTTTTTGTGAAACCCATTGGTATATTTTCTAGTTAAAAATAATTTAGAAGATCTTCTCTGGGAAGAGAGAGGGTTAGAAGGTCTTCTATACAAAAATTGCCACTTTCTTACAAAGTCTTTCACTCAATGAAGATGTTAAGAAGGTCTTATGTGAAAAAAAAAATACCTTTATAAGTATTTTGTGAAAATAATGCCTTCAGAAGTTCTTCTGTGCAAAGAAGAACCTGAGAGAGTCTTAGAAGAAAGAAGATATTTTGAAGAAATAAAACCTTAATAAATGTTTCTTTGACAGGAAATGCCTTAGAAAGTATTTTGTGAAAAGAAGACCTTCAAAATGTCTTCTACAGATTCAGACAGAATACTCGTATATATCCTGAAGTTGTTCCATGGAAATAATACTTTTAGAAAATCACCGGTGAGAAAAATACCATTAAAAGGTATTCAGGGGATAGATGCTGTTTAAAAGGACTCCTCTGGATAGATTATCTTTAAAAAGTATTCTGTGGAAAAAAGGCCTTGCAATGGTCTGCAATAAAAATAAAGCCTATACAACTGTCTTCTCTGGAAAGAAGACCTTAAACAGGTCATCTATGAAAGAAATACCTCCAGAGGTTATTTTTTTGAATACATTTTGGAGGATATGTTTTGGATAGACGATTACATTCTATGGACGCTATATAAAAAATCTGATCGTCATGTAGGAGCATATTCAAAAAAAAAGCGGATATTTTATGAAGAAATTCCATAGCTTTGGAAATATTTTTCTTAGTATATTCTTCGTGTGATTCCCCATTAATTATTCCGATGAATAACGTTATCGCTTTACTAGGGAACAATGGCACCAACACCTCAATGAGATAGGAATTTTGTTATTGCCTGTACGAACACTTCCCATTAGTTTATACTTGAAGAATGTTGCATTTTTGATAAGAAAAGTTTGTACGCTTAAGAAATAATTGACAAACAATTGTAAAAAAACATTTTTTTAATTTTGGCAGAGGGTATACATCATCTATCACCGGCTAAGTTCACTCCTTCTGGTAACTTCCAACACAAACACTGGTAACTTGACAACACCCATTATGGTACCACCTACACAAAATGGCCAAATCATAACAAAATGTAATCAGGTGTGTTATGGAATCCGATTGTTGTGGAATCTGATTGTTGTGGAATCCGATTGTTGTCGGAATCGGAATTGAAATCGACAGCTTCATGCTCGAACCGGAATCGGTACCGGAATTTGGTGGTATAGAACCAGATTTATTTATTTTTGATGAGAAACAATCCGATCAGCCATCAGCTGGCAGATTTACAGTTTTCTTTTGATTTTTGTTTTAGCCGTTGAATGTTGAGACACAATATTACTGAACCATTAAATAAATATTTGACCATTTTGTGTATATAAAATTTTTGTGTATGAAATTTATGTAGAAAAACCAGATATAGTGAGGGGTTAAACAAATCGTGACAAAGTTCTGTTCGAGTCTCTTCGGAGGAAACTGTCTGATGCTCTAAAAGCCACTGGTCCGTTACATAAGAATGTAGATGGTTCGATGTTATAATTATTGTAAGAGCAAATCTGCGTTTGCGTTGCCATCCATTTTATAGGGGTAAACCATGCGCATTTGCAGAACTTTCAGTACGCAACTCAGAACAATTGGCACTGCAACACTTCTGTCAAGACGCTGGAATGATTTCCAACTGACCTTTGGTAAGAATCCTCTGCCAAGATTCATCGATTTCACCAATTCATATCGGAATTGCTTTTAAATTCCGATAAATGAGCAATTCCGACTTGGATACTGTAACAACCTCGAATATCTCATAACTCTAATACCTGTGAACCTTTCAGGCTGATCGGCGCATAGCAATTCCATCTTCTTGCCATAGAAGGGATACTAGTCGAATGGTTTGATAAACCTATGGGAGATTTAAGTGCCGCTGAAGTAGTGCTGTGATTGTGCCAAGTTCCGGTTGATGATGCTGATAAAGGAAAACCTTTAGTAAATCTAATAAAAATATTTTTAGAAGGATTTCTGTGGCAAAAAGACTACTAGAATGTTTTCTATTGAAATAATAGCCTTACACAGTACACCATTTTTCAGTTTATTTTTTTTTTTCGGATATTCTGTACGGTATACCAAGCAAAAAATATAGAAAAAGCGCAAAAAAATCCACCTTGAGCAAAAAAAAAAATCATATGGGCATTAAATTATTAATTGACCCAACTTGAATAAGCGAATAATGCAGAAGTTCTTAATTTTGGGGCTACGTTCTCGTCAAATTCTCAGAATTGAGTCCCAAAATCATGTGTTGTACTGTGTTATTAGGGTTTTTCTGGGAAAAATATCTTTTGAAGGTTTTTCATAAAACGGAAATTTTAAGAAAAACATACCGGCTATCGTAAGTCTTGAATAGAAAGACTTCACAAGTTCTTCTGTTGAAAGAAGATTCTTGAAAATTCTTTTATTGAAAGATGATGAAGAATAACGCCTTCAGAAAGGTTTGTGTGACAATGAGAATATTTTCTGAAAATAAGATCTTCTTAAGTTATTAACGAGTGGTTTTTTAAGAGCTTTCGTATTTGATTTAAAAAAAAACACATACAATTTAGAGAAATGTATGAAATCTTTATTTGAGTCGATAGAACGGTTTACACCGTTCTTTCGAACCGTTTCTCGTGCTGTACGGCATGTGACACCGTCTTGTTGAAACCACATGTCAGCCATGTGTAAACCACAGTAATCATCGCTCGGTACCGCTCGCTATTCACAGTTAGGTACCTTGTTCGTCGTTTTTGAAAAAGTATGGTCCAATGATACCTCTGCCCGCACTGTAAGTATGAGTGTTGGTTAGGGCGGGTCGATTTAAAAATCGCCCATTGCTCAGTGAAAATCGTATTCTAGGGATCAAAATAAGAAACTTTGCCGAAGGAACCATACCTCTAAAACGAATTCTGATGTCCCGGAAAAAATCCCACTTTGACCCATTTAGAGTGCTCCAATCGAGTCCAAATGTATGGAACCCCCAGGGGGTTCCAGGGGGTGTGCCACTGGCATGGTGGGTCGGGCCTCCAAAGTTAGTGGGGGTCGGTCATACATTTGGACTCGATTGGAGCACTCTAAATGGGTCAAAGTGGGATTTTTCAAAGAGGTATGGTTCCTTCGGCAAAGTTTCTTATTTTGATCCCTAGAATACGATTTTCACTGAGCAATGGGCGATTTTTAAATCGACCCGCCCTAACCAACACTCATACTTACAGTGCGGGCAGAGGTGTGGTATCATTGGATCATACTTTTTCAAAAACGACGAAGGCAGGTTTTTTTGCCTCCCCACAAATCGACCCGGCCTAGTGTTGGTGGTTTAATGTCCAATAATGTAAATTTGGTGCGAAATTTAGTCACAAGATTTCGAATAGCCGCCTCTGAAGGTTGCTCACACTGATCACATAAAATGGAAGAACTTAATCGAGCATGAGTTTTTATAATAAAATTCAATGTTAAATTATAGGCAAAAGTGAACATGTTACGGAAAAACAGCTGAGCTGCCAAAAACAGTGCTGCCAAAAAGAATGTTGCAAAACAAATCACTCTTCATTTTAGAAGGTTTCAACTTTTCACGACCGCCATCTATATGTCAGGTCGGCTAATTTTGGTACCGTCCTCGTAAGTAAAAAATGGGATTATTTGAATGTTTCTCAGCCACTTGGCGATTTCCCTTATTGCCATTATTATGACTTCATTGAGACTACAAGTATCTCTTAGTCTGTGACTAAGTTCTTTACAGTGTAATCCGAGGCCAACCTTATCATTGCGCCTTGAACCACTTGTATAGAAGTATATATGGGTGGATTCGACATTACGGGCCAATTTCGACATAATTTTTTTGGGCATTGCAGTTTTTTGCAGAATTCAATACTTTAGATAGATAGATTTAATACATTTAAGAATAGCTACTCTTTTATCAAAGGTACACGTCATTTTTTTAATTTTTAATCGAATTATATGAATATTTTAAAGATGTAGCCCCCCAGGGTAATGACGGGAGAGTATAATATCCGAGACCCCCCGATCTGATCTGACATATAGAGCAACTCAAAATAAGAAGAAAATATAAAGTGAATTTTATCGATATTTCACATAGTTATAGAGTTATTGGACATTATAGTTTTAAAAAACTAGATTTTGTCGATAACTTCGATAAAATGTATGTTAATTTTTCGTCTTATTTTAAAGTGCTTGATGCAAATATGGAATCAAATCGAGGTTTCAAGTTCTCTTGTTTGTCGTCATTCCCGTAGTGGCGTATTTTTGACAGGGGAATGCAAGTGACGCAATGTAGTTATCGAAAAAATTTATCGATTTTTTCTGTTTTTCTTTCATATATCAGTAACTAGGATAGTTCTTGAAAATTTGGTATTGATTTTTTACATATTACTGATGTCCTTTCACCAGAAAAATTAATGTGTTTTGACGTTTTTGCCCGATAACTCGATAACTAAGCATGTTATCGATAAAATGCTCGTTAATTTTTCTTCTTATTTTGAGGTGGTCTATCCAAATATGTCATCAGATCGAGGATCCTGGTGGTCGGTGGTATAGTTTCCTTGTTAACCGTCATTGACTACAAAAGTCTCTATAATTTCGGTTGAAATACTTGCATTCTTAAAATTTGCATGGATCGGAACTTGTTTTTCAAAATTAAGTTAAAAAGCACAAAAAAATTTATAAAAAGTATTTAACTTTAAAAATTGAAGCAGCACAATTGAAAGACCCATGGGAGTGTTAAAGCATATTTCGGAAGACAAAGCGCGACTTACATCATTTTATTAATATTGTTGGGGACAGCTATGGGAATGACATTTGACCACTTTGGTAGAAAATTTTTTCATAAACAATAATTAAAAAAAAAACATTTTAGTGACCGCAAATGAGCTATTAAGCTTTGTAATAAAGAAAATAGCAAAGTGGTATAAATTTTATTTTTCCCAATTTAAATACACAAAGACAGCAAATTATCCAGTAATGTCGAAATCACCCATGTCAAACCGAACGATTTTTCGAAAAAAAAAACGGAAATACGGAATTTTGCAAAGGAAGGTACGTTTGTAAGGTCGTGACTTGTACTGTTGAGTAAAAAAAAAGTTTTTAAATGCATCAGTTGCAAATGTAACATTATTTTGCATCCTACACATTAGGCCGGGTCGATTTGTGGGGAGGCAAAAGAAGTTGCCATTGCTTAGTGAACATCGTATTCTAGGGATCAAAGTAAGAAACTTTGCCGAAGGAACCATACCTCTAAAACGAATTCTGATGTCCCGGAATTTGGCTCGGCAAATTTTGAAAAATCCCACTTTGATCCATTTAGAGTGCTCCAATCGAGTCCAAATGTATGACCGATCCCCATTAACTTTGGAGGCCCGACCCACCCATGCCAGTGGCACATCCCCTGGAACCCCCTGGCACACCCCCTGGAACCCCATTTCGCTGATTTTGTCATGTAAAGTGCCAAAACTGCTGATTTTTTTGAAATGTTTGTATGGGGAACCCCCCAGGTGAGTTCCAGGGGTGTGCCACTGGCATGGGTGGATCGGCCCTCCAATGTTAGTGGGGGTCGGTCATACATTTGGACTCGATTGGCGCCCTCTAAATGGGTCAAAGTGGGATTTTTCAAAATGTCTCCCTACGGGTCAAAAGTGGGGACATCAGAATTCGTTTTAGAGGTATGGTTCCTCGAGCAAAGTTTCTTATTTTGATCCCTAGAATACGATTTTCACTGAGCAATGGGCGACTTTTAAATCGACCCGCCCTACTACACATCAATGACACCAGCCTAAAATTCTGAGAAAAATCTATAGTCTGTAGCCGCATTTGTCTTAAACTTATCCTATAAATTTCATGATGGTGTTCAGCCTCGTTCTTTTTAAGAACAATATTTACTAAAAAATTCCAATGATTTTCCTTTATAAACTATGGAAAATATTGAAATTACAAAATAGGCAGAATCATTTCAATAAAAAATAATTGCCATTTCTGACATTTTTAAGTAAAAATGCTATTACATAAGTAGAAACTGAAGAAAACACCAGATTTAAATTCACAGGATCAGCTCAGATTAGATAGGACTACTAGGGTTCTATAAGTCGATTTTCGATTAATCGATAAATCGACTTTTTGGTACAAAAAAGTCGAAATCGTAAGTCGACTTTTTTTCTGAAGTTAAAAATGAATAAAAGAGTTGTGGGTTAGAAAAAAAACTTTATTTAGGTGTATCAACACCAATATCAGACCAGTTTAATAGTTAAAAAAAGCGTAATTCTATGAATACACATTAATCGCATATGTCATAACTATATATAGTATTTTTCATAGTTATAAATAGTTGGCATAATTCTACAATAAAATAAAAAAGGACATAGCAAAATACATGGCAACGAATTAGCAGACGAATGTGCCAGGATAGGATCCAGGACTGCAAGAACACTTTGGCCATCCATTGATGTGACCCGTACCAAAGAACTTCTGTCCTTCAGGAAGAACACACTAAGCATCCTCACAGGAGTCATCAGGGCACTGCGTGATAGGCAATATGGCTGCACGCATAAAGCTTCTGTACGAACCCTTCTGTAGAAGCTGCTTGGATGAAGAAGAGGAGGAGTCAGCACAGCACTTGCTATGCTCATGCAAAGGACTGCAAGAGTACCGTTTGCCCTATTTAGGGCACAGGCTCTTCGAAAACCTAGACGACCTAGCTGATGCTCCGCTCAAATCCCTTCTCAAACTCATCAAAAAATGTCTCTGGTTCAGTAAAGCCACAAAGACTAATGAAAACACGAGTAACTAAACCTTCTCTCCCTCTTCCTAGCCCACCAACCTCTGATTTTCTTTTCTCTACTTCAATTCTGCTCACGGGAAACACAATGGACCGAATCGTCGGCTCCGAGTGAACTGTTGTATTCTGACGGTCGTCCCTTTCAACCTAACCTAAACGCCATGCAAATTATAGCTTAAGAGGAAAAATATATAATGATATATGCAAATATTGCCGAATTTTCACATATATCTATATAGGATGTGCTAGTCCATACGTTTAAGAAGAGCTCAAATTTGTATAAATCCACAAACGCGTTTTTAAAATATAACAAATGCAATATTCGCATCTCAGAAATTTCATAATAAATAAAATAAAAAAAGAATCGGGCTTAACACCGTCTTGAAATTTCCAGCATTTGTTTAGAATTTATAATTTTGTTTAGAATATATATAACTATATTTTTCACAGAATTATAAGTTGGTGTCATTGATATGTAAAATGTAAATTAAATATAAAATACATCGGATGCATTTAAAAATGTTAAGGACGCAAAAATGAATCCCTGCTACATAAAGGACAACTAACGACCTTTAAAATGATCCTTCATTTGTAAATATCCGTCCACGCGTTCCGAAAATACATAACTCGAAGCGTATGACTTTTGAGAACATTTCACAATTTTCTCAAATTTCAGATGCTAATAACATCTGAAAAAAAATTTTCTATTTTTTTTCGCCAACTATAAAATGTTTTATTTTGGGAAGAGAATATCGATTCTCAAATGCAAATTTATTTTTATTTTGAAATCGGTTTGATACACACAGAATACAGCTTGGTTGCCTCAACCGAATTATTTGCCAACCGAATTTTGGTAGTTCTGTCTACTATCATGCGATTCCATCAGGACAACCAATATTTTGGTTGTGGTATACTTCTGCCTTCATGTTGACAACAATCATATTTGGTTGCGCCAACTACGAAAATGGTGGCTTAAATTATCTGTTGTAGTTGCCACAACAAACTGTTTTAATAAATTGGTTGTTCTGACAATTTGTTCAGTCATTACTACCGACAAATAATTAAAAACAGTTTTCATTAATTTTTATTTTATTTATTGAATAAAAAACAAAACAATTCATAACAAAATTAAAAATCCCATATTACAAATTCATCACTATTATGAGATGTGGAAATATTTGGCACACATTTTAGTACACGAAAAAAACACAAAAGTTTTATGGGAATATCGCTTAACCCTGTGCTTTCAATTTCATGATTGTTGCTTTTATTTTTTATTTATGTAAAACATTTTGCACAACATATTCTGCTTTCCACACATTATTATTCACACGAGATTATTTTTGATTACCTATACCGTTCTTGAACAAAATGTTGAAGATTTTTTATGTCGATTAATTATACCCTCACTTTAGTGTGACGAGGGTATATATCATTTGCTACGGAAAAAAGTGTAACACGTCGAAGGAGTGACCTAAGACCCCAAGTATGTTCGGAGGAAATCCGTTTTGGGTCATTTTAAGTCGAATGAGCAATGTCCGTCCGTCCGTCTGTCTGTGTGTCTGCTGGCTGGTGCGCACGATAACTCTCGAAAGGAGTAACCGATTGACCTCAAATTTGGTATGTGGTAATATTTTTTTCTATCTTTTTCATCGAAGATGGACCATATTGGTCCACTCCTTCTAGTACCTCCCCCACAAAGGGTTAAAATGTTGTGAAATATTGATTCTTTAATAACTGCTATACTACTTATTCGAATCTTTTGAAATTCCACACATAGTATTAGCTTATTAGTCGTTATCAACTCGAGAAAAATGGGCGAAGTCGCCACGTCCCTTTTGGTACCTCCCACACAAATGCACCATTTTGCACCAAAAGTTAACAGCTTATAACATTAATAACAGTGTATAAAAATACTTGAAATTTTGTACAGTATTATGCTTTTATATTGCCTACAATCCAGGGAAAAATGGGTGTTGTTGTCACGCCCCTTTTGGTACCTCCCACACAAAGGTACCTTTTTGCACCAAAAGTTAACAGCTTATAACATTAAAACCAGTGTATAAAAATACTTGAAATTTTGTACAGTGTAATGTTTTTATAGTGTCTATAGCCCTGTGAAAAATGGGCGTTATTGCCACGCCCCTCTTTGTACCTCCCACACAAAATGCCCAAATCATACCACAATTTAATGTCTCATAACGTTTATACCAGAGCACATAAATGCTTATAAGTCGGCACAGTGCAATGAATTTAAAGTATCTAATGTTCAGCAAAAAAAAGGTGTATTTGAAAAACCCCTTCTGGTACCTCCCACACAAATTGACAGAATAATTCGAGTAATATTCAATATTACATTACTCACAAAGTGAGGGTATACCTTAGTCGGTTTACCCGACTGAAACTTTCTTACTTGTTTTATTTTTTGTTTGTCATGTATCAGCGAAAGAACAGCAACCAATCTTTCGGTTGTATTTCCCAAAATACATTTGGGAAATGATTGGGATAACCAATAAACGATTATTTATTAATATTTTTTCTGTTGTAGTAACCAATTATTCGTTGCATTAATAATCTTTGGTCTATTGATACACTTTCTGTTGTCATGAATAAAACATTGGTTGTCACAACCAAAAATCGATCATATGGTACTATAATGAAAATTTAAAATCGGTTACCACAACTAACCGAGTGTCAATGAAAAAAACAATCTTAATTCGATTGATACAACCATCGATTTAGTTGCAAGCATTTTCATTTGATCGTATCTATGTTATTATTGTTGTTTCAACTAATTATTTATAAATACAACCGACAGACGTTGTAGGCAATATACTTTTTGTTGCTAGTACTATTTTGTTATTGTTACAATCGAATTCCAACCAATTATTTTCCTGGGTGTATGGAATGAACGATATGTAGCTTTTATTTAAAATAAAATAAAATATTCTATACGACCTAATACATATTTGTAGAACACGTACACACGAGTACAATTGGAACTTATTTTTAAACTGAAATCAAGACGACGATCTCTGCTCGCGTTTTACTATGTGTAATGGAAAGTCAGTCAGGGTTGGAAAAGCGGCGGCGGGCCTTTTTCAAATGAGGAATATCAGTCAGTCCGTCACGCATATGAAATTCTAGTCAAGAGCAATTAGAGATTAGAAGCGTTGGTTTACAAAAGGAATTGGGCAATTGGTCTGTGCCAAGCCACTCACGACAAGTGTGCTTGTACAATATTGAGGAGGAGAAAAACAAACCGAAAAAAAAAACAGGGGAATACAAACAATACAATACAATACAAATTTAGCAAAATAACAAAACAGGTAATAGCTCTGTGAATGCCTTCGTCAATCACAGAAGGGTAGTGAGTGAGAGAGAGAGAGAAAGCAGGGAGTAGGAGGAGGTGAGCAATGATACCCCGCTGTTATTGTTGTCAGTATATAAATGTGTGTGTGTGTGTAGGAGTTTTAATACTTTAATTTTTTGTGGGTATAACAAACAATTGTTTATGAATAACAATTGGCTAAAATGACATTTATTCTGAATGCAGAGATAACTGGGCTATGGATACGGGTTTTTGTTGAAAACATACATATGAAAAACTGCCACCTGTTAAATTTTCTCTTTTGTCTGGCTGTGTGCGCTTTGAGAGGAGATGTGCAAAAAACATTGTATGATTTTACCATATTGCGCCTACATTTTCTTTGTGTTTTTTTTTTGGTGTGTGGGCTTTTTCTGGCTGGTGGGTGGTGAATTTTGTTTTTTTTTTGGGTGGGTGGGTTAAGGATTTCCCTGTCCCTTCTTACAGTTATTAAGAACTTCTTACCGTTTTTGGCCGAACATTTGGCATTAGGAATGGAAATCTCCCCACTTCGTGATTGTGCTGCTCCCTCATCTGTTCATTGTAGATGGAATTGAATTCATCCTCATCCAAGATACCATATGTTAGCCTGTGACACGTCGCAAACAAAACGGCCAGAATGGTTAACACTTGTAGCCTCTTTAGAGCCATCCCTGAGTGAAATGCCATCGTGACGACGGGTTTTGTGGCGTTTTGTATACTATGTATGGGGATTTATTTAAGTAACTTTTTTTTTGCTTTGAATTTTACTCTGCTTTTTGTTTGTTTTTAGTTAATTGCTCTAACACTTAACACTTTGTTGTTGGCTTATATATGTAGGTACATTAAAAATGGATTTTATTTTGTATTGTAAAAAACTTCCTAATAAACAAGAATTGACACTGCGGGGGATTTTCTTCGGTTTTTGTTGTGTGATTTGTTTTCCTTATTACTTTGTTGTGAGGTGTGTATTTGCGCGAGATGTTAAGAATTAACAAATTTACATCTAGAATTAAATAAAAAATATGTGTACTCGTCGTTTTATTGTTCTCTGGTTCTGGTTTCTGCTCTGACTACTACTACTCTCCATCAGTTGCCGTCGTCGTCGTAGTCAGTGGTTGTCGTTCGTAGTATTGTTTGTTGTGTTCTCAATAGGGAACTCTGAGCTGCCAAGCTAAATGTCAATTCAAAGCAAAAGATAACAGAGATGCTAAAAATCCAGCGAAACACAGCGGGAATTGAAACATTCACAACGTTGTTTCTCCGATGTAGTATTTCCCGTCTTTGGCCATACTTCAACGCAGCATTTAGACAGAAACAGTGTTGAATGGAAACACACTCTTGGCAAACACACAGGCCCACGCACATTGCCACTATATTATTCGGACTTGCGCTGAGACAGAGCGAGTGAGAGAGAGAGAAAGAGCGACCCGCATGAAGAGAGTATTGAAATGTTAAAGCTGGCCTACCACAACTCACAGCTGTCAGCCGCTGCCAACAAGACAGCAGCAATCAGCTGTTTTGGCTCTTTGCTGTTGCTGGCAGAAACAATGTATAGGAATTTATTATTTACATCCGTTTCCGTTACACTGACATTATGTACTACATTGTTGCATTTGTAACAGTGATACAATATGTATAATATGTTTGCCACAACGATTATAACACATTAAGGGTTGTACAAGATAGACAAAACCTAAAGAAGAACTATGAATGCTATTTAGTGGATGAGAATTGTGTTGGGATTACAACAAAAGGCATATTTGTGTAGCAGTTCGCGGCTAAAGGGGATAAAGAATACAATTTGTATTTGTATATTTTCCCCATATTCATTCGTTTAATTTAATTACGAGAATCTATACAATTAGATAATAAAGGGTGGGCCTTTTAAAATTTTAAATTTCAATCGGCTATAAGAGAAAAGTACTGAAATTTTTTTTAATATTTCTGGCTTTATTCGTTTAATTTAATTACGAGAATCTATACAATTAGATAATAAAGGGTGGGCCATTTAAAATTTTAAATTTCAATCGGCTATAAGAGAAAAGTACTGAAAATTGTTTTAATATTTCTGGCTTTATTGGAAAGCTTGAACTTTGTCATTTAATGGTGGAACACACTATCATTTATACATATGACTACCACGACTGGCTCGGCAATTGGGAATTTTAGGGCTGGACTCAGGTACGATTGGGCCTTTAAAAATCTAAAATTTGAATCGGCCATATAAAAGAACTTTTTCATTTAATAATGGAACACAATATAATTCATATGACTACCACGACTGGCTCGGCAGTACCTCATCCGATCAACCCAAGTTTTCAGTACATTTTCGATTGTTTCGGGTCGAATCTCTTTAATGTCAACTTCGATTTCATGTTTCAATTCTTCAATTGTCTCTGGATGCTTTGCGTAACATTTATCCTTAATGGCTGCTCACAGAAAATAATTCAATGGTAGTAATTGGTAGTTCAAATTTAAAATTTTAAATGGCCTACCCTAATTATACAAGTGTAACACGTCGAAGGTGTGGCCTAAGACTCTGACTGTGCTCGGCTGAAATCCGTTTTATGACATTTTAAGTAATGTTTTCAATGTCCGCCCGTCCGTCTGCCTTGTTGGTGCGCAAGATAAATTCCGAAACGAGTAACCGATTATCTTTAAATTTTAGAATGTGGTAATATTTTTTTTATTATCACAGACTAAGTTCGAAGATGGGCCATACTGGTCCACTCTTTTTAGTAGTTCTTCCACAAAGCACTAACATTTATTTATTTAAATACTGAATCTTTTATAACATATATTCTAACTTTCCGAATCTTCTATAACTTACACATAGGGCGAAGTTGCCTCGCCCCCTTTTGTACCTTCCACACAAAGATACCATATTTTAAAAAAAGTTAACATTTGATAACTTTAATACCAGTGCAAACAGATACAACTACTCACAAAAAATCTATCTATATCTTTATATATGTCAAAAACAAACTATAAAAACCAAGTGGATCATAATATCAGGATACTCGTATATTGGGAACGTATCTACCAAAATAATAAAGTAATGTTTTGAGTAATGAGGTAGATTGAGCGGAGCTGCATCCACAGATTGGATATCGTATATTTTATGTTCTGTGCAGTGGTTCTCCGGATAAGGGCAAGCCAACGGCCACCGATCCAACATCCGTTCATTGTTGTGGGTTGTTTTTGTTGTCCATTAGGTGTTGTTTTATTCGCCTTGTATTGTGGGTTTTGCTGTATTGGTTTCCAGGCCAAGGATGGGTCCAACGAATCCTGGGAACAGGCTGAGTAGGTTGGGCAGGGCAGTGGTGCAGGTGTAGTCTGTCGTCTGGTCCATGGTTACAAGCGGGATAGCTGTTCAGCTGTTCGACGTATTGCCATCAGTTCTAGCTCAATATTATTCACGGCTACCGGGCAAAGCCTGCCCGGTAAGTTCTTTGATCTAGAGGTTCTCTCTTGTAGCGTTAGACCTCGCGCTCTTGAAGGTCATGAAGGTCTTTCCTGATATGCCTGGGATGTGGAAGCCTTTACACAATGTGGTAGTTGGGATGGCTGAGACGGTAGCAACCGAGTAGATACTGCTTCGATACGGCAGCCGGTTCTTTGTACTGGATTAACCCGAAGCAGCAACTCTTCGGCCAGGCTGCCATCTCGGCTCTACGTTTTTTTATGTTTGTGGGTTCATGTACAGTGGTGTTTATGCATCCATGCAAACCTTCTAGAATATTCGCACAAGGATTTTCCAGATATTTCTTTTTCAATAAATGAGCCGTGAAGGTGGGACCACAACTACTGAACCAACATCCCACATGTTTATGTTAGCAAAATATAGCAGGTCGGTCGAGTCAAGATCATCTGCACTTCAGTTACTTGGAATGTCTCTGCGGCGCGGCACCAACCTTTATTGGAGCGTTTTATTTCAGCCATTCTGCTGTATCTGTAATAGGCAAAACTTTAGTCTATTAAATACAGCAGTAATCAGGTAGCCTATGAGATGAAGAACTCTGCGTGCCATCGACTGTGACAGTGACCCAGTATCGATACCGATAGTAGGGCGTTGGTGCGTTTCGAGGCATGATCATTTGCACTGCAGTTCCCAGGGCCGGCAACCATATAAGGTGGATTTGGCCTGCTCAGCCATCTTTTTTTTTAAGAGATTTGCAATAGTTGAGGGTTCTTGAATTCAGGAATACAGAATACAGGGATTTAATGGCAGCCTGTATATCGGATACTATATTAAGTCCAACATTTATCAGAACGTTATATTTCAGCCATTTTGATATCTTTCCAATAGGCAATATTTTAGTATGAAGTGACCAGGGAGCCTACTAATTACAGATCTCTGCCTTTCGTCCAAGAAGACGGTGACCCGTCATGAAATAATAAAGGTATATTATCTATGTTATTAAATTCAGGAATACAGAATGCAGGGATTTAATGGTAGTTTGGCTATCGGAGACGTATATTTATGCCAACCTTTGTCAGAACGTTATATCTCTCTCATTCATTCTGTTACCTTCCTAACATACAACAATATTCAGGGAACCTACGAGTTATAGATCTCTGTGTGCTGTCCAAGAAGACAGTGACCCATCATGAACCATTGTCAGAACGTTATATCTCAGTCATTCTGTTACCTTCTCAATAGACAGCAGTGATCAGGGATTCTACCAGATATAGATCTCTATGTGCTGTCCAAAAAGACAGTGACCCGTCATGACACACATAGTAAATGAGACGTCCAGTCCTGATAACGTTAGTAGGCTGTTGGTGAGTTTCGAGTTTAGGCAGGGCCACATCAGCATGGTATTTATACAGTTCCTCAGTTATGACTATTCTAAATTTGTTGCCATAGGAGAACTAACTCTCTGGCCTTGCCTAAACTCGTTTTTGATGAGTTTTGATTTTAGGCAGGGCCAGATCAACTTATGTATATATATTCTGACTAATGACCACTTGTTATTTTTTACTTTAAGGGCTCTATTTCTTAAGAAGAGCTTGTAAAAAACGATAAGCGAGACGTAAGTTAACGGCAGTTGGGGGTTGGCGCAATTCGATTTTATGTAGGACCACAACTGCTTGGAATGTATGACCATCTTGTTTTTTGTTGCCATAAGGGCTATATCTCTCATGAAGAGCTGGTACGTCACGGCATGTCTACATATTCCAGTTCACGTTGCGAGCGCATCTGCTCTGCAGCTCCCTTGAATGATCCAGCCACTCATACCATTTCGTTAAGAGTTCTGCGGCAGTTAAGTGCTGTTCTTTAATTCAGGAATATCCAGAGATTTAATGGCTACAGCCTTCCTCTCAGAGAATATATGTATTCCAATTTTTATCAGAACGTTAATATCTCAGTCATTCTGATGCCTCCTATATATATAATTTCAATCTGGTACATACTGCAGTGATAAGGTAGCCTAGAAGCTACAGATAGCCCATGGTCTTTCGAGTAAACCCCGAAGAAACATTTGGTGAACCAAGACATTTAATGTAACGCTTCTAGATTATTTTCTCTGGGTTTACTTGAATCAAATCTATACTCGTATATATACAAATTAAATGGAGTCCGTTGGTTCGCGATAGACTCGCAAATGGTTAAACAGATTTTGCTGAACTTTTGCACAAGTATCTCTTTTGGTGTGCGGAAGGTTCGTAGCTATATTCCGGTGTGATTGGACTAAGAGGCGTAGCATCGTCCAAACAACGTGAATTGTCTGTTCCGATAATGTAGTTCGTTAGTGCTCGAGTTTAACCAGGACACATCAATGTATAAATGTCCTACGTTTTGTAGGAGCTTGCAGGACGCGTTAAATTATACGTCCGGTCTCAATAACGATAATGTTTTGAGTTTATTTAGGGCCACAACAGTTTAAATGTATACATATCCTGACTAGTGACTCCCATGAAGAGCCTGGCATGTAACTAGAGGCATGGCCAGACATTCCGGTTCCCCTTGCCATTTCAACTGCGCAGCAGGTCCCTCGAATGTCCCTGAGGTCCGGTACCCATTTCAGGTGCATTTAAAACAGATCCCCCTTCCTTGAAATAAACATTTCCCCCAGAAAAAATATTTTATTCAAATATACGTATATGTTTTTAAATAAATATTTATTAAATAAAATAAATATACAACTTAAATTGTTTTTGTTTTGTTGGTTTTGTTTCTTTTAAAAATTAATTAAATTGAATTTTCTATAAATAGTTTTCTTATTTGTTTTGTTTTCTTCTTCTTCTTTGGTTTCTTCCTAAATATTTGCATACCAATATGTGTTTCAACAATCAATTCATGTTCTAACGCTTTGTGTTTTGCTTTAAATAAAATTCTCTATACAAATTTTTTCCACTTTTTCTTTTAGAAAAATGTCGTTTCGTTTTAAATGTGGGGGCGTGGTGGTGTTGGTTATAGCGCTTAGGGGGCGGCGTATTCGTTTGAAATGTTTTAGTTTTAGTTTTCTTCTTCTTTTTTATTTAGCTCTCTTTAAAAGGGATGAAATTGCTAAGTGAGATAAATGTTCGTGAGATGTTCGTGAGAGGGGGAGAGTGTGTCCTTCCATCTCCCACAAAAAAAATGTTAAAGAGTAATGGTTAATAATTATTAAAAATAATAATAATGCAGTTTTATGTTGGTTTTTGAAATCAATTAAAAGGTGGTAAAGAGCTCTTCTTGTATGCTATTGGATCGTAAGAGTTGAGATGGTGTGGGGCCGCCCTCGATGGAGGCAAGTTTGGGAGCAGCGCTGGAGGATTTTTGTGAATGATATTCATCGGAGAATTCCTGCAAAAAGAGAGAGTGAGTACGAGAGAGATGAGTAGGAGTTTAAGAGAGAGCAACAATTGCTAACAAACTAACCTTGAGACGATTGCCTAAGAAATGAGCTCTCTCACGTTTCTTAACCATATAATCGGAGGCCATAAGCCATCTGTGTTCTTGACAGTCTTCGGTATAAGGACGTTTGCTGAAATGAGAGAATGGTTTGTGAAGATGATTAGGTATTTTTCTCTTTGCTTTGTTGTGTTCTCAACTTACTGTGGCTGACGCTTGAACAAGAACATAATAAATCTTGTTGCTTCGGGTGTTACTTCCTGGAAGAGATTCTCAAATCTATAACGTACATAGACAATATTCTGTTTGGTTTCATGTTCGTCCCCACCGCGGAAGGCACTGGTGCCGGAGAGCAGCAAATACGTTAGCGCACCCACAGACCAAACATCTGTCTGTGGGAAGACGGGCTCTTCCATAACCATTTCTGGTGCCTGGAAGTCCAGGCTACCGCAGGGTCTGACCTGAACACCCAATTTGTTGACCTTCTTGGTGCAACCGAAATCAATCAATTTGACTTGCATGGAACGCACTGAGGCCATAACCACATTGTCCGGCTGTATATTCAAATGGGCAAAACCACGCCAGTGCAGATACTGCAAAGCATCCAAGACCTGGACAATGACGGTGGCTACCATTTGTTCGGTGTACTGATGACGACTGCTGAAATAGGTCAAGACATCGGCTCCCTGCAACTTCTCCATAATGAAAATGGCAATGGGAACATTCAGGGGCTTGTAGGCGGCAAACAGAGCAGGAATACGTTCATGTCTCAGAGTCTTGAAGTTATCGAATTCTGCCACAATGTCTTCTTCATTCTGATCGGTGATCTCAAAGATCTTGGCCACCACCACAGCATCGCTGGACTTCTGTATACCCTTGACTATGGTGCTGAACTCTCCACGGGCAATTTCGGAAATGAAGCTATATTTCTCATTAACCGAGTGGTCGGTAACCCAATTGGGTGGTTCACGTTCACAGTGATAGTCGGTGTGAACTCTCTCCTCCTCGGGCATAACCTCGTGACCGCTTTCGGTGAGTTGCTGCAAATGTTTCATGGCTTTGGTGATGTGAATCTTGGCGGCATCGTGACCCGCAGTGTGAGCTGTAATGGGAATGCCCATATCACTCCAGCCAATACGATTGCGGGAGGCCAATCTAAATTGATATTGTGTGTTGGGCTGCAGATCGTGCACCAAATAGAACTCATGATCAATGTTGTCGGCAATGGTGGTCCAGGCGTCGGCGTCAGCTCGTTTATATTGCAAACTATAGCATAGAACGGAAGTGTGGCCATCGTCACGTGGTTGTTTCCAACGCAACAGAATCTCAGTGGCGCTGGCCGCAGAAATTTCGGGCGAATCTGGGGCATCGGGCAACGTGGCAATGACAACACGACATCTAGCTACAGTCTGACCAACCTTATTGCGAGCTACACACTTATAGACGCCGACATCGAATTGCATGGCGGGCTCGAAGCGCAAAATGGAGCGTCCATCCTCATCGGCATGGAACTTAATTCGGTTGCTTTCACTCAAAACCATATCATTTTTGAACCACTGCACATTGGGTTTGGGATCGCCCACCGCAAAGCAGTGGACATGGGCCGGCTGGCCTTCGGTAATGGCCAAAGGTTGAGGTTTCTCGCGGAAGAAGGGAGGATAGCCCTCACGTCTGGTCTCAATAATGGCCTCGGCTTCGGTGTATTCGTCCAGGCGAGGTCCCAGCTCGGTGCGCAAACGGCGAATGCTGCAGGACTCCTGGGCGGAGTACATGCTAATGCGGCTGCGAGTGCGTTCATCATCGATTTCTTCATCCATGATATCGGTGAAACGACGACGTTCGCGAATAATGGGCAACGACCAATCCAAACATTCGTTGGCGGCAAACGAAGGCGACCTGCGATGGGCGACTTTCATGTACTCACGCAAGCGCACCGGGAAGCTGACATCACGCAACTGCAGCAAATAGGTGTCGGGACCATATTGATAGCTGTACAAGAAGGAGAGAAAAAAAAACAAAGAAGCCAAACAAATAATAAAATAATTCCCAAACAAATTTGAAAAAAGCCCTGCAAAGCCTTGCCGAATTTTAAAGCAGAAGCTGAAGCATCTGGAAGCACCAATTCTCCCCCCTAAATACTTACTGACTCTCTGATTGTATAATACCCAATTCATAATCAGGATGCAAATATTTCGAATAGGTCTCCACGCGTTTAGTACGTATTCTAGGTTCAGGAGTACGTTCGGGAGTGGGTTCTGGGGTGTAGACCCAACCGGGAGGATACACCATTTTCGAGGGATGAGTCCAGCAACCACTCAAACGTCTACGTCTGAAGTAATGCTTGCACGAAGCATTGGCATACCAGTCTCTAAAGTCATTGTAGTAGTTCCTCAAACGATCGGTCTTAATCATATACTCATCATCGGAAACCTTGCGATCCAACATAAAGAACCAAGGATGACGCAAAGCAGTCTTGACATCCATACGCTCTTCGGGGCTGTAGACTAACAAACGTTTGATGAAATCACGACCATCATCGGAGATGTGAGTCCAAATGGAGTCACTGAAGTCCCAGTGACCCTCCTTAATGCGCTGCAGAGTTTCACGATCATTGGCACCACGGAAGGGATTGTGGCCGGAAAGCAGAACATAGGTGATCAAACCCACAGTCCACATATCGTGAGAGAAGCTAACACCTTCCTTGTTGACCACCTCGGGGGAAACATACTCGGGCATGCCATAATCCAAAGTGGTAAGAGAATGGGTGTGAATGCGACGAGCCAAACCGAAATCGGAGATTTTCAAGTAATCGCCACCAACCACAGAGATCAGAAGATCTTTGATCTATAAATAGGGAAGGAAGGAGCGGTTAAACAATGAATAAATTGGGAAAGAGAGGAAGTGTGAAGTACTTACCGTCAAACCCATGTGACCCATACCAGCCTCATGCATATGCTCCAGACCCCACAATACCTGTCTCATATAATTGGCTATATCACGTTCTCTAAAGTAATCTCTCCTCAGCAGATTGTCCCTGACCAATTCACCACCGGCAGCCAATTCCATAATCAAAGTAACATTACGATCCGTGTCATAAGCATCGTGTAAGCGAATCAAATTCTTATGATTCAACATATTCATCATTTCCAATTCATTCAACATGAATGGTCTCAACTCCGACTTGCCATACATAATCTTGGCGGCATAATTATCACCGCTAGCTCGCTCCACGGCATGATAGGTAATACCCTGAGTACCACGACCCAATTCATCACCAATATCGTATTTATCCTCAAAGCGGAAGTTCTTGGGACGTACATAGGGATGACGACCATAGGTATGGAAAATGTATTGATCTTCATTATCTTCGATGTGAACCATAACCGAGGTGGTGACGGTACCGGCCACATTGCGAGCACTAATGGAATACAGACCGCCATCCTTGATAATGCAATCACTCAAAGACAAAATGTGTACATTGGGTTCGATAAAGCGCATCTTAATGCGTGTTGTCTCGGCCAACGGCTGCCAGTCTTTGTACCAGCGAATTTCGGGATAGGGAACGCCGACAACATGAGCCTCAATACGGCCATTTTTGCGGGACATAATGAAAGTTTCATCGGGACGTTTGGTGAAACGTGGATGTTCGGCTATTTCCAAGCGGACACGTTGACGAGCTTCACCATGTTCATTGGTGGCCACTGCCTCATACCAGCCAACATCGCGATCCAACATCCTAGTTAAAAAAAAATAAAGTGAGAAGGTGTTTGCAGGTTGGAATGGCAGCGGCGAACTTACTTATTAACAAACAAAGTGGCTTGTCCGTTACGAGTGTAACTGTAATCGAAACGACCGCCGGGCTCAATCAACATATCATCAAAGTAGTAGGTCATCTTGGGCTTAGGATAGCCATAGACAAACCACATGAGTTCAGCATTGTGACCCTTAACGCCATAGGAACGATCGCTTTCACGGCGCAAGAACCTGCAAAGGAAAGAATAAATGAAAAACAAATGCTTAGAAAGCTACGTCCCAAAGAAAGTCAACCCATTGACTTGATCACCAGGGAAATTTTGCTTCGGTAGCACAAAGGAAACTTACTGAGGAGCTTGGGCCAAACCATCATGAGGTGGACATTCAATATCAAAGTCCTTGGGGAAGTAGGGCGAGGTCTCTGGTCTGAAATCAACACCAGGAGCCAAATAAGTATAAGACTTGGGAGGTTCGGTCAACAACTTGGATCTGTAATTAAAGAAGAAATGGATAGATAGTTCTCTCTCATTGCACTTTTTTCCCCCATCCCATTACCTGTAAGTCTGGGCATAAGGACTGGGATCGCTAACGCCAAACTTGTTCTCTACTCTCACTCTGAATCGGTAATCTCTGAAAGGTTCCAAATCCTTAATGTTGCAGGCACAGCTGCGAACGCCAGTGCGTACGGTGCGCCAGTCTCCCTCGGGCAAATCCATCATTTCAACTTGATAGGTGACCGGATAGCGAGGCATATTAGGCACCGAAGGTCTCCAAGCCAGTTGTAAATAGCGATCAGTCATCTTCAAGATTATGGGGGCATCAGGCAAAGGATTGGGAACACCGGTGTGTTTGTATTTCTTATAGTCGCGATATTGATCAGCCAGGGCACCTTGCAGAGGGCTATCAATGGCTAAAGAAGGGAAGGTATCAATATCTATCCATAGAAATGCCCGCAAAACCAAACTTACTGTCAAACAAAAGCTCAGCTTCACACTGTTCATCGCCATGAGGATTGAATACACGGCAGGTGTAGCGACCCACATCTGCTTCATCGGCATTCTTAATGCACAAACGCATCAAGCCATTGCCCTCAGTTTCAATGTGAATCTTGTCGGTGGGGAAGAGTTTTTGGCCATTCTTAAACCACTCAACCTCGGGTTTGGGATAACCCGTAGCCATGGCAGTGAATTTGGCATCCATGCCGGGGTAAATGTCACAGTCGCCAATCTTCTTCAAGAAGACCGGAGGTTCAGAGCGAGCATGCTTCTTACTGCAAACATCAATAAAGAACAACATTAATTAATTCATCCAACAGACGAAATATTCAACTACTTGCATTTCATGAACCACATCCAAACGTCCTTGCGTGATATCCTTGCCCTCGCGATTTGTGGCAATACACTTGTAGACACCCTTGTCACCATCACCGCAATCTCTAACGGTCAAAGTGTGATGATCACCATCATGCTTCATGTAGTACTTATCACCATCCACAATGGGTTTGTCATTGAAGAACCAAGTCAACTCTGGGTATGGCACACCCGATACACTCACGGAGATCTTAGCATCACCACCGTATACTTGCTGTTGGTCGGTAATCTTTTGTGTGAATACGGGCTTCTTGTAAACCTTTCTCACATTGGCATTGCACTCCGAAGTGTCCTCACCCAAAGGATTGGCCAACAAACAGCTGTACACACCGGAATCCGAAGTTTCGGCAGGATTAATAATGAGACCCACATGTTTACCATCGCAGGTCATGAGGATGCGTTCACTGGGTTGCAGCGGCACACCATCCTTGCTCCACAGAGTCTCAGGCATGGGATTGCCCAAGAAAGGTGCAGACAAAGATAATTCCTTGCCCTCATCGGCATTAACATCACGCAAAGAGGAAACAAAGCTGGGCGCTTCTTCGGCGGCATTTTCATCGGTCACCGGAGCCACAAAGAGCTTAGCCTTGGAGGCAGCACTGCCTTTAACATTGGTGGCAATGACTTCATACAAACCAGAATCGGCCACGGCGGGCTTTTCAATAATCATGCTATAGGTATAATCCGGATTCTGAATAATGGCATGGTGTTTGTCGTTGGGAGACAATTCGGTGCCATTATGGAACCATTTGACTTCGGGTTGAGGATAGGCAACAACCTTGACGTCCATTTTAACGGGGAAACCTTCAATGCTGCGAGCATCTTTCAGTTCGGCAACAAATTCGGGTATGGTTTCCTTGGGTAGAACCTGGATCTTGGCCACACCCTTAAGCTCACCCTCTTTATTGCTAATCACACACTTGTAGATACCAGCATCATGAGGAGTGGTGGCATCAATGCTAACAGAAAAAAAAAACAAAAAACATTAAAGACCTGCGAGAGCTCTGCGAAGATTCTGCAAAACTTACGCAATACCAATTTGGCCATTGGGATTGTTGATGAAGTTAATGGCCTGGCTGGGACGCAATTGCACCTCATCCTTAAACCATTTGATTTCAGGGGCAGGGAAACCAACAACTGTAGCTTCCAATTTCAAAGGTTCGCCCACAGTGATCTTTTGATCTTGAATGGGTTTAACAAAGCTGGGACTCAAAGGTTTGGCTATAAGGCAAGCAAAAAAAAAGAACAAGCAATTAATAATACCAATCTTAGATATAGAATCCTCCGCGCCAAAAAAAAATGCTTACGTGTAACAGCCACCGCACACAAGGCCACCTTTTTGCCATGCTCATTGGTAATGGCCAGTTTGTAGGCTCCAGAATCATTGGGAGCACATTCCTCAATCTCCAATTTACACAAGCCTTGGGGAGTGGTGGTGATTTTAATGCTGTAAAATTAATGAAAGTTTAATATGAATTCATTTGTATGCATTTAAAATCCCCAAACTTACTGTTCACTGGGTTTGATTTCCTCATTATCCTTAAACCATTGAATCACGGGCAAAGGACTGCCATCGACCACACATTGCAGGGTCAAGGGTTCCGTTTGATGCACTTCCTTGCTGGGTTCCAAATTCTTAACGAACATGGGAGACATTTCCAACAGGGTCAACTTGAAGGGACCCTCAGTGGTGCCTATATCATTGGTGGCCACAGCAGCATACTGTAAGATGCAGGATAAAAATAAATTTGCTATTCTTTGCAGGCGCTAATCTTGATTAACCTACCTTGGCAACGTCCGACAAACGGAAATGCAAAACTTCCAATTCACTGGCAATTTGATCGTTGGCCACTGTCGTGTGCTTAACGCGATACAAACTTTCACCGGTGATCTTATCCTTGGCTTCCGCATCAATGGGTGCACCATCCTTGGTCCATTGAATCTTGGGCAAGGGAACACCATGTACGACAACTTCGGTCAAAGCTGCATGATAGTCATGTACGACCTTATCTTCGGGTGGTGTAATGAAGGTGGGTTTCTCAACTGGAAAGAAGAGTCAAATAATTAATCTACTGCTGCTACTAAATAGCAAATCGAAAGATCAAATTTCAGATCTCAATACTCTTCTGAGAGGAGCAATCATTCAATGAAAAACAAATTGCTCGAAGGACCAAATGTTCAAATAGAGTGATAACAAAATTTAATATTTCTTTGTGTAAAGGAGGGATGATGGGACTCTTTTAGTGATTATACATAGGTTTGAAAAGTTCCTAATGCCATGTATAATATTTCCAACATGTTATAATAATAATGTAAATCCTATAAATTAATTAAATTCTTATCAAATTAGGTAGATCGAAATATTCACATAAATCCTGCCAAGTAAAATTTGGTCGAAGGCCCAAATTAAATTTTTCATTTCCTCTGACACCATTCTTCTGTACCTACTCCTCAACGAATCTTTCAATTCCTTAATATCGTGAAGAACAAAGGAGTTTGAATCGAAAAACCAGATGCTATGCAATATTTCAGATAGAATACATTTCACTAATTACATTTGGTCCAGAGAAAAAATGTAGTTGACGACTTTAAGATATAAACTGATTGAAGGACCAAATTATAGTCTCCGTCTGCGATCTCACCATTCTACTATTCATATTCCTCAACCAATGCTTTCCATTCCTTACCTTACTTCATAATGAAAAGGGAGTTTGAATCAAAAAGTATATAATTTTAAGTAGGACTGACAAATTATCTGGAAGATTTTTCCTGTTTCCTTCATAATAGAGAGAGATTTTAGTCGTCGACTTTAGAATAGAGGAAGATCTTAGTGGCTGACTTGTAGAAAAGGCCTCTGTACTCCATTCAAGAATACAGGAAGATATCTGAGGTTGACTATACCTATAGTACTGAAGTGATCGATTGATATTGATTAAGGAAATACGATCGAAGGACAACATTTTATAATTTAAATTCCAATACTTCCGATTCTTTATGAATGAATAGTATGAATTTATAAAAAAGGGTAGGACTGTCAAATATCCTGGAAGATTTTACCTGTTGACTCTCAGTGGAGTCTTCAGAATAGTGGAATATTTCATATTTATCCTTCATCCGTTTGAGCTCTCACCATTCTTCGATACCTGTTCATCAACCATCTCTTCTCATTCTTTACTTTTATAATGAAAAGAACAGTATGAATGGAAAATAATTGAGGGTAAGACTATCAAATTTACCCGTTGACTCTTATTAGAAACTTCAACTAGAAAACGATTTCAGTAATCGACTTTGGTATAGAGGAAGGTCTTAGTGGGCGACTCTTATATATGCGTTGATCGAAGGACCAAATTATATTATCCGTTTCCGCTCTCACAATTATTCGATACCTATTCCTCAAACAATTCTTGCGATTCTTCACCTTCATAAAGAAAAGAGGAATATGAACCAAACAAAATGAGGGTAGCATTGTCAAATACTCTGGGAGATTTTAGCTGTAGACCCTAAGTAGAGCATTCAGAATAGAGATTGATTTGTGTGGTCGACTTTAGTATGGAGGAAGATCTCAGTGGACGACTCTAATATAAAAAATACCTCAGACTTTTCTTATTCGTACTCTAGTAACCCTAACAGAGAATGGGGGATCGAAGGAAAAGCATCGATAATAAAAATAAAGGAATAAAAAGCAAAGAGTAAGGATAGTAAAATAGGTTAAGGGAATAAGATCGAATGATCTAATTTAATATTCCCAAAAACAAAACAAATTTCAATCTTTCGAAAAAATAGATCGTAGATTAAAATAAATTAATATTCTTGAAATAAATGACTCGAAGAAGGCTTTTTTAATTTCGTTACCCGCTAGATAAGGGCTTCACAGCCGTTTTCTTTATGCGATTCCACTGAAGCTCTGCTGTGAATTATTCCCGAAGATTTTACCTGTTGACTCTCAGTTGATCATTCAGAATAGAGGAAGATTTCACTGATTAACTTTAATATAGAGGAATATCTTAGTGGGCGACTCTAATATACAAATTGATCGAAGGACCAAATTAAATTCTCTGTTTCAGCTCCCACCATTATTCGATACCTATAATGGTAGCCTATTGAGGGTATAATTGTAAAGGATTGAGGTAGGATTGAGGGTAGATTTTATTTGTTGGCTCTCAGTAGAACCTTCAGAATAGAGAAAGATTTCAGTGATCGGCTCTAATAGAGAAATAGACCTCAGTAGCCGACGTAGAATAGAGGAAGAACTGCGTGGATGACTCTAATATAAAAATATCTCAGACTTTTTTCTTTCGTACTCTGTAAAAACTTTAGTATAGAGGAATATCTTAGTGGGCGACTCTAATATACAAATTGATCGAAGGACCAAATTAAATTCTCTGTTTCAGCTCCCACCATTATTCGATACCTATAATGGTATCCTATTGAGGGTAGGATTGTAAAGGATTGAGGTAGGATTGAGAGTATATTTAACTTGTTGGCTCTCCGTAGAGCCTTCAGAATAGAGAAACGATGGTTCCCTTGAAGCCCAATGAATAGTTTAAGATAATATTCTAACGCATAATTTTGCTTGTATTCTAAATGTTTTCAACTCTCAACGTATTCACTGCAGTAGCGTCAAGCGTCCCAATTCAAGAGCCCCTGCCCTATATAATATTAACTATATTGATGTATTTCAACTAAACTTACCATGCACATTCAGCTTAAAGTCCTGCGCGGTGGTACCCTCATTATTGACAGCTGTCAATGTGTAGGTGCCACCATCATTGGAGCCCACAGTTTGGAATACCAAACGATATTTGTTGGCATCAACATCGGCAATAACTTCACAATTTTCATTATTGCACAAATTCTCATTGCCACGACTCCAGGTAACCTTTGGCTTGGGATTGGCCTTGACGATAACATCGAAGCAGACAGTCTGGCCAGGCATACAGCCCTGATCCTTGAGGCCAATAATTTCGGGTTTCGACAAAACATCGGCAAAGCAGCCAATGGTAACTTTGCCAAATTTATTCTCCAACTGCAACTCATAACGGCCATTATCCTCATGAATGGCTAAAAAGGAAAAAAAAACAAAATAAGCAACAGAAATCATACTGAAAGTTATGGCCAACAACTTACTTGAATCTATGTTCATGGTGCAGGTATATTCCACTAAACCATGTTCCAATTCCTTCTTGTTAACACTCAACTTCATGTGTTGATCATTGCTATCAATGGGTTTGCCATCCTTAAGCCAAACCATTTTAGGTTCTGGATCGGCAGTAAAGACCACGGGCAAGTTGAGGGGCTTGCCTTTGTAGGTGCTGATATCGGTAAGACCCTTCTTGACAATGGGTTTGCGATATTCAGCAATGCCTAGGGAAGATAAAGAACTTAATAAAAATTCTAGAATACATTAGGGTCACATTGATAACCTACCCGACAAGGAGAGTACACCTTGATGAGTCTTTTCGCCAACCTTGTTCTTGATGACAACTTTGTAGCTACCAGCATCTTCCAGCTTGAGATATTTCTTTTCCAAGCGATATTTATCCTGAATAAACCAAAAAAACAAAAAACAAACGAATAAGAACTGCAGAACCAGAATCCAGAATTCTTCTTATCCTACCCCATCTACGATAATCGCGGTATTGGCATCAGGTTTAATCTCCTTGCCATCTTGATACCAAATAGCCTCTGGTTTGGGTATACCATGAGCAATAACCTCATATTTAAGAGGCACAGACTCATAGCTATGCTTCTCAAAGATATCCACATGATCAATTTCAGGTTGAGCTAAGGGAATACACATTAAATCCAGTCAACTCAATTCTTTCAGTGGTTACTCAAAACTTACTCAAAACATTAACTTGACACTTGGAGATACTCTCGCCCACCTTATTCTTGGCCCGCACCTCATAGACACCGGTATCGTCGGTCTTCAACAGGTTCAAGGTCATGTTATATTCCTCATAGCGTTTCGAGTCATGGGTGATCTTCAAACGAGCATCAGCCGAGCACTCTTGACCATTTTTGTACCATTTAACGGTAGCCTCGGGTTCCGAATAGATTTCAGTTTCCAAATGCAAGGATTTGCCTTCCTCGATTTCAACATCCTTCAGTTGTTTCTTGATCTTGGGTTTGCCTAAAAAGAAGCAAGAAATAAAGGAGGAAATTATTCCATGGCCAAGATTTGATAAAAAAAGATCTTCTCTTTGGATTCAGAATCTGACGCGAACAAAGTCTCCTCGAATTTTACTTACAATTGACCGTGACAATACATTCATTTTGCAATTTGCCATAATCATTCATGATGACCACACTGTAGGTGCCTTGCAGGGCCGTGGTGACTTCTTTCATGATCAACTTATAATCGTTGCCTTCCTCTTGGCGGCGGAACTCATTACGTTTCTCATCAATTTCAATGCCATCAATGTACCATCTGATGCCCGGTTTGGGATAGGCATCAACGGCCACATTCAGAGTTACATCCGTATCACCCTCGGTAACGATAATGTTCGTCAATCCCTTGGTAATCTCCGGGGTACACTTGATCAACAAGTTGGTCTTGCTGGTCACAGAACCATGTTCATTTTCTGCCTTTACAGAATATTCGCCCGCATCGACACGGGTCACCCCATTGATTCTCAAGGTATAGGAATTGCCATCAGAGGATACGGAATATTTGCTATTCTTCAAATTAATTTCCTTGCCCTCTTGATACCAGGTCAATTTTGCCTCGGGGAAGGCATCGATACGGCAGCTCATGATCACGGTCTCCTTCTCGCCGTGCACATATTCTTCTTCCAGGGTCTTGACAAACACCGGCTTGGAGTGCACAGTGCAATTCCAGTACTCCGACGTCTGACTCATGTCGTTGGTGGCTCTCAGCGAGTAGCTGCCAGACTGCGATAATGTGATTTCCTGAATTTCAATCGAAACCTTTTCGGTGCTTTTGCCCACACTCATGGAAGAGATCTTAATGTTCTTCTCCTCGGTAATGTCTTTGCCATTGTTGGTAAGATTCAAAATGGGCTTGGGATATCCCTCAACTTCGACTTCAATTTTCACCGTCTCCTTGACATGGCAGACAATGTCCTTGACCTTCTTGATCTTCGGTGGGGCTTTGACCACCAAGCTAATCTCCGAAGTGTCTTCACCCAACTCATTCATAGCGTGAATGGTGTAGAGACCAGCATCTTCGGTGGTGGCATTCTTAATCAACAAAGACATGCTTTCATCACTCTCGTACAAGAACTTGTGGCGATCATCGATTTCAATGACCTGCCCTTCGTGTTTGACTTGTACGGCTGGTTTGGGGAAACCCTTGCATTGCATTTCCAATATGGCAGTGCCTCCTACGTGCGTGTTGGCTTCGCGGTGTTCAATGATCAGGGTGGGCTTTTCGGGTTCCCGGTACAATGTCTGTACGGAGCCTTGAACCGAAAGCTCGGCACTGCAGGAGATATTACCAGTAGTGGTTTGTGCAACACAAGTGTAAATGCCGGCATCTTCGGGTTTAACATGTTGGAAGACCAAAGCCAATGAATCTTCATCTTCGCCGAACAGAACCTTAAAACGTTCCTCGGGATCGAAGGGGGCACCGTTACGTTTCCAGGTGAATTCGGCCTTTTCGCCGGGCTGTAAAATTTGTCCAGCCAAAGAGCCAAAGGGATTCTTATCCTCTGTAAATAGAACGAAAGGGAAACATTAATATCTACGATGACAAATTATACACTCCCGGCCTGTACTCACCCACAGTGGTGACTTGAGCTTCACACAAAGCTTCACCGAACTTATTGACGGCCTTGCACGTATAGGTGCCGGCATCCTCCTTTATTACTTCATTCAGTACCAATTCATAGTAACCCAAGTAGTCTTTCTCACGTACAATATGTATGCGATCAGACTCCATGATTTCTTTTTCATCCTTGAAGCTTTAGTGGGGGAAAGAACATTAAATTGTTTTTAAGGATATGATAAAGGTGTAGGTGACTTACAATTGTACTTTGGGCTTGGGATCGCCCATAATTTTAATCAGGAAACGGAACTGGGTGTTTTCCAACATCTCAGCATCCTTAAGGCTGCAAAGGAAGATAGGGGCCACATTGGTGAGACTTTCATCGTGACCAGCAGCTGGAATAGCAAAAAGTGGTGAAAATAAATTTTTAATTGAAAAAAAGTGCACTGAAATATCGATCAAAGAATAGATAATGATTTCAATTATAACGGGTTTTTCAACAGGGACGCTACAAAAGTAGACCGACAGGGACAGCAAACGACGCCATAATTTTTGCCGCTCTTTTGACATTTCTCTTCAGTAAGGTTTGCCATTTCATGTTGGAAAGATATACGAGCCAACATCGAGTCGAAATTATTAAAATTTACTACCGAAATTCGGAGTCAGTGGCCTCAACGTTAAGAGCGCTACGTCCAATTTATCATCTTCAGCGATGAGGCTCATTTCTGGCTGAATGGCTTCGTCAATAAACAAAATATGCGTTATTGGTCAGACAGCAATCCATTGCATCCCGAAAAAATTACGGTTTGGTGCGGTTTATGGGCCGGCGGCGTCATTGGGCCGTACTTCTTCCGTGATGATCAAGACCGGCACGTTACTGTGAATGGGAATCGCTACCGTTCGATGATAACCGAATATTTTTGGCCCCAATTGGATGATATGGACTTGGAGGACATGTGGTTCCAACAGGACGGCGCCACAAGCCACACAGCGAATGCCACAATCAAATTATTGGAAACCAAGTTTGGAGAACGTGTTACCTCACGAAATCGAAGTCCAGTCGATTGGCCGCCTCGGTTGTGCGATTTGACGCCGTTAGACTATTTCCTGTGGGGGCTACGTCAAATCTATGGTCTATGCCAACAAGCCAGCGACGATTGATGAACTTCGTACGAATATCGAACGTGAAATTGCAGCAGTATCGGCCGATTTATGCTTGAAAACCGTCGAAAATTGGGTTCAGCGTCTGGACTTCTGCAAGCGTGCCCGTGGTGGCCATGCAAAAGAAATCGAGTTCCATACATAATGGCATCGAACGTACTTTCACAGGAATAAAGAATTTCATTGATATCCAAAACGTTTTTGTTTTATTTAAAAAAACTTTTGTAGCGCTCTTATTGAAAAACCCGGTAGGTATGGAGAAGTAAAAATATCTGTATAAGTACAACATATTATGAATCGGAAAATATTATGTATGAGAAATACCTATGAAACAAGGCTGTGGAAATTGCGTTAGGCAATATTGCCACAACCACGAATATATTTCGGGGTCTAAGGATAACCGAAATGTAATAACGGTTTGTGGAGTAAGGGCTGTGACAAACATGGTTCGGTAAATTTGTAATCTAATAAAAGCAATCGAGGAGTAGGGATCCTGCAAGAAAATGACAGAAGAGAAAAGGACCAATAATGATTTTAAGGATTTAAGAATAGGGCAAATGTGTTAGCGTAACAGCAGACTCCACGCTGTAAGCGATGCTACAGTATGACGCTAAAAAGTACAGCTTGTGTTTTCCTATGGGATCGCTCGAAATATGTCAGAGTGAGATCGAAGCTAGAAGCGACGAAGCAGGTTGAGGAATGGTTTGTAGCATGTATCGCACCGCTTTTAGCGTGAACTCCGCCAACGGCCTAATATGGATCGAAAAATCTAATTGTGAAAAAGGGTTCATAAAATCGAGACAAGAAAAAAATAGGGATCGAAAAATTGAGAGAAAGGAATAAGAATTAATGAAATGCTATAATGTGATAATAATCCGGGAACGGGGCCATAGAAGGCATTCGGAATGGTGTTACAAAGACCGTGAACTGGAATTCCGGGCGGAGATAGTGAAGTTTGAATTGAAAAATAGGATCTAGATTTACGGAGTAGAAATCGTCAAACCGACAAAAGGCGTAATTGGAATGATGGAAATGCTACTGCGGTGTGGAGGAGTATTAATCATGCGATCATGGTTAAGGGTCTACAAAATACAAATAAAAGTGCAGAAAATACGGACCAGGGCAATAAGATCGAGAAATGCAATAAATGAATAATAACCAGGGAATAGCGATCATGGAAGTGAATTAGAATGGAGGAATGGTGATCATGAAGTGGGTATGCGGATGCAGATATAAAGATCATGATGTTTGAAATGAAGAATAGTATCTGCAATCACATAGTAATGATCGTCGATCCTGCAAAAGGCTTAATAGGAATGATGAAAATGTTAGTGACGATGGAATATTAATCAAGAAAATGTGAAGGTGATACTAGTATCACCTAGTAGTAGTAAGGATCGTGCGCTGAAGAATCGAGAAGTGAAGACTGCGGCATACAAATCAACGGGTAGAAAATGTGGAATGAAGATAAGACAATACGAAAGAAGCTATGAAAATAGTAGGTATTGTTGAAAAGAATTAAGATATAATGTTAGAAGTGATGAGTGGGGACAGTTGAATAGGAATATAGGAACTGATGACTAGGTGTCGTTCAATGGGCATAATGAAATACGGGTACATAGCGTGGTATATGAATGGTAATCTAAATCTTAGAGATAGGGCAATAAAATTAAGGTGGTAGATATCGTGAAGCAGGGAAAGTGACATGAGAAATATGGATGATCGCGGAGTAATGCTCAAGAAATTCGAATCATTGAAAGTGGATGTATAGTGTGATTAAGGATGGTGAATGGAAGATAAGAAAATGCGGAAACAATCAAAGAATATGGACTGGAAAGTGCAACGTGAATTTTAGAATGGAGGTACATATATGGACTATGGATTTTGAATAGAATTCAAATACCGTAAAACATGTAAAGGAAACAATAAGAGTGATGGGAATATTTTCTCGGAGTGCGGATCCAGGAGGAGAGGGGATCCAGTAGTAAGGCTAAAGTGACTAGGTATCGACGAAAAAATCGAGGAGTATGTCTAAATAAAGAATATAAATCGACGAAAGTCGATCGAGAATTATAGATAGTATGATTAGGGATCGATAAAAAAACGCTAGTGGAGGGAAGGTTTTGAAATGATAAAAATAGTCGATGAGTAATATGGATTGGGGATCGGTGATAAATAAATGCGGATAGGTTTCACTAAATTGTTAAAGATGATAGTATAACATGTAAAAGCAACAAAAGGGGTGATGGGAATGTTATCACGGAGTTGAAATTGTGGGGAGAATATTGGGAAGTAAGGATAAGTGACTAGGGATCGACAAAAAGGATCGAGGAGTAAGTCACGTGAAATATATATAAAATAATTCGGATCAACCAACAGCAATAGGGACGAGGAGCAGATGTCATACAACATATAAAAAGGTCATACAACACATAAAAGGGCAAGCAGTAGGAATCGAGGAAAGGGAATCATGAAATAGCGAATACACTACAATTAGAGATCGAAGGAAAATTATCGGTGATGAGAGATCGACGAATAAGATCGAGGAAGATGAACGAGTAAAAAAGCAATGTAGGTGATGGAAATGTTAGTAGTGGTGATCAAGTAGTGTGGATCGATGAAAGGGGATCATGAAGTAACGATTATGTGATTAGGGATCTGCGGAAAATCATCGATCTACGAAAAAAGATCGATTAATAGATATCATTGAAAATGTAAAAGTAGCAATAAGGATGATGGAAATGTTAAGTCGCAATGGAGACCAAGGAGTAGAAATCGAGAAAAGGGGATCATAAAGTTAATGATCTGCGGAAAGTGATCAAGGTGTATGAAGGAATAGGAAAAGGGAATAGATATCGTAGTGCACACATATAAAATGCCAAATGGAGTGATGGGAAAGCTGTCGATGTTGGGGAATCAAAAAGTAATAATCCAGGAAATGTAATCAGGAAGTAAGCATTATATGTATGTTTCGAAAAGAGTGAAAAGAATCGAGCAGTAAATTTTGTGGAATTGATGCAAGAGAAAGCTTATCAACCAACAGGAACCAAATGAAAGGATAAGAAAAGAAGCAGACGCCCAGATTGAGGAATAGGGATTGTTAAACAGTAATTGAGGGATAGTGATCGACGAATTAGGAGGTATAGTTCGAGTAATACTAATTGGAGGATAAAATCGGTGAACTAGGTGATAGCTATCGAACAATAGAAAAGCACGTAAAAAGCTGGTACCTAAAATATTTTTAACCTGCGTTTTATAGAATTCGAGTAATAGTTGAGAGATTTTTGATCGTTCTCCGTAAACGAACGAAAATAAGTTACAGAAACAGGCCCTTAGAGGTTGAACAGCAAAATAATCATATAATGTTCTCTAACCGATTCCCAGATCTATTAATAAGGACCGAGTAATAACAGCAACGGAATACTGTTCGAGGGAGATCAGATAAGGGGAATGATGATAAGTCATAAATAATACGAATTGAAATAAGATAAGACAGTATTCCGAACGAAGGAATAGTGATATATTAAAGGTTATAGGTCGAGGAATGAATATTGGAGAATGTGATCGGTGGATGGAGAGATAGCTCTCGGACAAGATGGGAATAAAAGAAAAGGTACAAAAATCTAAGGCATTGATGAATGCGGATGGAATATTGATCCAAGGATGTAGATCGGGGAATTGAAATTGAAGAATGAACTGTGGATCGTGAAAAATTATTTTAGCCGTATATATTAAGAGAATATATATAAGGGATCGTTACAAAAGATGTAGAAGTTTGGATCGTGTACATCAATCGCGGAAAAGAGATTTACATTTGGATTAGGTAAAGAGAAATAAGAAAATTAAGGCAAATGGATTGAGAAATTGCGCTTTGTGAGGAATATGGAATAAAATATGATTAATATCAGACTTATCTTATCTATTGTTATCTTTTAATGAGGATCGAGTCAAGGCCTTCATAATGGATGATGAACTCTCGTTAATGGGAGTCGAGCGCTAAATGTGGTGAGAATCTTATCGCTGTGTGGGATCGAGGAAAGGGATCAAGATATTGAGATTCGGGTTGACTCAATATTGTCGAATATACCAATAACGGCCACTTTTCTCTGGACTTTGGTACTATAAAAGCATTACACTGTACGAAATTGCAAGTATTTGTATGCACTGGTATTAAAGTTAAAAGCTGCTAACTTTTGGTACAAAAAGGTTCCATTTGTGTGGGAGGTACTGAAAGGGGCGTGTCAGTAATGCCCATTTTTTTCTCAATTTCAAGTATATTAAAGTTATAAGCTGGTAACTTTTGGTACAAAATGACCCATTTGTGTGTGAGGTACCAAAAGGAGCGTGGCAATAACGCCCACTTTTCTCTGGACTCTAGGTACTATAAAAGCAGTACACTGTACAAATTTTCAAATAGTTGTATGAACTGATATTAAAGCCATAAGCAATTAACTTTTGGTACAAAAAGGTTCCATTTGTGTGGGAGGTACCAAAAAGGGAGTGGCCACTTCGGCCATTTTTCTTCACGTGTTAGCGACTAACAAAATGTGTGAAATTTCTGAAGATTTTCGAGTAAGTATGTAGTATAGAAGGTATTAAAGAATCAACATTTCACTAAAAGTTAACCCTTTGTGGGGGAGGTACTAGAAGGAGTGGACCAATATGGTCCATCTTTTAACGTAGCCGGAGATAGAGAAAAATAGCTCCGCATACCAAATTTGAAGTCAATCGGTTACTCCTTTCGAGAGTTATCGTGCGCACCAGCCAGCAGACAGACAGACGGACGGAGCTCAAATGACTTAAAATGACCCAAAACGGATTTCCGCCGAACATACTTAGGGTCTTAGGTCACTCCTTCGATGTTTTACACTTTTGGCTTGTAGCAAATGATATATACCCTCCTCTCTAAGGTGAGGGGATAATGAATTGGGATATTTGAATCGTGTTGTAGGGTTGATGCAATAGGTAAAAGAGAAAAAGAAGCAGACTTCCAGATTGAGGAATAGGGATTGTTAAACAAAAATTGAGGGATAGTGATCGACGAATTAGGAGACATAGTTCGAGTAATAATAATTGGAGGATGACATCGGAAAACTTAGAGATAGCTATTGCAGAAAAGGCATTAACATAATGTTCTCCAACCGATTCTCAGATCGATTAATAATGATCGAGTAATAACAGTAAGGGAATACTGATCGAGGAAGCTAGGATAGGGGGGAAAATGGATGATAAGTCATCAATAATACGAATTGAAATATAAGATAAGACAGTATTCCGAATAGGAAATAGTGATGAATTAAAGGATATAGGTCGAGGAATGAATAGAATGAGATCGAGGAACTGAAAGCTAGATGTCGAACAAGAGTGATAAAGGAATTAAAGAAAAGGTATAAAATACCTTTCTTCGTCATTGAAGAAAGCAGATGGAATAGTGATCGATAGATGTACGAGCATTAAATTTAAATTGATAAATGATCTTTGGAGAATATGAGTCGTGAAACATTAATTTATCCGTATATATTAAGAGATTATAAAGGGTACGTTATCTAAGGTTTTTTTTAACTAGTTCTTATTTCGTGAATGGTAACACTTAGCTCATGTCTGATTATCCTTCCGCTGAACGAATATGGCTGTGTATACGCTTGAACAAGTGGGCCTACGATCGACTTACAGAAGATGCCGATTTTGCCAAAAAAAATCATCTTTTCAGATGAAGCTCATTTTGATTTTGGCGGGTATGTAAACAAGCAAAATTGTCGCATTTGGGGCACAGAAAACCCGCTCGCATACATTGAAAAGCCGATAAACCCAAAAAAAGTCACTGTTTGGTGCGGATTTTGGTCCAGAGGCATAATTGGGCCATTTTTCTTCGAAAATGAGCAAGGAGTGGCCGTTACAGTCAATGGCGATCGTTATCGGGCCATGTTGAACGAATTTTTGTTCACAAAAATTTAAGAGTGGGATATTGGCAACATTTGGTTTCAACAGGACGGCGCTACGTGCCACACAGCCGAAGCTACACTCGATGTTTTGCGCCCTGTTTTTGAAGATAGCATTATCAGCCGCAGAGCTGATGTCGTTTGGCCACTTCGGAGCTGCGATTTGACACCGTTGGACTATTATTTGGGGGGTGCCCTCAAAGATAAGTGTTACGCCGACAAGCCAGAGACAATTGACGCTTTAAAGGACAATATTCGTGAAGCCATTGGTGAAATACAGCTGCACACAATCGATAATGTGCTTAAAAATTGGACCGATCGTGTAGGCTACTGCATGGCCAGCCGAGGAATTTGAGAAAGTAATCAGTAGCTTTTTTATAGCATTTTCAAAAAAAAAAAGTTATTTGGCGGACCCTTTATATTAGGATCGTTACAAAGGATGTAGAAGTTTGGATTGTTAACATCAATCGCGGTAAAGAGATTTACATTTGGATTAGGTAAAGAGAAATAGGGAAATTAAGGGAAATAGATTGCGAAGTTGCGCTTTGTGAGAAATATGAAATGGGAATCGATGAACAGCAAAATTATCATATATTTGTTATCTTTTAATGAGGATCCAGTGATAGCCTTCATAATGAATGATGAACTGTCGTTGATGGGAGTCGAGCGCTAAAGGCGATGAGAATCTTATCGCTGAGTGTGGTCAAGTAGTTGGATTCGAGGAAAGGGATCAAGTGTATAATTTACACTTATACCCTTATGTTTTTAGCAACCAATCCATGACAAGTTATCCGTATGCCAACATAAAGTCGTTGAGAATTATTTCCATATACGCTCTAACGTATATGGAAATAATATACACTAAACAACTAAACCGTTTTGTTTAATTGGACGGATGGTGGTGTGTTTGGCTGCCCGTATCAAACATGTGTTTTGGTTCATTGTCTCTTGAACGGGAGAGGGGGTGACTGTAAATTCGTCGTAAGCATACACGAGGCTTATAATAGGCGTGTTTTCGTTACACCATAAGTGCTTAATTTGTATGGGGAGCTAAGCACTTTTAAGCACTATTAGTTCCCGATGAAGTTTGGTGCTTGTGTTCATGTCTTAATCGAGTATGATGTTGCCAGATTGGGCACCCTATATTTAGCAATATGGCATCCCATTTTTGGAGAGATTTTATCAATTATTGTGAATTAACGGGAAGAAGAAGAACAAAAATGGGAAATTATTTTAATATTTGCAAAAAGAGTGTAAACAATTGAACATAGAATTGTAAATATATGCTTTACAAATACTTTTCACGATTTTTTTTGTCTGTTTCGCACTGTTCTTTCTTCGCAACTCATGACACCATTGCTACCAGATAGTGATAATCCGCCACTTATTGCTTATGTGCCAGTTAGTGGAAGTCAGTTGTTTTCGTTGCAAAGTGCTAAACTAAAAGTGCTAGCTTGTAACGAAAACATGCCTAATATGAAAAACTAGCTTCGAAAGCAAGAAAAATTCGTGGTGTGATGCATGTGCGTTAGACTTTCAAGCAGAAGGTCCTGAGTTCAAACTGACCTCAGGAAAATTTAATTTTTACCTTGTACAGTGATAATATAAAATTTTTGAAAATAAGAGGAGTGAAAGTTTGATAATTATGTCATGTAAAAATTTCATTATTTTGATGTAGTGGACAATTTTAATGAAATTGACGGTCATAAAATTGAAGAAGGTATTCATTAAATCGATGGAATTATTACATCAATACAGTAAATAACAATTGATTACACTTAGACATTATTTTGATGTAATATTTAATAACAGTAGGTTCAGAGAATTTAAATCGGCGAATGGGAAATATATCTGCAGACTTTAGAGATTGTGTATTAGATATCCTGAAAAATATAATATGCGTTTTGTGAGGATTGTGGGTCATGAAATGGTAATCGGGGAACAGCAAAGGTATCATGTTCTTCATAAAGATCGACTGATAGCAGTTAAGGAATAGGATTATATGAGGGAAGATTAGGAGAAAAGATGGATGAAAAACCATCGAGAAAAGGAATCGAAATAAAGATAATGGGTAATAGCATAAAATTTAATAATCGCTTCAGGAAATTAGAATCGGTAATTAGCTAATGTATGTAGTGGGCAGCAGAATAATATTTAACAAACTATTCTCGGAAATGATATAGATGAATAGGAAAAATTTAGGGAATAGTTAGCGAAGAATGTCTTGTAGAATATAAATTGGGAATGTGGACTCGCAAAGGCGTGGATTTAATATACATATGTATATGATGGTACAGGATCCCGGAATAAAATTTTATTAATAGATAAGCTATCAAGAGATAATGTTCTGAACAACGTAAGAAATAGTGATGGAAGAGTAAAGACTGACGATGAGGATTCGCTTCGAATAATTTGCATATAAACGAATAGCAGCAAGAGAAGGTTATATTTATGGAATTATTTTTTATGTTGTTCAATAACTATCCGGGGAATAAAAGAGATTGGGAATGCGGAATCGCAATGACGTTGGATTAATATATATAACAGTACAGTACATCAAGGGATGGTATTTGGTGGGTTTTGAGCTACAGTGTTCTGAATAATGTGGGGAATAGGGAATAATGATAAAAATTTTATTTTTTTATGTTGCCCTACAGAAAAGCAATTTTTGAAACATTCTATTGAACTAACCTCGACGAAGTTTAGTTTATAAAGTAACAACGGATAACGTTTTTAAACGTCTAATTTCTTATTTTTTTTCTATTTTGATTTATGACACTCTTGTAATAAATGAGATAAATATATGTTTAACCCAAATGACAAGACCCAGCCCTTTTCATAAACTTACCTTGACCTACAGCCAATTGAGCGGTGCAAGTGGTAACTTCGGCGCCAGTGCTGGCTTTAGCAGTGTAAGCGCCAGTATCGCGTTCACTGAAAGGTAATGAAAAAAGTTGCATAGAATATGTAGAATAATTGATTATGAATCTTATCAAGACACTTATAATCGTCTGATGTCGATTGAGAAATCAACACTCAAAGATTACGCATACGGAAAGGTCAAAGACCCCAACGAGCTGTTTACCTGCAGTTTTTAATGTCCAAACGATATGAATTCATTGGAGCTTCAGTTTGTATTACGCGATCGGCTAATACGTCATCCAAGGGTTTGTTATCTTTCAACCAAGTAACTTTTCCAGGTTTCTCTTTGTACTGTATTTCGAAATGGGCGGGTTCACCAGCTAAAAAAAGGTGGCAAAGGAAGGCAAATCAAAAGAGAAGAGATATGTTAAATGGGGAATTCGCAATAGATGGCAACGCTGGATATCTCTACAGCACTACTAATGCACTACTTTTGTTTTGTTTTTTTTTCTTCTTTTTTTTGTAACTTATACAAACGATCGATGTTCATCATCATTTGTTGTGGTATATGAGCAAAAAATACATTATTTTGTGGTATATGAGCAAAAATCAAAAATATGTTCAAAACAAAAAAATAGATGAAAAAATTTTGTAGAATTTAGTTTTTTTTTTTGAAACCACTTACGTTGAACCTGTGCGCATCGTAGCATACGGATGACGACAGGTTTCTCAATAGATTTGGGTGCACGGCCCTCCATCATTAAGGATGTGGTGGAGCGTGCTCCGGTGGTTCTATTAGATGCTACGGATAGACGGGAATAAGGACGATCTTCTAAGTGACTTTCAGGACGTAGTGAAAGTGTGCTGCCAACTAATACATTTCTTGGTGCCTTTAATGCATCTACATCAGCTAGACTATCGTAAGAGGTTCCTCTCGAAAAATCGCGTGGTCTACTGCCTTCGTTTGTTACATATCGTGTCGTAACGTAACGTAACGTGACGTGACAGCGACGTTTTCACGAAAGGCAATCGGCCACGAAATCAATCAGTTCAACCGATCGCACGCACATCGTGGTGATAGCAGGAGCGGGAGCAGCAGCGCGCATTAGCAAAGCCATTTTTAGATATAGAGAGAGACGTGATCGTGTTCGTTCGCAACATGCCGTGTTTTTTTTTATGATAATCAAACAAAAATTTTGTATTTATGATGTGATCGGGAACGGGATCGTGATTCATGATCGTGATCATGGTGGAGTTTTTGAGTTTTTGGTTGGTGACAGTGGCGGCGCGCATTTGCAGTGACATGATTTAGCAGTGGCGTGGGAGAATTTTCAAAAAATATACGGGAGGAAAGAATAGTAGAGAAAAAAAGCTTATTGTTAGATACAAATTTTGAATAAAAAATTTATTGACATTCAGTGAAACAACAGTAGTTTATACGCTCTAGAAACAAGATCCAGAAATCACATTTAAAACAATTTTTTGAATTTCGCTGGCAAACATACAGGTTATTAACAAAAAAAAGACTATCAAAAGGAATTTCTTTTGTAATTGAGGCAAAATAACTTTTTGCTATGAAAAAAAAAACAGAAATTTTGAGTATATAATTTAACAAAATTTTCTTAAAAACACACAGATATCACATGAAATTTTAAAACAGATGGGACTTTGTAAAATTCATTCAACCTTTTACAAGACTTTTTAAAATCATAAATATAAAAAAGCTGAATTTTGAGTATAGGATTTAATAAAATTGCTTATATTTTCTTACACACACAGAGTTGTACAACGTTTTAAAATAGGTAGGACCTTCTGACCTTGTTCAGTGATTGGTCTTTGTAAAATTACACTAGCATTTTACAGGGCGAATTTAACACACACAGCTCAAACTCGTAAAAAAAAATAAAACTATTTGCCTGAGAAAAACTACTTCAAATTTTATATTAGGCATGTTTTCGTTACAAGCTAGCAATTTTAGTTTAGCACTTTGCAACGAAAACAACTGACTTCCACTAACTGACACATAAGCAATAAGTGGCGGATTTTCACTATCTGGTAGCAATGGTGTCATGAGTTGCGAAGAAAGAACAGTGCGAAACAGACAAAAAATTCGTGAAAAGTATTTATAAAACATATATTTACTATTCTATGTTCAATTGTTTACACTCTTTTTGCAAATATTAAAATAATTTCCCATTTTTGTTCTTCTTCTTCCCGTTAATTCACAATAATTGATAAAATCTCTCCAAAAATGGGATGCCATATTGCTAAATATAGGGTGCCCAATCTGGCAACATCATACTCGTTTAAGACAGGAACACAAGCACCAAACTTCATCGGGAACTAATAGTGCTTAGCTCCCCATACAAATTAAGCACTTATGGTTTAACGAAAACACGCCTATTAAGTTGTATAAATAATTTACAGAATTTTTTCTTGTGACAGAAAAAACCCTCTAAGGGCAGTTTGCAACAAGTCTGAATATTTTACAGTTATATTTTATTTGCTGCCGTAAGAATGTATGGTATTAAAAAAAATTACACATGTTTTTTTGAGAAGTGACATTGAACTTTCCCTACTTCCACATTCCAAAAATCTAGAAAAAAAGGACCACGTTTTATTTTGATGTATCTCTATGCGGGATTGATCTGTTATTAATGTTATTTTATGGTTTTTCTAACAGTGGAGTTGAGCGGAAGATCAAAGAATTCCTTCAAAGTGAAGGAAGGTATTTTTGAATAGTCAAGTGAAAAAGAAAACGAGGATTTGAGGATTTTAATCTCTGAGAGTAGGATTGGGTTTACAATATCCGACAGAATCGCGCGATTTGTCAAAAATACATACCTGGCCTATAAGGCGCTTGGTTTAAATGAGAATCGCACGAATTCAGAATAGGGTCGGTCGCATGATTCCAAGAGAATATCGAACGACAAAATTTATAGTATGTAGAAATTGCCAAATATCTTTTAAAATTGCCTAAGAAGCCCCAAATTTGATTTAATTGTCGATCGAAAACACATACTTTTTCCTTTTTGTCAAATGTTTTCAAATGTTTTTTATAAGAATCGTAGAGATTTTCAATAAAAATGTCATAAAATTTAAACACATACTTTTTCCTTTTTGTCAAATGTTTTCAAAAGTTTTTTATAAGAATCGTAGAGATTTTCAATAAAACTTTCATAAAATTACTCAGTTTTTTGTTTAATAGTTTGACAGTTATTTACACAAGTTTTTTGTACGAATCGATGTTAAACTTTATTTCTCTTTTCCAGATATGTATAAAGGAATTGGACTTTTAACTCTTTATAATCGCAATTCTAAAGATAAGTACAGACGATTTGCAGATCGGACAACATTGTCAGAAAAATGGCGGAAAAATGCAACCCTGTGAATTTACAACCGTGTGAACATACAATTTTTGTTTGGCAACGTTAACAGAAAAGTCATTGCGAGATAATTTGCTGATTGTTATATGTTCGAAGTTTATGCATGTGACAACGGCGCCATTGCCAGAAAATCATTTTATTTGCAACACTGCCTATAATGCATTTTTATTGGCAATCCTGCATATAAATATTTACAAAATATATTGTAAGTATATGAAATTGTAATGTTTTCTTGCAATCGTCTGAACTGTCAATTCACCTTTGCCTAACAATCTGACATTGCCCGTATATTTGCCGCACTTTAACAGGGTTGATAACGTTTGCCGATCTGGCAATCGTCTATACTCAGCTTAACGCTTGCAACGGATGTGATGTAAGTAAATGATAAACTTTCATAGTTTTAGTGCAATTAATACAAATATATAATTAGGGGTTCTCAAGAGGTTTAAATAATGAATATGTCGTGATTTTGAATAAATTTTTTTACAAGATTCTTATTAAAAAAGTCCAGAACGGCATCTTCAAAAGTATGTCAAGCGAATTCTACTGAAGAGATAAAAGAAAAATTATGAGAAACAGACTATTTTATGCTATGGCCTAATAAGTGAAGGGGAGAAAGAAATATTATTTATTTAAATCTTCAAAATCTGTATAAAAAGTGAAATTACAAAGTTTTTTTCTACTTCATTGTCCGCGTTTTAAACAAGTTTGAATGAAATCATAACTTTTTTAGTACAACTCCAAAATATCTAAGACTAGAATAAACCTACCCAGAATTAATTTACAAAACGTTATGTTCCTTTCCTAATTATTAATATGTAAATAGGATTCCTTAAATTAAACCAAACATAAAATATTTCCTAGAATTTTGTTCTTTCTACCATTTTTCATAAGTTGTCATAAAAGTTTAGAATTTCTTATACATATATCGATTTTCGAGGAACAGAATTTCATTTGTCCCCAAGAAAATTCTTCATTGAAGAGCATATTACAAAGTTTTTTTATAGGAAATTCTGAATTAAAAATTACCCAGTATGTACAGCACAAGATTTTGGGACTAAATTATGAGAATTGGACATGAAAGTAGCCCCAAAAATAAGAACATCTGCATCATTCGTTTAGTCAAGTTGTCTCAATTAACAATTTAATGGCCATGCGATTTTTTTTGCCGAAAGTTGATTTCTAGTACGGTATACCAAGATAAAATCGTGTTAAAATATAGAAAAAGTTCTAAAAATCCACCTTGAGCGAAAAAAATGCATATGGCCATTGAATTATTAATTGAGCCAACTTGCCTAACGAATGTTGCAGAAGTTGTTATTTCTGCGGCTACTTTCACGTCCGATTCTCTGAATTGAGTCCCAAATCAATGAGCTGAAAAATGCGGTACTGTGTTAGGAATTTATGAGACAACTGTTTTGAACTGACAACTCAGACCAGCCTCAGTTGGAGCTTTGACTTGTAAGCACTCTTCGAATATGCAAATTTCTTTGTAGATTCGTGTATAATTGTATACTAGTGATGAACAGAACCATTGCAAGCTCACTGTACCACGTATAAAGTCACTCAGATGAGATACCCACAAAGGATCGAAATACGTATCAGGGTTTGTGTTTATATGGATTCCATAACGCAGTGTCTTATATCGTAGAGAAAGGGCCTATCATCATATTTAAAAATTTTACAGGAGAAGCAAAAAACTAAATAAAATGAAAAATGTCGTTAGAAAGATGGGATTTTCAGGATAATACCTTAACATAATGACGCATATATAACATGATTTATAAATGGTTTGTGAAAATTGCGTAAAATGGGAATTTTTAACTATGAATAAAGAACTAATTTTTGTTAGCCAATTTTGAATTTCGTTAATAAATTCGCCATTTTTGATACTAGGTCGCTAAAAATTTGTCAGGAAGTGTATTTTAATGCATTGTACCGAAAACCATCAAAAACTGGATTTCCATTTTTCTTGTTAATACGCTCTTTTTCGTTTCTTATGACGATATGTATGCTCCAATTCACCATAAATATCTGTTTCCAAAGGAAGAGTTCTACTGAAGCGGTCCTATTTCTTTTTTCCATTTCCAAAATAATAAAGTTTAACAAAAGATTTTGAAAATTGAAACGAACAATATATACATTTTTCAGAGTAATAATATACATTTTCGACTCCGAATCACTAGCTGAGTCCATTTGACCATGTCTGTCTGTATGTACGTCCATCTGTATGTCTATACATCTAAAGTTGTCCGTTGAGGACAGGTCGCAATTTCACTCCGATCGTAATGAAATTTTGCAGTTAGGAGTCTTTCATACCTGGAAAGAAGCCTATTGAATATGAAGAAGTCGGTTCAAATTCAGATATAGCTCACATATATATGTTTCGTCCGATTTTGCCCTTTAGCCCTATAAAAGCTGCATTTTACATCACATTTTTTAAGTAGTATAGTAGAATTCTTGATCCATGGACCAATATTGCCAAATTTAAAAAAAACGGTTCAGATTTACATATATCGACCGCTGTGCGCGGAATTATCGTATATGCCATTTTATTCAATACTGAGTTTGCCCGTTACCTGGCAAAATATTGAAGGCGAAATCCTCTTATTTGCTCCAAAAATTTACTATATACTCTATCGTATGTTACACTGCATTTTTGCGAAAGCAGAGAAAAGTACAACAAACGCTCTCCTGTAAAATTTAGATTTTGGTACATACGATAATTCCGCGCACAGGGGTCGATATATGTTTCTTCCGATTTGGCTACAGAGGCAAAGACGTACCAAATGTACATAGTGCAAACAAATTTTAGTTCAAGTGTACATTGGATATCTCACTGTTATTCAATCTTATTAGAGTGGCGTAGGGTATCATATAGTCGGCACCGCCCGACTTTAGCCTATCTTTACTGGTTTTACATTTCTTCAGAGATTTCACAAAGTGTTATAATTAAAGTTTATTTCGTTACCAGAAATGGCTTAACATTTTGTAATTGGGTTTTAATAGTTTATGTTATGATATGCTGCGTTTTCTATCAAAATATGTACATAAATACAATTTATTTCGAAAAAATTATCCGTTACTAAATTATGGTAACAGTAGGCATGTTTTCGTTATAAGCTAGCAATTTTATGGTGATTTTGTTTCTGCAAAAAAGTGCAACATTTTCGTTACCCTGTTCCCTGGGTAAAAAAACTGGACGTTTATAACACATTTTGGAATTTTGAAATAGGAGCTAAATTTTAATTCGAGGTACTACGAGTACATCGGTTCAACCTTAAAAAGGGCAAATGTGTTTCAGAACTTCGCGTCGACGGGACAACATTTTTTCAGAATCGAAATCACCATTAAGCTAAGTACACACGATTGCGAGATCGGACAACGTTATCAACCCTGTTAAAGTGCTGCAAATGTACGGACAATGACAGATTGATACGCAAAGGTGAATTGACAGATAGGCAAAGGTGAATTGACAGTTCAGACGATTGACCTTACAATTTCATATATTTACGATATACTTTGTTAATATTTATATGCAGGATTGCCAATACAACCAGTAAGGAAAGGCAGAAAGTCGGGCGGCTATATAATACCCTACACCTCCCTAACAATGCGATAAGGGTCATTGCCATAATAATTTGGAATAATTGGTAAATGAGTAGAAACATATTATCTAATTCTGAAACGATAATCGCTAAATTAAGCACTATTCGTTCCTAAATTGAGAAACATCTTTCTGGAAAATTTTAATGATCGGAAGTAAAATACAACTTCTATAGCGGTTTGATACCAAATCAGGAGGAACATATATATGGAGCTTTAATATAAATCTGAACCGATCTTCCCTGAATACCCATTCATGTAAAAAGACCTCCTTCTGTCGAATTCCGTACTGATCGGATATAAAATACAGTCTCTACAGCGCTTACATGTCAAATCGGGGTAACATATATATGGGAGCTATATCTAAATCTGAACCGATTTTCTCCGAATTTGGCAGTATTCCTTCATGTAATAAGAAACCTCTTTCTGCTGACTTTCGCACAGATCGGATATAAAATAACATTTTTACAGCACTTACATGTCAAATCGGGGGTAACGTATATATGGGGGCTATATCTAAATCTGAACCGATTTCTTCCAAATTTAACAGTGTTCATTCATATAATAAGAAACCTTTTTCTGCCGAATTTCATACTGATCGGATATAAAATAAAGTTTTTACAGCGCTTACATGTCAAATCGGGGTAACATATATATGGGGGCTATATCTAAATCTGAACCGATTTTAACCAAATTCAATAGGGATCGTCCCTGGGCCAAAAAAAAGATATGTGTAAAGTTTCGTCGTGATCGGACCATAATTGCGACCTGTACTTTGATTACAAGAATACATGCACAGACAGACGGACAGACAGACAGACGGACATAGCTAAATCAACTCAGAAAGTGATTCTAAGTCGATCGGTATAATAAACGATGGGTCTATTTCTTCTCCTTTTGGGTGTTACAAACAAATGCACAAAGTTATAATACCCTGTACCACAGTGTGGTGTAGGGTATAAATATTTTATAGACAGTGTTGCCAATAAAAAGTTTTTCTCACAATGATCCATCCAACAATCTGCAAATTATCTCACAATGAATTTTCTGACAACGTTGCGAGACAAAAATTGTATGTTCACATGGTTGTACGTTCACATGGTTGCATTTTTCAGTCATTTTTCTAACAATATTGTCCGATCTGGCAATCGTCTGTACTTAGCTTTAGTTCAAAAGTTTTCAACGAGAACTACTTATTACTACTGACTGCCGTATTTCCAATAACTGACGTTCTTCGACTAACTGGTAGCAATGGCATCATAAGTCTCAAGTAAAGACAAGAACCAGTAGGAATAATTTTCACCGCATAGATGGAGCTTTGCATAAATATGCAGTGTTAAGTTCGAGTAACATACGAAATAATTTTCATTAGTTTTAATGCTACTAATCAAAGAGGTTCTAGAATAAGAGTATGCAGGGCGAAAATTCATGTGCAGAGTTGAGTTTTTCTATTGAAGTGGTGGACATAAAGGAATTTTAAATTGATTAAAAAAAGATATGTTCTCCGTTTTCTTTGTTTCAACTAACGTAAAATAATTTTATTTTGTGTGTTTATTGACGTGTATGTGAAAAAGTGAAAGAAAAGCACACAAAATACACGATTTTTCAATAAATTTTTTCATGAACTCATCTTTGCTCACGAGTCGGAATTCACCTTTCGTTGAGGTGAATGAAATGGTATCTCTTCTTATATTGAATCTCTTTGCTATTAATACTTTTTCTTAAATTTCTGAAGAATGCCAATTTTTGGAAAGCGAATTAACTGGGACAACAGGTTGTTCATCTGCTCTTGTATAAAATATTGGACCAACGACATCTTATGTTTGTGTTTTCTCTAATGAAAGAATGGCTGCCCATTTAACCAAAACATCTGGTGGGTATTGTGTGCAAATTCAATTTGGTAATATAATTTTTCGAAGTTGGTCTTTTTGACAGCTGTCACTTTTTTTGTGCTCAGTTTGGTTTGCCATTTCATAATGAATAGACTTAGGGCCTGTTTCTGTAACTTATTTTCGTTCGTCTACGGCGAACGATCAAAATTCTTTCAGCTATTACTTGAATTCTATAAAACGCAGGTTAGAAATATTTTAGGAACAAGCTTTTTACATGATTTCCTACATACACAACGAATTATAAACTTCTGCGATTTATAGATTTCTCGGAATAATTGAGTGATTTTTGATCGTTCGCAGTAGACGAACGAAAAAAAGTTACAGAAACAGGCCCTTATTCCGAAGCAACGTTTGCAAATCGTGCAAATTTATTACCAAAATAATTTTAATGAATTTTCCGATTTGCACAAAAAAATTTGTTCAGTGATGAAGCTCACTTTTGGATGAATGAGTACGTTAATAAACAAAATTGTCGCATTTGGAGTAATGATAATCCACAAGACATTGTTCAGACGCCGTTTCATCCACAAAAAGCCACTGTTTGGTGTGCTCTATTGGCAAAGGGAATCATTGGTCCATATTTTTTCAAAAATGAAGCCGGCCATAATGTGATCCATGATTAATGACTTGTTTGTGTCTGAATTGGAGGATGTTGATGTGGACGAGCTTTGGTTCCAACAAGACGGCGCTACATACCATACCGCCAACGAAACAATCAATTTATTGAAGGAATCTTTTGGTGAGCGCATTATCTCGCGTCGTGGGCCTGTGGCGTGGCCTCCAAGATCGTGCGATTTAACACTGCTGGACTATTTTTTGTGGTGTTATATGAAGTCGCTTGTCTACGCAGATAAGCCCGAAACGATTGACGCCTTGGAAGAGAATATACGGCGCGTTATTGCTGACATACAGCCCCAAATTCTGCAAAAAGGTTGTCAAAAATTGGGCCTCACGGCTGGAATTTATTTGAGACAGCCGCGGCGGCCGCTTGCCCGAAATAATTTTTAAAACATAATGGCAAACCCTTATCTTTCTAATAATGCTAAATTCTTGGCCATAACATTAAATTATATGCGTTTGATTTCTTCTTGAAAATCAAAAAAAAAACACCCTTTTAGCAATTCCTTACTAACAACGAGGTATTGGATTTAGTCCGGAAAACAACCAAGAAACTGTCGAGAACACATATGGCTTAAAATCGCTTAGCCTTCCATACAAATTAAGCGATTATGGTCTAAAGAAAACACGGGGTTTCATAATTTGTCTCTAAACTTCTGAAATTTATACATACCATTTTTCTACAAAGTTTTGCTTCCATACAAAATTACAACTCTTTTAAGCGAATTTGTTCAAATAAACTCTTTTAATTCTCACGCAATTGAATACAAGAACTTGTGTAATATATACGTTCAATAGTTCAACAAAAACTTGCGCATTCCATACTTCCCACAATTGTTTCTGTGTGTGTAGTCCTTTGCATGTTTTTAATTATTCACGAAGTAAAATCCTTTCTAAAATGTGCGGTCGCTCCTAGCAAGAGTAAATTGATGAGAAAATAATATGAAATTAAAAAAATAATTCCCTAAATAAATATTTCGCTCATTTCGAGCAGGAGCGTCACATTTCAATATTGAAGATGGTCTTACAAAAATATTCCACTTTTCGATTACCTACAAACTAATGCAGAAGTAAGCAACTACATTTCAAGTATTGCTTGAGTTATAGCTGGATTGGGCAAACGTTGCCGTAACGTCATGGTAGCGTTACAAATCAGTTGATTAACCGCCTGCACCACGATGTCGAACGATGTTAACTTTCCCATGATGTCAATGCGGAAAACAGCTGATTTGTGATCTACAAAAAGGCATCAGATCGACATAGCGAATGAATACTGTCTGATGCCTTTTATTTGGTCGCAAATCAGCTGTTATTCGCATATAAGTCGTGCAAACGTTAACGTTTGACATCGTGAATCAGGCGGTAAATCTGTCAGGGAATCTCTTAAATAACAGTGAAAGCGTTCGGCTTCTGTCAAACTCAAATTTCTAACTATTGTTTTCTGTGCACACAACAGCTGTTTGACAGACGTCGGATGCTTTCACTGGTATTTAAGAGATACCCTCATATTTAGGACGAACACAATGGACCAAATGGTCTCCGAGTGAAGTGGTGCCCGCCAGCAATGGTTGTGTGCCGCGCGTTCTTAGGGCATCTCCTAAATACCGGTGAATTGCGTCCTGCGTCTGTCAAAGTGTTGTTGTATGCACAGAAAACAATAGGAAGAAATTTGAGTTTGACAGACGACGGACGCATTCACTGGTATTTAAGAGATACCCCTAACCTTACAGTTTAAACGACTAGTCAACGGAATCGAAAAGAAAACGTAAGACAGAAACTGCTGAAATTTGATTCTTTCGGTTCGTTTTCGTGCATTTGCAAACAGCTGATTAAAAAGGCGAGGTTTTTTGCCAATAAAATCAGTAAACTAATGAAAAAAGAAGAAAATTATGCGGAACGTTTCTAAAGAAATCAGTAAACCAATGAAAAAGATTATTATGTGGAACTTGAGTAAATAAAAAGATTGAATTAAGAGAAATGAATACGAAATAAAATTAAGTTGTTACTATGTATATTTGTTTAAAATGGAGACGATTTTTCATATTATTGATAATTCCTCAAGAGGCAACGTTAAGGCTTTGTTTGCCTAAACCAGACATTATCTCTTCCTATATGTCCATTAGTTATTCCTATTTTGAGTTGTGACACTTTTGCTCGAAATGAACGATTTGTATAAAAATCATCGTACACATATTGCCGCACATGCTTAACTATCAATTTTGACACATTATGCTAATATAACACTTAACGTAACATATAACACCCCACGTAATATTTGACATATTGACCTAACGTAAGACTTCAGTCACAGGAAACATTTCGCTCGAACCTAAACAATACATATCGATACCTCCATTCTAAACTATGCTAAGTGCAAAAAGGTAGTTTTTCAAGCGATCAAAGTTTGGTGAAATTTTTAAATTTGTGTGGAATTTCTTTACGATGGAAATCGAATGACATCTACTGTTTTATGAATAACTTTTGATTGGGTTGACGGATAAACACCAAATTTTGACTGAATATAATTTGGAATATTTATAAATTAAAAATGCAATCTCCGTAAAACTATGCTAAGTCGACTTAGCATGTTTTAGAATGGAGGTAACGATATGAAACATCTGTTTAATTTACACCTGAAATGGCCTGTTCGCACATAAACGATTTATAGTGCTAATGTAACACTTAACGTAACACATAACACTCCACGTAATATTTGACATATTGACGTAACGTAAGACATCAGTCCCAGGAAGCATTTCGCTCGAACCTAAACAAATCATATGAAACATCTGCTAAATTTACACATTATATGGTATATTCACACATTAACGATTTATCGTCCAATTAGAATGATCGTGTATCAAGGACACATTTGCTTGACATTTTTTTCAAAGAAGAAAAAAATTTTCTCAGAAAAAAATAATCGCACGATCATCCGTTATGTGTGAATAGCCCATTGCAGCAAAATTTGCAATCGATCTCGGTTATCGATATGATCAAACATTTCCCTCCTATTTTAGGTTCGAACGCCAAACACTTCGCACACACACTTCGAGACACAGAGACAGAACACACAACACTTTTCGCTTACTGTCGCGCTGTCTTCGTGATGCCACCGATAAATAATCTTCGGTGCGTGCCACACTATGCTCTCGTGTGTGGACCCCACTGTACGTGGAGTCCGGGAAGTCATCTTCATAATCGCTCAAAAGTGTTGGCTCTTCGACAATTTCATAAATCGGCCGTTTATGCCTAATCGGTGGAGTGAAGATGTGTATGAAATCCCTAGATGACGCTTTGTTCACCGTGTCCACGGCATATTTTGTGGAATCTTTTGATTTCAAAACTGTCGATTTAATAGAGCGTATTTTCTTCTTTGCACTGCGTAGCGAATTATCAAAGTCATCGGCGACATAGATGCCCTCCAGAAAATTGGACGATTTCATTTCCAGGGCCTCATTGTGAACCACAACTCTGGGTATTAGCGCAATGGTTGGTGGGGGCAAGGGAGTGGACTTGACTAACAGAATCTCAATGGAGGTTTCGTATTTAATGCGTGGTAATGGTTGGAAAAAGCCAGGCATGCGTACATAGTGCGGCGGCAAGGGAGGCAGGGGAGGATCCGAACCATCATAGAAGCCATCGCGATTCTGTTGAATGCTAGCAAGGCGACTATTCCATCGGGTAAGCGAAGCACTGTCTGTGATAGTGTAAACATTCGGAGGACCGCCACCGCCGGCACCGCCAGAGGTGCCTTCACCTCCGGCGACTTGGCGCAGCGATTCCTGATAGCCGGCAATGTCTGAAAGCTCTATGGTCTTGTGTCGGGGTACAATTTCTTGTGTAACGGTAATACGTGGTAGGACTATCGGCTGAGGTTCAGGCATTAAAGCGGGATTTTGTACAGGCATTTCGATCTTACCAAGGTTGTTATCGGTTTCAGTTTCAGTTTCAGTTACGGTGGGTTGTGGTTCTGCAACAACGGTAGCTGCAGTTGCAGGACCTGTGGTTGGCGCAGACTGAGCTTGGGAAGTCGTAGTCACCTGTTGCTGCACTTGAGAACTTTCTTGTGATTGACTAATAGAAGTTTGGGTGACGACTTGTTTCTGTTGCACCACTTCCGATGTTTGCTGTACCTCAGTGCTCTGTTGTTGTACAGCTGTGGATTGTTTAAATTCCTTGAGTTTAGCTTCTATCTGCTTATTTGCTTCCGCAGATTGTTTGATTTCGGTGGATGTCTGTTGTACCTCTGTGGAGGTTTGTTGAATTTGGGTCAATTGTTTCAATTCCTTTAGTTTGGCCTCCAGAGCTTTGTCAGCCTCTGAGATTTGTCTAGACTCGGTAGACTGTTGAACTGTCTGTATTTTTGTCTCAACCGTTTTGTTAGCCTCCGAGGATTTTGTGATTTCCGTAGATTGTTGTACGGTTTGTAGTTTAATTTCTGCCGTTGGAGTCGGCTTAACGGCCGTGACTTGAGGTTCTGGTTCTTTTTTAGGTTCTGTTGGTTTAATGGGCGTTTCCTTTGGAATAGCCTTAGGCGGAGACTTTTTAGGCGACTCTCGTTTTGCTGGTTCGGGACTGGCAATCTTCTTGGGTGGTGTTGGTGTAGCCTTAACTGGAGCTTCCTTCACTGGTTCTGGTTTAGCTCCAACAACTTCGGTTTTAGTTTCCTGTGTAGCACTGATCTTCGATTGCTGCTGCTGATCTACAATCTTATCATTGTGGATCACCACTCTCTGTTGTTCCTGCAGAGACTGCGATTGCGTGGTGGTGGTCTGTTCTCGACCATCTGATTTTTGACTAACTTTCGTTACTACCTCTGATCGTTGTTGTATCTGGGATTGTTGTTGGTGGTGACTGCTGGCCTCTTGATTTGAGGCTATAGATTTTTGTACTAATTTTGTTCTATTAAATAGCTCTATGGATTCCTGCTCCAAACGCAATAGCTCCTGATACTCCGCTTGGTAACGGTCCTTTTCCTCCTTTGTCAAAAAGTAATCCCTGGCCACATCTGAAGCCTTGACACTACTATCGGGATTATAAGCCTCGGCCTTTTGTGGCAGACCCAAAGTCAAATCTTCCAAAACTTGTGTAGAATCAATGCGTAGGTCGTCGGCCCTATGTTCCTGCCAGGTAACTTCCTTATCTATGTGCGAACAAATCTCCGTATACCATTTCTGTCTCAATTCCTTATCATCTTTATGCGGCTTCAGGCAAATCGGTAAATTTCCACAATCTTTGACATTCGGTTTAGCGGTAAATTTAATTAGATTCTGTGCGGCATCCTCTTCCACCTGACAATCGGGTATTTTGAGGAAATCCTGGAGCACAAAAATCGACTTCTGTTCGTTTAGCTTTCGTACTTTACAGATGAGCAGACGTGATTTAAAGAGAAAGAGATAACGTTCGTGGGCCTTATTCTCCTTGTCGACAACCGTCCACCATTCGTGCAGGAGGAGACGTCCAATTTTACTGATATTGCCGCGATATCCTTCAATGCTATTTAGGAGAGCGCTATCATAGGCTCGGCTGGGAACGCTAAGCATTAACTCTAAAGCCTTTTGGATATCTTTGATATTTTCTTTTAAGCTGAGTGAAAATTTAAGCAAATCCTGTGAAGTAAAACAAAGTTGTTTGTTCGGTTTTGGTTTTGTTTCTTCGGTTTTTTTGTAACTTTGGTATTTTCTATGGGTTTTGGTGTGCGTGGTAGGTTGGTTTGTGGTTGGTAGGTGCTAGGTAGGTAGGTGGGTATGTGTCTTATGTTAGGGGTGGTTGAGTAGTATACAATACACCATTTCCAGAGCAAAAATTCAATGTTTTTTTAGTGAAAAATAGAACGCAGAGAGTAAATAATAATTACTCTCTGAGTAATTAGTAAATAATAAAATGATGTTTAATGGCAGAAGAGTGCGATCTAAATGAAGTATCTTCAAACTTCAGTTTGAAATTTGGGATCACAATGTGAATACGATATTCCCATCTTCTTTGAATGCTCCTTTCTTGGTGGAAATCTGTTAAGATAAAAATGATTTTTCTTTTTTTGAAAAAAATTTTCCATGACTTCGAAATAATAATAATATTATCTTTTCTCTAAAAATAGGAATTAATCGATGTAGTATGTATATATATTCTGTCTCACTTTGCTATTGGACGAACTGACCAAGTTCATTTTGATATGTATTAGTTTATCGAAATTTCTATGCTTGTTTTAGCATATTTTTCAGAATTTTTTACTAAATCGAAATTTTGTAGAAGATATCCTACTCTATCAAAACAAACGCTACAATGACAACATAACTTGATTTTTGGTTCTTAAAAAATTTAGGTAATACAATTTTATGCAGAATGCCGATGATGTACTTATATTAATAAATTTGTGTAGGAAGACATTTTCTATAAACTTATAAAGAAAAGTAATATCAGGGATTTCAAAAAACCTTGAAAGTTATTGAAATTTCGATAAAAATAATATTTATCGAAATGGACTCGATATCGACCACTTCCTATAACTGTTATCGAAATTTAAAGCCATGATTTATATCGGCGGTTTCCTCAATTGTACAAAAGAATCCAAATCCAAGTAATTAAAATGCCGATAAACAATCGAACTGAAATTTCGATAAATATTTCCACTTCGATAAATATTTTCTATATAGAAATGTCAACTTATATTATAATGTGTGTGTTAAACAATGTTTGTTATATTTTTTTATATGGAAACAAAACATTAAAACAATGGAAAGAATGTGTTTAGTTATATGAACCGAATTTTAGTCTAAATCATGACATTACATATTTCGATAACTAATTTGATCGCTAATTTACTTAGTCGATATTGATCGAACTTAAATTAAACGATACTATTTCTATAAATACTTTTTATCGAAAACTCAACTCGAATTTGTTAATTTTTCTTTGCTATTTTATGGTGATGTCCATCTCTACAAATTTAAAGAACACGCTATTATTATATAAACCGTTTTACTATGTAAACCATGGATTTAAATTTCGATAATAAAATTATTGAAAATGGTTTGAAATTGCGATATGAACATATATCTTAAATTAATTTGGTATATCGTCAGCACGCTACAACCAACTAACCAAGTAGATTTTCGATAAATTTTGTTATCGAAATTTAAATACATGATTTACACGGTAAATTTTGTTACGGACGGTAAATCAGGTTATATCATTACGCAGTTTTCTTTCAATGTATAGAGGAGGACATCTTCTATAAGTTACTGAAAAACAAAATTAGATTTTCCTTTGTTAATTTACGGAAGATGTCCTTCTTTATAAATTGTAAAAAACACTGTAAATTTTATTGAAAATGTTTTCAAATTTCGATAAGAAAATATATCGTAACTGGTTTTGGCCAGGATACAACATAACCTGACAAAGTCGATCGATACAGCGTTATCTTTCAATTTATATAGGATGAGATATTTTATAAAATAGTAAATAAAGATATACTTATAGATGTTAAAATTTAAATCGAACTTTCGAAAAGAATATTTTTTTCGAAATCTGAATTCTTACACGTTTATCGAAATTTTTAATTTTTTTTTTACTAATTTATGTACGATGTCTACATCGTCGGTATACTGGATAAACTGACCAAGTCCATTTTCGATAAATGTTCTTATCTATGTTTTAAGACACGATTTCCAGGGTAAATATGGTTATGTCATTACAGTGCGTTCTTTCAATGTGCGTGTATAGAGGAGGATATTTTCTATAAATTAGTAGAGAAAGGACTTCAATAAAATCTATAAATCAAAATTCGAATGGAAATGTTGATAACAAAGGTTTACTGAAATGGACTCTATAAATTAATAAAAAAAATGGTCAATTGAATAAAATCGAAATTCGGATACAAATGTCGATAAAAATTTTTTATCGAAATGGACCTCTATAAATTAATAAAACAAACTGTTCAATTCCATTTTCGATAAATTTTGCTATCGAAATTTTAAATTATGATTTCACGGGTACATCAAGCCAAGTGTAAGCTGCATAAACTGACTTAAGTCATTTCGATCATTATTTTTTATATAACTTTTCATTAGAATTGTTAGATGTTTATAAAACTGTTATCGTATGATTTACCGCAAAAAGTCTGATTTTAAATTTCGATAACTAAATTTAATGATAATAGACTTGGTCAGTTTATTTAGAGTATCGGCAACATAATTATATTGTTTATAAACATTACAATATGCTAGGCTAAATCGTAGCGCTGACCATATTTTTTCTTTGCAGATGTACAAAATACCGAAAAAGTTTATTAATCTTTCCTTTCCTAGTAAATAAAGTATATATATTTATCTAAATGGAAAGAAAACTGTTTAAAAATATGACCCTATTCATCATCTAAATCTTTAATTTAAATTTCGATAACAAAATTTATCGAATGGGCCTGGTCGATATCAATTATGGATTTGATGCCACAGACAAAACATTAATATAAGGAAATTTTATTCTTAAATTTAAGAATATTTACTTAATACCAATTATAACGGGTTTTCCAATTGGAATGCTATGATTTTGAAGTGAAGTTTCGGCCATTTGTAATATGTCATGATCTGTCATTTGGTTTTCATTGTGTTTAGTAGTGTTTACAATTTCATCATGGAGAGATATACGCAAGAACAACGTTTACAAATTATTCAGTTTTATTATCAAAATAATCGTTCTCCAATTGCAACTTTTCGTGCGCTAAGTCATTTTTTTTTTAAATCCAAAAAAACACTTTCCAGTCGACATGAGCAATATTTTAGCTCTCGTTAAGAGCTATGTTTTTGCCATTGACCGATTCCCGATCCGACGTAACGTTAAGGAGCTAGAACAAATATAAACTTTCCGGTCACATTTGAAAATGATGTTAAGTCCACATTTTTTTAAAAACCAAAAAAAAACACTTTCCAGTCAACCTACGACCTTGACACCCATGAGCAATATTTTAGCTCTCGTTAAGAGCTATCTTTTTGCCATTGGCCGATTGTGCCACACAGCAAATGAAACAATTGAATTCTTGCGAGAAAAAGTTTTGAGATTCGATTATTTCAAGAAATTGTGATATTGAACGTCCTCCAAGAAGTGATGTGTGGTTTAACATCATTCGACTATTTCTTGTGGGGTTATTTGAAGTCTTTGGTCTTTTGAAATAAACCAGACTCTCTTCAAGCTTTACAAGTCAATGTTGAACGTGCAATTCATGACATACGCCTTGATTTAGTGGAAAAAGTGCTCGAAAATTGGGTTCATCGAATTCGTCCCTGCAGAAGAATTCGTGGAGGCCATTTGAATGACGTTTTATTTAGGACCTAATTGTATCGATTGTACTTCACATTAAATAAAAAACCTTTGAATTTCCTTAACAATACAGTGTGTTTTTTCAATGAAATCACTACTCTCATTGGAAAACCCCGCATAATTGGTATTAAGTAAACATTCTTCAATTTAAGCATGCAATATTTTTACATTAATGTTTTATTGTCTTTGGCACCAAAACAGTGCAATTTTCTTTAATATTAGGACTCATTTTTTAGTTTACCGAAGATTTTTGTTCTATAAACCTGATCATGGTTGTAGTGATGACAACAAAGTCACGACTACCTGGATCATGATTCCCATCATAATATTATTACCTTTTAACTATCTGCCACTTTTGTCATAAAATTAAAGAATATCTCGAAAGATGCCATAAATTATTCAAATAAGTACGTTTTGTACTTAAAATTAAGAAATTTAATTGCCTTCCCAGCAATTGCAGGGACACACAAATAACCAAACAAGAAGTGTGGGGATGTATTAAGGTTGAGAAATACTGTCTGCAATGTTTTGGAGATATGGGACTTTGAAGTCAGTTCTCAATTGTTTCATATTGAGCTGCTCTCATAAGGTGCCAATTATTGACAGGGTATTTTGTCCAAGGTGCCGATGAGGTTGCTTGGAAGCTTCCGAAACGAAATTGTCCACCAACCAGTGACCACCCTTAATACATTTCACACATTTCTTATTCTTCTTTTTCAAAGAAAGTTTGTTTTTCTGTTTAACAGAAAACAAAAACAACGATCTCGAACTCGAAAAAACAAAACTATGAAAATTTAATTAATATTAATTAAGTTCTATATTTTAATCTATATTTTAAGTACAAAATGTACTTATTTTAAAGACTAAAGACGTCTTTAGGGCCACTCTGTAATTTAATAACAAAAATTTTTTTCGGTGTACTCTTGATTTTTTCTTATTTGTGTTGTCTTTGGCTGTCAATGTCTATATAATGCCTGTACAACTCCTTAATATTACTAAATTCTTCTTTTCTCTGTGAAATTGGAAATGGTGTATTTCATTCAAAAAAACAAAAAATGGCTTTCTACCAAAGCTCAATTCAAACGAGTGGAACAGTGTAGGGCTAATAATAACAGTGTTGGAAAGTGCCAGAAAATTGTGAATGTCAGTGTTGCATTGTTTGAGTAAATCAGGGACTACAAGGGAAAGGAGAATATTCAGCTAAGAGAGAGTGTGTGTGTGTGTGTTGTTCTGTGTAGGGTAGGTTCGGCAGAGTGCAATTGGAAAATGTTGTAACTGGACTGCAGTTTAGGACATGTTTGTGCATGTCTTTTGTGTCATTATGAAAGTGTACGTTTTTTTGGTAAAGCTTTAAAGCACGCTTTCTACGAAAGTTTAGTACTTTTTTGGCTCACTGTGAATTCGAATGAATGCCTAAATGCATAGAGAGAGTGAGAGAAGGAGAGAGTGAGTGAAGAGTGAATTGTGGTGGTGTTGCTGTTGTTGTTTTCAAAAGTGAACGTTTCATCTAGAATCCGAAAACGGGTGAAGATTTCAATTTTGTTCAGTGAAAATGTGAATAATGAATGGATGTTTTTTTTTCTGGACCAAGTATGTTTGTTTGCTGGTTAAATATTTAATCTTTTTAGCTATATATTTTGTATGTGATATAATAATCTAGTATATGTAGTGCCTATATATACATATATATGTATGTATGTACATATAGGATGTTTGAGGTATATTCTTGTGCGTAAAATTAACTTAAAAATAAATTGAAATTGTTTTTTGTTTACTCAAAAATCAATGAATTCACTTACCTTTAATAAGAGCTGATAATCGTTAATTCGTTGTATGGGTAATTTCAAATGATCACTTAATGTTTTCTCGTCGTTATATCTAGTCGAAATTTCCTGTAAGAAAAAAAAGGCACACAAAAATCCATTGAAATATTATTAAATTATTTTGAAGAAAAGAAAAAAATCATTATTTTGGTTTCAATTTTCAACAAAAAAAATCAATTTGTTGGCTATGAAATGATGTTGAGTGTGTGTGTGCATGCACATATGTATGTATGTAGTGGATACGCATGTCCGTCCATCCATCCATTCGCCTGTCTTTTAGTTTCAATGAATGTTTGTTCTTTTTATTTTCAGAGGAAAATACTTCTCATTCGCCCCGTCCATTTTAATCATGATCATCATCATCATGACGACTGAGCTGATGGTTCTGTTGGTGGGTGCCACCATCACCACCCACATTCTCTAGAATGTTAAGGTCTATTTTTAATTCGATTTCAAACTTTGTTTACGATTTTTTTACACCCACAATTTGCCAAAAAAAAAATAAAATATTTGGCTGTCTTTCACCAAGAAAAAGTGTTGTTCGGTAATTTTTCTCATTGTGTTCTTGTTTTGCACTCACTATTTTCTGTTCAATATTTTGAAACAATTTGTTTAATGATTTTTGCATTTTTCCTCTCTCATATTTCTTTCCTTCGTTTAAGTGATTTGTGTGATTTTTTTCGTTTCATTTGTCTGAAACATTATTTTTTTTTTCTTTGGTTTTTGGGCGAATTATTTGGTAATTACCAGTGACATAATTAATCAACAGATTGTAGTTTATTTTCAGCACAATTTTAAATGTTGAATTATTGCAAAATGTTTACAAAACAGTCGTTTTGTTTTGTGTTACAGTTTACTGATGCAATACGTATGTATGTAGTATACATTTTATTATTTGATTTTATAGTATTGCTTGTGTATTATTAAGTTATTAAAATTTCCTGCCGTGTTTATAATTTAATATATAATTTTTAAATTTGGAAGCATTTTGTAAATATAATTAAAATTATAGGCAATACCATGCCAAAATAAAAGTTAGTTCCACTGACAAAAAATATTTTTTGATGTACATTTTATGTTCTCATATTACAAAATAAGCAAACTTTTAATTTCTATGCTCATTTTATAACAAATACAGAAGATTTGTTTAAATAAAATATATGTTATTAGATATTGAATATTCTACTAAATGTTAACCCTTTGTGGCGGAGGTACAAGAAGAAGTTAACCAATATGCCCCATATTCGATTGGTCAATTCCTTGGAGAGTTGTATAAGGGTCAGAATATTTATTATCGATCTATGTAGTTTATTATACCCTCACTTTAGTGTGACGAGGGTATATATCATTTGCTACGTAAAAAAGTGTAACACATCGAAGGAGTGATCTAAGACCCTAAGTATGTTCGGAGGAAATCCGTTTTGGGTCATTTTAAGTCGAATGAGCAATGTCCGTCCGTCTGTCTGTCTGTCTGTCTGTCTGTCTGCTGGCTGGTGCGCACGATAACTCTCGAAAGGAGTAACCGATTGACTTCAAATTTGGTATGTGGTAATATTTTGATCTATCTCCGGATGAGTTCGAAGATGGGCCATATTGGTCTACTCCTTCTGGTACCTCCCACACAAAGGGTTAAAATTTAGTGAAATATTGATTCTTTAATAACTTCTATACTACTTACTCGAATCTTTTGAAATTCTGCACATAATATTAGTATATTAGTCGCTATTAACTCGAGGAAAATGGGTGAAGTTGGCATGCCCCTTTTGGTACCTCCCACACAAATGGACCATTTTGCATCAAAATTTAACTGCTTATAACTTTAACACAAGTGCATAAAAATGCTTGAAATTTTCTACAGTATAATGTTTTTGTAGCGCCTATAGTCCGGTAAAAAATGGGCATTATTGTACAGCCCCTTTTGGTACCTCCCACACAAATGGACCATTTCGTACCAAAAGTAAACGGCTTGTAACTTTAATACCAGTGCATACAAATACTTGAAATTTTGTACAGTGTAATGCTGTTATAGTGCCTATAGTCCTGTTAAAAGTGGGCGTTATCACCCCGCCCCTTTTTGTTCCTCCTACACAAAATGACCAAATCATACCAAAGTTACATAGCTCATAACTTTAATATACCAGTGCACATAAACGCTTATAGTTCAGCACAATGCAATGTATTTACCGAAAAATACGTGTTTTTGGAAAACCCCTTCTGGTACCTCCCACACAAATTGACAGATTTATTGGTGTAATGTTATATATTACATTACTCACAAAGTGAGGGTATACCTTAGTCGGTTTACCCGACTGAAACTTTCTTACTTGTTTTTAGCTAAATGTTTATAAGCAGTTACAAATAGGTAAAATAAGATCTCGCTATAATTTTTTTTAAAAAAAATTTTTTGAAAAAATTTTGTGTCATCGACTGAACCGATTTTTGCAAAGTTTACTTTGTTTTAAAGAGGACACAATGCGCCATTTTTTGTATTTTTTTTTAAATTGCTCCACCATCGATTTTCTTCAAATTTTTACAGAATATTCGTCGCATTCTCACAAATCCAGAACAGTAAAATTTTTTTATGAGACTCAATATTTGTAAAAGTTATGGAAGAAATACCAACACTAGTCTGACAATTTTCGTCCGTTTTTGCAAAACACTACACAGTTGTACGAATTCAAAAAGGGGAAATAATTCGAGTTTCATATTTGGGCTCCCTATGTCGGACGGGGGCGGAGCTAAAGGGCCTCAAAGGGGTGAAGAAAATGTTCAAGCGTGTAACTCGTGTTTCTCTTCCGATTTATAAAATTGTGTGTTCTACTAACTGGGGTCTACAAATAAACTGTTTACACCTAAGAATTATCTCGTATAGTTACCGAGATATCTGCAATTAAAAATTTAATTTTCAATTTTTATACCCTCACTTTAGTGTGACGAGGGTATATATCATTTGCTACGAAAAAAAGTGTAACACATCGAAGGAGTGATCTAAGACCCTAAGTATGTTCGGCGGATATTCGTTTTGGGTCATTTTAAGTCGAATGAGCAATGTCCGTCCGTCTGTCTGTCTGTCTGTCTGTCTGTCTGTCTGTCTGTCTGTCTGTCTGTCTGCTGGCTGGTGCGCACGATAACTCTCGAAAGGAGTAACCGATTGACTTCAAATTTGGTGTGTGGTAATATTTTTTTCTATCTCCGGCTAAGTTCGAAGATGGGCCATATTGGTCCACTCCTTCTAGTACCTCCCCCACAAAGTGTTAAAATGTTGTAAAATATTGAATCTTTAATAACTGCTATACTACATATTCGAATCTTTTGAAATTCCACACATAGTATTAGTTTATTAGTCGCTATCATCTCGAGAAAAATGGGCGAAGTTACCGCGCCCCTTTTGGTACCTCCCACACAAATGGACCATTTTGCTCCAAAAGTTAACAGCTTATAACTTGAACACCTATGCACAAACAGACTTCAAATTTTGTACAGTGTAATGGTTTCATACTACCTACAATCCAGTGAAAAATGGGCGAAGTTACCGCGCCCCTTTTGGTACCTCCCACACAAATGGACCATTTTGCTCCAAAAGTTAACAGCTTATAACTTGAATACCTATGAACAAAAAGACTTGAAATTTTGTACAGTGTAATGGTTTCATACTACCTACAATCCAGTGAAAAATGGGCGAAGTTGCCACGCCCCTTTTGGTACCTCCCACACAAAATGGACCATTTTTCACCAACATTTAACATCTTATAACTTTAATACCAGTGCATAAAAATACTTGACATTTTGTACAGTGTAATGCTTTTATAGTGCCTACAGTCCAGTGAAAAACTGGGGTTATTGCTACGCCCCTTTTGGTACCTACCACACAAATGTACCGTTTTATACCAAAAGGTATGAGCTTATAGCGTGGGTACCAATGCACAAAAATACAACAATATTTAATATACTAATATGTATATGTAATATTTTTAAAGTACATATAGCCCTATGAAAAATATTCGTTATCAACGCGCTCCTTTTGTTACCTCCCACACAAAATGGCCAAACCATACCAAAATTGAATAGATCATAAATTTAATATACCAGGGCATATAAACACATACAATTCGATACAGTGCAATATATTTGAAGTTTACTGTTTAGCGAAAAATAGGAGTATTTGTTTAACCCACTCTGGTACCTCCCATACAAATTGACCGATTAATTCGTGTATTTCATATTACAGTACTCACAAAGTGAGGGTATACCTTAGTCGGTTTACCCGACTGAAACTTTCTTACTTGTTTCCCTTACCGTAAGTATTGGAGCACAATATGCACCGATTTCATCCTGTTCTGGATTTGTGAGAGTGCGACTAATATTCGGTGAAAATTTGAAGAAAATCGAAGATTTTCTCCAAAAAAACATGCATAACATTTTTTTTAAAAAAATTGTCAAAAAATGGCGCATTGTGTCCTCTTTAAAACAAAGTGCAAAAATCGGTTCAGCCTTTCGAGAGCACTTACAAATATCGTAAAAAACACAAAAAATCATGTTTTAATTTTTTCAACACTTAAAATGCGCACAAAAAAAATTATAGCGAGATCTTATTTTACCTATTTGTAACTGCTTATAAATATTTTAGCCAAAAATAAACTACATAGGTCAATATTAAATATGCTGACCCAGAGAGTACCAACACGACAGACGGACCGAAGCACATTCACATCACCAATACAGGACAACTATTCTTTTTATTCCCGATTGTGCACCTGGCCTAAGACCCTAAGTATGTTTGGCGGAAATCCGTTTTGGGTCATTTTAAGTCATTTGAGCAATGTCCGTCCGTCCGTCCGTCCGTCGGTCTGTCTGTCTGTCTGTCTATCTGTCTGTCTGCCTGTGTGTCTGTCTGCTGGCTGGTGCGCACGAAAACTCTCGAAAGGAGTAACGGATTGACTTCAAATTTGGTATGCGGTAATATTTTTCTCTATCTCCAGCTAAGTTCGAAGATGGGCCATATTGGTCAACTCCTTCTAGTACCTCCCTCACAAAGAGTTAAATTTTAGTGAAATATTGATTCTTTAATACCTTCTATATGTACTACTTACTCGAATCTTCTGAAATTTCACACATAGTATTATTTTGTTAGTCGCTAACACGTCAAGAAAAATGGGCGAAGTGACAACTCCATTTTTGGTACCGTCCACACAAATGGACCATTTAACATCAAAAGTTAACCGCTTATAGCTTTAATATCAGTTCATACAAATACATGAAACTTTGCACAGTGTAATGCTTTTATAGTACCTACAGTTCAGAGAAATGTGGGCGTTATTGGCACGCCCCTTTTGGTACCTCCCACACAAATTGACAATTTTGTACCAAAAGTTACCAGCTTATAACTTTAATAACAGTGCATACAAATGCTTGGGATTTTGTACAGTGTAATGCTTTAATAGTACCTTGAGTTTTGGTACCTCCCACACAAATGGTCTATTTTACACCAAAAGTTAACAGCTTATAACTTTAATACCACTGCATATAAACACTTGAAATATTGTACAGTGTAATGCTTTTGTAGTACCTAAAGTCCACATAAAAGTGGGCATTATTAGTACGCCCCTTTTTGTGCCTCCCATACAAATGGACCATTTTGTACCAAAAGTTAATAGATTTTAACTTTAATACCCGGTGAATATAAATACTTAAAATTTTAAAAGTGGCCGTTATTAGCACGCCTCTTTTGGTACCTCCGACACAAATGAACCATTTTGTACCAAATGTAAACAGCTTTTAATTTTAATAGAATTTAATACTTTAAAGTTAATTTTAATACTTTAAAGTTATTAAATGCAATTTAAGTTGATGATAATTTAATTAAAACAAAATAAAAAAAAAATACGAATATTCTTTTGGGACTCAAGGTGAGTGGATTCATATGTCGGTTTACCCGACGGAACATTCTTTCTTGTTTTTCAATTTTTTTTGATATTTTGTTTGTGCTATTTTTATTTAAAAAAATGAATTCGGAATTTAAAATTCGTCGATTTTTCATATAACAAATAAAAACGGTAGAAAGTTCGGCCGGGTCGAATTTTATATTCTTGGTGGAGGAATTGCATTCAATTTTATTCCCGAAAAAATCTTTTTATTTGGAGCAAATCATGGAACAATCCTTTTTATCGCCTCACCTTAGGGAGAAAGGAGCCAAAGCGTAACACATCGAAGGAGCGACCTAAGACCCCAAGTATGTTTGGCGGAATTCCGTCCGTCCATCTGTCTGTCTGTCTGTCTGTCTGCTGGCTAGTGCGCACGAATACTCTCGAAAGCATTAACCGATTGTCTTCAAATTTGGTTTGCGGTAATATGTTGCTCTATCTCCGGCTAAGTTCGGAGATGGGCCATATTGGTCCACTCCTTCTTGTACTTCCCCCACAAAGGGTTAACATTTAGTGAAATATTGATTCTTTAAAATCCTCTATACTACTTGCTATATTTATGACGTTAGCAATTTACCAATTGGAAAATAATTTTAATATTTTAATTTCGCAAATTCCTGTCTGAAAAGCACACATTTATCTATGTTAACCCTTAGCAAATACACCTCTATACTCTCTACACTAGTGGTGGTCACAAAATCAACACTGGGTGGGTCAGCTGAGCTGAACCAAGACTCTGATTTCTTTCTGTTTCACGCCTCTCTCATTGTGCACTGATGATTTTTTTCCTTCTTAGCGAGCTGTAGCAATTTGACTTATTTACGCCTAAATATGTATACAGTTTTATTATGCGACAAATAAAAGAGATTGACACTTGTACTCGCCCAGATGACAGCGAAGAGAGATAGAGAAATCAAAATGTACACTGAAATGATAACGTTTTCATGCGACGAGTTCATTATCGTGCGACTTGTCGTTCTGATGTTGGTTAGTGAAACCCAAAGCAGCTGTTTGTCGTCTGGCAGGCAAACGAAAGCAAATTTTCAAGTTACAGAAACAGCTGATAATTAATATTTTGCTCCAAACAAAATCATAGTCATTAAAAAATTATATTTCGTACTTTAATTTATGACAATTTTGTAATATTAAGCAAATTTTATATATTGCATTAAAAATAAAAATGTATCTTTTCTATAGCTTTTTGGCCAAATACTCGTACATCCCAATCTTTAAACTAAAGACATTTCAAACATAAAATGAGGACATTGAGAGAGTCTTTTGTGTAATATCTTTCAAATTAGGAGAATTTCATACCTTAAATAAAGAAATGGAAAACGTATTTAATTTAGTTTCCTTATTTTAAGTATGAAATGACCCTATTTTAAAGATTTCTAAAACATGCTAAGTCGTCTTAGCATGTTTTTAGGGAGATTGCATTTTTAATGTCTTAATATTCCAAATTATATTCACACAAAATTTGGTGTTTAAACAGTACATGTCATCCGATTTGCATTATAAACGAATTCCATACAAATTTAAAAAATGATCAAACTTTAATCGATTCTCCTGAAAAACTACCTTTTTACACTTTAGAATAGAGGTATCGATTTGGCCGAACAGCTAAACTCTTCGATATTAAAATTGACTTAATATTAAAAAGTTGTAACAATTTTAAGTACAATTTATACTTACTTTCCCATGCAACAATTATGGGAAAATTTCAATCTTGATGTCTTTAAGCTAAATGTAAAAAAGTAAAATCTTAAAATGTGCTTATTTTAATGACTAACTAGTGAAGCAATATATTTATGAAAACTTCGCTGAATGATTGGAGTAGCATTCAAGAAATATATATACAAAGAGCTGATCCGTCAAGTAATTGTATTTGCTTCACCGTTTTTGAAAAAACATTGCATTCTATAATATTATAGAGGCAAAAATGGTCTAAAGTGATAAAAAATAAATCAATTTATTTAAAATATTTAATTAGATCTATCTACTATGATATGTAAATAGCTATATATGATTGGTGTTTCCAATTAAAATTCCAATCTTGATCTTAGCAACAAATTAGAGGACACATTTTTCTCTTGGAACGGTTTATTTCAATTAATTAACAAATTAATTCCTGTGAATGAACTGTGTCCGTCCTTCATTTGAAGAAAAATGCATGAATTCATTGCCACTGAAATACTCGTATAGGAGTATATTTGTTTGCCAATAAATAATAAATATACGGGTATACATAAATGTTAAAAATGGAAATTTTCCAAATGGCGTCAAAGGTATATTTGTATATTTTTTTATGTAGATTAATAGCTCAACTGACTGAGTGACAGTCAAATATGCTTTTTTTACAAAAATAGCCTAAAAATTTCGATTTCTATACTTTGAAAATGGTCAACACGTTATGCATATACAAATATGTATCACTGACATAAAATTATTTTTCCTTCTAGTCTAAAAATGTGAAAACATTTTTATGTCTTTTAAATTTTAACATTTTTATTAGCTCCTTGACCTCTGAAAAAAGTGTGTAAATATTGTAAATAAATTATGAAAATGATAAATATTTATATGAAAGCTGAAGGCAAAGGTGGGAGGCCATTGAATTTATGAACAGGAAAATTTTGATTTAGTAACAAATTTTCATAAATGCACCTGGGGTTTAAACAGAAGAACATTTCAACGAAAAACAATACAAAATATTTGTTGTTTTTTAAAAAATATCAAGATTTTTTTTTCGATTTCTACAATAAAAAATGTCAAGTGTTTGTGTGGACTGGTATTAAAGTTAAGGTCCTTTTATTTCGGAATAAAATTCACCTTCAATTGCACTCATTAGTTAGGTATCGCAAAATCAATGCACTTACAAAATTTCGAGTGTTTGTGATATTAATTAGAGCTTGCAAAATCTCGTTATATGTGTATTACTAAAATTTCAATATCCTAGCTACAAACGAATAGAAGAAAACCTAAGACACAATAAAGTAAGTGAAAATCCGTCTCAGGATATTTTAAGCCTTTTAAGCTATTTCCGTCCGTCCGTCTATTGGGCTGGTGCGCACGATAACCCCCGAAAGGATAACCAGAAAGGGCTTGGCAAATACGCCTATTTTGCGATGATCAATAGGCACTTCGAACTGGTCTTAAAGTTATAAGCAGTTAACTACTATTTGTACAAAATCGTCCCTTTGTGTGTGAGGTACCAAAAGGGGCGGGGCCACTTCGCTAATTTTTCTCGAGGTGATAGGGACAGAAAAAACTATAACTATGTGTGGAATTACAGAGAATTCGATTTCTGAGGGTGTAACTAATAGATTCTATAAACTGATCAAGTCACTTTTCGATTAATTTGTTCCAAACTTTATATTAAGATTTGTATGACAAATCAGGCCATATCATTACAATGGTTTTCATCAATATGCAGAGGAGGAGGGAACACGTATAAACATTTCGATAAATGTGTAAAATTAGGATTTGAAATTTTGATAACAGAGAAAAGAATGATAAAATTGTTATCGAATTTTTGTTGAGAGTATACTGAATAAACGTCAAAGTTAATTTTGATATATGTGATCTGTCATTTATTCAGTTTACACTTAACAAAAAATCGATAAGTACGTTTTCTTTCAATATGCAGAGGAGAAGGAAGAATTAATAAAAATTTCGATAATTGTATAACATTACTGTGTGCAATTTCGATAGCAAAATGTATCAATGTGGACATTGTCGCTTATGCAGTATACTCGAATTCGAATTGAAATTTCGATAATTATTTCTTATGGTTATTTTTACTAGACAAGTAAATTTTTGATAAATGTTTTTATATTTACATGGTAAATCGGGTCAAATCATAACATCGTTTCTTACAATATGTAGAGGATGAAATACTAATTAATAAAAAACTACTAATTAGTAAAGAAAAAATCGAAACAAAATTCGATATACGTGCATGTGTAAAAATGCTATTTGAAATTTCGATAACAAAAATTATCAAAATTAACCTTTTCAACTTATGCATTTACTCCTGATGTAAAATACAGCTTCTACAGGACTAAAGAGCAAAATCGGACGAAACATATATATGGGAGCTATAGCTAAATCTTAACCGATTTTCTTCAAATTCGGCAATGTTGGTTCATGGATCAAGAAACTCTACCATTCTAAATTTCAAAACGATTGGATGTAAAATACAGCTTAGATAGGACTAAATGGCCAAATCGGACGAAACATATATATGGGAGCTATAGCTAAATCTTAACCGATTTTCTTCAAATTCGGTAGTGTTGGTTCATGGATCAAGAAACTCTACCATTCTAAATTTCAAAATGATTGGATGTAAAATACAACTTCTTCAGGAGTAAAGAGCAAAATCGGACGAAACATATATATGGGAGCTATAGCTAAATCTTAACCGATTTTCTCCAAATTCGGTAGTGTTGGTTCATGAATCAAGAAACTCTACCATTCTAAATTTCAAAACGATTGGATGTAAAATACAGCTTCTACAGGACTAAAGAGCAAAATCGGACGAAACATATATATGGAAGCTATAGCTAAATCTTAACCGATTTTCTTCAAATTCGGCAATGTTAGTTCATGGATCAAGAAACTCTACCATTCTAAATTTCAAAACGATTGGATGTAAAATATAGCTTCTATAGGACTAAAGGGCCAAATCGGACGAAAGATATATATGGGAGCTATATCTAAATCTGAACCGATTTCAACCAAATTCAATAGCGATCTTAACAGCCGCGAAATACTCTAAACTGCAAAATTTCAGAACGATCGGAGTGAAATTGCGACCTGTAGTCGACGAACAACTTTACATGGACGGACGGACGGACGGACAGACTTCGTTAAATCGACTCAGCTAGTGATTCTGAGTCGATCGGTATACTTTAAGGTGGGTCTAGCTGTGTTATTTTCAGTTGTTACAAACATCTGCCGTGAAACAAACTTATAATACCCTGTACCACAGTGTGGTGTAGGGTATAACTACAAAAAATGTGCAGTATGTATCTTAAAATATCGATAACAAATATTTATCGTCAATTTATGTAATATATATACCCTCAATATACAAATTTAAATTTAAATTTTGATATTTACATACAATCGAAATGGAGTACATAAAGTGACCACGTCCACTTTCGCTAAATGTTAATAAACATTTCCATAAATGCATAAAATACGATTTTAATTTTCGATAAATGTTGTTATCAGAAACTAAAACCGTGATTTACGTGGTAAATTGAAATGCAGAAGACTTCTATAAAATAGTAAAGAAAAAAAATCAAAAAAAAATTCGATAATGTGTAAAAATATTATTTTAAATTTCGACAAATGTTGTTAGCAGAACTTAATACCATGATTTACATGGTATATCGAAATGCAGATGACTTCTATTAGCAAGTAAAGCAATAATCAATAGAATTTTCGATAAAATTTCGAATTTTCGGAATTGATTTGGCCAGCATCCTCTCTATATTAAAATTGAAAATGAAATTTCAATATATTGTTTATCGAAATGAACTTGGTCAATTCAAATAGACCAAGTTCATATTCGATAAATGTTGTTATCGAAATTTAAAATCATGGTTTACACGGTAATTCGGGTCATATCATAACAGCGTTTACATTCAATATACAAAATTAATACAAAAACTAATAAATATTTCGATAAATCCGCAAAAAAAATAATTTAAATTTAAACAATATATATTTATCTGATCAATTTATGCAGTATATCCTCGATATTAAAATTTCGCAATTTTTTTTTTATCGAAATGAACCAGATTAACTGACCATGTTAATTTTTGATAAATGTTATCGAATTTTAAAACCATGATTTACAGTATAAATCGGGAGAAAAAAATTATAAAAAATTGGATAAATCAGCAAAAATTTGAATTGATATTTCGATTAAAAATTTTTGGGAAATGGACTTGGTCAGTTTAAGCTTTACGAGTATACTCTCGATATACAATTCGAATTGAAATTTCTTATTGAAATGAACTGCATAAACTGTTCAGGCTTTTCTTCGATAAATCTAGTTATCGAAAACCATGATTTGCACAGTAAATAAAAAAATATATTTACTGGTTAAAATCCGAATTTAAATTTCAGTATTTTTTACACGAGAACCCTCCAATAACAGAGATCTCTTTGGAAAAAAAACCTACTTATTGTTAAGGAACTTCAAAAGTTTTTTATTTAATTTGAAGTACTATCGATACAATTAAGTTCTAAATAAAACGTTATTCAAATGGCCTCCACGACTTCTTCTGCAGGAACGAATTCGATGAATCCAATTTTCGAGCGCTTTTTCTACTAAATCAAGTCGTATGTCATGAATGGCACTTTCAATATTGACTTGTAAAGCTTGAAGAGAGTCTGGTTTATTTCGAAAAACCAATGACTTCAAATAAGCCCACAAGTACTCGTAATAGTCTAATGGTGTTAAATCACAACTTCTTTTAAGTCATTAAATATCACAATTTCTTGAAATAATTGAATCTCCAAACTTTTCTCGCAACATTTCATTTGTTTCATTTGCTGTGTGGCACGTAGCCACAATTGGTCAATGACAAAAAGATATCTCTTAACGAAAGCTAACATATTGCCATTGGTGCCAAGGTCGTAGGCCGACTGGAAAGTCTTTTTTTTTTTGGGATTGAAAAAAATGGACTTATCATTATTTTCAAATGTGAACGGAAAGTTTATTTTTGCTCAAGGTCAAGGTCGTAGGTCGACTGGAAAATATTTTTTTTTGGATTTTAATAAAATGGACTTAGCGCACAAAAAGTTACAGTTGGAGAAGGATTATTTTGATAATAAAACTGAATAATTTGAAAACTTTGTTCTTGCGTATATCACTCCATGATGAAATTGCAAACACTACTGAATACAATGAAAAACAAATGACAGATCATGACATATTACAAATGACCGAAATGTCACTTCAAAATCATATCATCCCTATTGGGAAACCCTTTATTTTTTAGTACACCTGAAGAAACGCTTAGTGGAATTTCGATATTGAAAAAACCGTTAAGATATCACTCGATTTTTTAGGAATAACTTCGTAAATTATGGTCCGATTTAAAAAATTTTATTTTTAATTTTGATATTTTTCAGAAAAAAATATTAAAATTTGTCTTGTGCAATTTTTAAGTTTTGAAATTTAAATGTAATTTTTTAACATATTTTAACATATTTGTAATACGATATATTAAAAAAAACCTTTGATTTGCCATAAAATTGTATTGTGGGCACCTATAGTGTTTTTTACAAGAAATCTTTTGGTCGAATACATCACCTAAAAGATCCATCGATTTCTACTACTTTTGATACATAGATATTTTTTTAGAGAGACTACTAGGGGAAGGGGATCAGTGGGGGTGGAGGTGGAGGTGTTTTGGAAGAAATACTTCCTGAAGTGTCTCCTTTATTTAATTCCTTGACGTAGAACATCTATTCCGATGCTTTCAAGCCACAAGTACAGTGGTTAGAAGCAAACATTTTTTTTAAAAATTGTAAAAGATTAAAAAAAATATATTTTACGCCCTCTCCCATCCAAAGCTTATATGTTTGAGAATGGAGGTTTAAAATATACAAATATTCGTGAAAATCGTAGAGAACAAACAATTTAAAAAATTACATTTAAATTTAAAACATAAAAATCGCACATACAAATAATTTTAATATTTGTTATGTTTTTTTTTTGAAAAGTGCTGAAAAATATCAACATTTCAAAGAAAGATTTTTCAAAACGGACCATAATTTAAGAAGTTATGACCAAAAACCCGATACACAGAGTGATATACTAACGATTTTTCAAAAAAACGATAAATTCTGAACGAGTTATCGGAAAAATTCCCAAAAATTCAACAAAACGTTTTTTCAGGTGTACTAAAAAATACGAGTATAAAAATTGAGAAAAAGTAAAGTATGTCTTGGATTTCCCCATATGTATGTGCCGGATAAGCTGACTAATTTCATATCGACTCTAACATCTTTATCGAAATGTTTATTAGTCTTTTCTTTAACACTATTTTGGTCAGATACGTCATAAAGTTTGCAAGATCTTTTTGATAAAAAAAATTATCGATATCTAATTCCTATGTTACTGTGTAAATATAAAATATATTTTCACCGCATTTGTACTCTATTAACTTGTCTTTAAAATGAGACCAACTGTTGTTAGTTCAAAATCTCAAAAGAACATAGTAATAACAATAAATAAATCCACTCTAATGTAAACCAGAAACCACATTTGTTCATAATACATGTGGCAAAACAAAATTGCTTTTAATGGTTTTCATATTGGCATCGTTAAAAATGAAAATGTCCTAAATTCGGTTGATTCGATGATATAAAATAAGCGCAGCAAAGAACAGCGAATACAGTTGTCATTTTATGATGAAGGCAAACAACATTTGTTACGTTATTAATTGAACTGAATGACTTATTTCGATACGACGGACAGACGGACGGACGGACAGTATTGGAAATGTGTTTCACTTGCGTACGCATTTAGGCGGACATACAAAAATAATGTTCAAGTATATATTTATATTTTGTGGGATAGAGTGGCCTTAAAACATATCGAAAACGCTGAACAGTGATTTCGGTGATTTGTATCTATCACAATCATTTTCTGTTTCCAGTTGAATGACTGCGGGGCTATGGCTATGGCTATGTACTGTCCGTACATCGTTCCTATAGTTTTGCCAAGAATTTGTTTCTCTTTCGAAAAACATTAGCAGAAGCCAGAATAACAACAACAGTAATTTCTAAGAACATTGAAAATTCTTTTGATTTGTTGGTTTTAGTTACGTGGCTTATTTTGCAACAAATTATTATTGTGTGATACTACTGACACAGTGGCCAACAGCCGACCACCGGCCATCGGCCACTCTGCTAGGATATGGCGGCAGTTTGGTATGACCGACGTTGCTCCATGGCCTTCAGCATTAGATAACCGCACCACCACACGGCTGATGGACGTACGGACGGACGACACACAAAAACAGACAGACAAAAGCGACACTGGTGGCACTCATCTAAAAATATTTACATACATTTTCATTTTAGCCGCTAAACACACACGCGCGTGCACACATCTCACACATGCAAATACTCGTATAAACTTTTAAATGTTGTTTGTTTTTCGCCATGTCTTTTTGTTAAACATATAAATAAATAAAAAAAATGTTGGCCGAAAAAATATCATAAAAAATTAGAAGAACAAAAATCAAGTGATGCCAGATTATAAATAATGAATGCCTTGCACGACGACTGTACGAGCGAGTATTGCTATAAATTAAAAAAAAATATTTTTGTGTAATTATTCTTAAACTAACTGTGGAATAAAACAGCCAAACATTTGAAGATCTCTTTTTTCGTTTTGCCAAAAAGATTTATTTGAAATGTTTTCGAGACATTAAAGACTATATCATGTTTTCAAAAAGATATTGAATCAGTGTGTGGTTGTTTGTGCTTATTATTTTTTTTTTGATGTTTATCTTTTTGTTATTTTGTATATACAATTGAGCTTTAATATCTTTGTTAATTGACTGCAAGACAGAGGCGGGCCATTGCAAAAATTTAAAAGTTTACCAATGGGATATAAAGGAAGTGTATGGAACTCTAGACTCTATTCACACAAAGGAATAATACAACTTGATTATTTCAATTTTTAAAAATCCAAGAACTTCAACAATAAATGTTGTTATCGAAATATGAAGTGATTATTTACACAGAAATAAAAAAATGTTCAACTTTTTAGCCAAAAAACACATTCGCACATATACGAGTATACCTAAAAAAAAAAAGTCGTACTGTAATTTATGGAAAATTCCGAATAAATAATGTCACTTGCAAAAAAGTGTCCTAATATTAAAGAAAATGGAAATTATTTTGCTCCAAACATAACAAAAAATTAATAAAAGGACATGTAATAATTTATCTAAAGAAAATATACTTAATATTAAATATGTTATCCTAAATTTATGTACAAAATGGTCTTATTATAATGTTTTATTATCTTTGGCGCCAAATCAATGCCAACGTTTTATCAATTTTGCTACATTCCAATATTTTCCCTAGTGATATAAAACGGGAAATCCCGATCCCGAAAAATCCCGAATCCCGGGATTTTTTTAAATTAATCCCGGGATATTTTAATAATAATATATGAAGCTGTCTCGTATAAAATATTAAGTGAAAGATGGAAAATCTCTGTCGAAAATCTAAACTAATGAAGCAAATTATTAACATCAAACCAGTAAGGAAAGGCAGAAAGTCAGGCGGGGCCGACTATATAATACCCTACACCTCTCTAACAATGCGATAAAGGCCATTGCGATAATAATTTGGAATAATTGGTAAGTAGGCACGAACATATTATCTAATTCTGAGCCGATAATCGCTAAATTAAGCAATATTCGTTCCTAAATTGAGAAACATCTTTCCGGAAAATATTAATGATCGGAAGTAAACTACAACTTCTACAGCGCGTTGATACCAAATCAGGAGGAACATATATATGGAGGTTATATATAAATCTGAACCGATTTTCCCTGAATACTCATTCATGTAAAAATACCTCTTTCTGTAGAATTTCGTACTGATCGGATATAAAATACAGTCTCTACAGCGCTTACATGTCAAATCGGTGGTAACATATATATGGGGGCTATATCTAAATCTGAACCGATTTCCCTCAAAGTATTAATCAGTATTTATTCAAGTAATAAGAAACCTCTTTCTGCCGAATTTCGTACTGATCGGATTAAAAATACACTTTTTACAGCGCTTACATGTAAAATCGGGGGTAACATATATATGGGGGCTATATCTAAATCTGAACCGATTTTCTCCGAATTTGGCAGTATTCCTTCATGTAATAAGAAACCTCTTTCTGCCGAATTTTACACTGATCGGTTATAACATAAATTTTTTACGGCGCTTACATGTGAGATCGGGGGTAACGTATATATGGGGGCTATATCTAAATCTGAAGCGATTTCTTCCAAATTTAACAGTGTTCATTCATATAACAAGAGACCTCTTTCTGCTGAATTTCATACTGATCGGATATAAAATAAAGTTTTTACAGCGCTTACATGTCAAATCGGGGCTAACATATATATGGGAGCTATATCCAAATCTGAACCGATTTTAACCAACTTAAATAGGGATCGTCCTTGGGCCAAAAAAAAAGATATGTGTAAAGTTTCGTCAAGATCGGGCCATAATTGCGACCTATACTTTGAATACAAAAATACATCTACAGACAGACAGACGGACATTGCTAAATCGACTCAGAAAGTGATTACAAGTCGATCGGTATAATAAACAATGGATCTATATCTTCTCCTTTTGGGTGTTACAAACAAATGCACAAAGTCATAATACCCTGTACCCGGGTCGATTTGTGGGGAGGCAAAAAAAGTCGCCATTGCTCAGTGAAAATCGTATTCTAGGGATCAAAATAAGAAACTTTGCCGAAGGAACCATACCTCTAAAACGAATTCTGATGTCCACGAATGTCCACTGATGTCCAAAATGGTCCATCTGTGTGGGATGTACCAAAAGGAGCGTGGCAATAATGCCCATTATTCACTGTATTTTAGGTACTATTAAACCACTACACTGTACAAAATTTCAAGTCTTTGTATGTACTGGTAATAATGTTATAAGGTTTTAACTTTTGGTTCAAAATTGTCCATTTGTGTGGGAGGTACCTAAAGGGGCGTGGCAACTTCGCCCATTTTTCTCAAGGTAATAGTGACTAATAAACTAATACTATATGTAGAATTTCAGAGGATTCAAATAAGTAGTATAGAAGTTATTAAATAATCAATATTTCACTACTTATTAACCCTTTGTGGGGGAGGTACTAGATGAAGTGGACTAGTATGGCCCATCTTCGAACTTAGCCGGAGATAGAAGAAAATATTACCACATACCAAATTTGAAGTCAATCGGTTACTCCTTTCGAGAGTTATCGTGTGCACCAGCCAGCAGACAGACAGACAGACAGACGGACGGACGGACATTGCTCATTCGACTTAAAATGACACAAAACGGATATCCGCCGAACATACTTAAGGTCTTAGGTCACTCCTTCGATGTGTTTGTTACACTTTTGGTTCGTAGCAAATGATATATGTATACCCTCCTCTCTAAGGTGAGGGGATAAAAACATAATAATATGTTAATCATTTTGCAAACAACCTGCCATAGTTTGGTTGAACTTGGTTTCCTAACATTTCTAAAAGGTTTTTAAGTATTTTGTCGGATTTACTCCAATCATTAACATTCTTTGGTTAAAAATCTTAAACCAAAATATAGTCTGAATTTATTTATTTTCTGTATTAACGACAATCTGTCGATATTATTGATTTTCTCCTTTGGGGTAAGTTTAAAGTCGGCAACGCATAGTAAATACAAATACGATTGATTTCGCCCAAAACAATATTGGATGTTACGTCCGTTTCAGGCGGGTTTGGGTTTAGATTAGGGTAGCATCCAGCTTTGTCAGCCTAGTGATACCCCGGGCTCAGATGCCCCTCATCGAATCCAATATGTTTGATAACTATAGTTGTCAATAATACAAATAGCGGTACCGGAAAGATCTATCAGATTTCCTAGAATGGCCTACCCCAGTGTATCCAGAACTCATTTACGCTCAATGCATTGTCAGAACTCATTTACGCTCATTGTTGTAGCAAATGATATATGTATACCCTCCTCTCTAAGGTGAGGGGATAAAAACATAATAATATGTTAATCATTTTGCAAACAACCTGCCATAGTTTGGTTGAACTTGGTTTCCTAACATTTCTAAAAGGTTTTTAAGTATTTTGTCGGATTTACTCCAATCATTAACATTCTTTGGTTAAAAATCTTAAACCAAAATATAGTCTGAATTTATTTATTTTCTGTATTAACGACAATCTGTCGATATTATTGATTTTCTCCTTTGGGGTAAGTTTAAAGTCGGCAACGCATAGTAAATACAAATACGATTGATTTCGCCCAAAACAATATTGGATGTTACGTCCGTTTCAGGCGGGTTTGGGTTTAGATTAGGGTAGCATCCAGCTTTGTCAGCCTAGTGATACCCCGGGCTCAGATGCCCCTCATCGAATCCAATATGTTTGATAACTATAGTTGTCAATAATACAAATAGCGGTACCGGAAAGATCTATCAGATTTCCTAGAATGGCCTACCCCAGTGTATCCAGAACTCATTTACGCTCAATGCATTGTCATCACTACATCTCCTGCAGAAGTCACTGGACTCAATACCTAACCTTCTGGCATGTTCACCGATTAGGTAGTGTCCTGTCAGAACTGACACTAGCATAGCCAATTTGTTCCTCTCTATGTAGTGCGGTTAGACATTTTGACCTTCTCAGGACATACATATCCTGCCCAGATTTGTCTAGCTACCATAAATGTGCCGATTTTTGCTGATTGCCTCTTGCATAAACCAAAGCTTGAATGTGGATGGTGGCGCACCAATATATGCAAATTCTTCGAGAACTTGTAATGGCTTTGCAGTTCCCCGTTATATCCCTATGCCCAGGAACCCACATGCGTTAAAAAGTTCAGCCATCTCGTTAAGAGATTTAACGATCGTGGGCTGTTTGTGAATTCAGGGATGTGGCCTCTAGAGAATTGAGGCCAGCCTGACTGTTCCAGTAAATGACAACGCCAGTGTTGGTCATTTACTGGAACAGTGCTACTTGGCGACTTCCCCTACTGCCATTATTTCGGCTTAATAGGCACTGCAAATATTTGGTTGTATGTGAGCCATATGAAGACTGAGTTCCTTACAGTGTACTCCAAAGCCAAGCTTATCATCAAACTGCAAACCATCTGTGTAGAAGTGGAGATGGTTTCTGTTTTTCTGGTATTCTGCCATTCCATTCCTCTCTGAACGGTATCTTAGTGGTGAAGTTCCTCTTGAAGATCTACACCGTGGGTATATACAGGGTGGCTGATATGTATTGCAACCAACTTCAGGTTGCTCTCATTTCTAAACCGCTAGTCTGATAGCTGACAGATTTATTTCAGTGACAGTTCATTTTATTGTTTACAAGCTTACAAAAGCATTTTGATCTATTGCATTCAGAAAAAAGTTATTCGTGATGGAATTCAAGCGTGGTAGTGTGATTGCTTTATATTTGGGTGGAAAAACACAAGTGGCTATCGTTAGAGCCCTCCAGCATTTACATGTGAATAAATCTTTTGTTTCTCGTACCATTGCTCGTTACCGTGATATTGGCAGTGTTGCATCGCGTCCAAAAAGTGGAAGAAAAAAAACGGTAACAACACCAGAAATGATCCGAAAAGTGAAGGCCAGATTTGATCGAAATCCACGCCGCAGTGGTAGAAAAATTGCTCGTGAGCTGAATATATCGCGAGAACGGATACAACACATATTAAAAAATGAGCTTGGACTAAAGCCATTGAAGTTCCAAAAAGTGCAAGAGCTCACCGATGCACAAAAAACGTTAGACTGGAAAGAGCCAAGGAGTTGCTTCGCTTGCACAAAAGTGGTCAGTTACCGAACTTGGTTTTCTCCGATGAGAAGCCATTCCAAATTGAGCAGTTTGTGAACAAACAAAATGATCGGGTTTACTTGCCAAAGAGGTCAGCTGAAAATTTACACCTTCGATTGGCCACCAGAACTCAAGCGCCGCCGATGGTAATGGTGTGGGCCGCCGTAACGGCCGATGGTCGCTCCCCGCTCGTATTCATCGACCATGGGGTCAAAATAAATGCCGAATATTATCGGGAAAATGTCCTAAAGACAGTATTGAAGCCCCGGGTAGACAAACATTTCGGCCGCAGACCATGGACATTCCAACAGGACTCAGCACCGTCGCACTCAACACGCGTCAACCAAGAATGCCTTAAAAAGGAGGTTCCTCGCTTCATTTCTACCGCACAATGGCCACAAAGACTTTTGCGCCTGGGGCATTTTAGAGAGTAAGGTTCGCACTAAAAAATACCAAAGTATCGATCATCTCAAGACGGCGCTTCGCCGGGAATGGGCCAAAATACCGCAGAGCCACTTTCGTGCAGCGTGTGATGGCTTTGTCGGCCGTTTAAAGGCCATAATTCGTGCCAAAGGTGGCCAATTCGAACAAATCTAAACTGTTTCTAAAATGTTATGTTATTACCGACATTTTTTGCTTTTGAACAATAAAATTAAAAAAAAAATTTAAAAAATATAGCGCTTTACTTTGTTGCATTACATATCAGCCACCCTGTAGTCCTCTAGGTTGGCTACCAAAGCATTAGATTGTGATGTGACCTCATGTGCCCGTTCAGGCGGGTTACAAGGCCCAACATAATTTTTGGGCGTTTCTGTTACCTCTTAAAGAGCTCATTTCGGGCACCGTGTAATTAGTAAAGTAATACATAATTAGAATTGGTCCAGGCTATATCATGCTCCTACGGTGAAATGGGTTAATTGAAACCAAGGAGGAAGCAAAAACGTCGAAATTGTACGTTTCATTATTTTTCTGTTTTCGAATTCGCTATTCAAATATCAGTTCAGTCGCAGGACACATGGGTATGCAAACAAAATTATGGTTGTAACCGACATTTTTCATATTTTTTTTTTCAAAATCACGCTTAAAAGAAAATCTCCACAATTCTTATAAAATAAAAAAACTATTCCGAAAAAATGTCAGCTATGCACTTTCTGAATTAAGGTAACGATATGCAACATTTGAATGTGTACATATCTAAGTGGAAATACTTTTTTCAATAGCCTTTTTTGGACAGATCACGTGGCATGGCAATAACGCCACTTTTTCACTGGACTGTAGGTACTACAAAACTATTACACTGTAAAAAATTTCAAGTATGTGTATGTGCTGGTATTAAACTTTCAAGCTGTTAACTTTTTGTGCAGAGTAGTAACGGGGTTTCCAATAGGGATGATATGATTTTGAAGTAACGTTTCGGCCATTTGTAATATGTCATGATCTGTCATTTGTTTTTCATTGTATTCCGTAGTGTTTACAATTTCATCGTGGAGAGATGATATACGCAAGAAAAACGTTTACAAATTATTCAGTTTTATTATCAAAATAATCGTCCTCCAATTGCAACTTTTCGTGCGCTAAGTCCATTTTTTTTTTTAAATAAAAACACTTTCCTGTCGACCTGCGACATTGACACCCATGAGCATCCATTTTAGCTTTCGTTAAGAGCTGTCTTTTTGCCATTGGCCGATGCCCGATCCGACTTACCGTTAAGGTAGAGTTGTGTAGTTCGTGAACGAACTAGTTCAATTGAACGGGTCACTATACTGAACTGAACGAACTAGTTCACACAACTCGTTAAATTCAGCTCAGTAGTTCACTCTGTTTTTTTCTTCAACCATATCTGTTCGTTCTCTCTTCTCTGCTGTTATGTGTTGTTTCCATTTTTATGTCATCATCAATGTATGATTCCACCTATACAAACGCCTTTGTATTAGTGATGCCAACTCTTCCATTCATATTCCAATCAGATTCCTTTAATAGCGGCTTATTTGAACTGGTGATCTACTGAACGAAATGAACTGTTTAAGTAAAGTGAGCTGGTGAGCAATTGAATTGTTGCGAGAAAAGTTTGGAGATTCGATTATTTCAAGAAATTGTGATATTGAATAACCTCCAAGAAGTTGTGATTTAACACCATTAGACTATTTCTTGTGGAGTTATTTGAATTTATTGGCCTTTTGAAATAAACCAGACTCTCTTCAAGCTTTAAAAGTCAATATTGAACGCGCCATTCATGACATACGACTTGATTTAGTGGAAAAAGTGCTCGAAAATTGGGTTCATCGAATTCGTTCCTGCGGAAGAAGTCATGGAGGTCATTTGAAAGACGTTTTATTTAGAACTTAATTGTATCCATTGTACTTCACATTAAATAAAAAACATTTGAATCTCCTTAACAATAAGCGTGTTTTTTTCAAAGAAATCATATCACTCTTATTGGAAAACCCTATTGATTTACAAAATATATTGTAAATATATGAAAAGGTTTTCTTGCAATCGTCTGAACTGTCAATTCACCTTTGCCTAACAATCTGTCATTGGCCGTACATTTGCAGCACTTTCACAGGGTTGTCCGATCTGACAATCGTGTGTACTTAGCTTAAGTGTCGTTGGCAAAAATGAGTATCTTTTGCGGGGTGTACATTTGTCATGTGATTTGTAAGAAAACCGGTACATTCAATTCTCTCTCACTTCTTCAAAATCTTGTACAAAGTCGTGGAATTTCAGTTTCTCTCAAAAACAGCTGATTTAAGCGATCCCCTCTCGAAATCGTGCCATCCTCTTTTAGGGCATCTCTTAAATACCGGCGAATTGCGTCCCGCGTCTGTCAAAGTGTTGTTGTATGCACAGAAAACAATAGGATGCAATTTGAATTTGCCATACGCCGGACGCATTCACTGGTATTTAAGAGATACCCTTACACCCAGCGATTAGTCAGTCTGCATTTACATGATACTTTTTTTTAAGTATTAAGTATACTTATCGTCGTTTTGTTGGCGAGGGAGGCAGTCGGAAACGGGGGAAAAAAAGTATGCCGTACTCGTACTTATCGTACTCATCGTTTTGTGTTTTTCGTTCGCACTTGGAAACAACAACAATTCACAGAGGAAAAGCCGAAACAAAACAAATAAAAATAAGTATAAGTATAGTAATTGAAAAAAAAGTACGTGTGTGAACGTAAATACTTTTTCAAAAGAGAATAAGTCGATAAGTTAATTAAAAAAAAAAGTACCATGTAAATGGGGACTCAGCCAGGGATGTATTTGTTGACAGAGCACGCCATTGGTATTGAAAGAGATCGACGATTTATCGTTCAATATTATTTTGGTATTTTTTGCCAATATTAGCTCTGTTTCTTTACCTAATACAAGTTCCTATTTTTTTACAATTTTTGCAACAACAGCATAGGACAATTTGTAAAAATTGTTGAAATAGTAAAATGCAGTAGGTAAATGAACAGACATTATAACTCTACACTGCAAACAAGTCTTTTAGGAACATTAAACGAACAATACTTTTTAGCTATTTTAAGAATTCGTTTTAAATTTTCCAACATTGATATTTTTCCGGCAAAATTTAATGTTGTTTTTGTTTTGCGCCCAAATCGAAATTTCCGATTGGCGATTTGGAAAGTACATTTTTCATGAGTTCCAGTTTTTCATAGGATTCATTGTCGGCATACTTTTTTATATCAAATGTTTTTTTTTTGCAAATAGCGACAAATGCAAAATTTTGAATGAAACGAAGCTAAAAGACATAATACTGACGTTCCGATGATAATGAAATCGGTTGTTTTTTCTGGAAAGTCAAGTTGTTGACATTTTTAAGCGCAAAGTTTGTTGAGAGGTAAAAATTTGGTAATTTCAGGAGAGTTTTTTATGAAGAAGACTTCAAAACATCCTTTACATGTCTTAGAACGAAATAACGAAGGCCCTTAAACATTAATTTTTCTTCATGCATATGCCAATCTGACCCTCCTAATCCACTCCTTAGCCCTAAAAGATCCCCATTAAAAATTGTATACTAATTTCCAGGAAACAATGGAGCAAATGCCCCAATATTATTCACCTCTTCCTCAATAAACTACGCCACTGTTTTCTGAACCAATGCAAAATATGGCATCTTTATTATCAAATTTTGTTGTTTTTTTAACAAAAGTCTTGGCCTAGAATAATCATATTCAAATATAGTGGGCGTTTGAAAATACAAAACTGGCAAATAAAATCAGACATTATTTAGAAAAGGAAGGAAAACAACAACAAAAAATTAAGCGAAAAAAATAATTTTTTTAATATACATAATACATACATACATACATACGTACAGAAGATTCAGAAAAATGGTCTACTTATACATATACACGGCCATGGGAGGGATATAAAAAAAGAAAAATTATCCAAAATGTCGAGGGTAGAAATCGTTATGAATTCTTTAGTTCATATTAAGTTTATGGGTCTGGGGAAATATCACACCAAAGAAAAATCACTTTTTTTTCATAAATCACTTCAAGAGGAATTATTTAAAAAGTCCAGTTCGATTTTAGAATATTGTTGGTTTTGGCTAAAAAGTCCATAGGAAAAAAGTCAATTTTTATAAAAAAAAGTTAATTAATTATTGTTCGATTCAAAATTTTTGATTATTGTTGTTTTATGTTTTTGATTGACAGTAGCAGAGTTCATATACTATATGTATATGTTGATAATGTACATATGTTTTATATACTCAAAGCTGTCTATATGTAAGAGTATATATGTGTGAATACATATTATGTATCTACATATGGATAACAAAAGCTATATGTTTGATTATTTTGTATATATGTATAGACATGTGAAATGACGTTTTCAATTCTTTTTTTCTTTCAAATTTTCATTTTTTCACAAACTCACTTTTTTTGCAAATTTTTGTAAATATATGCCATTAAAATTCATATATAAAAAAATTTACACTTTTTCTATGTACATATTTTTTTTTCTTGGAAAAATTCAAATTTTTCTTGTGAAATTTCTTTAATTTCAATGAAAATTTATATAATTCTTGGGTTTTTTGTTTTTGCTTTCTTAATTCCAATATATATTTTTTTCTTCACTTTTTTTTAACACATACGAGTACACGCACACACACACACATAGACGTACACACTCACAAAACAGTGTTACTGATCGGGTTTTTTCTCCGTTAATACATATATCACGTTATAAGAATAATTTTTTTGTTGCTTGAGTTATATACGCATGAAAGTTTTTCGTTCTCTTGGAAAAATATATTTCTTTTTTTTTTGAAGAAGAAAAAAATGAAAAATTTTTATCCACCTAAAATATCCACCACGTTAGATCCCCACAGAAAAACAGACACAGTGTTTCAGCGCGACACGAACACCAGCACGTCTAAAGAGTGACTGAAATTCTCTGACCGAACTTTGAAAAAAGCTTCAAAGACGGCCGGTCATCACGAACGCGATCACCACCATTCGCATCTTCATCATCGTCATTATTATGTTGTTGGCGGTGTTGGTTGTTTTTTTTTCGGTTTTTCATTTTGCTTCTTGGTAGAAAATCTAAATATAAATATTATGTCTTTAGCTCTATTTTAAATAATTATTGAAGCAAGAGAAGAAAAAGCGAAAATGTGATCTTTCTTCATTATTTCCCTCCCCCTTCACGTAGCGCGAAAACGAAAACAAGTTGTCGGCGTCTATAAAACCTCTGCAAACGCATTGCTGGGTCCAAAAGGGTTTCGACGCTGTTGCGTCCTCGTCACTCGTCTTCAGTTGCTTCTACGAGCCCCAAAAGCTTTTTTTAATTGTTTAACAAATTACATTTTGCAATTTTCGAAACATTTTTTCTTAATTATTTTGTAGCGAATTCAACAAGTGTTTAGATCGGTTTTTTTTGCACTCGGCAAGGATTGCTCATAGGAATGGATGCCTGACGCCCGTCCGTTCATTCATACGTTGAGGCGACGATGATAAATTATTGTGTGTCAAAAGCAAAAAAGCCAGAACAATGACACTCCCCTGCAAATATTTAGAAACAAAACTCTCATATCAATTATTTCTTTCGGAAAATGAACCATTAGAGTGTTCTATCTGCTAGCTAAAGCACTCGAACGAAGTGAAACTTTAAGCTTTGTCTGACCTTAGTTTAGCACGTGATGTACGCTATTCCCCTTCCTGAAAGCCAAGCTTCAAATCTGACTCTCAATATCTCTCATTATTAATACGACTTGTAATCCTTCTCAAAAAATTAATTTGAGTTCTAATCTAAAGGGTTTTCCAAGGCGGCCGGAAGTTGGACCCCAAGAAAATGCACCCCAAATCGAAAATGAAATTGCGCCCCAAATTTGGGGCCTATTTTCGTTACAAATACTGATTAAGGAAATTACACCCCAATCAAGAAAACAGCATAAAATGAAAATAAACCCCAAAAAAACTATGAAATTTTCTCTTCGTAAATCTGGGGAGTACACAATAATACACGTATACAAACCTATTTTCTAATTATAAATCTTTTCCTGTGCGGTCAGCCTACGGCCTCTGTTTAAGACTTTCTCCTATGGACAAGATCCAAAGTTGGCAACGTGGAGCAAATCTTTAATGCGTAGCCTCTCCTGTTTCTAACTTACAGCCTGTTCAGCTAAATGTACCAAAACGCAGACGTGCGATAGCTACCCAAGCAATAATTTTCTTCTTCTAATTCTCACCCAAGCGATCGTGTTTTTAATTTGGTTCATTGTCACTTATCGTTTGGGTAAGAAAGCTCTTTTCTTCATCGTCTTCCTGTCAAAGACCAATATTACCTTCATGTTGTTATTGACATTTCTTAAAGCTTTTTCCACACGAAAATATCAGAACGGGGGCAACCCTATCTAACAGCTGTAAAAGTTGCAACAGCTGTTTCTAGACGATGAGAAATAATTAAAAAACCGAAAACAAACACAATTGTTTGTTTGATAGATCATTTATGTATATATAGGGGCTATATCTAAATCGGAAACCTTCTGCACCCATTTTAGTAAGTCCTTGAGTTAAAAAGGAAGTTCTTGCTAAATTTCCTAGTGATCTGAGCATAATTGTGACCGGTACTCGGTAACAAGGATACATTTATAAACAGACGGACGGACAAAACCAAACCTATTCAGAAAGATATTCTAGGTCGATAGGTATAATAAACAATTGTTTGGGTCACCTAATTTAAGGTATTACGAAAAAATGCAAAAAGCAACAGTGTGGTTGTGAGATTTCAAAACATTTTATACAAACTAATAAAAAGACATTTTTTGAAATTTTGGTGGATACTTCAGCAAAAGATACATGTGTATGTTGTTTGGTTCATTTATCCATTTTTTATTCATTTATCCAACAATTTTCACTTTATCATTCAAAAGGGCGGTAAACATAACCGACACGAATGAATTTTTCTGATCGTCTAATTTGACATTTCATTTCGTTCGTTGTTGTCTTATAAGAACCAAAATGTTGGCGATAATTGAAAGCTTCTTTGTTTACAATCAAAACAAAGTGTGCAAAAACCAAAAATTTCATTCGCTTGCCAATAGACGTGCGAAGTGACAAAAAATAAGTTACAAAAACAGGCCCTTAATAGATGAAAATAAGCCTCAAAACGCAGACAAGAAATGAAAGTAAACCCCAAAAAGCAGACAAAAAATGAAATTAAGTCCCAAATAAAATTATTGTTGTTTGATATGTTATTTTTTGGGGCCCATATTCATACAAATATTTGGGTGTATTTTCCTGGGGCCCAATTTCATTCCGTCGTTTTCCAATAGGGATGATATGATTTTGAAGCGACATTTCAGCCATTTGTAATATGTTATGATCTGTCATTAGTTTTTCATTGTATTCAGTAGTGCTTACAATTTTATCATGGAGAGATGATATACGCAAGAAAAACGTTTACAAATTATTCAGTTTTATTATCAAAACAAGTAAAAAAGTTTCAGTCGGGTAAACCGACTAAGGTATACCCTCACTTTGTGAGTAATGTAATATTGAATATTACTCGAATTATTCTGTCAATTTGTGTGGGAGGTACCAGAAGGGGTTTATCAAATACACTTTTTTTTTTGCTGAACATTAGATACTTTAAATTAATTGCACTGTGCCGAATTATAAGCATTTATGTGCACTGGTAAAAACGTTATGAGATATTAAATTGTGGTATGATTTGGCCATTTTGTGTGGGAGGTACAAAAAGGGGCGTGGCGATAAGGCCCATTTTTCACAGGACTATAGGCACTATAAAAACATTACACTGTACAAAATTTCAAGTATTATTATACACTTGTATTAATGTTATAAGCTGTTAACTTTTGGTGCAAAATGGTACCTTTGTATGGGAGGTACCAAAAGGGGCGTGGCAACAAAGCCCATTTTTCTATGGACTGTAGGCAATATAAAAGCATAACACTGTGCAAAATTTCAAGTATTTTTATACACCGTTATTAATGTTATAAGCTGTTAATTTTTGGTGCAAAACGGTGCATTTGTGTGGGAGGTACTAAAAGGAGTGGACCAATATGGCCCATCTTCGAACTTAGCCGGAGATAGAAAAAAATATTACCACATACCAAATTTGAAGTCAATCGGTTACTCCTTTCGAGAGTTATCGTGCGCACCAGCCAGCAGACAGACAGACGGACGGACATTGCTCATTCGACTTAAAATTACCCAAAACGGTTTTCCTCCGAACATACTTGGGGTCTTAGGTCACTCCTTCGATGTGTTACACTTTTTTCCGTAGCAAATGATATACCCTCGTCACACTAAAGTGAGGGTATAATAATCGTTCTTCAATTGCAACTTTTCGTGCGCTAAGTCCATTTTTTTTTAAATAAAAAAACGCTTTCGACCTGCGACCTTCACACCCATGAGCAATATTTTAGCTCTCGTTAAGAGCTATCTTTTTGCCATTGACAGATTCACGATCCGACGTACCGTTAAGGAGTTAGAGCAAAAATAAACTTTCCGTTCACGTTTGAAACTTATGCTAAATCCAATTTTTTCTTAATTCCAAAAAAGCACTTTCCAGTCGACCTACGACCTTGACACCCATGAACAATATTTTAGCTCTCGTTAAGAGCTATCTTTTTGTCATTGACCGTTTGTGGCTACGTGCCACACAGCAAATGAAACAATAAAATTGTTGCGAGAAATGTTTGGAGATTCGATTATTTCAAGAAATTGATATATTGAATGGCCACCAAGAAGTTGTGATTTAACACCATTAGACTATTTCTTGTGGGGTTATTTTAAGTCATTAGTCTTTCGAAAAAAACCAGACTCTGTTCAAGCTTTACAAGTCAATATTGAATGTGCCATTCATGACATACGACTTGATTTAGTGGAAAAAGTGCTCGAAAATTGGGTTCGTCGAATTCTTTCCTGCAGAAGAAGTCGTGGAGGCCGTTTGAATGACGTTTTATTTAGAACTTGATTGTATCGATTGTACTTCCTTAACAATAAGTCTGTTTTTTTTCAACGAAATCATATCACTCTTATTGGGAAACCCGTTATCAACCAAGAGGATATCCACTCTGATGGCTGCAAGGTTTTAATGTAACTCTTACAGGCAGAGACAAATAATAATCACCTCGATCATATTCGCAGAGAATTGTGTGATGTTTATAAAAAAAAACAATAACAATAATCATTTTCGCTAATAGCATTGATAGTATAATTACCAGTGACACGGATTCATTTTTGAGAAGCTTTATAATAGGAATAATAGGGCTTCGTGTCCCAAAGAGAACTGTAAAGAAAGCTATACAGAGAGAATAAGTCAACAAAAAAATGGTTACAACTGCACACAGGATGGTCGTGTCAACTACAGAAATTCAGTTGGCAACTTTTTATTGGAGCCCATTATTTATGCTGTATAGACTAGACTACAGGATTAACAACTAAGCAACCATCACAGTTTTTTTATATGGGGCGTGAGTTTAACGGTCTGTTTCTGTATTTCTAACGACAGTCTATGTGAACGAAACAGTGTTGCGGCTGGAAATTCTTTTTTCGGCCCAAAATGTTCCCAGAAACTGACCAAAATTGACTTCATCTGTCCAATTAAAAAAAAGGCATAGACGAATTAAGTTCGGCCGTGACGAATCTTATATACCCTCCATCAATTTTCTGTCCTATTCGTCGAAATTTTGCTTCTGTGGCGTTAGGAAGTCAAATCTAGTAAATAAACCCTGGTTACCAATTTTCAGCCCATTAGTTAACCCTCGAGCGAAAGCCACCGTGTATTGCAGGGCCACTACAAAACACTTTTGTCGAACCTGAAATAAATACTTTCAAACTAATTATTATTACAATATATTCGTTTACAATTTCGATCGATACTGCTTTCAGCGATCAACATAAATATTGGAATTCACAATCGTCATTTGGGAGTATTCCAAACGGTGAATGGCTTTAACTTTCAGTAATTTACTTTGATATTAAACTTAAAATTATTCTGTATTATAATACGAATTAAATTTTCTAGAATAAAACCGACCAAAATGGAATTGGTCCGACCATCCGACCAAATATAAAAATTTCAAATCTATCCGACCAAATTTGGTCGGAAATGACCATAACGGCAACGCTGAAGCCAACCGAAAGCGATACTCTCAGCAAGAGAGCGCGTTGTGAAGCGTTTCTAGCTCTGCTTTGCTCCGTCAGAACACAAAAGCAAGAAATAAAGAGAAAAACAAACACTGACACTCTGATATCTCACTTCAACACATGTGTAAATTCTCTCTCTCTGCAGTCGGCATGACATGTTGCGTCGTTGTTTTAGCAGTGACTTTGAGCTGTTTTGGCATTGCTTTGCTTCGGTGTGCGGTCTGGCCGTCAGCCTTACAATTGCCATTGGGATCATATTTAATCATTTTCTCTCCATTGTACCCCTTTTAACCCAATGTGTCATAATTAACCATTTTCGCACCACTGTACATAATACATCCTAATTTTAAAATTTAACTAAAGCATAATATTTTAAAAAAGGACTTCTTAACATTTATGATCCATGTTTTTGCCCAATGTACTAAATGTACCCACTGAATCAAATTAAAAACTTTTTTGTCCTTCAGCACCATATTTAACGACATTTGTCCTACTATACCATTTTTAACCATTTTCCCCACGGTGCCATATTTAACAATTTTTGACCCACTGTACAATAGTCAACCATTTTTTCACTTTGTACCATATTTAATCATTTTTGTCCCACTGTACCATAGTTAACAATTTTTGTCTCACTGCACCGTATTTAAAAATTTTCACCACTCTATGTACCATACTTAAGCCCTATTTGACCCACTGTACCATATTTAATCCTTTTGCCCCACTGTATCATAGTTAATACATTTTTGCCCCACTGCCCCATAGTTAACTCTTTTTGCTCCACTGTACAATGTTTAATCCATTTTGTCTCACTGTGCCATACTTAACCCTTTTTGTCTCACCGTACCATATCTAAAAAATGTCACCAATCTACCTTACTTACCTTTTTGACACACTGTACCATATTTAACACTTTTGTACATTATAATTAACCCGTTTTGCCCCACTGTGCCTCTTAAAGTAAGAAATTCCCAAAAATCTCTTCCGACCTCTAGTTTATGTTACAAAAACTACCCTAGAACCATAGGACAATATCTAACATTTTTAAACCACTGTACCCTAATTGACACTTTTTCCCCCACTGTGCCCCAAAAAATACTGTGCTGACTACCCCGATTTGTTGTCCTAAGGACATACCACGCTTCAATTTTCACCATTCTAATTCTAGACGTTAAAGTTGGCAATGGTACCATATTTATCCCTTTTTGTTCCACTGTGCCCCTAAAATTTTCAAAAAATCGCTTCTTGTTCTAGTTTACGTTCCACGAGCTACTCTAACAGCAAAATATTCTTTGATTTTTTCCTGACGGAAAAAATTGGCCCAAAATCTGCCTAAACTACAAATTTTTACTTTTTTCTGCCCAAATTTGGTCCGAAATGCCTAAAACGGCAACACTGATGGTACACAGAAAGAAAAAATTGAGTAATCCGTACTTTAATCAAGCCGTAGCGGTGTCAAAAGTACGTTAAGTACGGATTTTCTTAAACCAAGTACAAAATTCTTGAATCAAGTATGGATTTTTAAGCCCTGAATTCTTAATCTTAGCGCTTATTAAGCCTGATTAGGCTTGATTTTAAGCCGAAAAATTCTTATTTCAAGCATAAAGCGATTGATTTAAGAATTTTATCGGATTAATTTGAGTGCAAAACGGGCTTCAATGAAGACATTTTTGATTAAATTAAGCCTGTCCAATACTTGATATAAGCCTGATAATACTTGTTTTAAGCCTGATCAGTTCTTGATTTAATCCTAACCAATACTTGATTTAAGCCAGATCAGTTCTTGATTTAAGCCTGGTCATACTAGATTTATTGTGCTTTCATTCGTTTTATACCTATATACCATTTATATTAATTATACCATTTTTGCCACTGTATTGCAAATAATGCAATTTTTAAAAAATGGTATGTCAAAATACATTTGCTTGACAGCAAAAGTAAAAGTTTTGCTGCATGTATTCGATTTAAATATGAAACATATAAGGAATAGCATCAAGGAAACGAATAAGAATTATTAACAACTTCAAAAACTAAAATCAAAGAAAACCACGCCAAGTAATGTATTTGCAAACATTGTTTGAACGAGAAACGAATTGGATATGGTCCCGCACAAATGTTTATACATATACATCTCGTCGATTTATATGCGTGTGTGTTTGATGTTGCGTCAGCCAAAATCAGCCACTTAAATGAGAGTGGTTGAAAGGGTAATTTTATTGTGCTCTATAATGGTTCTGTCTCTTAGAGATTAAATTAAGCTTTTTCTTCTTACTTTAAGCCATACTAGGCTTAATTTTCCTTTTCAAGAAATGTTTACTTGATTTCAAGCATTAAATGCCTTGTAAGCCTTTCAGCGCTTGATATTTTTCAATTTAAGCCTATTTATACTTGTTTTAAGAAAAACTTTGTACGAACGTACTTAAATTTTTAAGTACGATTTCGGCTTAAATTGAGAATTTTTTACTTGAATTTAGTATGGCATTTTTCTTTCTGTGTAATGCTTTATTAAAATCTATGGTAAAACTGCACAACTCGTGAATCCGCAAATGTAATATGTCCAACCAAGTATCGGAAAGAATCAATGTACGTTTTGGGCGCAAGAAGCCACCAAATAGGCCTGGCCAAAATCTTCCTTAATGTCACCTTGGACTATTTTCAGTATCTTTGACTATTTACTCTATCATTTCCAAAGTACACTATATTAAGTAGAGTTAGACGATAAATTGAAAGCTTTCGGTAATTGCATTAGCATAAACTTGGGTACTTATTCCCTTAATTTCAAGACAGGTCACCGAAGCCATCTATCTACCTAATATGCTTCAGGAAATAATCAAACCAATAACAGAAATAAATAATTATTTAGATATCGATGAATGTTTAGATAAGTCTAAGTGGCAGTATAAATTCGCTATATTATTGGAAAAACAAAACTCAAAGGTAAGCTTTCCGCCCATTCAATCAAATTCAAATCTTGAACTGAACTCATTTTTATCAGACTACCAGCAAATACTTACAAAAAGCGACTCCTTTATCTGTTGTTTTCTATGTATATGTTGTAACACACCTACAGGAAATTGGATCGAGGAAACCCCAAATGCAAAATCTATGTACAATCTGTTCGATAACAGAGCCGATAATTTTGTACAGAATTTTTGCTGAATTTCCAATAAAAAAAACTTGTAGATATTTTTCTAAACACAAAATAGTTTGTTAACCAGTGCTCGATTAATGTGTGTAAAAATTGCAATATTTTCGGTTGGTTAATGCAAATTGGGTTGACCGCAATGAAATTCAACTAATATACAAATATCTTCAAATATCGCCTATACATACAGACATATGTATATTCACACGCATATACTCGTATGTATGAAATGTCATGGCATGTGGTGTATTAATGTATATATGAATAATCCCACATAATTCCCCCAACAATTATGAAATGTTCGTCTTTCTTCTTCTTCTTCCCTTGTACTCACTGAAAGCTTCAAAGACCGCACGAAGTGCAGAACTTTCGCTCACGACAAGCCAAATCATTGCAATGCTTTGCCGATCGTTGGTTGTTTACTCACTTGGAACGGAAATGAAAGCTTTTTTGTCGTTGTATTTTTTTTGCTTTTTTTCAGAACAGATGGAGAAGGAACAGCGACAATCGTATAGTGCTGAAGAAGACAGATTTTTCAAATAAATCTCGATGATACTGGAATATTGAAAGAACAAAATTCATTGAGAATAAAACAGGTATGCTTTCCTCAAGGAACCATAACTTCTAAAAGACAAAAGACGCACGATATGCGTAGGCATGTATATATTTAGAAACGTACATTAGGGAGGTTTAGTCTATTTTTATCAGAAGTCTGATAGTGTATATTTTTAATCATTTTCCTCAACTAAAGTGTTATTCGTCACAAATTCCTCCCACCTTTTTTTTTAAAAAAAAAAATCAAAATGAGCACAGGGTGGTCCTCTTTAAAGTTTATTTTTATTAATTCAAGAAAACAAACAAATTTTTTTTCCGCATAATTTTGGATCAAATATGTATTTCCATTATTTATGGAACGCGATTTTACGCATATGGCTGTCTCGGGGGGCTTCGCAGTAAAATGAGGGGGACATAGAGCGGACTTTCTTTAAAGTTAATTCTTCTCCTTCAACTATGTGCAAATGTCATATTAAACGCATCGATAGTTAATCCTTTACATTGACTTCCATAATGCAGATTCGATAAGGTACGTTTAGTTAGGCATGACTAAGGGCAGAGTTAGGCAAACGCAAGCGTAATGTTCCCGTAGCATGACGAATCAACTGAAACAATCTGGCATATGGAAATCAGTGTAAACGTTTAGACCTACTGATATTTGCTGATAAGCTAAGTACTCACGATTGCCAGATCAAGCAATATTGTCAGAAAAATGGCGGGAAAAATTCAACCCTGTGCACGTGCAACCGTGTGAAGATACAATTTTAGTCCCGCAACGTCGGCAGAAAAGTCATTGCGAAATAATTTGCAGATTGTTAGATGTGCGAAGTTTATGCATGTGACAACGGCGCCATTGACAGAAAAACATGTAATTGACAACACTGTCTATAAAATATTTTTATTGACAATCCTGCATATAAATATAATGTAAATATATGAAATTGTATGGTTTTCTTGCAATCGTCTGAACTGTCAATTCACCTTTGCCTAACAATCTGTCATTGTCCGTACATTTGCAGCTCTTTAACAGGGTTGATAACGTTGTCCGATCTGGCAATCATATGTACTAGCTGTAGACGTAAAATGTATGTGTTTTTGCTAACAGCTGATTAAGAAATGAGTTTATTTCGCCAATAAAATCGGGTAAAACAAAACAATGTATGCGATTTTGTTTGTAATGCTATGAAAATTGAGAAATAACATTTTAAAACAAGTAAGAAAATGTCAGTCGAGTTAGCCGAATACGCCTATATTTAGATGAACAGTAAATACTTCAAAGACATTGCACTGTACCGAATTTTAAGTGTTTATGTGCAGTGGTATTAAAGTTATGAGCTATTAAAATTTTGTCATGATTTGGTCATTTTTGTGGGAGGTACCAAAAGGGGCGTGGTAACAACGCCCAATTTTCAAGGGACAGTACGTACTGCAAAGGCATTACACTGCACAAAATTGCAAGTATTTTTATGTTCTACTAGAAAATATATAAATTGTTAACTTTTTGTGAAAAATTGTCCCCTTGTGTGCTGGGTACCAAAAGGGGAGGACTTCTTCGACCATTTTTCTCAAGGTAATATCGACGGATAAACTATTACTATGTGTGGAATTACAAGGGTTTTGGATACGAAGTATGGATGTTATTAGATATTCAATATTTCACTAAACGTTAACCCTTTGGGGAGGAAGTACTTCGAACATAACCCGAGATAGAAAAACATATTACCTTATTAATTTCGAAGTTAATCGGTTACACCTTTCGAGAGTTGTCGTGAGCGCCAGCCAGACAAACGGACGGCCGAACATATCTTAAATGACTTAAAATGTCCCAAAACGGTTATTGAAGTCACAACAGCTGATAGTCGACTTCATCGCCCCCGCATCAGCGCCACAAACCTAACTCAGAGTTGCATTATGTTAGTTATCAACTCTCCCGCTTTGGCACACTGCCAAACCGCTGTGCCATTGATGAGATTCGACCCGAAACAATCGAAAATGTAGTGAAAAATTGGTTTGATCGAATGAGGTACTGCCGTCTTACTCGTGGTAGTCATACGAATGATATTGTGTTCCATTATTAAATGACAAAGTTTAACCTTTCCAATAAAAACAGTAATTTGAAAAATTATCAGTACTTTTTTATAGCCGATTCAAATTTAAAATTTAAAATGGCCCACCCGTACCTGGGTCCATTCTCAATTGCCGAGCCAATCGTGGTAGTCATATGAATGATATTGTGTTCCATTACACAGTACGACACATGATTTCTGAACTCAATTCTGAGAACTGTACGTGAAAGTAGCCCCAAAAATAAGAACTTCTGCATCATTACTTTAGTCAAGTTGGTTCGATTAATAATTTAATGGCCATACGATTTTTTTTTTGCTCAAGGTGGATATTTTGCACTTTTTCTATATTTTTTTTCTCGGTATACCGGTATGCGGAATATCTGTTTCGTGTCGGAAGCAAAGTTGTAGATATTGAATAGGAGAAAAAAATGCAGAACGAACCTACAAAAATCGCAGAAATGCCCACAAAGTCATAAAATATCTGTCAGTAAAATATTAAAAACTACGTATTAAACAGAACATTATAAAACAGAATAGAAGATTTTTGGCACTGTGTGCACTTCTTCGGGTAGGTTACATTGGCAGTAACTGACAAATTCCCCAACGGCCTCAGAAACATAATACAGATGGGTCAGAAGCAGTGGTTCAAGTGTTAAACCAAACAAGACAGAATTGATCATCTGTACTAGGAAGTAAAGGGTTTTCCAATAAGATTGATATGATTTCTATGAAAAAAACACACTTATTGTTAAGAAGAACAGTCCATACAATTAAGTTCTAAATAAAACATCATTGAAATGGCCTCCACGACTTCTTCTGCAGGAACGAATTCGATGAACCCAATTTTCGAGCACTATTTCCACTAAATCAAGTCGTATGTCATGAATGGCACGTTCAATATTGACTTGTTAAGCTTAAAGAGAGTCTGGTTTATTTCGAAAGACCAATGAATTCAATGAACCCCACAACTTCTTGGAGGCCATTCAATATCACAATTTCTTGAAATAATCGAATCTTCAAAATGTTCTCGCAACAATTCAATTGTTTCATTTGCTGTGTGGCACGTAGCCACAATCGGTCAATGGCCAAAAAGATAGCTCTTAACGAGAGCTAAAATATTGCTGATGGATGTCAAGGTTGTAGGTCGACTGGAAAGTGTTTCTTTTTGGATTTAAAAAAAATGGACTTAGAATCATTTTCAAATGAGAACGGAAAGTTTATTGTTGCGTCGGAAGTTAACGGTACGTCGGATCGGGAATCGGTCAATGGCCAAACAGGTAGCTCTTAACGAGAGCTTAAATATTGCTCATGGGTGTCAAGGTCGTAGGTCGACTTTAAAGTGTTTTTTTTTATTTAAAAAAAATGGACTTAGCGCACGAAAAGTTGCAACGTTTTTAAACGTTGTTCTTGCGTATATCTGTCCATGATGAAATTGTAAACACTACTGAATACAATGAAAAACAAATGACAGATCATGACATATTACAAATGGCCGAAACGACACTTCAAAATCATATCATCCCTATTGGAAAACCCATTATAAGGTTCCACATGTCTTCTGAAAGTCTATATATCTCTAGATATAATCCTAGTTAGGATTACACTGTAAATAATTTAGTCTTCATATAGCTCACAGACTACTAGATACCTGTAATGTCTATCAAGCCGAAATAATGACGATTTGGAAAGTCGACTAGTGGCTGAGTCGCAACATAAGACCAACAGTGACGTCGTCAGTTACTAGGACAGTCAAGCTGCCTAAGAAGGTCAAAATATCTCCTCGCACTAAAGAGGAGTAGACTGTCTACGTTCGTGTCAGCTCTGACGGGTTATCGCCTGATCGGCAAATACGCCTCGTGGTTGGGAATTGAGTCCAATGACTTCTACAGAAGCTCTGGTGATGAGCAGGATGTGGACAGCATTGATCAAAGCAGTTGGTCATGTGGGACACAGCAGTTGCTGTCCCACATTGAGTAAACGACGTCTGGATATACTGGTGTCGGCCCTTCTAGGAAGTCGGGCATATCTTGCCGGTACTGATATTCGTATTATTGATAACTTTATGTATGTAACTGCAAAACCTGTGAACTTCATAGGAAAGGGATGACATTGCAAGCTATGGCTTAGGCAAAAAGCAGTCCGATGAGAGATAAACAAAAATGGACACCTGTAGGGTAGCTAGACAAATCTGTCAGAGAGGAGTAAACTGTCTACGTTCGTGTCAGCTCTGACGGGTTATCGCCTGCTCGGCAAATACGCCACGAGGTTGGGAATGACTTCTGCAGAATTGAATGAATTATGCAGAAGCTGTGGAGATAATCAGATAGAGCATTAATTAACTTCTAGGAAGTCGGACAGTCCGATGAGAGATAAACAGAAATGGACACCTGTAGGGTAGCTAGACAAATCTGTCCTAAGAAGGTCAAAATATCTCCTCGCACTAGGGAGGAGTAAACTGTCTACGTTCGTGTCAGCTCTGACGGGTTATCGCCTGCTCGGCAAATACGCCACGAGGTTGGGAATGACTTCTGCAGAATTCAATGAATTATGCAGAAGCTGTGGAGATAATCAGATAGAGCATTAATTAACTTCTAGGAAGTCGGACATATCTGGCCGGTACTGATATTCGTATTATTGATAACTTTATGCATCAAACAGATGGGTTCCGATGAGGGACAACTGGGACCGTGGTAGTACTAGAGATCTCAATTGGTCTATGAGATGTTCATTTTCATTCACAGATTAATATTAAAAATTCTGACCCCCACAAAATTGACAGATTCATGTTAGCACTAACTTCTGTAGCAATCATTTAAAAGATTTCGTATTCTATATTTTGGACAACTTTTACAATGACTATAGACCGAACAAAATGTTTTACCTTTACCTTTACCTACACAAGGTATCATATTGCATTCCACAAGATCAATAGCCAGTCAATCTTTGTCGGTTTACTCGACTGAAATTTAGTTACTTGTTTTTAATAGTCGAATCGGGACCAACAGCCGTGAAAATATTTTTTTTTTTAATATAATATAGATAATATAGAAACAAAATGGTCTTGAAGCCGGGAGAATATCCTAGTTAGAATCACATTTTGAAATAAATCTTAAACTAGATTAATAACAGATCTTTAGATTTCGTAAGTTCTTGCCACTTTAACAATCCTGTCAAGACTTTGGTCTTAGGTCCCACCCTATTACATATAGCAAGATCTACAAATGTGACGAAAGAGGTCATGATCGAAGGACGGCGCCCAAAATCAAATTCAATTCATTAAGAAAATGAAACATTCAAAAAGTGAAATTTGTTTATTTATATTACAAAAGTTTTAAGAACATAAAATAAAGATTCGAAAACGAAGAGACCTAATAAAAAAAAATACACGAAAGTTGTTTTGGAAGAATTTTCAATATCAACGAGATAATTTGGAACATCAACACACAACTAATTGGCTCTGAAAATGGATACTCACCAAATGGGGCCATAAAATAAAAGAACATCAAATTTTAAGAATGTTTCCAAAGAAGATTCTAGGTCAAATTAGAAGGTTCCCATAGGTGTTCTTGTTTTTTCTCTGTTTGAAGAGGGGAACGAACCACTTTATATAATTTTTATGATTTTAAATTAAATAGTTGGAATGAATGTGTTTGTTTTCAATTTAATTTATTAAGTTTACACCTAATAAAATTCAAAAATAGGTGAGTTGCGGTGGTGAACTTGAACTTGTTGTGCAGCGGCCAACAAAAGTGAAATAAAATGTAAAAAAAAAAATAAAAATGAAACTAAATAGAACAAAAATATGCAGGTGCATGTGGATGATAATGAGGCTGCTGACAACGTCGACCACAACGAATATGTTGATGATGATGACGACGGCGACGACGGCGATGACTATGACTAAGTTGAGTGTTCAAGGAGGAGTGAGTCTTTAGGTTTCACTTCCTCTTCAGCGTCATCGGCATCATCATCTTCATAATGTAGGTGATGGGGGCGCTCCTAAGAATATCCCATAATAATTTCTATTTTTAGCCATGAAAATGAAGAAATTTGTGAGTTTGTTTATTTTTTCTCGCATATTTAATTTGGTCATAAATCATGGTGAATGGGGCGAATGACGAACGAAAGTATTCGAATGTTGAGGCGACAATGAAATGTATTTGAAGCGTTTTTTATTTGATTTGAAATAGAAACAATTACCTGAAAGAATGTGAAAGCCTCTTTGTTCGATGCTAAGTATTCTTGAGCTAAAGGTTCGGTTTTACAATATTTGACGTGCATATCGAAATCACGTTCCAGTCGCAAAAAGGTCTTAACGACCATATTCGGTTTGTCCGCATAGTATTTGACGCCATCATTAAAGACCCTATTAATCGAAAGTTTTTTTTTTGAAAGAGAATAATAAGAAAAATTATCAAAAAAGAAAGAATAAAAAGGAAAAGCGTGCAATGGGCAATGAAAGCAATAAAAATTGCCAAAAACATCTTCACAATTCATTATCGGCATTACTTTCAATTTATAAAATCGACAAACGCCAAACGCCGACATTGTGAAGATGCCAACAAGGCAAAGAAAGCAAAGCGATATGGTAATGCGGGTTGAAAAAAGCGTCATAAACAAAATGAAAGAAATGCATAAACAACAAAAACAGCAACAATGTGTCAACTTACATATTGTGAAATTCGGCTATTTGTTGGAAATTACCAAATATGATATCCTTACTATCACGCACAGTCCTGGGAGCCCCCGCACCGTCTACGGCCTTAATATAACGATCGACTACATTTTGCAAATCTCTACCGTATTCCTCCTCAGTTTCTAAAAGCTCTCGTATAACGGCCCTAAAATTGAGCAGGAAAAATAATAAGAAGAAGAATAAGGGGAAAAAAGAACGGAATGATTAAAAACAGTAACTTCAAGAGAGAAATAAAGAAAGTGAGGGGGAGAGAGAGTGAAACGATCAAATGAAAATCATGCATTTTAAATATGAGTGAAAGAGAGGGAGAGAATGAGTGAGAAACAGAATCTACTATACATACTTCTTTTGCAATTCGGCACCTTCTTTGTCGTTGCCATTCAACATGGACGCTACCGAACTGTCCTCTAAAATGTTCCGCGGAACCCAACCCTCTTTGGCATTATCACCGAAAACGCGTACCAACCATTTTGCTGTTGAATCAGTTTCATTGACACTTCTAAAATTATGAAAATTTTTAAAATATTCATTTTAACATGCTCCAACGTGGACAAGAGCTAGAGTGAGTTGATTACATACTTCTTAATGCTACTCTCACTGGTTTCCGTTGTGGTCTTGAGAACCTCAACTATGTCACCACGTTGTAGGGTAACGGAATCGGTGGCTTCTGATTTGAAATCCTGATTAACAACTAATATGTCAAATTCCTGTAGGGATTTAAAAAGATTAGCATGGGTAAACATATACGGTTTATAATAAATAGTTAATTCAAATTCAGCCCCAAAGGCATCACCTGTTATAAAATGTTTGCAATGTTTTCATCCGGGAATTTCTTAAGAAAATAATATTTTTTCTAAAAGAGTTTTCCCCAGTACATAGTACAATTTATCAGGCCTGTTCCGATTTGCACTTTTTGCAGAGTGCCTAATTTTACTTGCCCCGTATTCACAACTCTTATAGATTTTGACATACAATTGACATCCAGATTTCATTTAGGTGGCAACGATATTTTAGAAAGCGAATGCGATAAAGTTTTTTAATTTTCCAAAAAGGGAAAAAACGAAACAGACCCGTATATACTTTTTAGTTAAAATCTAAAAAAAAATTTATGAGGAACAAATTTAATCGGAAATACAAAAAATTATCCTCAATGCCGCAATAATCTGTAAACTAAATACATTCCGAACAAAATTTTAAGAGCTGAGGAAATAAATTGAAGATACTAAACCTAAAATTAAGTAACTTATTTAAATTAACATACAGGAAATGACCTTTAGTGACGCATTATTCTGTAAAAATAAGTGCATTCCATACTAAAATTTAAGATATGAACAAATATATTGAATATAATGAACTTAAATTTAAGTACATTTTGTCACTGTAAAGAAGTTGTCTTTCAATCTGAGATAAATTACATTTTGTATAGGACGTTTAGACATGTTTTCATTTGTTTTTTACACAGATCACCGGTGACTGATGTCATACTGTCCTCTTATTTTTTATGTAGTATTGTTTGACAATTCATCATGGAAAGACTCAGTATTCTGTGAGAAAAGTTTATCATAAGCTGCGAGCAACATAAACAAAATTGCTGCATATGGGCTGATGAGTATTGTGACCATCTGTACACTATTATAGTGAACAGTACACCATTTTAGACTCTCGTACACTATTTTTTTATTTTTTAATGTACACTATTTGTGCACTTTTTACAACAATGTCTCATTACGTACATTCTTTTTCACAAATATTTTCACTTTCTTCATTATTTGTCAAATAACTTAAAATTCGCAAAAAAAAACAGCTAGTCTACCTATATTTGGAAACCCTACATGACTGATTTTATTATAAAATATAGTCTGGCAACTACGTGCAGTATGAGAAAAAGTGTGCGAAAGAGCAGATAAACTAGGTACTCTCCGATTGATCACAAATTCACCTTTCTTTCCTATGGGACCCGTCCGTATTCTCACGTGATCCAAAACAAATTGTATTCCATTAAGTTTGCATTGTTTTTTTTAAACAAAAAATAATATGAAAAATACAAAGATAAATGTAGATATATTTTGTTTTAAATAAAAAATCATGAAAATGTGTACACTATTTCTTCATGAAGTTAGTCAACGTGCTGATGAGCAACCCGAAGAGTTTCTCTAACTACCGTTACATCTTCAAAAATGCTCAAGTAAGAAATTTCAGTCGAGTACTCCGACTAAGGTATACCCTCACTTTGTGAAAAATTTAAATATGTAATGATATGTACTTATATTATGAGCTATTTAATTTTGGTATGTCTTGGCTCTATTTGTATTGGAGGCAGAGTTAAGAGTCGAGGCAGCGAAAATCGGCGCGCCGCCGCCGCCATTTATTTCAATTATTGCGCCGCCGCATATACAAATGACTCAAATCGGCTTGATCTCAGCCGCCGATACAAATGGCTTAAATCGGCTTGATCATAGAAGCCGATAAAAACCACTCTCTACACTGATAGAAAAACCGTTCGTCACCATGACGAATCAGTTTCGTCAATATATCTTCGTTTTTGTACGTCAATAGAACGAACACGATCATCAAGTCATGTTTTTGGTGATTTCGAAATTCCTCGAGAGAACGATAAGGTGTCATTCCCACAACGAAAAGATTTATTTGGCCATTTTGCTGAAAATATGATCAAACGAAGCAATCAAATTATAATTTCTGATTAAATGTACTGTTCTATATGCGTTCTGATTACCTTAGTTAAATAATTTGTTGTAAAAGATCAATTTAAGAAATCTAATAATTAATGACGAACACCGTTCGTCGATAAGATTATCCATTCATCATGAGAACGATCGACTTATTCGCCCTTTACGGCAACGTCAACTCCTATGTACAGAAAACAAAGTAAGACATGCGACGTTGTTATGTTCGTCCAAGTGTGTGTTCCACGCAGCACCGATTGGTTCAAACAAACCGCACTGGCACGGCGTAACTGTTGTTTGTTTAACAAAACATCAAACACATGCATACTCGTACATGCAGCTCGACAAGCTGTATAAGTGTGAAACATTTGTATATACATTATTTGATGTGATTATTTTTCATTTAAAATAGCAGAAGTAATGAATACTTCTCGTTTGTTTGATTTCAGCCTTACCTGATAAGAACTGCGTCTCGAAACGAATATTCACAACTGAACCTAGCAAGCAATGCAGTCAAATAATTTTATTTTCCATACCATTTTAAATGGTTTAAAACTAGAAGAACATTTATTGGAATTTTTAAAATTTAAATAGTCGTGGGCATGAATTCGTCGTGGTGATGAATGGGATTCGTCGTGATAATGAATGGGATTCGTCGTGGTGACGAATGGAATTCGTCGTGATGATGAATGGGATTCGTCGTCTTGACGAATGGAATTCGTCGTGGTGATGAATGGAGGTCATCATGGTGATGAATAGAGTTCGTCGTGGTGATGAATGCTATTCGTCGTGATGATAAATGGGTTCGTCATGATGATGAATGGGGTTCGTCGAGGTGATGAATCGATCATCCTGAGGATGAAAGTTTTAGGAAACAGAAATTCGTCATAGTGACGAACAAATTCATCAAGAGGATTATTCCGTACCTTAGCTGACTTTTGACGAAAAAATAATCGTGATGATGTACAAATTCGTCGTCATGATGAAGCTTTTTCTATCAGTGTAATCGACAAATGTATACGGACATAGTGTCATTCTGGACATAATGACTGACCTTCCGGGCACTGTTGATTACGCTATGACTGAACCACTCATTGACAAGAAGTATCTCACTCTTATACCTGATAGATCAGAATGGTCGTATCCTAGGACAGAGTCGATTCATTAACTAATATACAGACGGTTCCAAACTCGATAACCAAATGGGCTTTGGTGTCTTGTCTGAGTAACTTCTGCTATCACTTGCAAAAAAGACTGCCTGATCGCAGTAGTGTATACCAGGCAGAAATTCTTAATTAAAGTGATGGCGAAATGGCTGAAAATTAATGTGCTGACCAAAGTCGGTATAAATATCTTCTCTGATAGTCAGGTTGCTATCAATGCCCTAGAAACTATATTCCTGATTTAAAAAAATGCCCTCGACTTTCGCAGATCTCTTAACGAGATGGCTGAACAATTCAATATTCACCTGATATGGGTGCCGGGCCACAGGGAATACTGCAAGGCAGATGTTCTGGCAAGACTAGGAACTACCTTACATGCTCCATTTGACCTGGAACATGTTGGCATGCCGCTGGCAACCCGCAAGCTCCTCTTGAGAGAAAGTGCACTTACGGCAACAAATGACAGGTGGTCACTTGTCAGGAACTTCATACATTCCAAAAACGCACCAAAGTACTGCTGTCGTTGTCGATAACAAACTTCTCAGTTATCGTGTCTGTCATGACAGGTCACTGTCTTATTGGACGACACGCAGAGAGATTGAAGGTTTTGCATAATGACTTTTGCACAAGCTGTGGAGACCACGAGGAGGAGGAATTAATAGAACACCTTCTGTGTCTGTGCCCCGCTCTCTCTAGAAGGAGGCATACAACATTGGGCTCTTATTTCTTTGAGGAGGTAGCTAACTTGGCTGATGTTGAAATCCGCCAACTTTTGAGCTTCTTAAAACAATCACATTGGTTCAACGGGAGGGACTGGGGATATCTTATGTTTTCCCTTACGTCCTGTGGTAACGCAATAGATTGGTTAGTCTAAGTGAGTCTGTTTTACAGGCTGCCGCTCTTAACCTAACCTTAGGTACTGGAAACTCATTTTACTGTACAACATCCACGAATTTGTATGAAGAGATATTAAAGCTATAATCAGTTAAATTTTGGTGCAAAATGGTCCATCTGTGTGGGAGGTACCAAAAGAGGCGTGGCAACTTCAACCGTTTTTCTCGAGGCGACTAATAATCTAATACTATGTGTGGAAGGGCAGAAGATTCGAATAACTTGTATAGACGTTTTTTGGGGAGGTACCATCTTTGAACTTGAGGAAAAACATTACCACATACCACGAGAATTTTTATCATTTACTACGGCCCAAAAGGTTAACATATCGAAGGAGTGACCTAAGACCCTAAGTATGTTCGGCGGAAATCAGTTTTGGGTCATTTTAAGTCATTTGAGCAAGGTCCATCCGTCTGTCTGGTTGGTGTTTAAGATAACTCTCGAAAAAAGTAACTGATTGACTTTAAATTTGGTATGTCGAAAATTGTCTATATTGTTTAACTCCTTCCGGTACCTCCCAAACAAAGGATTAAAATTTAGTGAACTATAACATCGCTAGCAATAATTTAAATATTATCATATTCTGTATTTCAGACAATTATTTAAGGACTATTGACTGAGTAAAATGTTTCCACATTTCTGGCTCCCACGCAAAGTATCATATTACATTACTCACAAAGTAATATTAACTTAGTTGGTTGTTTTTTACAATTGGTTTACAGTTGTTTTGCTCTTCCTAGTTTTTTACTTTAAAATGTTGAAATATGTAACAGATTTAGTTGACTCAATAATGCTTTTCCGCTTTTTTTCAGCAGTCTCACTTTATCAGTCCCAATAACAGGGCAACAAAGCACGCTTCTCTAACACTCTGCATTACTTGAAAGCAATACAGTAAACCACACCGATGGACCAAGGCCGAGTGTCATGCACAAGTTTATTGAATGGATTCATGATAAACACCGATAATCATCAAATCAGGACATCCCATACAAAATTCCGAGCTTATTCTACCGGTTAGCAAGCAGTATTTATTGTTGGGTGAGTACACAGATTTTATACTCTAAACCACACTGTGGTGCAGGACTTTCTTGATATGGGACGAACCCTAAATCAATCTCTACTGTACCTTCCATATAACTGATTTGACTTACTCAGCTTCCAGAAGCCCTATACCCTATACAACCAATCCGGCTGATATTCGGTAGATTCTGCCAAGCTAAAAGACTGTGGTCCGCGTAACTTTAGACAAACCTAACCTTTGAGAAGAAAATCGGTCCCCGTAATCGGAATGAAATAACTCCCGATCAAATCTCATTGGGAGTTATTTCACGGTACCGTGGTTCCACGGTAACATATTACTGTTCCTTCCGATTTTACTTCTTCGAAAGGAAATTTCATTAAGCGCCTATCTTTAATCATCGAACTTTATTCGTTTCGATTCAAAGGCCTATCGATGCCATTATGTATTTACCAGCTTACAAAGACCAGTTTAGGTCCCTAGTGTTACCACGAGCTGAAATGCCCCTCATCTAAACCAGCCTGTTTGATATACAAAGTTATCGGCAGTACGAATATCGGTGCCGAAAAGATCTATTGACTACCTAAAAAAGCCGACCCCCGTATGTCCAGATGTCGTTTACTGAAAGCGGGACTGTCGCATAGCAAGTTATCGATGCTCTCCACTTCTTCCTCATCTTCACAGCTTCTGCAGAAGTCATTGGAGTCAAAATCCAACCTTCTGGCGTGTTCGCCGATCAGGCAGTGTCCCTTTAGAAGTGATACTAGCGTAGACAATATTTTCCTCTCTAGTACGAGAAGATATTTTAAACTTCTCGGGGCATTTCTTGGCAAGATTAGATACCCTACAGGAGTTCATCGACTTTGCAGTTCCTCGGGCTATCCCTATTCCTAGGCACCCATATGAGGTATAGCTTAAACTGTTCAGCCATCTCGTTAAGAGATCTGCAGCAGTCGAGGACTATTTGGGCAATTTTTGGAATATAACATGGTGCAAATTTCCGCCGCGGCTTCGCTGAGCCGCGAACATCAGAAATGTTAAATTTTTCTTGACTCTGGCGCATAAATCAGGCTGAATTTGACCGATGGCATAGAATATGTTGTCCTCGAAGGCCGCAGTGGTTTGAAGCTTATTCGCATAGACCTGCGACTTAAGAAAAACCCACAAGAAAAATCAAACGGGGTAATATCGCAAGATCTCGGAGCCGCTGGCCTTCAAATTGCTCGTACAGCTGTGTGTCGCCCGCAGTGATGCCATCTTTTTCCGAAGCAAAGGCGTAATAAAATATTTAAAAAGCGTAAAAGGGCGTAAATTCCAAACAAAAAGGCGTAAAAAAGCACTAAACTATAACATTGCTTTAGTCGGGCGGAGACGACTACATTATACCCTACACGACCCCATCTAAACAGAATTAAAAGAAATATGTTTTGAAAATGTTTGTCAATGTTGTTTTCCTAATAATAATAATATATTCAAAATTTTGTATTTAATATTCGTATCTGAAGCTGAACTTATTTTCGTCAAATTTGACAACGTTTTTTATATTTCAAAAATCTGATATCTTTTAAAAATTATAAATAGTTTTCATCGGTAAATAGGTTTATGGAGTCTATATCTAAATCTGAACCAATTTTCTTTACATTTGGCAGTGTTCTACCTGGTTGAAGGAACCGCTATATATTAAATTGTATGTAGATCTGATGAGAAACGGGTATTCTATGGCGCTTAGACTCAAAAGATCTAAACCTGCAAAAAAATTTCATAAAATTTGCCAGAATTTATTATAAGCTCAAACAACTTTCCTATGCCACATTTCGTAAAGATTTGATACAAAACCTTTCTGACAAACTTGTACAAAAATCATTAAAAGCACTACGAAAAATTTGAAAAGCGTACAGTTAGTGCGTTTTTCGTTAGGCGCTAACTGAACATTTTTCGCGTTTGAAAAGCACTAAATCTGGTGCGAAAAGCACTAAGTTGGCATCCCTGGTCGCCCGAACAGAACGCCCATTTTGATAAAAAATAAATTTTATACCCTCCACCACTGGATGGGGGGTATATTCATTTTGTCGCTCCGTTTGTAACACCTCTAAATATTGATCTGAGACCCCATAAAGTATATATATTCTTAATCGTCGTAAAATTCTAAGACGATTCAGCCATGCCCGTCTGTCCGTCCGTCCGTCCGTCTGTGGTAATCACGCTACAGTCCGCAATAATAGAGCTAGGTTGATCAAATTTGGTACAAATATTTCTTATAGTTGCAGGTTGTTTGGGATTGCAAATGGGCAATATCGGTCCATATTTAGATATAGCTCCCATATATATCATCTATCTTGTTGTTATTCCTACTGTTCTCATCTACTATATGTTTCCTACTGTTCTCATCTACTATATTTTTTTGTGTTTTTCGGTGTTATTTTCTTTAGGTTTGAGTTATTTTGTGAGGTCACATGCTATCCATGGTGGAGGGTATATAACGCTTTACATGTTTGATTTGGACATGTTGTTGAACGCTATATTCCTCCATGGTGATTTGGCAAAACAGACTGAATAAATGACAACCAATTTGGCAGGTTTAGCCGCAATCAACTGTCGAAGTTCGGAAGACCATATACTACAAAGATACTATGGGATGAAAAATACTATTTGACTAACATCAAGTAAGACCGAGATTAATAGGGTGGTGAATATTCTAACAGAACTCTCAAGCTTACAAGCACATCTGGTCCGTATAGGCCAAACTGATGACGAGGAATACGGGACATGTAGGGAAGACATCGAAACAATGGAATATATCCCACGTCAATGCTCTGCTTTTGCTCTGTAAGATTGCGGTATTTTCGAGATCACACATTACCAGTCCGGACTCATCTCTGATGATCTGACTGAAAGATTCGGAGGAAATTCATGTTAAGTACCAATTTTCTATAATTTATGTGGATTAAAAAAATATCATAAGTAAGGAACGCTCAGCAGGGCGATCCATTGGCTTATGTGTATGTTCATGGACATGATATCTTAATGATATATGTTTACATATTTAACGTACCGTTCACATTTTCACCCCATTGGCAATGACGAATTTCTTCGGCAATTAATTTCGATGTAGAAAATAAAATATAAACAACCCTTTATTCTCGTAATAAACACAAATCCTCATCCAATTTATGTCTTTTGCTCGGAATGTTGGGATAAAGACCGCTACGTTTGGCAATACCGTTCGCTCGAACCGCCTAATTGGTAGTTATATTGCATTAGTACTCATGGTTGGATTAAGTGTACAACTAACAACTAATACTATATGAGATCACAGATCATAACAATGGAAAAACACTGAGAATAGGTATTGCAGAAGTCCTAGCTAGAATTATTATGGAATGTTCATCTGGATAGATATGGATTCAGTTAGATCAATTTCTTTCCTCGATATTTCGTACTGAAACAATATTGTTATAGAAGGGACCCTACCCCGACTTCCATTATAAACTACCAGCAACATTTACACATCTATATTGTGTTGGTATTCTGGGTCAGTTAACTCTCACGAATCAAATCAAATATCAATTGATTTTAATTAACAACGAAACAACTAAGTGAACACGATTGCGATTTGAAATAAATAAACAACAGATGTCGCCAAAAATTGCCAAACCTCTACAATGTTGCCAACATCATAAACAGAGCACAGCGCGCCTTTTTCTCACAAACTACAACATCATTCACGGCACAGTGGTCTATGACTACATGTTGAGTTGCCAAAATTTGTTTGTTTACCAACAAAATAATCTCTTTTGATCTTTTCACGTTCAATTACTGGATGTTACCTTGACGACGTAGCATAAATTATAAATTCATTAATCTTTGCAAGAAACACGAACAACAACAAAAACCCGAGCAGAAGGTTAATCTCATGTAATGATATTTACTAAAAATAAATTCCTTGGCAAGAGAGAAAGAGAAAGTGTGAAATAAAGCCAAAAGTGACAGAGTGACACAAAAAGAGTAACAGCAGAGGCTAAAGACAAAGAGAGTGATTTTTTGCACTCTCACGATGAAGGGGGTTGACTGACTGGCTGCTACTAAAGGAAGAAAATGTCAACAAAGCGTAACGCAAAGTGCAAAACTGTCTAATCATCTGTCAACAGTTTTCTGGTGTCGTGTGATTAAAATTGACATTAGGATGCTAAAAACTATTTAACATTTTCCGTAATATAAACAATCTTGCGATGATATTCTTTTAAATTCTACTCGTATGTACATATGTATTACTCGGTATATAGAGTATATAATTGCTATTGTATTGGTTTTTCATGTTCTTCACACGAATCACTGCTGATTTCTTTCCCATTGGTGCAGTAGTTGTCTTTTATTTTCACTTTTTTCCTTATCACCCCTTCTCTCTTGTTTTTTTTTGGTGTTTCTTGAGGAATTCAAGAAATTGTTAAAGTATTTTTATTTTTTTTTTTGCATTTGCATCTATTTCAGCTTCTGCTCACTGTGTCATTGGTTCATAATGAAATAACGGCAGTAGCAACAACAACAACAATCGTTTTAAGAAAATGTAAAATAAATTTGATCGCAAAGAAAAAAAAGTTGAATTAAAAATAATTTTGCATTAGTTTTGCTTAAGCGAGCAAAAAAACAACGGCAAAGTAACGAACCACTAAATTAAATTAGCAGCAATTTTGCGCAAGATACTATTTGAAAGGCACATGGTACACTGAGAGCAACTATTTGAGTATTCTTAGAGAAATGCGAGGTGTACTGGATAAATAGATCAAATCAGGTTTGATAATTATTTTTATTTTTAACCTCCAATATTTAGTAGTTCACGAAGGGAATGTAGATTTGATGAGAATATTTCAGCAATTTTATAATATAAAATTTATTTTTAATTTCCGTAACATATTTTTGTATGCAAATATACAAAACGGTGACTTGACGTAACCCCACCGATATAATCCCTATACCGAATATGGGGATTATAAACGAAATTCCCTCGGACATAATATCCATTTCCGTTATGAGGGTTGCGAGTTTGTATGGGCACTTTATCTTCATATTGATAATGTTCATATCAACAAGTTAGAAAGTTCAGTCGGGTAAACCGACTAATGAAACCCCTCACCATGAGTCCCAAAAAATATTAGTAAATTTATTTATTTATTTTTTTGTTTTAATTAAATTATTATCAATTTAAATTGTATTTAATAACTATGAAGTATGTACTACTATTAAAGTTATAAGCTGTTAACTTTTGGTGTAAAATGGCCACTTTTCGTTAGACTCGAGGTACTATAAAAGCATTGCACTGTACGAAATTTAAAGTACAGGGTCTCCCATATTCGACGGACCCATCTGGCAACGCCATAACTTTTGACAGAGATGTCAGATCGCTTAATGACATACCGCGTTTGAAGCGTCAGTCCAAGCAGATTTTTACCATGAAACAATACACGCCATGCGAGCGCTCTGAAATAGTTGAAATTTACATTCAACAGAAGAAGTCAAGTCAACGTGCTTTTAAAATATTAAAAAATGTGAGAAGTGCGCCTTCTAAGAACACCATTAAGCGTTTATACGAAAAATTTTCGACTGGTGAGGCTCTTTCTAATCCGAAGAGGCCAAATAAAAGTCGACCAAGGCGATCGGCCGAGAATATCGCTGCCGTACGAGCCAGTGTTGAGAGGTCCCCAAGAACATCCCAAAAACGCCGTTCTCAGCAGTTGGGCATGGCTCGGTCCACTTTACAACGGATTATTCGCGTTGATTTACATTTGTTCCCGTACAAAATTCAATTGACGCAAAGATTGTTGCCTGCGGACAAGCCTCGTCGATTGGAATGGGCCCAACGAGTCCGTGGGTCCGTCGAATATGGGCAACCCTGTATTTGTATGCACTGGTACTAAAGTTAAAAGCTGTTAACTTTTGGTACAAAAATGTCCATTTGTGTGGGAGGTACCAAAAGGGGCGTGCCAATAAAGCCCATTTTCACTGTGTTGTAGGTACTATTAAACCATTACACTGTACAAAATTTCAAGTATTTGTATGCACTGGTATTAAAGTTATAAGCTGGTAACTGTTGGTTCAAAATTGTCCATGTGTGTGAGAGGTACCAAAAGGGGCGATGCAACTTCGCCCATTTTTTTCGAGGTAATAGTGACTAATACTATGTGTAGAATTTCAGAGGATTTAAATAAGTCGTATAGAAGTTATAAAATAATCAATATTTCACTAAATATGAAACCATTGTGGGGGAGGTACTAGAAGGAGTGGACCAATATGACCCATCTTCGAACTTAGGCGGAGATAGAAGAACATATTACCACATACCAAATTTGAAGTCAATCGGTTACTCCTTTCGAGAGTTATCGTGCGCACCAGCCAGCACACAGACGGACGGACGGACATTGCTCATTCGACTTAAAATGACCCAAAAGGGATATCCGCCGAACATACTTAGGGTCTTAGGCCACTCCTTCGATGTGTTACACTTTTGGCTCGTAGTAAATGATATATACCCCCCTCTCTAAGTTTCTGTATTTGGACAAAAACCGGCCGGACTTAAACAATTCCTTCTCTAGAACATACCCTAATTCGGGTATATAAGTAAATTTTTCGTGCATAAGGTAGGGCTTTCACTCATTCACATATCAAAATATGGGTATATAACAACTTTATCATCTGGAACATATCTAAATTCTTGTACATAGAGAAAATACCTGCAGACTTTCTGTCGAGCTTAAAGACTTTCTACACTGGGACAGGACCAAATTCAGTCTGGAACATATCTATATTCGGTCGTTGCTGATCATTCGCAGTGAACGGACGTGTTTATCACATAGCGGATAGTTACCAGTACCTATTACGCAATAGCAAAAATCTGTACAAAGTCTGTAAGGCCTACATCGTAGTACCTATTACGGTCTAATACAGACAAAATAAAAATAAATTCACTTGACGGGGATGCCTTCGTGTTCCGATGGAGCGCGGTTCCCCAATCGTCCGACTGTCCGTCCGTTGGTCTTGGCCAAAGCCGACCACACCAAAAATGGTGAAAATCTCCCCCAAGTACTCACAACAGGTGGTGCGGTGAGGGGTAAACGTCATGTCCGACCGTCAAAACGGAAGCACAATGAGCATCGTGTAGCGCTCAGAGTTTTGACGAAGTTGGAGGCTGTTGAGGTTTCGGCTCTTACCGAAAAACAAAAAGAGTCACTTACCTGGGCTAAAGGCGTCATAGATGCTTCTAAGGCCAATGAGTCGGCTGAAAGAGCCACAAATTCAGCTGTGTTAACGGCTAATAAAGTAAAACGAATCAGATCACCTGATGAACCCTTGCCTTCGAAAAAGGCAAGAGGCCCTAATGTCACCATCAACAGGACACTCACCAAGCCCTTCAATGAAGTGGCGAAGGAGAGTCTAGTGATGGCTGTTATAGACAGAAGTAGTGAGGATGGATCCATCCTCAAGGACAAATGGAGTCATGTACAATCAGCCATTATGGCTCACTACCTCGATGTCCGTAGAGAAATGCCGGGCAAACCACCAATCTGTAACGATGCAGGATGGCATCAGGGGAGAGTAAAGCTCTTATATTTCGGTGATGCCAGATCAGTAGACCTGTATAAGGCTGCTCTGAGTCGAGCGGGTGAGGTGTGGCCGGGTGCCCAGTTGGATGTTGTCGAAAAAAACAACATCCCTAGTCACCCTAGAGCCATCACCTGGGTTACAGAAGAGCCCTCCAACCCGGCTGACATCTTAGAAATAATAAAAGATTCCAATCCTGGTCTGCCGGCCCATAATTGGAGAATCAGCAAGGTGGGTGAGGCGGATGGTAAAAAGCGGCAGGTCAATCTTATCCTAAACGCTGAATCCACCTCCCATATACAAGGTGCGAGTGCAACCCTACAATATGGCTTCGAGACTATAGTCTTGAAGATATACAAGCAGGATATAGCTCCCACTGCAGAAGGTGAGTCGTCCACCGTGGCACTTCCTGGAAGTGCGGAGGTACCCACGCCTATTATTTCTGGTGACTCCAACTCTAACAGAAGATCTGTAACGTCCTTCTCTGAGGACAAAAGCTCTACTTCGGACACAGAGAGGCTGAGGGGAGTCTCCGGACTCTTTGACGCATCTGGCGGGGACATGCTTCTCGACGATACGGACGAAGAGTTCGATAACACCCTTGTCGGGGTGGATGTTAATCTGTCAATTACCAATGATGGTAAGAATTCTACAGATTAACCTCCATCACGCTAAAGCAGCCTCGGCGGCTCTATTGCTGCGCCTGTCCACAGGCGCAGTAGACATCGTCCTGATACAGGAGCCCTACGTAGTGGGAGGAAGGGTGTGCGGTATTAGGACACCCAACTTTAAACTGCTTGTGGCCAACTGTGAAGGCACTCCAAGATCCTGCATTTTGGCCAGGAAAGATCTAAGTATCTTTCTCCTGACTAATTTAAGTGGTAAAGACCAAACAGCTGCTAGCCTGGAGATCGGTAATCGCATATATTGGGTGGTCTCCAGCTACTTGCCTTATGAATCTGTAGTACCGACTGCTCTATTCAGGGAAGTAGTGGAAGAAGCAACGTCTGACGAGATCGAGCTGATTATTGGCGCAGACACGAACGCTCATCATACTATCTGGGGTAGTACGGATATAAACAATAGAGGTGATTCGCTTCTTGACTTTATTCTAACTACCAACCTTAGTATTTGTAACATAGGTAATAAACCGGCCTTCACAATTAAAGACAGACAAGAAGTACTCGACGTAACGTTTGCTACTGACCGGCTGTCAGACAAAATTATTGGGTGGAATGTACTGGACGACCACTCATTCTCAGATCACCATTATATTGAGTTCAAACTCGCGGAAAAAGCGCCTAAACCTGCCGTCCACAGAAATGTAAGGAAGACAAAGTGGCACCTGTATGAGAAGAATTTCAAGAAAGTCCTCAACTCTAAACTTCTGTACGAACCGAATGACAAAGCCGGTCTGGATAATCTGGTCGATCATATCACCACATCATTCAATAGTTCCCTTGAAGAAGCCTGTCCGAAAACAAGGTACAAGGGTAAAACTAAACCCCAATGGTGGACTTCTGAGCTAACGGCTATGAAAAAGACCTGCAACAAGCTATTCAATAAGGCTAAATCTACTGGGGTCGCTAATGATTGGGATGCCTATAAAGAGCAACTCAAGATCTATAAGAAGGAGCTTAGAAAGGCGCAAAGGCGCTCTTGGTATACCTTCTGTGGTGAAGTGGAAAAGGTCTCCGACGCCGCTAGGCTGAGGAAGATATTATCTGCTTCACCCTGTACAGTGGGATATTTACAGGATGAGGCAAATAACTGGACCAAAAACAGCGAGCAGTCGCTCAATGTACTGCTCGACACACATTTCCCGGGCAACTCTGTAACAGAACCCGAGGATCAGCAGGACCAACAAGAGTGCGAGTGGACTGCGAGCGTCGCTAGCTTCTTGACTGAGAGATCCAGAATAAGCTGGGCTATTAACAGCTTTGAGCCCTTCAAGTCACCTGGACCAGATGGCATCACTCCAGCAGAAATGCAGAAAATGTTAAAGTACATTATCCCCTGGCTGGAGAAAATTTATGTAGGCTGTATCAGGCTTTCATACGTCCCGAATCGATGGAGGGATACCAAAGTGGTATTCATACCTAAAGCGGGAAAGATATCACACACTAGGCCAAAAGACTTCAGACCAATTAGCCTATCTTCGTTCCTATTGAAAGGTCTGGAAAGACTTTTAGATCATTTCATTAGGGAAAACCTGGATACAAAACTCCTGTCGGGGAACCAACATGCTTACAACAAGGGCAAGTCTACTGAATCAGCCCTGCACGAACTTGTGAGCACTATCGAATCGTCCCTGCATTTCAAGGAATTCACCATGGTGGCATTTCTTGACATAGAAGGGGCTTTTAACAACATTCACTCCGATGCGGTAATTGCGGCACTCTCACATCTAAAAGTTAACAATAGTTTGATTAGACTAATTCAAAGTCTGCTCACCAGAAGACGCATAACAGCATGTCTAGGGTCCACAACTCTAACAAGGTATGTAAACAGAGGGACCCCGCAAGGAGGAGTACTGTCTCCACTAATTTGGAACCTAGCGGTGAATGAAATCCTGCTAGATCTAGAACGTTGTGGCTGCAAGGTCGTGGCATATGCGGACGACGTGGCAATCGCAGTGAGTGGCAAATTCGTAAACGTCCTCAGAGACATCCTACAGGTGGCTCTGAACAAGTTGGTTAGATGGGCCAGAAGCAGCGGTTTGGGCGTTAACCCCAACAAGACAGAATTGGTTCTCTTTACTAGGATGAATAATGTCCCACATGTGGACCCTCCACCTCGGATAAATGGAACAGATCTAGTCTTTTCTGAAAGTGCAAAATTTTTAGGAATAATTCTAGATAGGAAAATGTTATTTAGACTTAACGTATTGGAACGTGTAAGGAAGGCCAACGTCGCCTTATATTCCTGCAAAAAGGCTGTAGGGTCGCGGTGGGGACTCTCTCCTAAAATCGTCCACTGGATACATATAGCAGTAGTTCGTCCAATACTGTTATACGGTATTGTGGTATGGTGGACGGCAACTGACAAACTAACCATTACCAACCTACTAACAAAGGTTCAGAGAACTGCCTGCCTGAGCATAAGCGGAGCCTTAAAGACTACAGCGACCGAGTCTCTACAAGCCCTACTCCATATACTGCCGATGAATATTGTGGCGAGAGAAGTTGCAACCAAAGCGGCAATAAGATTAAACTGCCTATCACTGTGGAGGTACAAGAACTATGGTCACATGAGGATATCAAAGTGTAGTGCTATGGTAACCGACCGAGTGGACTATATACCAACTGTGTACACCTTCGAGAGAAATTACATCACTATGATTCCCGCCAGAGACGAATGGGTCGGCAGAATACCAGGTAATAGAAACCATCTCCACTTTTACACGGATGGTTCGAAGCTTGATGAAAAGGTTGGCTTCGGAGTACACTGTGAAGAACTTAGTCTGGATATAGCTCACAGACTACCAGATACCTGCAGTGTCTATCAAGCCGAAATAATGGCAATATGGGAAGTCGCCAAGTGGCTGAGTCGCAACATAGTAACCAACACTGGCGTTGTCATTTACTCGGACAGCCAGGCTGCCATCAATTCTCTGGAGGCAACATCCCTAAATTCACAAACAGCCCTCGACTGCCGCAGATCTCTTAACGAGATGGCTGAGCAGTTTAATATACACCTCATATGGGTGCCTGGGCATAGGGATATCCCGGGGAACTGCAAAGCCGATGAACTTGCTAGGAAAGGGACGACATTACAAATTCTCGAAGAATTTGCATATATTGGTGCGCCACTATCCACGTGCAAGCTTTGGCTTAGGCAAGAGGCAATCAGGCAGTCCAACGAAAGATGGACAGAAATCGGCACCTGCCGGGTAGCTAGACAAATCTGGCCAAGGTATGACCTGAAAAGGTCAAAATATCTTCTCGCACTAGAGAGGAAACGATTGTCTACGTTAGTAAAGGTTCTGACGGGACACTGCTTGATCGGCGAACACGCCAAAAGATTGGGTATTGACTCCAATGACTTCTGCCGAAGCTGTGGAGATGAGGAAGAAGTGGAGAGCATTGAGCACTTGCTTTGCGACTGTCCCGCTTTGAGTAAACGACGACTGGACATACTGGGGTCGGCCTTTTTAGGCAGCCTAACAGATCTTTCTAGTACTGATATTCGTACTATCGATAAATTTATATATCAAACAGGTTGGTTTCGATGAGGGGCATTTCAGCCCGTGGTAACACTAGGGACCTAAACTGGTCTATGTGAGCTTGTAAAAAAATACGGCTGCCACCCTAACCTAAACCTAAACCTAACCTATCTATATTCGGGTATATAGAGAAAAGACCTGCAGACCTTCGGTTGGGCTTAAAGACTTTCTACTCTGGGACAGGACCAAATTCGGATAGGTTTCGAAACGTTTCCTACATTGACGGCCTTTGGTCGGGATTAAGACACCTACCTCAGAGTCATTTCTAAATTCGAATATTTATTGAAAACCTTTTCTGAATTGCCGGCATTCGGATATTTAAAAAAAGTGTTCCTGTCTTTGTCCCTGTTGAGGACCAAATATTATCAACAAGATTATTGCAGAAAAAATAAAATGGAAATCCCCTTATCAAAAATGGAGATTATGTTCTTCTCTTTTTTGTAGTCTTGATATAGCTCACAGACTAGCAGATACTTGCAGTGTCGAGCTAATGGCAATAAGGGAAGTCACCAAGTGACATAGTCGCAACATATTGATGCGTTGTCGTTTACTCGGGCAGCTAGGCAGCCATTAAATCTCTGGAGGCTACATCTACTTCCGCAGATCTCTTAACGAGATGACTGAGCAATTTAGTATATACCTCATATAAGTATATGGGCATCGGGCAGGGATCATAATTGAGAGTGACCAAATGGTACAAAAATCGTTATAAAAAGTTACTTTTTCGATCCAGAAAGTACTAATTTTAAAATATGTTTAAATATACGTGTAACCAACCAAAATTAAGCATATTAAAGCGTCATTTTTAAGGCATTTATTTAAAAAAAACTGGTAAAAAATTGCATGTGAATTTAATTTAAAGGGTATTCGTACGAAAATACAATCTTGACATATTACGATACAAATGGTTGAGATCGAGTAATACATTTACAATCTCCTGATAAGAAGCTTCTAAAAAGTTATATTATACCCTAAGAAAAAAAATCGCTTCTGTAGGATATTTTCTGGAAACATATTATATTAGGGAAAAATTACTTTTTACCTATAGGTAGGAAAACAAATTCTGTAGCCGATTTAAATATTTCCAAGTTTTTAAAGATAATTTGCACCAAAACACCGAATAAAATAACATTGCTAAGGGAGATATTCAAACTTTTTTTCCGGTATGTAAATATAAAATATTTGCACCAAAGTATATTTTATTTAAATTTTGATCCCAAACATATTTTGTTTCCTGTTTTTTTCTCCGCGTAGCAAGATCAAACCTTTGGCTCATGTCAGACGGAGTCGACTATATGATACCCGATACTTGTTTAATGTCTGAAACACGTTCACTAAAAATCTAAGCGTTCGAAGCTACTATTTTTGCATTTTGATAATGTGCTTTTTAATCTCGGATACAAAATTGAGATACATAGTTAGTATATGGGTCGATACACAAACGAGAACCGATTCATATTCATATTAAAATCTTCCGAAGTAAAAATGATTCCAGGTTTTAAAATAAAATTAATTGACTACATTTTATTTTGTCCAGTATCGCTCCTTGTTAGATATACTCGTATATGCCCCATATGATGGTTCCAAACGAATTTGACTTGTTGGCGGTGTATACACCACTATTTCCAACCGACGTGACTTTAGTCTTTCCTTACAGTTTTTTAATTTCGTTAAAAATGCAAAATTTACAAAAACGAATATTTTTCACTTTTGAGTCCGGAAAGTCGCGATTTTAAACACAATAAAAACAAAATGGAATTTGTAGATTATTTGAGTACAAAAACACGTTTGTCAAAAAAGGTACCAAATGTGTCGCGGGAGTACTACGGTACTTTGAGATCTGGAAAAATACTAAAGTAACAACTTATTTATTATCCCTGGCATTGGGATATCCCGGGGAGCTGCAAAGTTGATGAAACTGCTAGGAAGTGAATGATATTAAGGTAAGTACACACGATTTGCAGATCGGAAAACGTTGCCAGAAAAATGGCGGAAAAATGCAACCCTGTGAATTTACAACCGTGTGAACGCACAATTTTTGTTTTGCAACGTTAGCAGAAAAGTCGTTGCGACATAATTTGCAGATTGTTATATGTGCGAAGTTTTTGCATGTGACAACGGCGCCATTGCCAGAAAAACATTTTATTTGCAACACTGTCTATAATGTATTTTTATTGGCAAACCTGCATATAAATATTTACAACATATATTGTAAATATATAAAATTGTAATGTTTTCTTGCAATCGTCTGAACTGTCAATTCACCTTTGCCTAACAATCTGTCATTATCCGTATATTTGCAGCACTTTAGCAGGGTTGATAACGTTTGCCGATCTGGCAATCGTCTATACTCAGCTTTACAAAGTCTCGAAAAATTTGTCTATATTGGTGCGCCATTGTCCACATGCAAGCTTTGGTTTAAACAAGAGGCAGTCAGTCCGTCCAACAAAGTAGCTAGCCTTATCTGGCTGCTATATCACCTCAGAAGGTCAAATATCTTCTCGCACTGTAGAAGAAAAACCGTTACGTTAGTGACACTTCTGACAGAAATTTACTTTAATGACTTCTGCAGAAGATATGGAGATGATGAAGCAGTGGAGAGCTTTGGCGCCTGTACGATCAAACGACGCCTGGATACACAGCGGTCGGCTTTTCTGGGAAGTCTGACCGATCTGAACCGTTTATATATTTGTATTATTGGTATATCAAACAGTTTGGCAACTGGGCCCTGGTGACACTAGGGAACTTAATTGGTGAGCTGGTAACTCCGGCTGCCACCTTAACCTAACTTAGCTCGAACAAGACGGCTCTGACAGAAATATTCTTCATCTACAGAAGAGGTGGGAACACAAATCGTATTGATCTTGTAAGTAAATCAGCGATAAAAAATGTCACACCGAGGTTTTGGCTTTCATAAGTGCTAAACAGAAACTGATTTGATTTACTTCTGGCATGTTTTCGTTACAAGCTACCCGATTTTAGTTTACTAGTTTACAACGAAAACAACTTTATTCCACCAAATGGCGTATTTTCACCAATTTTTCAAATACAAGAACCTTAAAGATGAAGCATATCAAATTTTACAGTAAGGATGATTTTCACCGCATAGATGGCGCTTACATAGGCATAAATAGGCAGTGTTAATTTCTACTAATATACAAATTAATTTTCACAAATTTTAATGCTACTGCTTTTTTTCTTCAATATCTGATTAATTTTCATTTTCGGAGAAAGAATTACGTAGAACAATGGGTTCTCGTTCATTTGCTTTTGTATACAAGATTGGACCAACGACATCTTATGTTTGCATTTTCTCGAATAAAATAATTGCTACATGGGTAACGACATGGGTACACTGAGGGAAAAAAGACATTGCAAAATAAACACCGTTTGGTACCAATTTATAAACGTAACGTGCATGAAAAATCGCCACTGATTCGTTCATTAATTATCAACGAAACGGGGGTGATTTTTTGACCGGCGTTGCGTTATGTATTGTCGCCGTAAGGTTGATGATTATTTGTGCGGCTTTGTGTTGTTCATTGGATTTGTTATTGTCTGTAGGATTTATAAAGACGTGAAAAATGAAAATTGACGACGAAAAAATAGAATTTAATGACCTGTTTGATATTGTGGATGATTCTCTGGGCTGTGGCATGAGAAGGACAAGGTGATTGCAAAATCCAGTGACATCTTCCTATTGCAGAAATTTCTAGAATCAATAGAAATGGTGTCGGCCTACGAATATTTAACAACCTTAGCTTATAAAAATTTCAATTTTAAAAGTTAATAATGAGTGTGTATATATTATATAGAGCACGGGAATTAAATTTTGCAGTACATAAAGGCGAATGATACGAAGGAGACTGCCACCCTTAGGGTTACGAGCTGAATTCCAAGAAAAAACAGAGGTAATACTGCGTTGCTGCATATTCGAATGTGTTTTGTTTAGACGTGATTTGCTTAGTGATAAATATGCAAATTTGCAATTATATGTTTGTTGTGTTCACGCTTTATTTACTTATAATATTAATAAATGTATTGAAACGCTAATGCTGTTTAAATAGTTTTAAATGAAGAGGGGGAGGGGGGGATTTAGAATGGAAAGTTATCCTAGCGCGTGCTTTATTCGTCCTCAGCAAGAGCTTTTGTCGTCCCCCACACGTTCTATAGTTGTCCCCAACACTTGATTTAAATTATCCCCAGTTGGTATTCATTTTGCAACGAAGCGTTGTTGATTTTTGATGCTTTATTCATGCACCGCCTTGCTTCAATTCGTAACATACGGGGTTGGTTCATTATCATAAAAGAATTTGCAAAGATTAAGCACGTATGTGCTTTGTTTTTCGCTGGGTGTATGACATCAGTGGAGATTGTGCGGGGGTTCCTATCGTTGGAATTTCTAACAATTTCCCTACTGGCAACGCCTCTTAGCTCTCCATACAAATTAAGTAATTATGGTGTAACGAAAACACGCCTAGTTTAGAAAGTCTGACAGATCTGACCCGTCTATGACATTTTAATTGTTTCCACCTCTGATCTAGAGTAGTGATATACATATTTGCCGTACAGCATGTTTTGCCAAATGTCAGGCGATAGTAAAGATTGAATGTTTTGAATGGCCAAAAAATCCAGAACACATTATAGAATACTCCTATACTTACAAAAAATGGATATTTAAAAGAAAGAAATAGTTCATTGATCCAAAGAAATAGTTCATTTTTTCTCCGCCAAAGAAACTTCTATTTTATTTAATATTATTTTGAATAATAAAAAAATGTAATTTTTTTTTAAGAATTACTTTTAAAATTGTTGCTGATTTTCTTAAGAAATCTATGTATTTAAAATAAATCTTATTATCTACTGGGTCAGAATATTTAATATCGACGTTTTGGCTAAAATGGTATTCTGCGATTTTCGTCAAATTTTCACATATTTCGCACTCTCACTAATCCAAGCAATTTTTTCTAAAAAGGTTTTTTTGAAAATTTTTTTTACAAATTTCGATTGTGTCCTCTTTTAAAAGTAAACTTTGCAAAAATCGGTTCAGCCGTTTGAGAGCAATTACAAATTTCGTAAAACACAAAAACTCATTTGTGTTTTACGATCCTTTTTTTTATAGAACTCCTTCATAGTTTCAAAAAAATATTCTTCACACTTCTCCTTAGTTTTAAATAAACCTAAAAAGCACCATACAAATAAAATAGAATCTTTTAAAAACGTTTGTACTATTTAAGAAATTAATACAATTTTTTCAAATTGAGAATTTTATTTTAATATTTAAAAAAAAAATGCTTTCACTGTGTTTCATACACATCCCGAAGGTACACATAGTTTATTGTTATTGAACACAATTTTTTCAAAGTGAGAATTTTAATTTCTAATTTAAGAAAAAAATTGTTCAGTGTATTTCATACACACGTAATTCCTATGAACATCCCGAAGGTACACATGGTTTATTGTTAACCGTCGCCCATTTGTTATTCAAGGTTTTTTATTCAAAATGTCGCCATCGTTATTTTGGTGGTACTGGCGCTGAATAACGGCAGATGGCCCTGTTGAACCCGTGAGTGTTTGGCAAGCACATAGCCTTCCACACCACATTTGTATTTAAAGCAGAAGGAAAATTTATTTATTATTTTAAAGTTTTTGATCAAAGATGTCCAAATCTTTATAACAACGACAATTCCTACTTCGAATTAAGAAAATTTACTTAATATAAAGGAAATTTATATAATTTTATGTATGAAATGTCATGAAAGATTAGGACGTCTTTGGAACAAAATCTTTCCGATATATTTTTCGTCTAATAACTTAAATGTTAAAAGCGTAAAACGTATGAATGAAAGTTGTCGAACACGACATTTTTTAATTTCGATAACTACACTGAAAAAAGCGTACTGAGAATAAATGATTTGGCGCCGAAGAAAATGATCATTAAAATAAGTATATCTTACACTTCAATTAATGTACAAGAAGTACTTAAATTAATAACATATTGGACTTCAATTAAAGTCATGAATGGACTTTAAATCAGTTGCATCATGTACTTAAAGTTAAGACACGAACCGTCCTTAAATCAATTACATATTGCAATTTAGTAAAGTACATGTTGTACGGGTTTTCCAATAAGAGTGATATGATTTCTTTGAAAAAAAACACTTATTGTTAAGGACATTCACAAGTTTTTTATTTAATATTAAGTACACTCGATACAATTCAATTCTGAATAAAACGTCATTCAAATGGCCTCCACGACTTCTTCTGCAGGAACGAATTCGATGTACCCAATTTTCGAGCACTTTTTCCACTAAATCAAGTTGTATGTCATGAATGGCACTTTAAATATTGACTTGTAAAGCTTGAAGAGAGTCTGGTTTATTTCGAAAGACCAATGACTTCAAATAACCCCAAAAGAAATAGTTAAATCACAACTTCTTGGAGGCCATTCAATATCAAAATTTCTTGAAATAATCGAATCTTCAAACTTTTCTCGCAACAATTCAATTGTTTCATTTGCACATAGTCACAATCGGTCAATGGTACAAAGATAGCTCTTAACAAGAGCTAAAATCTTGCTCAATGGTGTGAAGGTCGTAGGACGACTGGAAAGTGTTTTTTTTATTTTAAAAAAATGGACTTTGCATCACTTTCAAATGTGAACGGAAAGTTTATATTTGCTCTAGCACCTTAACGATACGTCGGATCGGGAATCGGTCAATGGCAAAAAGATAGCTCTTAACGAGAGCTAAAATGTTGTTAATGGGTGTCAAGGTCGTAGGTCGACTGGAAAGGGTTTTTTTTGGATTTAAAAAAATGGACTTAGTGCACGAAAAGTTGCAATTGGAGAACGATTATGTTTAAAATAAAACTGAAAATTTGTAAACGTTGTTCTTGCGTAAATCTCTCCATGATGAAATTGTAAACACTACTGAAAACAATGAAAAAGCAAATTACAGATCATGACATATTACAAATGGCCGAAACGTCACTTCAAAATCATATCGTCCCTATTGGAAAACCCGTTATGCAGTGTAGCGCCTAAAAATACTGTAGCTAGACCCACAATAAAGAATAACGTTCGACTCGGAATCATTAACTGATTCGATTTTATAAAATTTTACTAAATTCGAACAAGATTTAGATTTAGCCCCCGCATAGATGTAGAAACATATAGTCGGCTCCGGCCGACTTTAACTCTTCCTTACTGTTTTTGCTTTTTTTTTGTTATGAAAACGCGACAATTTGATCCAGATTTATATAAATGCTATGGTTTTAGAAATGGCTTTAAGGCGTAACGCTTTGACAACTTATTCCAAAAAATTAACAATGTCGTATTTGCTAATTTACCTATATAAAAATAAATAAAATAAGATGAAATTAGTTGGCCGTAAATCGAAAAGTGTGGCCCAACATATTGCTTACGTTATTTTTAAGGAACAGATTTTCATGTGAAGCCAGTAAAGGCTTAACTAAAAATTGTTTATGCCTATACGGCGTTTAGTGGTTTTTCTTGAATCTTGTTGGACAGATAAAGCAATACGAGTAATGGAAAATATCATAGGCTACGTTATGTACAATGAAAAAAGTTGTTGCTCCAAAGATCATTAAAACAATGATAGTTAATTCTTAAAATTAAGATAAAGTCCTTAATATTAGGCAAGTGTTCCTAATTTTATGCATGCATTGTCCTTATATTAAAGATTAGGATATCTACTGAGCAATATCTTTAAAATTATATTTTTATTTAATTTAAAATTAAAACAATTTCCAAAAAAAAAACAGTAAGGAAAAGCTAAAGTCGGGTGGAACCGACTACATTGGCAATCTATGCGGGGGCTAAACCTTAACCTAAATTACGACATGTAGTTGATTTAAGGACATTTAATATCTTTGATTTAAGTACAGAATGTAATTAATTTAAAATTAAAGCAATTTACAAAAAACTATATGTTTCTAAATCTATGCGGGGGCTAAACCTAAATTACGACATGTACTTGATTTAAGGACATTTAATATCTTTAATTTAAGTACAGTATGTAATTGATTTAAAGTTGTTTAATGACTTTCATAATCGAATAAATTTAAAGTCGTTCCATGTTAATTGAAGTATAATATGTACTCGTTTTAATAATCATTGCCTTTGGCGCCAAATCAAAACCAAAATCATTAATGTTAGGATAATTTTATTGATTCTCAGTCATAGAAAATCATCATGTCATAGAAAAATACTACTCGGCGAATTCCCGAATAAAATGGTTTTCAGTTAATTAATTTTTTCCCTAAAAATATATTAGTTATTTGTATATACAGAAAAATTTGTTGACGAGGTTTGACGCTAAAGGACATCTTGTCTGTCTTGTCTTTAGTATGAGTACAATTCATACTTCAAATAAAGGCAAGTTCGCAAATAATAAGTAAATTGTCATAATTTTGAGTGTGCAATTTACTTATTTTAAAGATTTGAGATATCTTTGAAGCCAATCTTCGTATAAGTATATTTTCCGTGTTTGTTTTTATTTATAAAATTATATAAATTATGATATTTTACTTTTAGTTTCAATTGGAATCTTTAGTTTTTATTATTGAATACATTATTTTTTTGTTTCTAATTTTTGAATTATTATGTTTTGTATTAGATTTTAGTCCAGAGTTAGAGTCTTTGAAACTTACACAGCAAAAAAAATCACTGTTTTCAGCCAAACAAATGTTTCTTCGTTCCAGCAAAAAAAAAAATTTAAAAAAAAAAAATATTTTTTTTGGCTTTAAAAGTAATGAGGCAAGTCTGTGAATTAAACAATACTCTATATTGAAATCCAGTTTATTTTACTTCACACATTTAAAATTATATAGGTTCAAAGCTTTTTTGGTCTTTAGACTAATATTAATATTCTTCCTTTTTCACTTTTTTAAACTGGATATTTTTTTAGTACAAATTCTTAATGTAATTTTGTAAATATTATTGTCATATATTGTAATTTTTAGAACCTTCATGAGGATATTTTTTCCATGAATTTTAAAAATATGTTTTTTAAATTCTTTTTTAAATTTGTTTAATTTATTTTTTAAATTAGTTGAAGTTTATCTTATTTTATAATGATTCAACAATTTGGTAGACATTTTTCCATGCATTTTAAAAATATGTTTTTAATTTATTTTTTATATTAGTTGAAGTTATTTTTATTTTATGGTAGTTACACAATTTTGTATTGAATTTCATTATTTAATATTTTTGTTACAAACTTCATTTAATTCTATTTTTCATTGCAAACATTTTATACAGGAAAATTTTTTTCCTGAGTGTATTTTCTTTGTAGTGATTATTGAAATTTCCGTCAAAGATTTTTTTGACACTTTAAGTGTTTCGCTGGCTGAAGTTTTCATATCACTCACCGTTTCCATTTTAAATTTCACAAATTTATTGCTTTATCGATATTTCCTTCTTCTTCTTTTTTGTTTTGTGGTTTTGTTGTTACTCTTCTATTTGAATTTTTTACATTTCATATTTTGAATAATATTTTCATAAATTCACTAAAAATAAAAAGAGGATTTTTTTTAAATAAAATTTCATAATTTCATATGGTAACACTATCCAATAGAAAAACACTTCTTGCTGAGAATTGTAACCGCTGTTTTTCTTCGTTAATTTCTGTGAATTTTAACAAATTTTCAATTCACTTGACAATTATGTAACTTTTTTCGAGATAGAGATTTTCTTTTGAGATTTCATTAGAACTTTTTCATGCTTAATTAATTCCAACGAGGTAGAAATTTTTGATTTTTTTTCTCTTTCAACTTTCTGTCACTGTCACAGGTTTGTGCTTCTTCGCAGGCAACTCAACGTTGCTGGCGATTATGCGATTTGTTGTCAAGCTTTATGAATTATTGCAAATTGTATATTATAACGGCCGAAAGGCGTTGCAATATATTTTTTTGGTTTTTGTGCTCTTAGGTAGAATTCAGTTTGAAATGCGAGGCAGAAACTTGATGAAATTTTTGGTACATTCGATTGCGTTTTCGTGCGGACGGATACTTGGCGATGGCGGCGGCGAGTAGACAAATTATAACCGAGAAAAACCCAAATGAACAGCGATCAAGCAACCAACCGACGACGAAGATTCAATACAGTCAGCCGATGTCGGGATGTCGTTGTCGCTGCTGCTGTTGCTGCATATGCAAATTTAAAAGTCGAAATCTGGCCACGATGGTTACACTCGAATGAGAATTGGAAACAATTGTGTGCCACTCGAACAACACTTCGACAACAACGATCGATTCGAGTCACCACTGACTGATTGATATTTTATCACAATTGTTTTGTGCAATAGGGATGTTTTTTTTACTCGTACTTCGATTTTTTGTTCGCTTCGGTCTGCTCGGCTATTTTGTATTTCCTTTTTTCAGTTTTTTTGTGATTTTTTGAGATTTTTTTTCGAAACACCAAAATGAACGGACGGGAAAAATCGTCAACCCGTTGCTACTGTAAATCACCCAACGACATGAACGAGACACAACCCGTGTTACAATAAACAACTCAGTGTGTGCCTGTTGAGTAAAGTCGGTCGATATTTTTTTACGAAATTTTGCAGATATTTATAGCCGAATATATATATTTGTTGTTGCCATTTCTATTTTTTTGTCTTTGGTTCTTTCAGTTTTCAGTTGTTGTTTTTTCTATTCGTTTTTGGTTGTTGCATGGTGGGGATAGGATAGTACGGATAGTACTCGTACGTACATGTGCAAACTCTTTTCTAAGTAAAATTTTTCTCAGTTGGCCGAAAGAATATTGAGTAAAGTCACCCAAGAGGTCGACTGTCCAAGTTATGCTACATTCGCCGAATCCACTTATTATTTTGCCATTTTTCTTCTTGGGTTACTTTCCAAAAAGTACGAATTCCCAAAATAAATTATAATATTTTATATTTCATACTGTGTTTGATGACCGATTACCCCAAAAAGTTGAATTTTGAAAATAGATTATTTATTTATTTTCAAAAAAAATGTTTTACCAGAAAGAATATATAAAGTGAATGCATATGGATATGAGAAGTTCTATTTTTTTTTTCCTTTATCCACTTCATGCACAAAAATACGAAATTCGAAAATCAATTATTTCATCGCTGAGGGAAACAACATATTTCAAGAATAGACATCCTTTTACCCTAGATTTCGAAAACCATTTATACCCATAATTTCGTCAAGTAGATAACTATGGATGTAACATGTACAAAAGCGTACATATATCACCTTTTCAGGGGTAAGAGGTTGAGCGGGGGAGTCGGGTGTTTTGGGAGAAATACTTCGTGAAGTGTCCACACTGAAAGAAAAGTGTACTGAAAATCATTGAAATTTTCTTAACTTTTAAGATTTTTTCTTTGATTTGGCTCCAAAGACAAAGACTTTTAAAATAAGTACATCTTGTACGACAATAAAAGTCATTAACTACCTTTAAATCTGCACATCAAACATATTTGAAAGAATTACGCCTTATACTTCGATGAAAGACTTCACATTTTTAAATCAATTACGACTTGTGCTTACATTAAATACATAAAATTACTTTAGATTAAGTACATTCTTTAATGAAAACAAACACATACTGTACTCTCTACAAGTGCAAAATAAGTTTCGCAAAATATTTTTTATTTAATTATTTGTTTAAACATTCATGGTAATTTTTATTATTTTCTTTATTAAATTATTATTTTTTTAAAATATTTGATTTCGATAAACAGTTGATTCAGTAGCCATTGTGTTTAGTCTAGTTTTCTTCATATTAGAGGGAATATGAGGATTTATTCTAATTGATAATTAAATGATATTTTGCAAAATTTTTCCTTAAACGAATAGTTCTTTTATATGAGCTGCAATAGCAAATTTATTATTTGAAAGGAATACTTCTTATTCATTTTGAAGAAGCTAGGCCTCTTAGAGCTGGTGTTTTAAAGCTGAACCTAGCTGAATTATTGGTTTACCAATAATTCAGCTAATAATTGCGATTTGGTTTACCAAATCGCAATACAAGGAGCTGAGATGTCAAGTAATTGTATTTGCCATACCTTTTTGTAAAAAAAATTGTGATTCTATAATATTATAGAGACAAAGAAGTTCTTATGCAGGAGAATATCCTAGTCACAAATCAATAACGAGACGAAAATTAAACAAACGAAATCACAATATGTGATGTTTCCCAGACAATTTATTTTCGACTACCTGTGAGACACACTGCCGACAAACAGCCGCCGAAACTGTTGCTATGTATTAATGTAGAAGTAAAAATGTCAACTCGCGCAAGCGTACACAGCCTCTATCTACCACCGCCAACCAAAAAATGTCAAACCCTCTCAAAATTTCATTGTAACTCTCACTATTATTCTCAATTTGCGACCAAAAAGAGTCTAAATTCACTTCTTACAGATAAAAACGATCTCTTAATTTAAAAGATAACTAATCGTTAATTTAAAAATACCAAAAAACTGTACAGAAAATTAAGTGTATATTGTCTTTAAAAAAATGACATGAGAATTTCTACAATTTTAAGGAAAAAATCTTACAAACTATTAAAAAATCGTACAATCTATTAAAATATATACTTGAGTTAATGACAGTTGTACTACAATCAATTATTATTTCTTTTATTTTATGACCTAACGTTAAAGTCAACATGCCATAGTGTTATGGACATCTTATCATAGAGGTCAGGAATTTTACTTTAAACGAATAAAAATTCCTTTGAAATCGAGTAAATTTTCTTAAATTTAAAGAAATTTGTTATTCAAACAACGACAGATTAAATCTATGATTTAAGGCAAACTTGTTTTTAATTTCATGTCAAATTTTTTTTCAGTGCACTTTAATTTTTTCCTTTGTATTTTTATAACCTTAAAACGCGCTGTATTCCTCCATAGATCACGAATCGGAAAGAACAAATAGATGGGACTATACATAATCTAAACAGATTTTCATCGACTTGGATCAAAAACCTAATTTCTGCCAAATTATATAAAGATCGGACGTAAAATAAATTAACAAACTTCTATATGGAAATTCGTTCCCAAATTAACAAACTTCATTCTGCAAATTCTGTAATATTCGGAAGTAAAGTACAACTTATATAGCGCTTTGATACCAAATCGGGAGGAACATATTTATGGGGGATATATCGAAATCTGAACGGATTTTCCCCAAAATTAGCAGTGTTCATTCATGTAATAAGATACCTCTCTCAGTCGAATTTGGTACTTATCGGATATAAAATATCGGCCTGTTTCTGTATTTCTAACGAAATTCACTGCGAACAAAAACCAGTCACTCACTTTCGTCAGGAATTTGAATTCTCTAGGGTTCGTTCGTTCGCCTGGACTTACGACAATAACATTAGCTATTTACTAATTGGAAAATAATATAATTTCCAGATCAATGTTATTTTATTCTTTATATCTTTTTTACCTGAAAAGGCTTAGCTGACCCACCCAGTGTTGATTTTTTGGCCATCGCTGTGTAAAGAGGAGTACAGAGGTGTATTTGCTCAGGTCGACCATACAAAAATGTGTGCCGGAAGTTGTGAAATTATTGATCAGGCAATTACATTATTTTCCAATTTGTAAATTGCTAATGACATTGGCGTAAAGCCAGGCGAACGAACCAGCGAGATATGAACCTTAGAGAAATCAAATTCCTGACCTTAGCGAGCTGCCAAAGTTGACTTCTTTATGCTTAAATATGAAAACATATGTATACAATTTTATTATTATTCAAATTGTGTTTACCATAATTATATTAATATCTACTTATTGTTTGCTTTTAATAACGTTTTTTTGTCATTGTTCCTATCAGTCGACAAATAAAATAAAGTTACTCGATCTGGCATTTGTGTTCGTCCAGATGACAGCAAAGAGAGATAGAGGAACCAAAATTTACACTGAAATGATTACGTTTTCGTACGAGTTCTTTATCGTGCGACTTCTCGTTGTGATGGTAGTTAGTGAAACCCAAATCAGCTGTTTGTCGTCTGGCAGGCGAACGAAAGCAAAATTTTAAGTTGCAGAAACAGGCTGTAAGTGACTGGTTTTCGCTCGCAGAGACTTTCGTTAAAAATACAGAAATATGTAAATATAATTGCGTCTTGGACTTCAATTAAAGCCATGAAACGACTGCATCAATTACATCTTGTACTTACCTTAAATACATGAAACGTCCTTAAATCAATTACCTGCTGTAATTAAGTCAAGTACATGTGATATTTACCATTAAGGGTATGACCTAAAAATACTGAAGTTAAATCCACGTTAAAGAATACCGATCGACTCAGAATCACTAATTGATTAGATTAAATTAAATTTTGCCTAAAAGCGGACAAGATTTAGGTTTAACCCCCGCATAGATTTAGAATCATATAGTCGGCTCCGCCCGACTTTAATTATACCCTACACCACACTGTGGTACAGGGTATTATAAGTTTGTTTCATGGCAGATGTTTGTAACACCTGAAAATAACACAGCTAGACCCACCTTAAAGTATACCGATCGACTCAGAATCACTAGCTGAGTCGATTTAAGCATGTCCGTCCGTCTGTCCATGTAAAGTTGTTCGTCGACTACAGGTCGCAATTTCACTCCGATCGTTCTGAAATTTTGCAGTTTAGAGTATTTCGCAGCTGTTAGGATCGCTATTGAATTTGGTTGAAATCGGTTCAGATTTAGCTCCCATATATATCTTCCGTCCGATTTGGCCCTTTAGTCCTATAGAAGCTGTACTTTACATCCAATCGTTTTGAAATTTAGAATGGTAGAGTTTCTTTATCCATGAACCAACACAACCGAATTTGAAGAATATCGGTTAAGATTTAGCTATAGCTCCCATATATATGTTTCGTCCGATTTGGACCTTTAGTCCTATAGAAGCTGTATTTTACATCCAATCATTTTGAAATTTAGAATGGTAGAATTTCTTGATCCATGAACCAACACTACCGAATTTGAAGAATATCGGTTGAGATTTAGCTATAGCTCCCATATATATGTTTCGTCCGATTTGGCCCTTTAGTCCTATAAAAGCTGCTTTAGAAAATCGGTTAAGATTTATCTATAGCTCCCATATATATGTTTCGTCCGATTTGGCCCTTTAGTTCTATAGAAGCTATATTTTACATCCAATCGTTTTGAAATTTAGAATGGTAGAGTTTCTTGATCCATGAACCAACACTACCGAATTTGAAGAAAATCAGTTAAGATTTAGCTATAGCTCCCATAAATATGTTTCGTCCGATTTGGCCCTTTAGTTCTATAGAAGCTGTACTTTAGATCCAATCGTCTTGAAATTTAGAATGGTAGAGTTTCTTGATCCATGAACCAACATTGCCGAATTTGGATAAAATCGGTTAAGATTTAACTATAGCTCCCATATATATGTTTCGTCCGATTTTGCTCTTTAGTCCTGTAGAAGCTGTATTTTACATCCAATCATTTTGAAATATTGAATGGCAGAGTTTCTTGATCCATGAACCAACACTACCGAATTTGAAGAAAATCGTTTAAGATTTAGCTATAGCTCCCATATATATGTTTCGTCCGATTTGGCCCTTTAGTTCTATAGAAGCTATATTTTACATCCAACCGTTTTGAAATTTAGAATGGTAGAGTTTCTTTATCCATGAACCAACATTGCCGAATTTGAAGAAAATCGGTAAAGATTTAGCTATAGCTCCCATATATATGTTTCATCCGATTTGGCTCTTTAGATCCAATCGTTTTTTATACCCTACACCACACTGTGGTACAGGGTATTATTTAAGTATAAAATGTCCCAAAAGTAAATTTATGTAAACAATTTATACATGAATTACAAAATTTATATATCAGAGTTATTCAATATTACGAGATTGGTGTAGGGTATTATATAGTCGGCCCCGCCCGACTTTAGCCTTTCCTTACTGGTTTTTCCTTACTGTTATTTTCTTGCTATCAAATCGCGACATATTTCCCTAAATTTGTCTTGAATTTTATAAAATATTATATAATTGGCTTGCTTATAGAAATCGCCTGGCAGCGTAAGACTTTGATGACTTATTACAAAAATTAACAATTTACAAAAGAAAACTAAAAATGTCATATTTGCAAATTTTTATAGAAATAAATAAAATAAAATAAAAATAAATAAAATAAATAAATAAAATCAACAGATTTTCACTTTCGGGCTTTACTGAAAAATGTTGATGTCTAAACGGCGTTTACCGATTTTCTTAGCGCTTGGTTGACAGATAAACCAATATATGAAAAATATCATAGTCTACTTTGACTATCTAAATCTGAACAGCTTTTCACCAATTTTAAGAGGGTTGGTCCTTGGGCGATCGCGCAATAATTACGACCTACACTTTGATTACAAGAATACATGGACAGACAGACAGACAGGTCATGCATAATTCAGAAAGCGATTCTAAGTCGATCGGTATAACATACAATGGGTCTATCTCATCTCCTTTTAGGTGTTACAAACTGCACAAATTTAAAATGACCCGTTCCACAATGTGGGGTATGGTATAAATACGAATTTCGGAAAACCTGCGTTGTTACTTTATCTCTTATGAAGGTACCATTTTTCAGTCATTTTCATGGGTTATAGCTGTCAATTTCCATATAATTTAACTTTATTTAGCTCTAACGTCGGTTTTTTATCTTTGTGTTAATTCGCTCGAAAATATATGTATTTCATTTATTTCTTATTATTTAATTTTGTTTGTTATTTGTACCCTTTACCGCGTTTAAGACAAAAATTAAGAATTTCAAAATCTATCACTATTTTATTGCCATCTGAGAAAAGTCAACCAAAAAAATGCAAAATTTAACATTTAGAAAATGTTGTCCAAAACATACAAATTTCTAAAAACTCTTCCTGCTAATATGTATTTCATCTCCAAAGGAGCATGCCATCATTCCAAATTCGTCTATTTTATATACAATACTTTTTTTAGATTGAAAAAAATTTAAACCAATATCAATATTTTTTCTAATTTCAAATAAAATTTTTCAGCTGTTAAATGTTAAAATTTCAATAGAGTTTTTTGCAATCATGTAGGGTGTCCAAAGCCTACAAATTGTGTAGATTTCTTTTTGATAACATTTCGTATGAAAAACAAATTTTTTTGTTTTTGCATTTCCCAATACTTATTCTGCCTAACAAGTATTTATGTACATTCATACATTTGTAGATACTATACAGATGTACGTAAATATTCCACATACATATGTATGTATACCAACCTATGTAGGCATATTCGTACAGATGTATATAGTATATAATCACCTACCTATACACTGAAATGTCCGCCACGAAATACTTGTGAAAAGAATCACTAGAAGTGAATCCCATTATCATCATGATCAACATCGCAATTATCATCGCAAGCCATCGTAGAGAACAGTGACAAAACAATCGGAGTATTAGAGTGGGTAAGGGAAAAACTTCTTCATAAATTGTACATTTTTCCCAGAGTTTTCGAGATGAAAATATATTTGTTGGGACCACAGACCTGTAGTCTGGACTCATTTGTATTTGTTGCGCAGTGATTTGTTTTATGCAGAGATCAAAGACTTTTACGCCGGGGCCACTGGCATTTTACATAAGTTGGTGGCTTCAATCAGGGTTCAATGACATTTAATCCGAGGTCAATGATTTTTAGCAGGCATCATTGACCGTTTATCTGAGGTCGTTGACCTTTGGCTAGGGTCAGTTGTCCTTAATCCACATTTAACTATCTTTAGTTGGGTTAATTGTGGGTTCATTGATTTTTATCCATGATCAATAATATAAGTATTTAATCTGTGGTCAATGACTTTTCACACAGTGGCATTTCTCTTGGTTCAGTGACGATTAGCTGAGGTCAATTATATTTAGTCAGATATCAATGACCTTTTAAAGGGTTTTCCAACAAGAGGTGTTATTTTGGTATTCAAAGAAAAATTTAATTTTTTAGATAAATGATCGGATGTTTATTTTATAATAAAGAGGAAAGTATGCCGTTAATAATGAAAAACAACATCAGCCAAATGACCACCACGACCACGCTTACAGGACCATATCATATTTTCATGAAATTTTCCATAAGCAAATCGCAAAGTGGCAGCCCTATGTCCTCGATAGCCTCACGAATTCTATCTTTGAGGTCTTGAATCGACGCTGGGCTATTGGCGTAGACCTTATCTTTCATGTGGCCCCAAAGGAAGAAGTCGCAAGGTGTTAAATCACAAGATCCCGATGGCCAATTGTGATCACCTCTTCGAGAGATAACACGGTCCGGAAACTTTTCCCGTAACAGAGCAATGGTTTCGTTGCTAGTGTGGCACGTAGCGCCGTCTTGTTGAAAGTAAACGTTGTCCAGATCAATACCATCCAACTCCGACCATAAAAACACATTAATTATCTCTCGATAGCGCAATCCATTCACCGTAACTGTTGATCCAACCTCATTTTCGAAAAAGTAAGGTCCAATGACCCCGCCGGACCATAAACCGCACCAAACAGTCACACGTTGAGGATGGAAAGGCTTCCCAACAATAACTCTTGGGTTTTCCGATCGTCAGATGCGACAATTTTGCTTGTTGACGTAGCCACCGAGGTGGAAATGGACCTCATCAGTCAAGATGATTTTCGATTTTTCGAATTTTTATAATTTCAATGCGTTGTTGAATGGTGTATCGTTCCATTTATAGTAATGGCGTAGTTTCTACTTGTCAAATGTCAAAGAATAAAAGCTTCAAAAGTGACAGCTACCGAAATACCGGGTGATTCAAAATAACACCTCTTGTTGGAAAACCCTGTATGACCTTTATAAGAGAACACATATATATTTAGTACGATGAGCTTTAACCTGGGGTCAATGCTTTTGGACACAGACCAATGACCTTAGATCTGGAGTCAATCACCTTGGTCCCATATCAATGAGCTATAATCAGTAGTCAATACAATAATCTTTAATCACGGGACAATGGCTTTTAACCTGAAGCTAATGACCTTTGGCAAAGTTCAATGACCTCGGAGAAAGATATTTTATCTTAAATAAACGTTCAATGTCTTTTAATACAGGTTGGCCAAAAATTACCGAAGGGGCTTAAGTTCATTATAACTTTTTATTTATTTATTTTTTAGTGATTCTAACTAGGATACTCTCCCGGCCTCAAGACCATTTTGTTTCTATATTATTACAGAAACAAGTATTTTATACATGGCGGTGTATAAATATGTATTAAAAATTGGCAGCACACATACTGGATCATGATTTCTGAGCCGTGACACTCGTTATCAACAGTTCTGCTGCAATTGTATGGGAGATACGGAGCTCTATATGGTTGACTTCAACACGCAAGCGAATGAGAAATCTTTGTGAAACCACACTTCTCCAAAATCTTCCAAAAACAATTGTTACCCAAAGTTAATACAAAACACCAGCCATGTCCAATGAGAAACAAATTTTGCTCCATCAAATGGAAAATTACCACCCTATGCAGAAAAGCTTTTATGGTTTTTGACTGCACTAAGTGTAGTTTGTAGTGAGTCAGAAGACTCACCATCTTTTGCCGAGCAATGCATTCGTTATGTTGCTTGCTTGCTTTTATTCGGTCTGCAAATCAATTTGCAGACCGAATAAAAGCCATCAAGCTACATTATTTTTTTATTTTATATGAATTACAATACAAAGTAAATTTATATTCTAATTTACGGTCCAGGGAAAAGCCGGTTACACAGACCATGTGGCTAGATTTTCTCAGCGACAGACCAGAGCCTTTGGTGGGAATCGAACCCACGACCCCCAAACCTATAGGCGAGCACGCTACCAACTTACCTACTGGGGCGCCCAATATAACTTTTTATTTAAGACATAATTATTTTTTTTTAGTATGGAGAATATTTGTTTCCTATATATACTCGTAGACAGTGTGACCCAAAATGTCCGAAGGTCTTTGAATACCTTATAACATTTTTAATGTATTTTTTTTTATTTTTAAAAGAATTTAAAACGGGACAGTATACAATTCAACAACTTGCCCAACAAAACACGATTCTCCACTAATATAATGTATTTAAAAAAAATAACAACCACATCGTAAATAAAAAGTTTTAGGCGCCTTCGGTCACTTTGGGCCACCCTGTACATGATCAATGATATTTAGCCCGCGGTCAATGTCATTTAATCTAGAATCAATGACCTATAATCAATCCATGCTACGAGGGCGGTCCCCAAATTGTCCGACTTAACTAAACATATACAGGGTTTTCCAATAAGAGTGATATTATTTCTTTGAAAAAAAAGCACACTTATTTTTAAGGAAATTCCAAAGTTTTTTATTTAAAGTGAAGTACAATCGGTACAATTAGTTCTAAATAGAACGTCATTCAAATGGCCTCCACGACTTCTTCTGCAGGAACGAATTCGATGAACCCAATTTTCGAGCACTTTTTCCACTAAATCAAGTCGTAGGTCATGAATGGCACGTTCAATATTGACTTGTAATGCTTAAAGAGAGTCTGGTTTTTTTACGAAAGACCAATGACTTCAAATAAACCCACAAGAAATAGTCTAATGGTGTTAAATCACAACTTCTTGGAGGCCATTCAATATCACAATTTCTTGAAATAATCGAATCTCCAAACTTTTTCTCGCAACAATTCAATTGTTTCATTTGCTGTGTGGCACGTAGCCACAATCGGTCAATGGCAAAAAGATAGCTTTTAACGAGAGCTAAAATATTTCGCATGGGTGTCAAGGTCGTAGGTCGACTGGAAAGTGTTTTTTTTTATTTAAAAAAAATGGACTTAGCATCATTTTCTAATGTGAACGGAAAGTTTATTTTTGCTCTAGCTCCTTAACGGCTAAAATATTGCTAATGGGTCTCAAGGTCGTAGGCCGACTAGAAAGTGCCTTTTTGGATTTTAAAAAAATTGACAGCGCTCGAAAAATTGCTATTGGAGAACGATTATTTTGATAATAATTTGAATAATTTGTAAATTTTGTTCTTGCGTATATCTCTCCATGATGAAATTGTAAACACTACTGAATACAATCAGAAACAAATGACAGATCATGACATATTACAAATGCCCGAAACGTCACTTCAAAATCATATCATCCCTATTGGAAAACCCATTAGATGGCGGTAGTAGTTTGTAATACTTTCGTAAAAAGTGGAAACCTTCTAAAACATATGTTTTAAGTTTCAAGGCGCCACGTTCTTTAGATTTCCTTTTGAGGACTCAAAAGTAAACGTTCTCAGTGAATTTTTAAACATGGAACAAATTGGTCACCGATATGTAACACAATACTTTAATTTGAAAGGTCTCAGTCCAACCAATTGTAAACCTACGACGATACGACTACATCGACGATACGACTCCATCGACGATACGACTTTATCAACGATAGGAATCTACTAACGATACGAATTTACTAACGATACGAATCTACTAACGATACGAATCTACTAACGATACGAATCTATCAACGATACAACTCTGCGATCATTGGCAGAAATGCAACTCTACGCAAGAAGGGAGTGATATGACAATCAAAGTGAGATGATGACAATGCACGCGTAGTGAACGGCTGCAACAATCATTATTCTTAACACAAAATCACGTTTACTTATTTAATTTACATTTCTAAAACTGTACTAAATAAAATGAATTAATTTGTTTCATATGTTTATACTAAATAATCTGTTTTTAATAAAAGGGTCATCTGGCATTGGTTTTTATGTTCTCCCAACCTCTCTTTACACAATATTAAAACCGAGCTAAATTCTTATTTGGGGTAGTCAGTTATAAAACTATAACTACAGGGTTTTCCAACAAGAGGTGGTATTTTGAATCACCCGGTATTTCGGTAGCTGTCACTTTTGAAGCTTTTATTCTTTGACATTTGACAAGTAGAAACTACGCCATTACTAAAATTGAAACGATACACGATGCAACAACGCATTGAAATTATTAAAATTCACTACAAAAATAGTGAAAATCTAAAATGGTGAAATCCGGAATTCCATCGAAAAATCATCTTGACTGATGAGGCCCATTTCCACCTCGGTGGCTACGTCAACAAGCAAAATTGTCGCATTGTTGAGAAGCCTCTCCATCCTCAACTTGTGACTGTTTGGTGCGGTTTATGGTCCGGCGGGGTCATTGGACTTTACTTTTTCGAAAATAAGGTTGGATCAACAGTTACGATGAATGGATTGCGCTATCGAGAGATGATTAATGATTTTTTAACGTTTACTTTCAACAAGACGGCGCCACGTGCCACACAAGCAACGAAACCATTGCTCTGTTACAAGAAAAGTTTCCGGACCGTGTTATCTCTTGAAGAGGTGATCACAATTGGCCACCGAGATCTTGTGATTTAACACCTAGCGACTTCTTCCTTTGGGGCCACGTGAAAGATAAGGTTTACGCCAACAGCCCAGCGTCGATTCAAGACCTCAAAGATAGAATTCGTGGGGCTATCGAGGACATAGGGCAGCCACTTTGCGATTTGGTTATGGAAAATTTCATGAAAAGGATATGGTCCTGTAAGCGTGGTCGGGGTGGCCATTTGACTGATGTTGTTTTTCATTATGAACGGCATACCTTCCTCTTTATTATGAAACAAAATATCCGATCATTCAACTCAAAAAATGGCATTTTTCTTTGAATACCAAAATAAAACCTCTTGTTGGAAAACCCTTTACAATATTTTAATTTGAAAGATCTCAGTCCAACCAGCCGTAAACCTACGACGATGGGACTCCATCGACGATAAGACTCCATCGACGATTCGACTTTATCAACGATACGAATCTACTAACGATACGAATCTATCAACGATACGAATCTACTAACGATACGAATCTATCAACGATACAACTATGCGATCATTGGCAGAAATGCAACTTTACGCAAGAAGGGAGTAATATGACAATCAAAGTGAGATGATGATAATGCACGCGTAGCGAACGGCTTCAACAATCATTATTCTTAACACAAAATCACGTTTACTTATTTAATTTACATTTCTAAAACTGTACTAAATAAAATGAATTAATTTGTTTCTTATGTTTATACTAAACAATCTGTTTTTAATAAAAGGCAGTGGTTTTTATGTTCTCCCAACCTCTCTTTACACAATATTAAAACCAAGCTAAATTTTTCTCTCGTGGAGTCTGCTATAAAACTATAACTATATAAGTTCTATTAAATATTGTGTGGCAGAGTTTAAACGGGGCCGTACGAGCTGCCAACACGAACACCGAAGTGGTCGACCAATTGAGGTGTCCACGCCAGAAATGGTTAAAAAATCCACAAAATGGTATTGAATGGCCGCCGGTTGAAGGTACGTGAGCGAAGTAATAGGCATTTCAAAAAGTGCTATACATCGCATATTGACGGATAATTTGATGATGAGAAAGCTGTGCGCAAGATGGGTGCCGCGTTTGCTCACAATGAAGAAAATGCACCAGTACACACATCCACTATTGCGATGGCCAAAATCAATGAATTAATGTTCGAATTGCTTGAGCACGCACCTTATTCGCCAGATTTAGCTTCCTTTGGATTATGTTTTGTTTTCAAACTAAAAAAAATGGCCCGGCGGAAAAATATTTGCCGGCAATGAAGAGGTGGACGTTGCGGTTGATGGCTATTTGCAGGAGCTAGACATTTCCTACAATTAAAATGGAAAAAACATCCACCAACAACAAAAAACAACGTGAATAGTCGAGGGAAAAAAGAACTACGGCGGCAGGAGGTTGACTTGAGATGGAGATTTGTATTATCTTTATATATAAAATTGTTGCGTGACTGGTTGACTGATTGGCTGACTGACTGACTGATTGACTGACTGATCATCGCCCAGGCCAAACGGCTGAAGCTAGAATCATGAAATTTGGTGGGGGTGTAGCCCTTGGGACGTAGACGAAGAATAAGGCGGGATTTTTAGAAATTCGTACTATTAGCCGCACAATGGGGCGAAAAGGGATAAATATGGTACCACCGCCAAATCTAAACGAAATGAGCTAGAATCTTGAAATTTGGTATGATGGTAGCCCTTAGGAGGTAGACTCAGAAATTGGCAGGATTTTTCGAAATTCGAATACATACGTACACAATGGGGTAAAAAGGGAAAAATGGGATAAATGTAGTACAACAGCCAAATTCAAATGGCAAGAGCTAGAATCGTGAAATTTGGTGTGAGGGTTGCCCTTAGACTCTGAAATTGACAGGATTCGAACATTTGCGTACACTGTGGGGTAAAAAGGGAAAAATGTGGTACAAAAGCCAAATCCAAATGGCAAGACCAAGAATCGTGAAATTTGGTGTGAGAGTAGCTCTTGGGACGTAAACAAGAACAAGGAGCGATTTTTTTAAAAATTTAGGCGCACAGTGGGACAGAAAGGTATAGATATGGTACCACCGCCAAATTTAAAGCCTAAAATTAGAATGGTGAAAATTGATGGGATGTCTTTATGACAACGGATCGGTGTATTCAGTTTTTTTTTGTATTCGTAGTTTTCGAGGCACAGTGGGGCCCGGTAGCTTAGTGGTTAGTGCGTTAGACTTGGATCCCGAAGGTGCAGGGTTCAACTCCCAGCCATGGCACCGGAAAAATTTAACATCAACATTTCATGTTTTCATCATAATTCGAGTTTCTGCAGCTAAAAATAAATCACCGGGCGCACTACCACTACAACAACATCTGATCACACAAGTCAACAGGGAAGCTAAAAATAGACATAACACCATGACGACTATTAACAGATATGCAGCTGCTTCTAGTGGAGAATAGAAACGGCAACACTCAAATAACATCCATTCCCTGATATTAACAGACGAATGTTAATTTACAACCGGACAACATTGAGTGGATGAAAACAACATAAGGTTCCCGCGATAATCGGATATATGCCGGAACGAAGTCTGTAATAGAAGTAGACTTAAGGATTATCAACTCAGCGTCTCCAAGCTGCTACAACAACAACAGCAAAAGTGTAAAATATAGTACAGTGGCTTAAAAATGTCAAACATGGATCAATGGTTCCAGGGTAAATTTTGGAACATAAACTAGAGAGTGGAAGTTATTTTTAGCAAGGCACAGTGGGAAAAGACGGGTTAATTATGGAGCATGGGGAAAAAATTTAACAATCTGCCAAAATTGGAACTTAAACATGAGTTACGAAGAGTTTATATGGTTTTAGGAGCACTTTGGTCAAAAATGGTTAAATAGTGGAGTGGAGAAAATATGATTAAATATGTTACAGTCGTGGAAAAAGGTTTAAGTATGCTAGCGTGGATACACATTTTAAATACGGTACAGTGAGACAAAAATTTGTTAAATATGTTACTGTGGGGTAAAAATTGTGTACAGTGAGATAAAGAGTTGAATGGGGCACAGTTGTGCAAAAAGGGTTAACTGTGGTACAGTGGCGTAAAAATTGTTATATGTATATGGTAAAGTGGGACAAAATGGGTTAAATATGGTACAGTGGGACAAAAAGCGTTAACTTTGGAACAGTGGGGCAAAAATTTATTTACTATGATACAGTGGGGCAAAAAGGATTAAATATGGTACAGTGTGACAAAAATGGTTAACTATACAGTACAATGGGGCATAACTGTGTTAAATATTGTACAGTGGAGCAAAGGGGGTTAAATATGGTACAGTGGGGGCAAAAACTGTTAAATATGGTACAGTGAGACAAAGGGTTTAATATGACACAGTGAGGCAAAAAGGGTTAACTATGGTACAGTGGGGCACAATTAGTTGAATATGGTAACGTGGGACTAATTGGGTTAAATATGGTACAGTGGGTCAAAAACCTTTAACTATTGAACAGCGGGAAAAAAATGTGTTAGCTATGGTACATTGGGACACAAATGGTTAAATATGGTACAGTATGAAAAAATGGTTACAGTGGGCACAAATAGTAAAATATGGTAACGTGGAACAAAATGGGTTAAGTATGGTACAGTGGGGCGAAAATGTGTTAACTATGGTACAGTGGGGCAAAAAATGGTTACATATAGTGGACAAAATGTAGTAGGACAAAAAGGTGTTAAATTTGATTCAGTGGACCCAAAACGGTTAAAAATGGCACAGTGGGTCAAAAAGCGTACATTTAGTACAGTGGGTAAAAATATGGATGCAGGGAGAGAGGGTCAGTTAAATATGAAATAAAAATGTTTTTTTTTCAAGATTTATGCGTTTAGTAGCACTGTGGCGCAAAAAGGTTAAAATTATGATGCAGTTGGGTCAAGAAAAATTGTTCAATATGTTACAGAGGGGGAAAATGTGTTAAATATGGTTTAGTGGAGCAAAAAGGGTTAAATATGGTACGGTGTGGTCCCTGAGTGCAAAGGTAGCTCTTACAGCATAAAGCAAAGCTAAGAAATTGTTATTTCCAAATAGGTTCTTCTATTTAAACCGTGGGGAAAAACAAGTTAAATAAATTGCACATATAGCGGACCAAAATGTTGAAATACGCTCTAAGCTTGCGAATTTGGATCTTGAAATATCAATTATCATTTTAAAATATTGTACAATCGTGCAAAATTGGTTAATTATGACACACAATGGGTTAAATGCGGTACAATGGAGCAATTCACTTTAGATTTTTAAATTCGTACCTATATAGACACAGTGGGACAAACATGGTTGTATATTGTACCAGGGTGTGAATGAAGCTATTGGAACATAAACTAGGTGAAAGTTGCTATCCTATAAACCAAAAAAAAAATAGTTTTTCAACGTTCAGAGGTACAGTGGGAAAAGGGATAAATATTGTACCATGATGTCAGGGTAACTCTTGGAACACAAATGAAACGAGGCTTCGTATTTTATATATAAAAGTAATCAAATCTTCTTCATATTGCACCATATGTAATAATCATGTCATTTTGAAAGAACGAGGTATAACTATGTATTTTACAGTACCCTAAACAGAAAATAAATAAAAGGTGGGGGCTGTGAAGCGCACCGTGTTAAAGCTAGTCTTTCATAAAAATAGAAATTATAACAAGTGGATTGCAGGCCAAAAACAACACCAATGTATCCGCAGATCTGATTTACCACCAGTGAAACGTAATGCAGTGGTATACATATGTTGGGTTTCAAGGTTGTTTTCTTTTTCACTATTCAAATACCTTCCTTCACTTAGAAGGAAACCCTTTGATCTTCAGTTTATCTCCGCAGCGAGAAAAACTTTAGACAAAGTTCAATGATTTTGAAAATCATCAATGAAAAAGTTAATAATAATACCATTGACTCTTAACTCCATGGTTGAGGATCTTTAGTGTGAGGCCATTGACCTGTAACTGTTACCCGCATCAAAACTATGAATACTACGACTTAATTTTGGAAACATGACCCACCTTAAGTTGATTAAATACCACATTTTATAGACGTACGACTCAAGTCCAAGAGTTTGAAAGATTATTGCAAAACATCCATGCAATTTACATGTGTCCTATATGTTTATATCGGTAAATATATATATACGAGTATATTTACAAATATAGTTCATTAGGCAAATGTACTATATAATATGTAAAACTGTCATTTATATCTTTATAATTTCAAAATATATATACTTTAAAACAAATCCGTGTAATGAATAATGTCAAATTAAGAAATTTTAATGTTTTTAATAAATATTCAGATGTTTGTTCAACACAAATCTCATAGATCGGTCGGTTTTTCACAAAAACACATTTCGATTTCCCCACCCTCTCTCCGCCGCCCAACCAAATGTCCTTGTCTTGGACGGACGGACAGACGAACGGAAGACGTTGTAGAATTTCGTCGCGGTATCACTTGCGGCAAAGTTTCCTCAGTCCATTTGTCGTTAATGCCAAAAAATTATCGTTATTCGTTATTGTTGTTATGAGGTGATTTGACAGCATGGAAGACAAATTCAAATTAAGGACCCTGACTCCGCCCCTCCACGCTTCTCATCCATTGCATGGGTGGTAAGGTGGGTGCCAAGAAAATTCAGAAAAAAAAAATAAAGAAAGCGACAACTCAGCAAAATTATGACGATAATTATTAGACAAGAGATGAGTTGAGGAGGTGACGACGACTCAACGCCGATTGCCGATCGTCGGACGTCGAGGTGGTAGCGAATGAGCAATTGTAAACAAACATATTTTTGAATTTAGTCAACAAAGCCAAAAATAATCGAAGAAGGAAAAAAGCCACTAAAAACACGCCGTAAACAAATATCAGCCTCGAAATACACCTGTGAGAGCAAAAGAATATTTGTTCTTTTCTTGTTGTTTTTTTTTTCAATTTTCATGTAGCTAAAATAAAGTTAGGGAAATAATACATTCACGCCTGTACACACCTGCTCACAATAATAGATTCACCTGAGTATTGTTTCCAGCGGAAATGTATGTTGTATTTGCTCCCTTTAACATTTCAATAAGGGTCCCTAGGGGCGGCCATACCGATCTTCCAGGGGAGCCTTGGCTACTCGTACATTTAGTAAATATTTGTAACTTTTATGGGGATTTTCACTTTTGAAAATGTCCAAAAATTACTTAAAAGGGTTTTACGAAAAAATAATGCATTAATCAATGCTAATGGAATTTTATTTTAAGATATAGTTTTTAATCATTTTTTATTGGACATTTCATAGAAATTGCTATTTTTATGGAATTGCACTTTTTTTTAGAAAGTTATGTCGAAATTAAATTTTATTGAAATCTCTTTAGAATCTACGATTGTATTGTATTTTTCAAAAAAAAAAAATTGTCTAAATCAATATTTTCTAGTAAATTTTAGCAATTTAATTTAAAAATACAATATCAATATTAATATTTATCAACAATGTCAACAAAATTGCATTTTTTAGGAAATTATGTCAAAAATGAATTTGCACTGAAAATTTAATAGAAATCGATTTTTATTAAAAAAATGGTAAATTGGTATTTTTAAAAAAATTCTTATAAATGTTATTTTTCTAAAAAAATCGTTAAGAATTGAAAATTTCGTCGAAAATAGTTTTTTTTTAATTGATTTTTCTGGAAAATTTTGTGACAATTATAAATTTCTTTTTATTCGAAATGGATTTTTTTAACAAATGTTGAAATGTAAAAAAAAAATTTAACCGTAAACTTTTCTCAAAGATGTAGAAATTTCCAAGAATAATTTAATTTCACCTAAATGCAATTTTAAATAAATTTTCAAAAAAAAAAAAACAAATTTTCCATAAAAATGCAATATCGATGAAATTTGCTAGAAAAATTAAATTTCGACGAAAATTTCAAGAAAAATTTAATTTAAAAAAAATTTAGAAAAATACCAATTTTGAAGGAATTTTCGAAAAAAAAATAATATTTTTTTAAAACTTGTAGATAAATATAATTTTAACAAATTTTCCCAAAAAGATGAAATTATTATAAAATTTTCGATAAAATTGCATTTCTCATTAAAATTTCAAGAAAATAGAACGAAATTTTCCAAAGAAAAATTAAATTTCGACGAAAATTTCGAGAAAAATTTAATTTTAAAAAAATTTAGAAAATTCCAATTTTGAAGGAATTTCCGAAAAAAATAATATTTTTTTTAAAACTTGTAGATAAATATAATTTTAACAAATTTTCCTAAAAAGTGAAATTATTATAAAATTTCCGATAAAATGAAATTTTTCATTAAAATTTAATTTTATTTTTTTTACATTTCATAAATATATTACTATTTTTATGGATGTTATATTTAAAATATTTTGATTGGAAATTTTTATGAAGATTTTGAAAATGTCCATAATTGATTTAAAAAGTCGTACGGAAAAATAATTTAATTTCACCTAAATGCAATTTTCAAAAAAAGAACAAATTTTCCATAAAAATGCAATATCGATGAAATTTGCTAGAAAAATTAAATTTCGACGAAAATTTCAAGAAAAATTTAATTTAAAAAAAATTTAAAAAATTCCAATTTTGAAGGAATTTTCGAAAAAAATTATATTTTTTTTTAAACTTGTAGATAAATATAATTTTAACAAATTTTCCTAAAAAGGTGAAATTATTATAAAATTTTCGATAAAATTGCATTTCTCATTAAAATTTCAAGAAAATATTACGAAATTTTCCAAAGAAAAGTTAAATTTCGACGAAAATTTCAAGAAAAATTTAATTTAGAAAATTCCAATTTTGAATTAATTTTCGAAAAAAATAATATTTTTTTTTAAAACTTGTAGATAAATATATTTTTAACAAATTTTCCTAAAAAGGTGAAATTATTATAAAATTTTCGATAAAATTGCATTTCTCATTAAAATTTCAAGAAAATAGAACAAAATTTTCCAAAAAAAAAATTAATTTTATCAATATTTTCTAGAAAAATGCAATATCGATCAAAATTTTTTAGAAAAATGCAATTTCGATGACATTTTCCAGAAAAATGCAATATCGATGAAACTTTCTAGAAAAATACAGTATCGATGACATTGTCTAGAAAAATCCAATATTAATCACATTTTTTACAAAAATTCAATTTCGACGAAATTTTGAAAAAATATTTAATTTTTCAACGATAATGCAATTTTAAAAATAATTTCTGGAAAAATGCGATTTGACAAAACTTCTTGCAAAGATTAAAGGTTGTTAACCGAAAATTGTAACGAATTTTTCTAAAAAAATGAAATTATTATAAAATGTTCGATAAAATTGCATTTCTCATTAAAATTTCTAGAAAATATATAGAACGAAATTTTCAGAAAAAAAATTATTTTCCTCAAAATTTTCTAGACAAATGCAATATCGATCAAAAATTTCTAGAAAAATGCTATATCGATAACATTTCTAGAAAAATGCAATATGAATCACATTTTCTAGAAAAATTCAATTTCAAACTAATTTTCTAAAACATATCAATTTTGAATGAATTTTCTAAATAAAATAATTTTCGAGAAATTTTGTAGACAAATACAATTTTTTTTTTGAAAAATATTTTCTGTAAAAATGCGTTTCGTCGCAAGAAGTTAACTGAAGTGTGCTAACTGAAAATTTTTTAGAAAAATTGAATTTTGAATGAACAAAATCGGTTTTGAAGGAATTTTGGAAAAAAAAATACTTTTTCAGATATTTTGTTTGTGCAGAGAAATATAATTTTTACGAAAATTTTTAGATAAATGCAATTTCGACGAAATTTTATAGAAACATGCTATGCAAATAAATGGTGTTAACCGAAAATTTTGAAACAAATAAAGTTTCTTCCAAATTTTCTAATAAAAAATGTAATATCGATGTAATTTGCTAGAAAAATTCAATTTCGACGAAATTTTCAAGAAAAATTTAATTTAAAAAAAATTAAGAAAAGTTCAATTTTGAAGGAATTTTTGGAAAAAATATTATTTTTCTTTTTTTAAAAATTCGTAGATGATGTAGTATGTATATATAGATTTACGATTTTTTTTTTAAATTTCAAGAAAATAGAACGAAATTTTCCAAAGAAAAATTAAATTTCGACGAAAATTTCGAGAAAAATTTAATTTAAAAAAAATTTAGAAAATTCCAATTTTGAAGGAATTTCCGAAAAAAATAATATTTTTTTTAAAACTTGTAGATAAATATAATTTTAACAAATTTTCCTAAAAAGTGAAATTATTATAAAATTTCCGATAAAATTAAATTTTTCATTAAAATTTAATTTTATTTTTTTTACATTTCATAAATTTTTTACTATTTTTATGGATGTTATATTTAAAATATTTTGTTTGGAAATTTTTATGAGGATTTTGAAAATGTCCATAATTGATTTAAAAAGTCGTACGGAAAAATAATGCATTAATGAATTATAATGGAATTTTATTTTAATAATGGTAATTTAATAGAAATTGCAATTATCATCGAATTGCTTTTGCACTATCATAGAAAATTATATCAAGATTTAATTTTATTGAAATTCCTTTAAAGCTTACGAAATTGTATTTACTATAATTGTATTTTTCCAAAAAATATTGTCTAAATTAATATTTTCTTGCAAATTTCAGCAAAATTGTATATTTATTGTAAATTTAAATATAGAATATCAGCAAAATATTATTTTTAATGTCAACAAAATTGAATTTTTTAGAAAATTTCGTCGAAAATGGATTTTCATTAAAAATTTAATAGAAATCGATTTTTATTAAAAAATTTTGTAAAAATTTGTATTTTTGAAAAATTTCGTAAAGAAAATAATTTTCTTAAAAATCGTTAAGAATTGAAAATTTATTAGAAAACACATTTATATATATTCAAATATTGAGTTTGGGGATCGTGGGTTCGATTCCCACCAGAGGCTCTGGTCTGTCGCTGCAAACTCTAGCGACATTTGTAACCCGGTTTTCCCTTGGACCGTACAATTAGAATATAAATTTACTTTGTATTGTAATTCATATAAATAAATAAATATATTCAAATATTCGATTTTTTTAGAAAAAAAATATTCAAAATTTCTAGAAAATGTATTTGAAATTGAATTTTCCTGGAAAATGTTAAAATGTAAAAAAGATTGTTAATACGTACATATATACATATTTTCTAGAAAAGTACAATTTTGAAGAAATTTTCTAAAAAAAATAATTTTGAAGGAATTTTCTAAAAAAAAAATAATATTGAAGGAATTGAGTAAAAAAATGATGAGAAATTTTTTTAAAAAAAATGCATTTTCAAAAAATTTATTAGAGGAACACAATTTAAAGAACTTTTGTAGAAAAATTCATTATCTAAAAAATTTTTACAAAATGATATATCAATGACATTTTGTAGAAAAATTCAATTACGACGAAATTTTCAACAAAAGAACTTAATTTCATCAAAATTTTCTAGAAAAATGCAATTTCGATGACATTTTCTAGAAAAATCCAATATCAGTCACGTTTTCTAGTAAAATTCAATTTCGAAGAAATTTTGAAAAAAAAGTGATTTTAGAAAATGCAATTTGGAAGGAATTTTCGTTTTCAACGATAATGCAATTTTAAAAATAATTTCTGGAAATATGCGATTAATTTCTTAAACATTTTCCAGAAAAATGCATAATTAACGAAATTTTCAAAAAAAAAATTAACATCGATAACATTTTCTAGAAAAATGCCATATATGACATTTCTAGAAAAATGCAATATCGATGATATTCTCTAGAAAAATGCAGTAGGAATCACATTTTCAAGAAAAATTCAATTTTGAAGAAATTTTCCAAAAAAAAAAATAATTTTCAAAAAAAAAATTGTCTAAATTAATATTTTTTTGCAAATTTCAGCAAGATTGTATATTTACTGTTAATTTAAATATAAAAGATCTGCAAAATATAATGTTTATAAACAATGTCAACAAATTTGCATTTTACATAAACAAGAAAAATTGAATTTTTTAGAAAATTTCGCCAAAAATGGATTTTTATTGAAAATTTAATAGAATTAGTTTTAAAAAAAATCGTCAAATTTGGTGATTAAAAAAAATTTAAACATTTTTTTTTTAAATCTTTAAGAATTTAATATTTCGCCGAAAATACATTTTAGGTATATTCAATTATTTGTTTTTTAGAAAACCAAACTATAATATTTCTAGAAAATTTATTCGAAATAGAATTTTTCACAAAAATACTGAAATGTAAAAAAGGATATTAACCCAAAATTTTTCTATAAAAATTCAATGTTGACGTTATTTTCAAGAAAATGTAATTTCAACAACATTTTCTAGAAAAGTTTAATATTGAAGGAATTTTCTAAAAAAATAAATTTTGAGGGAATTTTCCAAAAATTGTTAGAGAAATTTTGAGGGAATTTTCTAAAAAATTTATTTTCCAAAAATTGTTAGAGAAATACAGTATTAAAGATATTATGGAGAAAAATGGAATTTCGACAAAATTGAGTAGAAAAATCCTTTTTCAACGAGATTTTGTAGAAAAATGCAATATTGATGCATTTTTTAAAAAAAAAATCCGATATCTATGACATTTTTTAGAAAATGCAATATCAATGACATTTTGTAGAAAAATTCAATTAAGACGAAATTTAAAAAAAAATCCGGAAAAATGCAATTTCGATGACATTTTCTAGAAGAATACAGTATCGTTGATATTTTCTAGAAAAATCCAATATCAATCACGTTTTCTAGAAAAATTCAATTTCGACGAAATTTTTAAAAAAAAATTTATTTTTAAAAATGATTTCTGAAAAATGCGATCTGACAAAACTTCTTTCAAAGATTAAAGGATGTTAAACGGAAATTATCTAAAGAATAAAATGTCTTCGATTTTTTTCTAGAAAAATGCAATATTGATGACATTTTCTAAAAAATTCAATATCGATAAAATTTTCAAATAAAATGGAATTTCAAAAAATTTTCTAGAAAATGCAATTTTGAAGGAATTTTGTAAAAAAAAATAAAATTTTTAAAGAATTTTCGAAGAAAGCTATTTTAAGAAATTTTGTAGAGAAATGCAATTTCACAAAATTTTAATTATGATGAAATTCAATTTTTTTAGAAAATTTCGTAGAAAATTGATTTTAATTGAAAATTTAATAGAAATCGATTTTTATTACAAAAAAATCGTCAAAATTTGTGTTTTTAAATAATTTTGTTAAAATTTTATTATTCTAAAAAACGTTAAAAATTGAAAATTTCTTCGAAAACACTTTTATATTAAAATATTAGTTTTTCGTTGAGATTTGAAATTTCTAGAAAATGTATTTGAAATTGAATTTTTTTAGAAAATGTTGAAATTAATAAATTATGTTAAACGTGCATTTTTCTAGAAAAATTCAATGTCGAAGAAATTTTCAAGAAAAATTTAATTTCAACAAAATTTTCTAGAAAAATTCAATTTTTAGAAACTTTCTAAAAAAATAATTTTTGCGGGAATTTTCTAAAAAAATAAATTTTGAAGGAATTTTCTAGAAAAACCAATTTTCCCGAAATTTTGTACAAAATTAAATTTTACACAAGTTTTTTTGACGAGATTTAATAGAAAAATGCAATTTCGAAAACATTTTCAAGAATTTACAATTTAAAAATATCTTTTGGAAAAATACGTTTTCACGAAACATTTTGCAAAGATTAAAGTGTGCTAACCGGACATTTTTCTTAAAAATTTCGATGACATTTTATAGAAAAAATCAATTTCGAAGAAATTTTCAAGAAACATTTAATTTCCAACAAATTTTCTAGAAAAATGCAATTTTGAAGAATTTTTCTAAATAAAGTCAATTTTGAAGCTATTTTCGAAACGAATGCATTTTCCAAAAATTTTGTAGAGGAATAATTTTTATAGAAATTTTGTAGAAAATTTCCTTTTTAAACGAGACTAGAAAAATGCATTTCAACGACGGAAAAATACTTATCGAAAAAACTTCTTGCAAAGATTAAAAGACGTTAACCGGAAATTTTCTAAAAAAAATAAAAAATACAATATAGACGAAATTTGTAAGAAAAATTTAATTTCCAAAAAAATTTTCTAGAAAGATTTTATTTTTAAGAATTTTCAATTTCGACGAAATTTTGTAGAAAAATGCAGTTTCAACGAGATTTTGTAGAAAATGCAGTTTCGACAACATTTTCAAGAATAATACAATTTTTAAAATTGTTTCTGGAAAAATGCGATTCGACGAAACTTTCATTCAATTATTAAAGGGTATTAACCGGAAATTTTCTAAAATATTAAATTTCTTCGACATTTTTGAGAAAAATGCAATGTCGAAGACATTTTTTAGAAAAATTCAATATCAATGACATTTTCTAAAAAATTTAATTTCGGCGAAAGTTTCAAGAAAAATTTAATTTGACAACTATTTTTAGAAATATGTAATTTTGAAGGAATTTTCTACACAAAAAACTATTTTGAAGAAATTTTCAAAAAAAAAGTTTTTTGTTTTGAAAATTTGTAGAGAACTACAATTTTAACGAAATTTTGTAGAAAAATGTATTTTCAACAAGATTTTCTAGATAAAACAAGAATATATGCTATTTTGAAGTGATAATGATGAAAATGTCGTTAAAATTGCATTTTTCATTAAATTTTGTAAAAAAAAATAATTTTAACATCTTTTAGAAAAGATTAAATTTTACCAAAAAAAAAAATAATTTTCTAGAACATTGCCATTTCAACGAAAAAAAATTATTAAATTTTTAATTTTTTATTATTAAAATAAAATTTCTAAGTAGCACAACCATAATACTCGTATATAATAGAATCAGGGCACATTTTTGTCATATTTTTCTTTTAAGTGGCATTGCCAGATTGAAATATTTAGGGGTGAGCGGAGAATTTTGCATACATTTCAAGAGTACCTTAAGATTTTGCATCACTTTTTTTTATTAAACAATTAGCTGTATCTATTATTATGAGCAGGTGTGTATGTATGCTTGTACATACGAATATTCCTTAAGTGTACACAAACAAAACGTGTATTTCTCTGTTGGAAATTAAATTTAGCCTTCAAAAATCAATCTATAGATCAGAAAATTTCCGGAGACAAATTTTTTTAATTAATGATTAAATAATATTGACATATGCAAAATACATAGTAGTATTTTATGTGCGCAGCGTTGCACAAGTGGCATTCCAATATTTCTAAAGTGACATTTTTTTGCAAATGTTATTTTGAAACATTATAAAGTAAGTAAGAAATAAATAAATCAATTAAACGAAATAAATCGCCCCAAATAAGCTATAAAAACAAATTATAAGCTATAAATATTAAATTAAGGAAATTAAAAAAAATATTGGAAAATTTGTTAAAAATCCAATATATTGTAAAATATAGAGTTATCGATGGATATTTTAATTTTTTAGAGATTGGTACTAGTCCCAAAATCACCGAACAAACATTTTAGAAAACTTAAAATTCACCAATTTTGAAAAATTCACTAATTTTGAAAAGAAAATAAAAAATGGCTAAAAATCAAAGTTGGGAATTTTAAAAACCCTACATTACCAAGCGATTTTTCTCGCCGAAACAAAGCGTCTGACGTATGAACATTACGTTCCAAATAAACTGGAAATTTTGTCAATTTGAAAAAAATAAAGGGAAATTTTTAAAAATTTAATATTTTATAAAATATTCTTAACATTTTAATTTTGTATAGAGATGTAATGGTCGCACTATCATCCACTAAACTTCCTAGAAAATTTTAAATTTTCCCCGATTTTGAATATTGCTTAGTCTTAGCAAACAAAACATTTTGAATTTTCTTAGCAAAACTTAAAATGGCAATATCTCATCAAATAACCATTGTAGGGCCAAAGGACGAAATTTTTTTATCATTTATTTGTTGGCCAACATTTTGAGTTTGCTTAGTTAGCATAACTTAAAATAGCTATATCTCCTTAAATACGATTTTAAAATCCTTTAACTGCTAAACTAATAGAGATATCGTCAAAAGTAAAACCTTGAACGAAAGCTAGAAACGTCTACTACATCAATTCTCCTCCAAAACTCATAGTTAAATAAGTTATATTAATTTTTTTAAATTTCAAAATACCTTAAATGAAAGTTTGTTACGTCTACTTTAAATACACTAAACAAATTTGGAGCCCAAAAGTATGCTTCACGAAATTATTTAAAAAATTATACTGATTTTGAAAAGTATGTAGTTAACTACTAAACTAATTGAGATATCGCCACAAGTTATACCTTAAATGAATGCTTGAAACGTCTACTTCAATTCCTCCTCAAATTTATAGTTATCAGTCATGTCACATGGTTTGTACGAAATTGGTTCGTTTTCGTTTTTCAAAATCGTATCGTTTTAGTTTTGCTTCTACAGCTCTTGTACGTTTTCATGAAATCGAAAGAAAATGAAAACCGAAAAACACTATCAAAAAATATGGCAGCATAGAAATCAGAAACAGCTGTTTCAGCCACCGCCGTCAACAATATCGTTTCGACTCCAGATTCTGATTGGCGGTACTGAAAATAAATAAAACGTTAAAACCAAAAATAAACAAAAGAAAATAATGCCTGGAATTTCAATTGCTGCAGTTGCTGCATTGATGGAAGAAGAGAGAAATATACATTCTGAAACAAAATTACACCGCAGAAGTTTGCGAGATGCATCAGATCCATTGTCCCAAACAAATGGAGTGTAAGTAAATAAGTATATCCATTTAATTATATATTCGCTTCATTTTTTTTTTTTTTGGTTTGGTTTTATAAGCTTTTATCGTTTGAATAAAGAGGCATTTTTAATGGTACTGGAAACAATTGAACCGTTCCTAAAGAGCTCCACAATACCGGGAATTATTCAATTGGCAATAACTCTTCGTTATCTTGCTACAGGATCGTACCAAGGTGTTATAGCCAAGGACGTAGAGCTAAGTATGGGAACAAGCACCGTTTCAGTTATTCTATGGAGAGTTATGAATGCTCTCGAGAGATATGTCCACATTTCATAAAACTAAGAATAACGCCTGAAGAGAAGATGAACTCAAAATTGCACTTCTTTTCAAAATACCAGATACCCGGCCTAATTGGATGCATAGACGGTAGTCACATAAAAATTTCGAAACCCACAGAAGATGAGTCTCTCTATTACAATAGGAACGGAACATATAGCTTAAACGCAATGATCGTAAGTAATAGCTATTTTCGAAGAAATTAATTAGATATATGATTACATGTTTTTAGATATGTGATTACAAAAACTAAGAGCTGTGGATGCTTGCAGGCCTGGGTCTTGTCACGACGCATTTATTTGGGGCTTAAGTGGAGCAAGAAAGTATTTTTTAAATGAATACAGAAATGGCGATACGAATTCTCGTCTATTGGGTGATTCTGGCTATGGATTCTGGCTATGGATTCTTAATTACGCCATACAAAGATGTAACCGTCGGAACTATGCAGCACAAATTTAACAAAAAACATACATCAGCTCGTAACATTGTAGAGCGTGTAATTGGCGTAATAAAAAGCCGGTTCAGATGTTTACAGGTAACATTGGTCTATAGCCCGAAAAAGGTTATTAAATTAATTAACGTGTGCTGTGCTTTGCATAACATCTGCAGAGAATACAACGTTGAACTTGAGGAAACCCATAATTTGAACATCAATGAGGAAATAATGGATGAAATTGATTATGACGTGGGAGATACTTCTCAAAGAAGTCTGTTCAACGCAGGTACTCTTATAAGAGACAGTGTAGCAAACCAAATTAATTTCTAAAATAAATTTTATTTGTTTAAGTAAAAAAAAAAACATGAATTCAATAATTTTCTTATAATTAGTATAAAAAAATTAATATTTAATTAATAAAATTAATTTTTTGGTTTTAGTTGCAATTTTTGGATTTCTCCTTTTCAATGCTCAGTCTTAGTTCTTCGATTTCAATTAGCTTTAGCTTCATTTCATTTTTCTCGCACAAACTTTTTTGTACTGCTAGGTTGTGTAGCTGATCATTTTCAGCTTTTTTCCAAAATATTACATAGCCTATCCAGTTTGTCATTCATAATTTTGGATTCATTTTTGTGTTCCTCCAGATGTCTGCAAATATTTTCTAAATATTTATTTTCTTCAGACAGAAGGCTACTGAAGTCCGGTTTTGGTGTATTGCAAAGGTTGCGTACTTTTGGAGTGCTTGTAGTTTTTGGGACAATGTTTGAAGATGGAGTACATGGTCTGCTTCTTTTTGGACTTGGCTGACGCGAGGTGACAGAGTTTGATGAATTTGTAAGAGGCTCTGTAGAGCGTGGGCTGCTAGTTTTGGCTCTTTTAGAATCGAAAGTGAGTGGGTATCTTGTTCTTCGTCTTTTTGAATGAGTTATAGTGCCAGAGTTTGCTTGTTTTGATGTTGACGCAGAAAATTTCAATTTCTTCATTCTCTTTATCACTATCTGATTCTCCACTCCATCATTCGAATTACAAAGCATATTCATACTTTGTTCGAAATCCAGCTCGCCAAAGCTTCCTCCGCCATCGATTCCGTCTACAGGAGTGTAAAAGGCACACATTCTGGCGATTGTTTCCTCCTGATCAGACAAAACATACTGTTTATATTCTCCACCACCAGTTTTTTTATTCTCTCTCTTGTTGTGATACATCCTTTTCTTTACATTAGCCTTTAATCCGCCCAGTTTTTTTTTTCATTCACAAAGTCTTTGTTGTTGGTCCGGCACAATTTAGGAGGGCGGTTCGGAAACTTCTTAGGCTAGCACAAAAAGCGCGGTATAAACAGAAAAAAGTTAAGTGTTTTGGAAACTTCCACCTCTGCTATGAACACATGTTAAATTTTGTTTCGATCTGGCAACTCCTTCATATAGAAACAGGTGTTCACAAAAGACGCATCCGCTATTTTTATACCCTACACCACACTGTGGTACAGGGTATTATAAGTTTGTTTCACGGCAGATGTTTGTAACACCTTAAAATAACACAGCTAGACACACCTTAAAGTATACCGATCGACTCAGAATCACTAGCTGAGTCGATTTAACGATGTCCGTCCGTCCGTCCATGTAAAGTTGTTCGTCGACTACAGGTCGCAATTTCACTCCGATCGTTCTGAAATTTTGCAGTTTAGAGTATTTCGCGACTGTTAAGATCGCTATTGAATTCGGTTGAAATCGGTTCAGATTTAGATATAGCTCCCATATATATCTTTCGTCCGATTTGGCCCTTTAGTCCTATAGAAGCTGTATTTTACATCCAATCGTTTTGAAATTTAGAATGGTAGAGTTTCTTGATCCATGAACCAAGATTGCCGAATTTGAAGAAAATCGGTTCAGATTTAGCTATAGCTCCCATATATATGTTTCGTCCGATTTGGCCCTTTAGTCCTATAGAAGCTGTATTTTACATCCGATCGTTTTGAAATTTAGAATGGTAGAGTTTCTTGATCCATGAACCAAGATTGCCGAATTTGAAGAAAATCGGTTCAGATTTAGCTATAGCTCCCATATATATGTTTCGTCCGATTTGGCCCTTTAGTCCTATAGAAGCTGTATTTTACATCCAATCGTTTTCAAATTTAGAATGGTAGAGTTTCTTGATCCATGAACCAACATTGCCAAATTTGAAGAAAATCGGTTAAGATTTAGCTATAGCTCCCATATATATGTTTCGTCCGATTTGGCCCTTTAGTCCTATAGAAGCTATATTTTACATCCGATCGTTTTGAAATTTAGAATGGTAGAGTTTCTTGATCCATGAACCAACATTGCCGAATTTGAAGAAAATCGGTTAAGATTTAGCTATAGCTCCCATATATATGTTTCATCCGATTTGGCTCTTTAGATCCAATCGTTTTTATACCCTACACCACACTGTGGTACAGGGCATTATTTAAGTATAAAATGTCCCAAAAGTAAATTTATGTAAACAATTTATACATGAATTACAAAATTTATATATCAGAGTAATTCAATATTACGAGAGTGGTGTAGGGTATTATATAGTCGGCACCGCCCGACTTTAGCCTTTCCTTACTGGTTTTACAATGGAAAAATTAGAAATGCGTGGTGTCATTAAATATTTACATAAAAAAGGTTTATCGGGACAAGAAATTCATAATGATATAGTGAATGTGTTAGGTGAAAGTGCTCCTTCATATGCAACAGTAAAAAATTGGGTTGCTGAATTTAAACGTGGTCGTACAAGCATTGAAGATGAACCATGTAGTGGACGTCCAAAAACAGCAACAACAACAGAAATTGTAGCCAAAGTGCATGATATGGTATTAAATGATCGAGTCCATTTAATTTTGCATGAAGAACTACAGATGAAAAAGCTTTCTGCAAGATGGGTGCCGCACTTGTTAACAGTCGACCAAAAACGCATAAGAATGAACATTTCTCAAGCTCGTTTGGATCATTTTAAGCGAAATAAAATGGATTTTAAGCGTCGTTTCATAACTGTTGATGAGACATGGATCCACCACTATACTCCAGAGACAAAAGAACAATCCAAACAATGGACTGAAGCTGGAGGAAGTGCCCCAAAGAAGGCAAAAACAATTCAATCGGCTGGTAAGGTTATGGCAACGGTTTTTTTGGGAATTCAAAGGTATTTTATTGATTGACTATCTGCAAAAGGGTAAAACAATAAATTCAGAGTACTATTGCAACCTTTTGGATCAATTAAATGTACAAATTCGAGAAAAACGTCCTGGCTTACAACACAAAAAAATAATTTTTCATCAAGACAACGCACCAGCGCACAAGAGTGTTTTAACAATGGCTAAAATCAACGAATTAAAGTACGAGTTCCTTGACCACCCACCTTATGCTCCTGATTTAGCTCCCAGTGACTTTTACCTGTTCCCAAATCTAAAAAAATTTCTTGCTGGCAAGCGTTTTACCTCAATTACAGTTGTAAACCACTATTTTGAAGACCTTGAGGAAAACTATTTTAATCAAGGGATAGAATTTCTAGATAAGCGTTGGACTAAGTGTATTGAAGTTTCAGGAGATTATATTGAAAAATAAAAATATTTCTGAAAAACTAACTATTCTCTTTCATTGATAGGCTAAGAAGTTTCCGAACCGCCCTCGTAATTGGATTGACAATTCTTTCCACAAAGACTCCACAACCACCTTGTCTCCTTTAACATACGCCCTGGCCATGTCTTGGTGGCATTCCATAAAATTGACCAAAATCTTGGCTCGATTACTGTTTCTGTGTTTGCCCCTTTAAATATATATAACAATTATTATTATTAATTAAGTTTAACATTAAAATAAAAACTTACATTTCATTGGTCGAATCTTCTTTTTTGATTTTTGTTTCATTTTTTTTAGTTTCAGGGTTGCATTTTCACTTATTTTTTTATTTTTTGTTTGTTTTATAATTGCTTTAGAGTGTATAGCACTGCGAAGACCAAAAATTTTAAAATTTTCGTACGAAAATTTTATTTTTTGATTGAAATTAATACAAGTATTATTCATACTTAATCCTTAGAAGATTTTTCAACTTTTCTGGAGTTTAAATTACTAAAAACATAAATTTCACTTCAGATTTTGTGAACGTTTTAAACCGAAATTTTTTTCGTTTACGTTTTCGATTTCAAAAACGTAAATTCTTGTACGATTTTGCACTCTGTGACATGCCTGTATATAAGTTATTCTTATATATTTTGGAAATTTCAAATATGGATTTTCAAATTTTCATAATATTTTGGCATATCATAAAGGACCTCGCACTGATCTACCAACCACTTTCAAATCCTTCAAGAACATAATATTTTATTAAAAAATCTCTTTTATATACAAGTGTTATACTGATTTTTAAATGTCGATAAATTCTAAACAAACAAGAGTATTGCCACAAATGATACTACAAAATAAAGGTATGAACGTCTATTCGATGTTTCAGCAAACAATTTTGGCATAAAGCTAATTATTTATTATACAGGGTCTTCCAAAAAGATGGATATGATTTCTTTGAAAAAAAACAAACACTCATTGTTAAGGAAATTCAAAAGTTTTTTATTTAATGTGAAGTACAATCGATACAATTAAGTTCTAAATAAAACGTCATTCAAATAGCCTTCACGACTTCTTCTGCAGGAACGAATTCGATGAATCCAATTTTCGAGCACTTTTTCCACTAAATCAAGTCGTATGTCATGAATGGCACGTTCAATATTGACTTGTAAAGCTTGAAGAGAGTCTGATTTATTTCGATAGACCAATGACTTCAAATAACCACACAAGAAATAGTCTAATGGTGATAAATCACAACTTCTTGGAGGCCATTCAATATAACAATTTCTTGAAATAATCGAATCTCCAAACTTTTCTCGCAACTATTCAATTGTTTCAGCCGCTGTGTGGCACGTAGCCACAATCAGCCAATTGCAAAAAGATAGCTCTTAACGAGAGCACACACACATGCAAGATCCCAACATTTCGGGTCCGACATATTACCAGACTTGACTCATCTCAGAGGATATGACTGGAAGATACTGAGAAAATTCGTGTCTAGTACCGATTTTCTGTAACTCGTGAGGTATAAAACAAGTAAGAAAGTTTCAGTCGGGTAAACCGACTAAGGTATACCCTCACTTTGTGAGTAATGTAATACTGAATATTACTCGAATTATTCTGTCAATTTGTGTGGGAGGTACCAGAAGGGGTTTATCAAATACACCTATTTTTCGCTGAACATTAGATATTTTAAATTCATTGCACTGTGCCGAATTATAAGCATTTATGTGCACTGGTAAAAACGTTATGAGATATTAAATTGTAGTATGATTTGGGCATTTTGTGTGGGAGGTACAAAAAGGGGCGTGGCGATAACGCCCATTTTTCACAGGGCTATAGACACTATAAAAACATTACACTGTACAAAATTTCAAGTATTTTTATACACTGCTATTAATGTTATAAGCTGTTAACTTTTGGTGCAAAAAGGTACCTTTGTGTGGGAGGTACCAAAAGGGGCGAGACAACAACACCCATTTTTCCCTGGACTGTAGGCAATATAAAAGCATAATACTGTACAAAATTTCAACTATTTTTATACACTGTTATTAATGTTATAAGCTGTTAACTTTTTGTGCAAAATGGTGCATTTGTGTGGGAGGTACCAAAAGGGACGTGGCGACTTCGCCCATTTTTCTCGAGTTGATAACGACTAATAAGCTAATGCTATGTGTGGAATTTCAAAAGATTCGAATAAGTAGTATAGCAGTCGTTAAAGAATCAATATTTCACAACATTTTAACCCTTTGTGGGGGAGGTACTAGAAGGAGTGGACCAATATGGCCCATCTTCGAACTTAGCCGGAGATAGAAACAAATATTACCACATACCAAATTTGAGGTCAATCGGTTACTCCTTTCGAGAGTTATCGTGCGCACCAGCCAGCAGACACACAGACAGACAGACAGACAGACAGACAGACAGACAGACAGACGGACGGACATTGCTCATTCGACTTAAAATGACAAAAAACGGTTTTCCTCCGAACATACTTGGGGTGTTAGGTCACTCCTTCGATGTGTTACACTTTTTTCCGTAGCAAATGATATATACCCTCGTCACACTAAAGTGAGGGTATAAAGATCATAAATAAGGAGCGCACAACAGGCCGAACCACTGGCTTAAGTGTATGTCCACGGACATGACCTAACCTAACGAGAGCTAAAATTTTGCTCATGGGTGTCCAGGTCGTAGGTCGACTGGAAAGTGTTTTTTGGATTCAAAAAAAAAATTGACAGCATCATTTTCAAATGAGAAGGAAAAGTTTATTTTTGCTCTCGCTCCTTAACAGTACATCGGATCGGGAATCGGTCAATGGGAAAAAGATAGCTCTTAACGAGAGCTAAAATATTGCTCATGGGTGTCCAGGTCGTAGGTCGACTGAAAAGTGTTCATTTGTATTAAAAAAGAAATGGACTTGGCGAAAAAAAAGTTGCAATTGGAGAACGATTATTTTATTTATTTTTTATTTTATATGAATTACAATACAAAGTAAATTTACATCCTACATTTTATGGTCCAGGGAAAGGTCGGGTTACAAAGACCATATGGCTAAATGTTTGCAGCGACAGACCAGAGCCTCTGGTGGGAATCGAACCCACGACCCCCAAACTCATAGGCGAGTACGCTACCAACTTGCCTACTGGGGCGCTCGAGAACGATTATTTTGATAATAAAACTGAATAATTTGCAAACGTTGTTCTTGCGTATATCTCTCCATGATGAAGTTGTAAACACTACTGAATACAATGAAAAACAAATGACAGATCATGACATATTACAAATGGCCGAAACGTCACATCAAAATCATATCATCACTATTGGAAAACCCGTTATTTAGCCGCAAATTGTATGAAACATTAAGTAGTCGTACAGACCTTTAATTTAAGTTACATATAATTTTAGGCTCTGTTCAACTTAATTTAGAAGTTTCAGTTGTTTGAAAGTCGGTATTAGAGTTTTTTTATAAAATAGAATTTTTCATGAAATATTAGGTTCTCGAAGAAAATTAAGCGGTTTGTAAGTCAGCTCTAGGTCCTCTATCATATGCCGAATTGTTAAGAAAATTCAAGAACTTTTCGTAAAATTGTAAAACTCAATTTTTGAAATATCAAAAAACTAATATAACTTATTTAGTCATAAGTTTGTGGGAAAATTGAAGTAGATTTTTCTGGCTTTCGTTTAAGATAACACTTGTCACGATATCTTAATTAGTTTAGAAGTTAAATGCTTTTTAAAATTAAAGGCTCTGTTCAACTTAATTTAGAAGTTTCAGTTGTTTGAAAGTCGGTATAACAGTTTTTTTATAAAAGAGAATTTTTCATGAAATATTAGGTTCTCGAAGAAAATTAAGCGGTTTGTAAGTCAGCTCGAGGTCCTCTATCATATGCCGAATTATTATGAAAATTCAAGAACTTTTCGTAAAATTTTAAAATCAATTTTTGAAATATCAAAAAAAAATAATATAACTTATTTAGTCATAGTCATTAGTTTGCGGAAAATTGAAGTAGATGTTTCTGGCTTTCGTTTAAGATAACACTTGTCACGATATCTTAATTTGTTTAGAAGTTAAATGCTTTTTAAAATCGGTATAACTCCTTTATATATATAACTCCTTTCATGAAATATTAGGTTCTTGAAGAATATAACATTTATTTACGGTATTCTACTCGTCGAGACAAATTGTTTGATGTACATTTGGTCGCGAATATATCTGAAATTTGGAAAATATGAGGGAAATTGAAAATAATGGGACATTTTTATAGAATGAAATACTTCCTAAAAAGATTGTGTTCTCGAAGAAAAGGTAATTTTTCTGGGCATCAGCAAGGGACCCACTATCATCCAACAAAGCGTGGGCAATTTTTTTTTTTAATTTTTCTTAGTTTTTGTAAAGTCAAAAAAACTTTAATAAAAATCAAAGTTTGGAATTTTGAAACGTGGCATATGTCAATCGATTCTATTCGTCGAAAGAAATTGTTCGATTTATTTATTATTTACTAGCGGACCCGGCGAACTTCGCCTCGCCCCAATTTAACGCCTTCAGATAAACTCCAGAGTGATAATAAAACACAGATAGTTAAAATTTTAATGCGATTTGTTTAAAAGGAATCGAAATCAGTAGAGAGCGATGTGATAAACAACAAACAACGAAGACAGAAGACAGGCAACGTACAGATGACCGTGCGAAAAACAGGGAAATTCGAGATTAATTCCACAGACTTCCTACGATTTGTCTTGAGATTTATTGATTGTCATCGTAAAAGCCAATCGTACAGGGAACTGAATCCGCTTGAATTGGAATGAAAGATCAGTTGGAATAATCGGAATTCGTGGGATAAGGACTTCCTCTCCTTTGAATTTTCCCTTGATGATCGTCGCCTGAATCACATTGTCCATCAGTTTCATAATGGAAAACCGCGAACTATGCTCAATTTCGGATGATTCAGATTCCGCAACATGATTATGATCGATTCCACCTTCAGCTGTAAATTATGCGGCGGAGCTCCTGGCACATCAAGCGAGTTCGATTTTACTTTGAATAATAAAATTCATGCTATCGACGTCCTTATTCTTCGCTGCTAATATTGCCCATTCACTAATCTAATCGAGATTTGGAAACACTTTGGTGATGAGTTCCTCGTTCGACGATGTGAACTCGCAAAAATTTGCCGGGAACAATATCAATGCAGTGGAAAGATCAATAGTAATTTGGCCATTGCCAAGCGCCAACAGTTGTTTCGAGAATTCAAGAGCCGATGAGTCGTTTTGCAACGCGACTCTCATGTTCGTGGTCAATTTCAACTTCTTCAAAAATTTGCCGGGAACAATATCAATGCAGTGGAAACATCAATAATAATTTGGCCATTGCCAAGCGCCAACAGTTGTTTCGAGAATTCAAGAGCCGATGAGTCGTTCTGCAACGCGACTCTCATGTTCGTGGTCAATTTCAACTTCTTGACATAACTTCTTGACATGCAGCCACAAAGACCACTATTTCAGGCATGCATTAATTTCATCGGCAGTAGATTTCGGGATGACGGGAAGCGTTTGACGAAAATCTCCGGAGAGCAATATCAGACTCACCAAATTGTCTCAAATCACGTCGTAAATCCTTCATCGTTCGGTCAATTGCCTCCAGAGCTCGTTTATGCGCAATCGTGCATTCATCCGAAATTATGATTTTGCAATGCCCGCAATCCAATAAGATAACCTTACCTCTTATACTCAAACTTATTATCTGAAAAAATGTTCGAATTGATAAATATCGTGAATTTTAATTGATCGTAATGCTTGTACCGTTTGCCGATGTGATACGCGAAATCAGTGTAACAATACGCAAAACTCGAATGAATTGCACCAAGAAAAATAGCACATACTCGTACATATGTTTAATAGAAAACTTTTTTGTTTAATAGAAAATTAATAAAAAAAATTTGGATTGAAAAAGAGAGCAGTAGATAGGAACAGTAGGAATCTCGCAAGAAATAGCAATTTTCGATTTTCCCAATTTTCCGACATTTCCGGAGGGTTTTCCCAAAATTTTCTTTCGTAACAACCTTCTCCAGGCAAATACGAACAACTGAAAAAAAAATTGAGCCAAATCGCTCCAGCCGTTCTGACGTGATGCCATTACACAGATGGACCGTTTCATTTTTATATATATAGATATAGATATATAGATTTATATGAATTACAATACAAAGTAAATTTATATTCTAATTTTACGGTCCAGGGCAAAGCCGGGTTACAAAGACCATGTGGCTAGATTTTGCAGCAACAGACCAGAGCCTCTGGTACGAATCGAATCCACGACCCCCAAACTCATAGGCGAGAACGCTACCAACTCACCTACTGGGGCGCTCCTTGTTTGACTTATATTTTGTCCAAATAAGCGAGAAATTACAAAATAATGGACATTTAAAAATATGTATTATTTTTTATAAAATCTATATATAATGTAAAATTATTTATTTGTCTTATTTATTATTGTCTTTATTACAATCTTCATTTCAGAAAATGTTGTATCTGTGGCTCTAAGAAAATCAAACTGGACGACAACAATAAAGTAGCAATCGGCGGTAGCTAGCTACATACATACATATTATTACTTACATAAAAAGTTAATACGTTTTGTGTCTAGAATTATGTAGTTATGAATTTCGACACTGTAATATCACACTTTAAGTGCTAACCCACATTCTAATCATAGGCATTTTATGTTAATGGTGTATCGACCTTTGTGTAATTGTTATATAATTTTATTTAAAACGGGCTTTTAAGGTCTAAGTTTTAATGCAAATAAAAGATTATTTACTTCATTGTTTGCATCCGACGTTTCGCTGGGATTTTTGCAGCATCTTCAGGGATGATTATTTTACATAATCATCCACAACATAATAAGACAACATAGTTAGAAAAGCGAATAACAATAAGTTTAGTGAACATAGAAATTGCACTTACATTTAATCTTTAACCTTTGTTTAGATCTACATTAATAAATTAGTGTCTTAGTAACACAAAAACTGCACAACATAAAACACAAAAAAATAATTACAACAATAATCAAAAACCTACCAAATAAAACCTACGTTATATATCACATTTGAAATTCGACTAACTTAAACTAATGCTATGGTGTAAATTGCATTCGTGTTGTCTTTGTCTTCTTTGTGGTTTATTGCACTTTTTATTTGTTGTTGTATGCGCAAGCTCCCCAGTGTAAAGGCCCAGTTAGGCAAACTTAACCGTAACGCCCCCGTAGCGTAACGAATCAGCTGATTCAATCTGTCATATGGAAGTCGGTGTAAACGATTAGCCAACGGAAACGAAACGTAAACGGACGGCTGAATCTGTTGAAATTAGAATTGGACGTTCCGTTTACGTACAATTTGACAACAGCTGATACTACATGTTGTTTACAATTACAATTGTATGTTCACCGAGAAAAGCAACGAAAATAATTTATTAATTATTTGTTGTTTAAAAGTGCAAATAAACATGAAAGACGATGATTTGATTCATTGGTGCAGTTGCACGAGCATTTATACAATAAATATAACCCAGCATATAGGATATCTGAAAAAAAGCGAGAAGCTTGGAAGCAAATTGGCAAGGAGCTGGGCGTCACAGGTGAGTTTTATGAAGATCGCGGCTGATTCCATTAAAAATTAAATTTATAATCTGCTTCAGGATTCCTTTGGCGACAGTACGAGACAATCATTGCGCCAATCTTCTTCATTGTGGGTGAATTTGACGGCAATATAAGCGTCGCTACAAATGTGGACTTATTTATAGATAGAGATTGGATTGGATTTGGCTGAGTACCTCTTCAATGGAAATAGACATACATAAGTAAAAGTATTAATAAAACACAGAATATTTAAGATATTGAGTTCAAATTTATTCCAGGTGTAGTGCAAATGTTACATTTTAAGAATGAAATTCAATTTCGGTCAACGAGCCCGTCAACAGCGACATTTCGACCGGAACGTTGGCAATTTCGCGTTGGGTGTTGTCTCTGAGCTCGTCTATAGTTGTTGACTTAGACCAAGGATATTCCTCAGGGGAAACGCCGCATCGCCAATAAAAAAATGAGGAAAGGCTTCAAAGGATGCTGACGATAATGGTTTACTAGGAGGTACAGGTGCTGTACCTAAAATAACTGATTGACCAAACGGAGAGTACTGGAATATAGCTGTATTTAATTTAAATTAAGAAATGGAAATTGTTTGTTTTAAAATAGATTATAATTAAATAGAAGCTTAATGGACATACCCCCATCGTGTTGGCTGCCATAACTTCCAACATTAACTGATATGAATGTATAGTTAGCATCGCAGATTCCCACACAATTCGGCATAACCCACATTCGTTGAAAATCATTGGCAATGTGTTTGTACTGCTGTGTAGTTGGTTCACTTAATTAAATCGGAGAAAGCAAGCGCCACAAAACTTCACTGTATTCTAAAACCATATTTCGCATTGTTGTTTTCCCCAGCCTGTGACTCCATGCAATCGATTGTATGGAACAACCGTGACCCAAATATCTACAATTTTAAAGAATAGAATGTTAATATTTCCCAACTTGGAATCATAGGATAAAGCAATATTTGACATACAGTATTGTTATTGTTATATCTCTGCCGGTCTAATCCGTTGCTTTGGCGTAGTTAACTCAGTCATTGTTTATAGGACGGTATTTTCTTGATTTACTTTAATTGTAAATTCTGCACAGATTTAAAAAAACACAAATTTATAAACAATCTTTTTAACTTCATTTTTAATAAACCTAAACAAAAAGAAATCGCGGCTTTTTTGTTTACTTATGTGTTGTTGTTGTCAGACCATATGACTCGTTATCTCAACGTTGGCTAATCGCTCAAACGGGCAACGTTACGGCAACGGTAAAGATAAATTACGGTTACGTATGCCTAACCCGGCCTTAAATCTCTTATTCTCATGTTTCTCTCTATCTAATATTTTGACGTTCTGTGTGTTTGCTGTATGCCCATGTTCAATGCACTGTTGCGCAAGGGCCGTTGTTGTTTTTCGTTTTCGTATGTCTGTCTCATGTTCGTTTACTCTCGTACCTAAGCTCCTTTTTGTTGTTCCATTTTATTTTTGAAGAATTCTTGTAATTGTTCTTTAATTGGCCTACAGGCTTCAAATTACATAGGTAAATTAATGAAAACAATAATGTTAAATTGTATTCGAAACAAATATATTAGAAAAAACAGTGATGCCAGAAGTAGGGAAATTACCCTACATGTAGGGGTTTTCTGTTTTAAAAAGGCTGCGTAGGGAAAAAGGGACAGTATTTTCATATCGGGGCATTTGTAGGTACTTTTTCAAAAAAGTCGAAAAATATACATTTTTAAATTTTAACGTTTATGTTTTGAGAAACTTGTTTAAACTTTTTTTGAAAAAGTACCTATGTACATCACTATTTTTCATACGATCACGGATCATCACTGTCTGCCAAGCATCCCTTTTTCATCTCTGTAAAAGTGATGTATGTACAAAAACATTTAGTTGACAGACGTAATATGTTTTCACTAGCATTTAAGACCAGTCCCCAATGTATTATTTTCCACACAGTGTAGTTAATAGCAACAGAATTTCTATCGCCAATTGGAAATTATATTTATTTACTATAAAAAACAAGTGAATTTTTAATTTGGTGGCTATAGTTGATAATGAGGTATATATATGTATATATTCATTGAAGTAACATGTATTTATGTACATAATGTGAACATAATTGTTTTATTACACCGAAAATGTCTTCAAGCGATTCTTCTTCACAGGATGACAGAGGTACCAAGAAGAGGTATCGAAAACATATGTTTTGTGTAAAATGGCTAGAAGAAGAGACGTTTAAAGGCCGGTTGGAAGAAGTACAAAATGACAAATACAATTGTAGGTGTTTGGCCTGTGGAAAGGTTTTGAATTGTGGAAAATCTGAACTTAAAAGACATGGTGAGGGGAAACATCACAACAAAAATTTACTGGCTATTAAAAATACTACAGCTATGAATATGTTTCTGGAAAAGCCATCAAGATGTAAGGATGCAGTAGCAAACTTTGAATTTAGGCTTAGCATGTTCTTCGCGGAGCATAATGTGGCAATTCAAGTTATTGACCATTTGATACCACTCTTAAAGGAAATAGTACCCGATTAAGTATAATTAAAGATAGCAATTTGGGACGAACAAAATGTACAAAAATAATTCAAAACATTTTAGCCGAGGAAGAAAGAGCTAAGCTTATAAAGAAATTGAAAAATCGCAAATTTTCGGTATTATTGGATGGAAGCACGGACATATCACACACGAAGAACATTTGTGTACTGGTGAGATTTTTGACGAAGAAAGTGAACAAATATCCGTACAACTCCTCGACCTCCTAGAAGTTGGAACCGATGGAACCGCCGAGGCATTGTACAGAATGTTTAAAAACAAAATGTTAAGCTATTCCATACCATTTGACAACATAATAGGTCTTAGTTGTGATGGAGAAAATACTATGACTGGTAAATATAACTCTTTTGCTTCTCGTCTAATAAATGACAATCCACAAGCCATTATTATCAAGTGTATTTGTCACGCTGCTGCAATCATAGCCAGCAATGCCTGTTTAGAACTTCCCCGTGCCCCAGAAGAACTAATTCGACAAATTGGCACTTACTTATCAGGTAGCTCAAAAAGGCGTGCGGAGTTGGAAGAATTTCAAATTCAATTCAATGAAGAAAAAAGGAAGATTTTGAAGACATCAAAAACACGTTGGTTATCTCGTCAAATATGTATACAACGTATCCTTCAAAATTGGGAACCCTTAAAGGAATATTTTAAATATTCATATTGTCGCTATAAACTAAAATCAGCTGAGTGGATCTGCATTGAATTCAATAATGAATGCAACAAAGCATATCTGCTATTTTTGAAATATGTATTAAATTACTTCAACGCATTCAATGGACTTTTCCAATCCAAAATAATATTAGTTCATGTTTTGCATTTCGAATCTATAAAAATATTTTTGAAACTCGGTCACAATTTTATCCAAAAAAATGAACTAAAAACTAACTGGTGGTTCGTTCGCCACATATATCACTACCAATTATAGATATAAATGTAGGCTATGAATGGAAGAGGAGTTTTAAAAAAATGCCGAATGAAACTATGCTTCAAATAAAATCAGATTAAATTTTATATCACTGCGTTGGAGGAGATGATGATGAAGAAGACTGCCATTAAATACCGGAACTATTTTTAAATAAATTGAATTTTTAAACGCTAAAGCCGCATTTGGTAATAACAAAAAAATATTCAAATTCAATTTATTGTGTGAGAAATATGAAATAAATTTGAGCGAGCTAACTCAGGAATGGGAAACTTTGGAGTACAATTTCTCGAAAGAAGAAATCAAAATATTAGAAGAATTGGATGTTGTAAAATTTTGGTGCAAAATAATTAAAACAAAAAATTTTTCTAATGATTTACAGTTTCCAAATTTTACGAAACTATTAAAAATTGTATTTACATTTCCACATGCCAATGCGGACGCCGAAAGAATATTTTCTATGATTACCGACGTGAAGACAAAGAAGAGAAATAAACTGAGTCATAGTATCTTAAGTTCTATATATATATATTACGATCATCATTGCAAAATGACGAAATTACATGTATACATTTTAAATGCAGTGAAATCCATTTCGCATTTTTTAATTCTAAAGCTGTGTATACTTATGGTGTTTTCTTTTCTAAAAAAAGATGTTGCCCTGTCAGAGAGCAGCATAGTAATAATGTCGCCTACGCCCTCCTGTACTGCTGCATTTTTTAGAGTCAGAATCGATAACAAAATTGCGAAAAACCAGCCTTCTAACTCACTAAAAGTAAACTAAAAACAAAGAATACTCCACGGCGCCGCCTAAATAAAGCATCTGACCAAACTTCATTATAAAAAAGCACGCACGGACACACGCGGGTATTTAGGCTATTAGCTCGACGCCGAAAAAACATCTGTTTTGTAGGGCAGCGTCCACCCCTTCGATTAAATGCAGGGCTGAAATGTTGCATTTTTGCCCCGTGCAAGTGCGACATTTTTCACAAAAGAAAACGAAACCCTTTCACAGTGCAGCATTTATTTTACAATCGAAGACAAAAAAGCATTTTTGGGGCGAAAGGCATAAAAAATGTAGCATTTTTTGGCACAAAAGAAAACACCATTAGATATACTGTTAAAAACTTTTTATGTTGCATACCTTTATTAACTTTGCAACATGGCTAATATTGCCATTTTTTGTTATGTTTTTTAATAATTTTTATTTTGTACCTGGATAACCCTTTATTTTACTCATACATATGGAAAGAAAATTGATTCAAATAAATAAATCACATATACTTGTATGTTTTGTTTTTACTTTAGCAACCAAGTTTGTAGGGAAAAATGTAGGGTTTTTTAGTAAAGAAATAGGGTAGAAAGGGATTTTTTATCGTACGCGTAGGTACTTTTGAAAAAATCTTCTGGCATCACTGAGAAAAAATTACAAAAGAAACAAATGCGAATAAATAAATAAAACACTCTTGTATCTGTTATTGTTTTCTATTTACTAGGATTGGGAATTAAAATAGGGAAAAATGCATAGCAATTTAGTTTAGAGAAGTATGCTTTAATTTTTGTTTAATGCAAATTTTCGCTTTTCAACTGTCTGGCAACACTGGTGTCGGTATGCCATCATAGATATAGATGAAACATTGCGCTCTGTATTGTTGCGTCGTTCGAGGTAATTTTCATAGCGGCGCTGAAGTCACTGGGAGAGAGAAAATGACCCTTTTGTCAAAAAGAGGAAATTCCAAAATAAATTGTCGTTGAGAATGTAAATTCGAAAAAGCTCTTTTGAACTTTCGCTGCAAATGGCGATAGTTACATTTTAAATTATAATATTCAGTTTGAAAATTGTTTTTGTTGTGAGTGTAAATAATTGTGAAAAATGCCAAAAAAGTGTTTTTTTTAATTGTAAAGGGTTTAAACACCTTTACAAGTTTCCTTCGCACGCCGAATTAAGAAAGGAATGTTGCGAAAAACTAAATATTTTAATTTGTAATTTTGTCCCGAGTCACAGACTATGTGACCGGCACTTTATTGGACCCTTATCCAGAAAACTGCCCATGGATGCAGTTCCAGGTGAGTGTTATTCTGATTTTGGATATTTGCATGCATATTTTTAGTGTTAAATTTATTAAAATTCGTTTGAAAAATATGCATGAAAAAATTCAAATAAATAGTGTTTAAAATAGTGTGATCGATTTATCGTCTTTCTTTACTTTTTAATACTAACATAAGTTAAACTTAATGGTTTTTTAATACTAATATAAGTTAAAAGTATCGGTTTTCGCTTTATTAAAAATCTGTAAAAAGCAAATTTAAAGGAAAAAGTTGTCCCAATTTTTATAAATGGGAGGAAAGGGAAAATTTTATTTATTTTTGTATGATGGTTTTTTGGAATTCGCTTTTTACACCTTTTTAATCGTGGGAAATAGGTGGTAAACATTTTGTTTGCAAAACGGTGAAACCGTTCGTTCTTAATACAGAATTGTGTATAATTTTTAAAAAGATTATAAGTGTTAATATTGTTTGTATCATAATAAATTACAGATGTTCATCTTTCACCGGTTTTCATACAAAATATTTACAAAAAAAAGCTTTTACTATTCAACAAAATAAATGGGTATTTTATTTATATTTTAATGATAAAAACCGGTTTTACATATTTTTTAATCGTGCGAAAACCGATAGTAGGTGAGTATTTTGAATGAAAACCGTTACAACCGTTCGTTTTTAATTCAGAACTATTTAAAATTTTTAGAAAAGATGATTATTGTTGATGTTTTTTATCATAATAAATGATACATACATTTTATTTATCATAATAAATGATACATATATTTTCGTTCGAAAACCGATAGGTGGTAAATATTTTATACGAAAACCGGTTTTTTGTTTGTACCACCCTAAAGATATTTCAGCAGATTCCTTCACCCGTTTATGTATCGTTTTTGTTGGCTAATCGTTTTATATAATTTCCACATGACAGATTTGTGACGTTGTCCATCAGTCTACCATTTATACGTATATTTGAGAATAGTAGCGCAGTAGAATTTTCTTAATTTTAAGTATACAAAGTGTGTTTAGCTACATAGAACTTGTATGTAGGATTTTGAGGTTAAATTCACTGTCCTACCGCGCTCACGATTCAGTATACTATTGCAAATCATCGTGTTATTTGCCCAAATATACTTCGAAAATCAGACAACGATTCTTGGACGACTTCGTGATTTCTTTGGAGCACATAAATGATCATGCATATTAACAAGGCATCTGGGACTATGTTTTTTTATAAACAAAATTGCAGCATATGAATTGAGAGCCATCCACAACAGACTCCATTACCCGATTTATACAAAAATTAAGCCGGGCGCGCTGTGATTTCAGCTGGATGTAACAAACGGCGATCGCAACCATTGATTTATTGAATTTAAATATGGGGTTAACTTGAAATGGACCCTTCAATTGGCCTCAAAGGTCGTTCGATTTGATGATGTCTCTCGATTATTTCCTGTGGGAATACGTGAGGCCACAAATATTTTCTCTCGCAGGACAAATGATACCAAATGTCCATAGTTGAGTGTTGGGAAAATTTAATGGACTTTCCTAGAAGTGTCATATGTGGATCGATAGTTAATAATTAGCTGATAGCATTTATGCTAACATCTGGAAATCGAGATGTTCATCCCGAAAGCGCAGCAGCGTTGGTCATATGCCCGAAATAATTTTAAAATGTTAAAACCATGTACATATTTTTATTTCGAATAAAAACATTTTTTATTAAATTGAATTATTTGTTTAAAATTTCAACTTCGTTTAAGTTAAAGTTTATTTAATAAGTAATCACAAGCAAACAACACGCAAATTCTGGAAACAAAGCAGAGAAGATGATACCTGCCCGCAGACTTCGCACACCACAAACATCAGTCACCTACACACTGGGTACAAAACAGAGAAGCTGTGGTAAGTTTTAAGTTTAGATTTTTCTTTGTGAATTATTAATTTTATTATTACTATAGTCTAGGGAATATGACAAAATATGAACCCATTTGGGTAATTTTTATTCTGATGAAAAGCCAGAGTATAAAGTTTGAGAGCGACCTCTATAGTCAGGGTTACCATACGTCCTCCTTTGGGAGGACATGTCCTCCTTTTTAACAAGTGTCCTCCCGTCCTCCCTCCTTTTTCAAAAATGATGGATATGTCCTCCTTTTGTTACAAATTAAAATTTTTCACAATCAGTAAACCTTCACATGAATTATACTCGCAACTACTTTTAGTACAAAGTTCGTACTACAATAATTGAGCTCGATGACTGAAATTTGGTACAGATACTTCTTAAAGCTGCAGGTAACTTAGAATTGAAAATGGGCAATATCGATCAATTTTTAGCATCTTCTGTCCGATTTGACTTATTAACGCCATAGAGACTGCAAATTTCAACTGGACGAACTGATATTGGTTATTTGGGAGTATGTATATCCAGAACCCTTCAGACGAACAATGGTCATCATAGATCCATTTTTGATATAGCCCCCACACAAAGGTACCTCAAGATTTTACTTCTTAACGCAACAAATTTCAAAGAATCAAAAAACAGTTGACATGCAATCTATGGTGTAGGGCATGCAAAATTCGGCTTGTCAGATCTTAACGCCGCTTCACTTATTTATTATAAAATAAATATAACTTTATTGTCTGTCTATTTAAAATTGTTCCTTAAGTACATGTTGCACTTTCATTCCAATCTTGCTGAAATTTGACAATAAGGGTTATTTCATACCTATGAAGAAATTGGTCAAAGTCGGTTCACATTTAGATATAGGCCCTATATATATTTTCTTTCCGATATGGCCTTTTAGCGCCACAGAAGCTTTTTCATATCCAATCACTTTGAAATGAAGCAGGATAGAGTTTCTTGATCCAAGGGCCCACATTGTCGAATTTGGTGTAAATCTGCTCAGTTTTAAATGTAGCATCCAAGAACACCTTGTCAAATTTGAAGAAAATTTGTTCAGATTCGATATAGTCCTCCGATTTGGCATCAAAGCGCAACAAAATACAAATTGTTGTACAAAGCATTATCATACGAAATTGTATTTTTTAAATGTCCTCCGAATGTTTCAAACTCTCTTTGTAAATGTTACAAATGTCCTCCTTTTCTGACACAAAAGTCCTCCTCTCCGAAAAAAGGTTATGGTAACCCTGTCTATAGTGGAACTTGGTATATCGATCACCAACTATTTCTATATATTCAAGTATTGCGTTACCGACTAATCACCGCCCAGCTCGAACGGCTGAAGCTAGAATCATGAAATGGTAGCAGGTATTCCTTGAGACGTAGACGAGTAATGAAGGATTTTTTGTCATTCGTATTTTTGGGCGCACAGTGGGACCAAAAAGAAAAAATGTACTACCGTCAAATCTAAACGAGTAATGCTAGATGCGTCCTTAGGACGTAGACTACGAGAATATGGTTCTTAGGATGTCGACTCGGACATACATACATATGCAGAATGTTTCGAAATTTGAACACAGTGGGTCAAAAGAGGAAATCTGGTTTTGGGAAAAATAATCGACACAGTTAGCGGTTTATAACATTTTAGGAACAAAGTGTGAAAAAATTATGTTACAACGGGAGTTAAATTTTGTACAGCGGGGAAAATGGTACAGTGGCGTAAAAAGGTGTTAAAAACCATACAGTGAAGCAAACTTGGTTAAATATGGTGCTTAGGGACAAATATTATACAGTGGTGCAGAAATCTGTTAAACATGATGATATATTGGAACCAGCATGTTTGAATAGGGTAGTGAGACACACAGGCACAGTGGGGCAAAATGATTTTAACTATGGCACATTGGGGCAAAAATGGTTAAATATGGCCAGTGGGTTAAAAAGATGTTTAATATAAAAGCAAACTAGAAAGACAGTAGGTTCGACCTGATGGCAAAATGATTTTAAGTATGGCACAGTGGGGCAAAAATGGTTAAATATGGTCCAGTGGGTTAATTATTATTTTGTAGCGAACAGGGGCAAAACATTGCCGTTTCTACCCAAAAAATCTTTAAATGCTTTTAGTTTAAAATGTTAGCCTTCTATATTTTATGGTGACGGAGCTAAGGCCTAAAAGTGGGCCACAACGGGTATACAAATTTTTGGTATTTCACTGTAGATACTCCGTCTTGATATTAACAAAGTATTAGGAAAGGGTCGTGAAAAATAAAAAATACAATTTTCAAATGCAGATATCTCGGTAGATATATGAGATAAGGCTGATTTGTTCATATGTACTCTGTAAATGGGTATTTTCTTATGGGAAGCTAGTATAAATATCTATATATACTTCTAAGTACACAAATTATTCAAAAAAATATAAAGATTTGTTTTGCACATTTAATATTTCAAAACAAGCTGATGGCACAGGGTGCCGCATGGATGCAGCCGAATTCCGCCCGAATACTGATTTATTGACCGAAGATGCCCTTCAATTGCCACATGCCGCCCTTTCATTGTCCGAAGTCGACGTTTCTTTGCCCGAAGTCGACGTTTCATTGCCCGAAGTTCATGATGAGCCGGATTATATGCATTATGAGCCCATGGAGGTTGCAGCTGAAGCTACGAACAAAGAGAATTGTATGATGATTGACAGCGTTACGCCGACTTTAAGTCCAACCATTGATGTTGAAATGGAAGTTTTCAGCAGCGAAAATACATGCAGCATTATACCAATAACACTTAACGAAACAGCACCCTTGTGACCCTAAAAAAAGAAAAGAATATAAAAGAAAAAAAATTAATTTTGGACAAAAATGGGCAGTTTAGAAATTGAACAGAAAGAGAAATTTTATTCTTTCTTATTTCGTTCTTTGACATGCCACATCTATTCCGAGGTTTCATACTCAAATTGTGCCTGTATTTACTAATGTTTACTCACCAAACTTTTAGCTCGAATGATCTAAAATCAATTTTTATATTTTTCTTCCATGTTTATTGGAATCAATATTTTGGGAAATTAAAAAATAAAGAGAGAAAGCTCCGGCGAACTATTAGGTACTTTACGGTGAACTATAAGGTACTCTAGATAATTCGAACTTATCTGAATTCAGTACCGGCCTCTGCTGACAAAAGTATCAAGCTCATAATGTTTATCTATACTTATTTTATCTAGGTTTGCATACCAACGCCAGTGTTGCCATATTGTTCAAAACCGTAAGAGTTTTATAACGAAATCAAGGCATATTTTTAGGCTCTAAATTTATTTGCTCTACTTTTACCGATTTTATTTAATTCCCAATCTAAGAAAATAAAAAAACAACAACAACAAAGATACATACACATGTGTTTTATTTCTTTATTTTTCATTTTCTTCTTTTATAAATTGTTTATACATTTGTTGTAAATTAATTAAATATCGTCGTCGAGCGTATAGCCTAAATAACCGCGTGTGTCCGTGCGTGCTTTCTTATAATGAAGTTTGGTCAGATGCTTTATTTAGGCGGCGCCGTGGAGTATTCTTTGTGATTAGTTTACTTTTAGTGAGTTAAAAGGCTAGTTTTTTGCATTTTTGTTATCGATTCTGACCATAAAAACTGCAGCAGTACAAGAGGGTGTAGGCGACATTATTAAAATGCTGCTCTCTGACAGGGCAACATCTATTAGTGGTGTTTATAAAAGAAAACACCATTAATTTGAACCATGGAAAGTTAAACAATCGGGCAACGCGTTAACGTTTTTAAGCCTTTTACGAAATTGGCCGTTCAAATCAAAATGCATTTCTTGATGTTTTTTTGATCAGCATAATCGACCAAATGTGTCCACAATCGGGAGAATTGGGCGCAAATTTCAGCAAACCAGGTCTGTAGGAGATGTGAAAACACCTGTGCATGCTCGCCCAGTTCGTTTGGTGCAGCTTATGGACTGGCGACGTCATCGGGCCATACTTCTTCGAAATGTGGCCGGTCAGGCAGTTACTGTGAATGGTGTTCGCTATCGTGAGATGATAACGAACTTTTTATGGCCCGAATTGGAAGATGTGGATTCAACAGGACGGTGCCACTTGCCACACAGCTAACGAAACAATGGCTCTTTTGCACAACAAATTTGATGGCCGTGTTATCTCACGTCGTGGCGATGTGAATTGGCCGCCAATTTCATGTGATTTGACACCGTAAGCCAGCAACAATTCTAGAGCTAAAGAATGAGATAATTCGGCACATAACATAATTATTTCCTAAATAATTTGTGTTTTATTCAAAATCAACATCGGCCCTTAAAATATAACCACCCTTTATATGCTGAAATTGCTGGGGGCCTGGTATTTCGGTCAGAGTTCGGAAAAAACACTAAGGAACGGTTCCTTAGCGTTCTGTACCGCTCCTTCGTCGCGAACGGAACAGTATCGCAACCCTTAGTCCAGATTTACACTAGTATATTTTTTTCAGCAGCTTATCCGCTTATTCTCTTTTAAACTTGCCTCTGCGTTTAGACACATCATTTTGTTTCGGATATTTCTGTGTGAATTGTTGTTGTTTCAAAGGCCAAGTGAAAAACACAAAACGTTCAGACCGATAAGCCCGAGTACGAGAGAGTTTTTCCCCCCTCTTGCCGACTGCCTCTCTCTCCAACAAAACGCCGATAATCTGCTGAACATTCAGCCAATGTAAATAGGGACTTACACGAGAACAGAATACACTAAACATTTTTTAGTGTTACTGTTCGCGAACGGTACCACTACGATAACGTACCGTTCTTAGAACACGACGAACGGTACACTACGATAACGTACGGTTCATAGAACAGTATCACTACGTCGTAGTGATACTGTTCTTTTGAACAGAACACTAACAGTATCACTACGTTTAGCGTTCCGTTCTTTTTTATATTCAACACCACAGGTCGCAAATATGAAGCAATCTTAATGAAAATTGGTACAGAATTATTTCTTAACCCAGGGACGATCCCTTTTTAAAATGGGGCATATCGGTCCATTCTTTGATATAGCCCCCATACGAAGGTCCATTTCGATAAGACATATTTACGCACTAGAGAGCGAATTTTTTAATTGATGTAAATTTGCACATTTACTTGCTTAAAATGCTAGGCCACTGTTATTTTAGTCGGAAAATTAAGCAAAATTTGGATTTTGCCTTTAGTACATTTTCAAATTTGCTCGTTGAAAATGTTGTGCACCTGGTATTTCAGTCGGAAAATGAAATAAAATGTGGATCTTGCCTTTTGTATATTTACAATTCTGTATTTTTTGCAATTTTGTAAATTTTCAATTTTGGATTTTGCCTTTTGTAAATTTTACACTTTTGTAAATTTTGCAATTTTGTAAATATTGCACTTTAGTAAATTTGCTAAATTATTTGCTGTGAATGCTTGGCGCCTGGTTTTTCAGACGGAAAATTAAGCAAAATTTTGATTATGCCTTTTGTAAATTTGCAAATTTAATTGCTGAAAAAGTCTTGTCTGTTTTATATTTACAATTCTGTAAATTTTGCAATTTGAGAATTTACTTGCTTAAAATGCTGGGAGCCTGGAAAATTAACGAAATTTTGGATTTTGCCTTTTGTAAATGTGAACCTTTTTAAATTTTCAAATTTACTTCCTGAAAATGCTGGTCTCCTGATATTTCATTCGATTCTTCCTTTTGTAAATTTTGCATTTTTGTAAATTTGCAAAATTTATTTGCTGACAATCTTGGCTCCTGATATTTCAGTCGGAAAATTAAGCAAAATTTGGATTCTTCCTTTTATAAATTTGCATTTTGAAATTTATTTGCTGGCAATTCTGGTCGCCTGGTATTTAAGTCGGAAAATTAAAAAAAATGGGTTTTGCCTTTTTTAAATTTTCAATTTTATAAATTTTGTAAATTTGCAAATTAACTTGCTGAAAATGCTGGGCGCCGGTATTTCAGTCAAATTTGCCCTTTGTAAATTTGCAATTTTGTAAATTTTCCAATTTGGCAAATTTACTTGCTGTAAATGCTGGGAACCTGGTATTTTAGTCGGAAAATGAAGCAAAATTCGGATTTTTTCCTTTTGTATATTTGCAAATTTAGCTACTGAAAATTATGGATTTTGCCTTTTGTAAACTTCCAGTTTGAAATTTTACAATTTTGAAAATTTTCAAAAATTTAAATTTTTCCTTTTATAATTTATTTTTATTTTGTAAATTTGCAAATTTAAATGCGGGTCCCCTGGTATTTAAGTCTTAAAATTAAGCAGATTTTGGTTTTTTCTTTTTGTAAATTGCAATTTTATAAAATGCTGGGCGCCTGGTTTTTCAGTCTGAAAATCAAGCAAAAATTTGGATTTTGCCTTTTGTAAATTTGCAATATGAATTTTGGTAAATTTGCAAATTTACTTACTGAAAATGGTGGTTTTTGCCTTTTATTAATATTATACCAATTTGTAAATTTTACAATATTGTAAATTTCGGACGGAAAATTAAGGAAATTCTGGATTTTGCCTTTCGTAAATATACTTCCTGAAAATGTTGGGCGCCAGGTATTTCAGTCGTAAAATAAAGCAAAATTTTTATTTTGTCTTCTGTAAATTATCAGTTTTGTACATTTTGCAAATTTACTTGTTGAAAATTCTGTGCGCCTGGTATTTAGGTCGGAAAATGAAAAAAAATATGGATTTTGCCTTTTGTATATTATCAATTTTATAAATTTTGCATTTTGGTAAATTTGCAAATTTACTTGCTGAAAATGCTGGGCCCGTATTTCTGTCGGAAAATTAAGCAAATTTGGTTGTTGCATTTTGTAAATTTGCGATTTTGAAATAAAATTTGGATCTTGTCTTTTGTATATTCACAATTGTGTGAATTTTGCGATTTTTAAAATTTAAAAATTTACTTGCTTAAAATGCTGTGAGTCTGGTATTTCAAATTTAGGATTTTGCCTTTTGTAAATATGCAACTTTATAAATTTTGCCTTGTTGTAAATTTGCAAATTTACTTGCTGAAAATGTTGTACGCCTGTCATATCAGTCGGAAAATTAAGCAAAATTTGGATATTGCTTTTTGTAAATTTTGCAATTTTCTAAATTTGGAAATTTCCTTTCTGAAAATGCTGGGCTCCTGATATTTCAGTCGGAAAATGAAGCAAAATTCTTCCTTTTGTAAATTTGCAAAATTTATTTGCAGAAAATTCTGAGCACCTGGTATTTAAGTCGGAAAATGAAAAAACTGGGTTTTGCCTTTTGTAAACTTTCAACTTTATAAATTTTTGCTTTTTTGTAAATTTGCAAATTTACTTGCTGAAAATGCTGGGCGCCGCTATTTTAGTCAAATTTGCCTTTTGTAAACTTGGGATTATGTAAATTTTGCAATTTGCTGATTAACTTGCTGAAAATGCTGGGCGCCTGGTATTTCAGTCGGAAAAAGAAGATTATTCTGGCCAACTGAAAAATATGCGACTAGATTCAAAGCTGATTATTAAAAGGGGAATCGTAATAACTATTAATTATTAATTGTAAAAGAATTTTTAACATTTTAAAGAGAAAAAAAGCATCCGTAGTAGGAGTCGAGCGAATTTTGGTTCGGTTCCACAGAACTGATTTTGATGAATGTTTTTACAATACATATTTGTAATGCTTTTGGAAGGTACATTTATTTAACAATATCTTTGTATCTCTAAAAAAATTGTTGTTAATAACCAAATGTAATAAGTTGCAAAGGTGAAAATTCATTAAATAATATCTGATGAAACAGACGTTTTTATTTGTTAAAATAGCAGAGAACCGAATTAACTAAAATATCAAACATGTAAGAACAAAACTGTTTGCTGTTACTAACATTTTTGTGATTAATTTCAAATGTCTGTAATTCCTTAAGCCTAGTAGAGCGAAAAGGACGAAATTTTACATATCCTTAGTAAAACTTAAAATGGATGTAGTTCCTTAAATAGTCTCGTAGAGTGAAAAGAACGAAATGATCGTATCACTACAATTTTGAATTTCCTTAGCACTTAATATCACTGTAACTTCTTAAGTAAGCCTCGTAGAGTAAAAAGGACGAATTTTTCGAATCATTAAAAATTTTGGTCATAATATTGAATTTCCAAAGAAAACTTAAAATGGCTGTATTTCCTTAAACAAGCCTTAAAAAGAGCGGAAAGGATGACATTTTCTATTTACAACATTTTGAACTTCTTTAGCAAAACTTAGATATTTTCCTAATTTCATAAAACATTCTTCGTAGCTCTTTTTAGTTTTAATGAAGAATTTTTAATATAATAAAGAATGTTTCTTAGATTAAAAGAAACTAATGTTGTTCAGTGTATGTGCGCCGAGTGGAAATTAATGAAAATATAATTATCAGCTTAGCTGGTTAGTTGGTTGCCTTTGATAATTACGTCTCAGTAATTAAATATTCGCTAATTAAAAAGAACTTAAAGCTCATTGGTTCTTAACTGAAATGAACTAAAAATCTCAGTCAAATCTTTATAAACAGAAGTCCGTCTAAAGGGTGGGTCAATTTCGCATAAAGTGTTTCCTCGCATTCGTATCGCGATTGACAACTACAGCAAAATGTTTTATAATCGGAGATTAGTTAAAACATTCTACATAAAACAATATAAACTATTAAAGTTTTTCGCTCTCTGGGAATTATCTGAGGAGACTCCGCCCCACATCCGATTGGCTTATCGTCTATATTTCTGGTATTTCTTCATCTTTTGGATGCTATTGCTCGACTCGAGTATGATCGTGCAGGTGGTCACAAATATCGACAATGTGGATGAAGTTATCAAAGTTTTTGTTATTTTTGCAACTGCAATGGCAGTTATGGGAAAATTTCTTTACATAAAAGTGCGCAACGAAAGATTCGAAGAAGTATTTCGAATGTTACACCGAGAGGAATTTCTGCCACAAAACCCCGAAGAATGGCAAATATTTCGCAAAGCTGTTGAATTAAGTCGTCAAGTGCGAAATTATTATGGTTCACTTTCGGTATCGGCCTTAAGTGCTTTATTTTTGAGTCAATTTTTGGGCGATGAGAAAGAGTTTCCAGCCTCCATTTATAATCCTTTTGATTTGGATTCAAATTTGAAATATTCTCTAATGTATATCTATCAGTGTTTTTCTTTGGCGGTGTTGTGTTTTGTCAATGTCGGTTTTGATTCTTTGGCATCGTCCTTTTTCATAAATATCAAAGGACAATTGGATGTGTTGGGCTATCGTTTGGAAAATATCGGACCGTCTAACGGACAGGCTGTCGAACAGGAGCAAATAATGCTACAATTGAAAGATTGTATTATTTATTATCAGCGAATTTTGGAATTAACGCATTTGATGGAGGAACTTGTCCGAGTGCCGATGTCAATACAGATTGCCTGTTCTGTCTTTGTTTTGATAGCGAATTTCTATTCGATGTCATTGGTAAGTTTTTTTAAAAAAAAATGGAAAATCGATCGAAGGCGTCGTACGAAATCGTATTCCTCACCTTTTGTTAAAATATGGCAAATATTAGATGAAAATATCGATTTTCATAAAATTTAAATTTTTTGACTTCTCCACGAAAATGCAAATTTTTTATAGATCACACAGTCGACTATTATCTATCAAAGCCCCGTGAAAATTTTCGATCCATCGATTTTTTTTTTAAAATTTTGGAAAAATTTTACACAAAATTAAAGTTCGCAATTTCGAAATATCGCATATGGGTCAGAATTTTTAATATTAAACTATGAATTTTATGATTGGATTGTTTGTTTGGCTTGAGGTCCGTGATAAATAAAAGACAATACTTTTATTTATTTTTCTTTATTTGCCCAATATTTCGGCCAAATTCGTTGGTCATCATCAGGGGGAATCTATCACACAAAAACATGAATTATTACAATGAAACAATGACAATAAAAACATTTTTACGATAAGTATTTACATTTAATATTGTTGTAACAAAAAAAAATAGTCCTTTACTATGTGAGCTTTCGTTACTTACTGTCTAATTTTCCGTTTATGTTTTTCTATTGTATTGCTGTAGACTCGAGCACAGCCGTCAGTGTCTCTCTTAAAATTTAGTCTCTTTTCTGGTGAAACATCGATGATATGTAGCATCTCTAACGTGTATCTCCTTCCGTAATGTCTCTCTTGCGTTAGTATCTCAACGTCGTCAAAGTTAGGTTTGTGTCCGGTTGTGGTACAATGTGCTGCAAGGACAGTTTTTTGTTCAATGGGTTTGTGAAGAGCTTTCTGATCCGATCTGTGAGATGATAGTCTAGTTTTAAGTTTTGTTTTAGTAGTACCGACATATACCCTCTGGCATATGTCGGACTTGTCACCATTACACTTTATTTTGTAGACAAGATTTGCATTTCCCTCCTTTTTGACTTCAGATTTGGTTTGGCTGAACAGTTGATTTACTGTAGTATGCGCTTTGTATGCCAGTTCAAAATTTTCTTTGTCATAAATGTCAGAATGTTTTAACCTTTCGGAGAGTCCAGGGATGTAGGTCATTGATTTATTTTTTATTTCTGATTTAAAAGTTTATAAAATGTTGCTAAGTGGTACAATAAGATCTCACGATCATATATTTTTTCAAAACATTTTTTTTCCAAAATTTTATGAAGAGTGATATGATTTCTTTGAAAAAAAAACACACTTATTGTTAAGGAAATTCAAAAGTTTTTTATTTAATGTGAAGTACAATCGATACAATTAAGTTATAAATAAAACGTCATTCAAATAGCCTCCACGACTTCTTCGGCAGGAACAAATTTGATTAACCCAATTTTCGAGCACTTTTTCCACTAAATCAAGTCGTATGTCATGAATGGCACGTTCAATATTGACTTGGAAAGCTTGAAGAGAGTCTGGTTTATTTCGAAAGACCAATGACTTCAAATAACCCCACAAGAAATAGTCTAATGGTGTTAAATCACAACTTCTTGGAGGTCATTCAATATCAAAATTTCTTGAAATAATCGAATCTCCAAACTTTTCTCGCAACAATACGATTATTTAATTTGCTCGTAGCCACAATTGGTCAATGGCAAAAAGTTAGCTCTTAACGAGAGCTAAAATATTGCTCATGGGTGCCAAGATCGTAGGTCGACATTGAAAGTGTTTTTTTTTGTATTTTTAAAAAAATGGACTTAGCATCATTTTCAAATGTAAACGGAAAGATTTTTTTATCTCTAGCTTCTTAACGGTACGTCGGATCCGGAATCGGTCAATGGCCAAAAGATAGCTCTTAACGAGAGCTAAAATATTGTTCATGGGTGTCCAGATCGTAGGTCGACTGGAAAGTGGCTTTTTTGGATTTAAAAAAAATGGATTTAGCGCACGAAAAGTTGTAATTGGAGAACGATTATTTTGATAATAAACTGAATAATTTGTAAACGTTGTTCTTGGGTATACCTCTCAATGATGAAATTTTAAACACTACTGAATACAATGAAAAACAAATAACAGATCATGAAATATTACAAATGGCCGAAACGTCACTTAAAAATCTTATCATCCCTATTGGAAATCCCGTTATAAAAATAAATTTTTACTAAATTTATAATTGCTCTCGAACTGCTGAACAGATTTTTACAAAATTTACCTCGTTTGAAAGAGAACTTAACAGGCCATTATTTGTGGAATATTTATAAAATTTTTATTACGATTTTGTATACAACTTTAATTTAAAAAAAAAGCTACACCGAAATACTAAGACAGGTCTGACAATTTTTGAAATTTTTTTTTTAATTTTAAAATCCTTTTGTTTCATTTTACACGCTGTTTTTTGCAGAAACAGAAGGAAAATGTCAAAAATTGCCAGACCTGCCTTAGTATTTGGCCCATAACTTTAAGAAGTTTGAAACCCTAAAATCCAATTACTGTTTTGGGTTTGTGAGACTCTCACAGTGAGTGTCAGGTGCATACTTTGAGTAAATTAAAGTTTAAAAAAAAATTAAAAATTAAAAAAACCCAAACAAATGGCCCTTTATGTTATTCAAACGAGGTAAACTTTGTAAAAATCGGATTAGCCGTTCAAGAGCAATTAAATATTGGGTAAAACAAAAAAATTATTTTTTTAAATTTCCAATCCCCATAAAATTAGGAAAAAAAATTTTTTTTTCGAAAAATAAATAACTGTTGGGATCGTGAATGAACCACAGTTCCTCAATATGTGAAGGTTTTTTATAATTTTATATTTATGATTTTATTTTGTTATAACAACCGAGCTATCTAGACGGTAAACGTCCAAGAAGTTATGGGTTGTTTGGTTCAAAGTAATTTTATATAGTGGTGTCCGGACAGACGGAATTCGTCCAATGCCTTCCACACTATATATTATTTTATTCTTCTAGTAGAAATAAACTAGGGCTTTCTTCCGTGTTTTGTGTCTTTATTATTTGACTACAAGATGAGGAATGACAAAATCTAAATCTTAACTTAAACATTACACCGAAATGTGAAACAAAAGAAATTACATTGAGTAAACCGTTATCATAAGTGAGAGTCTGAGTATGGTAATGAGTGATTATCATAGGTAAAAATACGAGTATATACCAAATGAGTGCTAACATATGAGAAGAGAGTCTTTAAATAAAACAAATGATCTTTGAGTGTTTCAAAATATAAAAAGAAGAATCAAGAACAAATAAGCATACACTCAAACACCAATATAACTTACATTATTGAGAGTTTTTTAATGTCGAAATAAAGTCGAATGCTAAGCAAACAATTATACACTCAAGGAAAAAAATAGTAATATAATCAAACGTAATGACATTTCTCAGCAAATAATTAGGAATATAAACATAAACATTTTAGGTATTCTTATTATTATTATTTATAACTAAATTAAATAAATTGAACCGCTACATAACGAGATATTATTTTACCATTTAGCAATTTTTTATAAACTTTTTAATTAAAAATAAAATTCATAGGTTAATATTAAAAATTCTGAGAAAAATCGATGTATCGAGAATTTTCTGTGATCCATAGAAAATAAATTAAATTACTTAGTTGTATTTTCTTCGAGAAGCCAATCATTAAGAAAATATTGCATTTTTATGAAAATCGTATCAACAAAAATTTGCTCAACGATTCCGTTGACGAGTATGATCGACTATCCAGGTTGGTTCAGCAAAGGGGTTAACAGTCCAAAAAATTCCACACAATTTTTCTAAACATCACTTAAGTATCGGCTACATCTATTGGAAAAATCAGAAATGTCCCGGGAAAATTCTCAATACATCGATCCCTATCCATTAATTAAATTTATATTGAGATTTTCATTATTTTTGTAAATATATTTTATATAAATTTCCCCATTTTGTATACTAATCGATGAAATATTCTCAATCCATTAGCTTTCCGATAATGATGAATTGGGCAATTTTGTGAAGCTTCTTCTGTATCAGACATGTATGTTAACGCAAATCTTCATATTATGTTATTTTGCCAATGAGGTATCAATGAAAAGTTCAGAGATATCATATAATTTGTATAAATCAAATTGGTATGATTGGAATAAGATAAATCGTAAATTGGTTTTGCTAATGATGATACGCTTTGACACGCCCATACGTATAAAATCGGTAAATCGATGCTATTCCTTCAGTTTGGCCGCCTTTACATCGGTAAGTCGTTTGAGGAGATGATTGATCACCAACTATCAATAAAACTGTGTGACAGCCAAAATCGGCGGTGGTTCTGACTACCAGGAAAAGTTATATCGGTCAAAAAAAGTTACACGTGTCCCGACGTTTAGCTGGGTCACGTCTAGGAATCAAAATATATCGATTTGAAGTAAGTAAGTATCATACGAGTATAGAGGAGTTTGTCACTTATGTTTGGCATAACTCGGGAGGACTAGTCCGATTTTGCTGCAGCAAATTTTAAAAAATTAAAAACTATAATTTGTAAAAATTTTAATAATAGTAACTGTCCTTAAAACTATAAGAAAAATTTGGATTTTTCCCCAAAAAAAATTGTTGGAGCAAAAAAAACAAAAACAAGATGAAAACAATGCCTATCTGAAAATAATCTATGGATCAGAACCCCCACCGATCACTGACTCCTACCATTTTTCGCTCTTAAAAATCTCAAATTTTTGAATTTTACGGATCAATTTTAAATTTTGCATAAATAAATCAATTAAGATTTAAATTAAATAAAATTAGTTCTCATATACTTATAATTTTGAGAATACATACAACATTTTTGCATTTATAATTGTTTATTTTCTTTCAGATTGTAAATTCCTCCTACAGCTATTTTGCCCTTTTGAAACGCATCAATAGTTAAACCCATTAGGATGGAAGGAAGAAAGGGCGAAATTTCACCGTAAACATAGTTATAAACACACTGCAGTTGCACTACAGCTAAATAGCCAATATTTTAAAATAGCCACAATTTTATTAGTCCACTTTCGCAGGGCTAATTATCCTTTCCTAATTGGTCTTTTATGGATAATTGAGCTTATTACCATAATCAGTTACAGGTAAATATTAGCAGATCCTAATTGGTAATAAGGTGACCAAATTTAGTTTTTTTATTTGCAATTTTATTTTTCATTTTCGCGCCTGTGTTATAATTGTCATTTATTTATTTGAAACTAACTAAAAGTTTTTTGAGTAAATGTCTTATTAGAAATGTGAATAATAAATATTTTTAATAAAATTGATTCAACATTTGTTTGTGTGTCTAATAATTCCGTGCAGCAAAACCACACACTGAAAACACAATCCCACCGCAGCCGGTTCTTTGTACCGGATTAAGCCGTAGTAGCAATTCTTCGGCCAGGGGCTGCCACCTCAGTACTACGTGTATTGAGTTCGTCGATTTTTCGCCTTGGGAGAGGCACATCCCGGAGTGTCTGCTCCGAATTCTTCTGGTCCGAACCAGGGACCGAACAAAATCACGGACCACAATATTTCTTCTCTGTCTCCGGGAACCTTATACATGACAACTCAACATCATTTACGTGTACCCGATGTATGGAGTGGTTGCATCTCAGAGGTTGTTCTGGCCTTAAAACCATAGAGGTATATGTTGGAGCCTGCTGTGCCTCCATACCCCACAGTGTGCCTCAAAAATCGCAGCTGTCAGTGTTGTCGGCCTCGTCGTCTATCTCATCGACGCCATCGGTTTATGGGAAACCGCCGCAAACTCCCCTACAGCAACCTGCACAGCAATCAACACCACATATTGCTGTACCAACCCCCGAATATGCATCCTTCTTGCAATTTAATTTCAATGGTCTCCGCGGCAAAATCAACGATATTGTAGACTTTATGAGTCGGAGGAACATCAAGGTCGCCGCGATCCAGGAAACAAAGCTGAACGACACATGCAGCTGCTTAGTTGTCAGGGTTACAATGTGCTACGTAAGGATCGACATATCTAGCCCGAGCTTGACTCTAGAGACCCATACATTGAATGTATGGGGGTAGCACTTAAGTCCGAGACTGCCGAGATAGAGCTTTATAATGTATATACCTCCGATTGGTAGCTGCTCTCCACGTTATTTTCCAGACATAATTCCGTTGCTGCAGGGCAATAACCGCATGGTCCTAGGAGACTTTAATGCCCATCACGATTTTTGGCATTCTCTCCTAGCTAATGACCAAAGAGGCATAGCTTTGGCTGAGCAAATGGATGGCTCTACATTCTGCATAGGGAATATATACGTATATACATATACCGCCGATTGTTAGCTGATCTCCACGTTATTTCCCGGACATAATTCCGTTACTGCAGGGCAATAACCGCGTGGTCCTAGGAGACTTTAATGCACATCACGAGCTTTGGCATTATCTCCTAGCTAATGACCAAAGAAGCATAGCTTTGGCTGAGCAAATAGATGGCTCTACGTTCTGCATAGAGAAAGAGGACGTCTACACACGGATAATGGGTGATTGCAGTAGCTCGCCAGATATCACCATCGTGTCGCTTGGTCTGATAAATGACATCAGCTGGCAGCCCGTCATGTCATTGGGATCAGACCACCTCCCCATAATCCTCTCCATAGATATACCAGCAGATTTCATCATCTCTGAACGCCATACTTTACTGAATCAAAGGAAAGCGGACTCGGACGGGTTCAGAGAATTCAGCAACCGCAGCTTCAGTGAACAACCCATCCCCTCAGGCGTTCGGGTAGTTAGGAAGAAATTTGGAAGCATAATAAACGCAGCAGCCGCTTGCTTTATCCCTGCCGGTTGAATACCCGAAATACGACCTAATTTCCCAGCAGATGCAGTGGGAATAGCAGACGAGCGTGATTAAATTCGTCGTTGTAACCCTGCTGATCCTAGAATCAGGGAACTGAATCTAGAAATCGCTAGGAAAGTCGACGAATATAAGCGGAACAAATGGCTGGATCATTTGAAGCAGTGCAACATAAATTCCGGTATTGGTAAATTGTGAGCAACGGTTATGTCACTCTCGAATCCAGGCAGGAAAGACGACGGAACGGCAGTCACATTTGGTGCCACCTCTGTGACTGACCCGAAGAGGTGCGCGTTATATAGGGTTATATAGTTGTGGCAAATAGTCGACGTTTTGAAAAAAACAAGATGTCGACTTTTAGACTTTTTAATATCTAAAAGTCGATTTAAGCCAACTTTATTATTGAAAATGCGAATATTTCAAGTTTTCTTCATTAATTTTGAAGTAAAATACAGGAAAGGATAAAAAAACTGATACTGATCAGGTAATCAGAAATTCGCAGAAGTCATTCCATATAAAAGTAAAAAAAAATCTTAAACAGAAAAACAAAACGCTTACAAATCGTTTTGTCAAGTCCAGTTGAATTGAATATGTCATACTTGTTCCGGATTTGGCCCCTTTTGATATGAAGAGGTACTAATTTTTCAGTGTCATCCACATATCGAAAATTTACCTTCCAACAAGCAAGGGGTGTATTTTAATATTCTCGTGTTAGAATATTATTTTCATCAATATTATACATTTTTTAGATCCGGCCAGATATTTTTTTATATTATTATGCAATTGTTATGTCAAATTATAACTAAAAAAAATATATATATAGTTATGCTCGCGCTTATTTTTAACTGTTAAATTGCTCCGATATTTGTGTTGATACAACTAAATAAAGGTTTTTTATTTTATTATATTTAATATAAATTTTGTAATTTTCGTACATGAAAAAGTCGACATGGGAGAAAGTCTACGTTTAGACTTTATCAAACAAAAAAGTCGACTTACGATTTCGACTTTTTTGTACCAAAAAGTAGTTTAGTCGACTTATAGAACCCTATTATAGAGCACTCCGTGAGTAACAGACCGAAGATAAGAGTCATCCATGTTCTCCGAGCGGAAGAAGTACCACCAAAATTTACACTTGGAGAAGTTGCAGATGTCATCCGTAGCGCTTGGCCACGACAGGTCTATCTCCCTTCTCTCGCCAGTAGTAAAGACCCATGAGGCGTTAATCCTATCCATGTTCTCCGAGCTGAAGAAGTACCACCAAAATTTACAGTTGGAGAATTTGCAGATGTCATCCGTAGCGCTAAGTCATCCAAAGCGCTTGGCCACGATAGGTCTGTCTCCCTTCTCGCCAGTAGCAAAGACGCATGAGGCGTTAATCCTCCTGAGCCTGATTGGACTTTTTCCAATTGCCGATCATCAGCAAGGATTGCGAAAGCAGCATAGTACGACTACTGCTTTACACGCCATATCCACACATGTAAGCCGCGGTCCTAACCAAAACAAGCTCTGTGACAGTACCGTCCTGGTGGCGCTTGACCTATCGAAAGCCTTTGATACAGTCAGCCACGCCACGCTTTTTGAGGACATAGCCAACACGTCCCTCCGGAACATGTGGGCTTTCAGTTGTATGTGGAATTTAGAAAGAAGAAGTCCAAACCCCGCAGAGTGAAACAGGGATTTCCCCAAGGTGGGGTGATATCTCCGACACTGTTTAACCTCTACCTTTCTGCAATTCCAATACCAATTTCTTCACTGCGAGGAATCTGAAAATATCCGCCACCAAATCACCGGCTACACCGTTTACTGCATGGGCAGCGCAAGTGAAGAAGCAACTCAATGTGATAGTCGATGGCACAAGAATTTCGACCACCAATTACTCTAAGGTATTTGGTGTCGCATTTGATAGCCTGTTCCCTCTTCAGATCTAACGTGCATGTCACAGCTATCTGCAATAGAATGAGAAGTAGGAACAAGGTTCTCAAGTCGCTATTCGGCAGCACTTGGGGAACAGACAAAGAAACCTCGTTGACCTCTTACAAAGCGATAGGTCGGTCTGTGGCAATCTATGCAGCACCAGTGTGGTCCCCAAATGTGAGCGGGACGCAGTGGGAGAAGGAAAGACTTTCATGATCTAGAAGCGAGAGGTCCAACGCTACAAGAAAGAACCTCTAGATCAAAAAGCTTACCAGACAGGCCTGGCTGACATACACTCTGACACAGTCGCAGAAGCTGTGAATAATTACGGCTTCAGCGTGCTTGGGGGATCACTAGGGCGGGTCGATTTAAAAGTCGCCCATTGCTCAGTGAAAATCGTATTCTAGGGATCAAAATAAGAAACTTTGCCCGAGGAACCATACCTCTAAGACGAATTCTGATGTCCCCACTTTTGACCCGTAGGGAGAAATTTTAAAAAATCACACTTTGACCCATTTAGAGGGCGCCAATCGAGTCCAAATGTATGACCGACCCCCACTAACATTGGAGGGCCGATCCACCCATGCCAGTGGCACACTCCCTGGAACTCACCTGGGGGGTTCCTCATACAAACATTTAAAAAAAAATCGCCATTTTTGGCACTTTACATGACAAAATCAGCGAAATGGGGGTTCCAGGGGGGGTTCCAGGGGCGTGCCACTGGCATGGGTGGGTCGCTCCTCCAAAGTTAGTGGGGGTCGGTCATACATTTGGACTCGATTGGAGCACTCTAAATGGCTCAAAGTGGGATTTTTCAAATTTGCCGACCCAAATTCCGGGACATCAGAATTCGTTTTAGAGGTATGGTTCCTTCGGCAAAGTTTCTTATTTTGATCCGATTTTCACTGAGCAATGGCAACTTTTTTTGCCTCCCCACAAATCGACCCGGCCTAGGGATCACCCTCCATCAGTGGTGTCAGAGGAATTACCATCACAGACAAGAGTACTTTTGGCTCAATTAACGTCCAACAAATATTTTTTCTGAAGTGCAAAGGATTATAAATACGGCTTAAAAATGGCTCGAACAGGGCTCGTAGATGGTAGAGTATACGTATGAAATATTGCTCGAAAATGACACTAAATATGACTGATAAATGGCTCAAAAAAGACTCGTAAATGATTGTAACTACAACTGAGAAATGTCTCGAAAGTGACCTGAAAAGCGGCTTATAATAGACTCTCCAAGATGAGTCGCGGGTAGGGTACCATTTTCTCCCGACAAAACATTCTTTTATGATCAGAAAATGAGCGCATTTATGATTATTTTAATTGCTCAGTGGAGTCAAATAGTACCCGAATATGATTAACATTTTCGCAAAATGCTGACTGGGCAGTCTGATGTAGTCGCCTCAATTCATACGTACACATGTCCCGCTTGTGACCAGAGAACACCTTTTCAACTGCCCTGCCACACCTACTCAACTCAACGGTTCCCAGTTATCTTTGGATCCAACCAGTGGAAGCAGCCATCTTCTTTGGCCAGGAAACCAATACAGCAGAACCCACTACACAAGGCGAATAAAAACAGCGCCTAATGGACAAAAAACACCTATACTGCTACTACAACAACAAGCTAAATTTTATTTTATGTTTATCACTGTGTAGTTGAACTGTAATTTCATTGAAATCAAAGGCAAAAAATGGCCGATGACTCATTTTTCCAAATTTTCATCGTCCTTAAGCCACCTCTAAAATAATTTTTTATTTCGCTTACTCCACCTTAATGTACATCGCTTGCCTTAAAATACACCAAAAAATATACCTGGTCACCCCATTCCATAAATTGAATTCGTCAAAAATTTCCCTATAAATACCGTTAAGCAACGCGAAGCGAAAAATAAAAGCATTTCTCTCACATTAAAACTACACTTCGTACAAAAAGTTGGCAAATTCGGAAACATGAATGCCCGCGAGCATCGTGACTTATTGAAAACATTTTACAAAAAACAATCGTATATTTTTCGCTTACTAGGCCTATGGAAATTGCCCGATACGGTGTCGGAACGATTTCGTCAAATGCATCAATTCTATTTCTATTACATTCTATTCTTTTGGGTATTATCCTTCGATGCCAGTTGTATGATACAGTTCATAATGAATATTACCGATTTGAATGAGGTCATTAAGGTATTCTTCATATTTGCCACCTCTTTGGCGGTATTTGCGAAATTCTCTACCATCAAGCTGAAGAACGATTTGTACGCCGAACTGGTGGAGACTATACACGGGCCCACCTTTCGACCCGTGAATAAGCGAGAAGTGAAATTGTTCCTGCAAACGCAACGCTTATGTCGTACGGTTCGTAATTTCTATTTGGTCATTTCGTTGTGTGCCCTCAATGTGGTCATGTTGACGCAGTATATATTCGATAATTCCGAATTGCCACTCTCGCTATATAATCCCATTAATGTCGACACGAAATTGCGCTATCGTCTCATGTATTTGTATCAGTATATTGCCGTTTCGATATGTTGTTATATGAATATCGCATTTGATTCGCTGTCGGCTTCATTTATGATTCACGTTAAAGGACAATTGGATATACTATGTGATCGTTTGGAAAATTTGGGTTTGGATTATGGCAGCGAAGATGATGAAATTACCGATCAGCTTAAGGATTGTGTAAAATATTATGACAATATTGTTCATGTGGCGAAAATTGCAGAGAACTTAATTAGTTTTCCAATATCGATACAAATTGCCTGTTCGGTTTTGGTGCTGGTGGCGAATTTCTATGCCATGTCATTTGTAAGTATGTTCGAGTCGAAACAGTTACATAGTTTACACGATTTGTGCCGAAGGGCGTTGCACTGTGGAAAAAAACACCGATCTAGCGCGAAAAAAATAGGAAAAGTGACATACGTCAAATTGTAAAACATTAGTACAGTATTAATCTATGGTGTTGCCTGTACTTAACGGCGTTTAAAATTATGTGATTGCGTTGCCCAGTGCGGGATAACGGTTCATTTATTATTGGAAATTTTTAGGCTGCGTATCATGATCTATTTTAGTTGTAAAGTTGTTGTTGACATACACAGTCAGTTAATGCAGCGTTGTTAAATCTTTTTTGTTTCTAACATTTCGGGAACAAAGGTAATTAAAATAAATAATTTTATTAATTATTAACTATTACAATTTAGCTCTATCGAGTTAAATATATGAATGGACCCTTTTTCTCAATTTTGTATTTTTGAATAAGGGTTTAGTAGGTAGTGTTGCGAGATGGGGTCTAGATTTTTTTTTATTTTCTATACAACTTGTATTTAACAAACTGTGATAAGCATGGCTGCTAAGACCTGCAACGTGATCTTTTATAATTATTTTTAGGAAAAATGCCGATTTTACGCAGGGAACTTTTTGAAGTCTGGCTCAAATCAGGCACCGATGCTGAGAAAATTTCTGCAGTTATCCAACATGTGTTAATAGGACTTGGACTCAGCATTAATGATACGACAGTTAGAACTGCAGCGATTTCAACAAGAAATGGGTTTCCGCCTACAGAAATAGAAAAGCTGTGGAGCGCCGCCACACAGAATGGTTGAATAAAAGCATTGATTTCTACTTAGAGCACGATGAACTGGTCTTCAATACTGACACTGAATCATTTCGAGGACGCCCTTCTAAATCGTTTTCAAATTCTTGCAGACGATCAAAGGTCAATAATATATCTACTCTTGTACGAAATACGAGCAGAGAAGAGTTATTAGTTGCTGCACGGGTGAGTTCATACAAGTCTGGTGAAAGGGATGCAGCTCAAGTGCTTGAAGCAATGGCAAAATCACCATCAAGAGCATCTACATAAATTCAAAAAAAGTCTCACTTGCCCTCAAGTTACTCCAACTTCGTATACACCTGAAGAAGCATTGGCACTTTATGTTGACGGCAGGTACACCAAAAATTCGTATATGCTCATGCAATCGGGTGCAAAAAGTCGAAATGCAAACATTTATCCGTCTTACAATGTGTTACAGGAGGCCAAAAAAAGATGTTATCCTACAGAATCTGAAATAAAGGTAACTGATGTATCAGCTGAGGTCACATTGCAAGCTTTGGCTGATCAAACAACATTAAGAATAGTTGAAGTCCAAAAAGAGGTTATTTTACGAGCAATTGAGAAAACATCACTAAGACAATGTGCAATGACATACAAATGGGGTTGTGATGGCAGTTCAGGCCATTCAACATACAAACAACAATTTTCTGGCAACCTCACAACCAAAACTGATGAGTATCTTTTTTCCATATGCTTAGTTCCCTTGCAACTCAAAATAGGTGACATTATAGCTTGGCAAAATCCTCGCCCTTCATCTACTCGTTTTTGTCGTCCGGTTAAGCTCATTTTTGAAAAGGAGACCGTTTCTTTAATCAGATCGGAAGTTAATTGCATAAAGAGGCAAATTGAAAATATTGTTGCCACAAAAATAGACGATCCAGCTACATAAATTGACCACAAGTTATATTTAACAATGATCGACGGAAAGGCTTTTAGCGCTATCTCGGACTCGTCTACACAATCATGCGGAATTTGCGGAGCAACACCCAAAATAATGAATGACCCTAACGCAATTTCGCACTTAATACCAAACGTCAACTAGTACAAGCACGGTCTGTCTACACTACATGCAAGAATTCGATGTTTAGAATGTATTTTGCACATTTCATACAGGCTGCATTTAAAAAAGTGGAAAATCTATAGCAGCGATAGGACAGCTTTTGAGGAAAGAAAGACACGCATAATTAATGCATTAAAGAAGCAAATGCACATTCTTGTTGATACACCAAAGTCAGTATCCGGAACAACAAATGACGGCAACACTGCTAGGCGTTTCTTTAGCAATCCTGTCTTAGCATCATCTATAACTGGCGTTGATGAAAGATTAATTCAGAACTTAAGAATCATCCTTACAACTATGGCCTGTGAGTATTCTATCAATACCGAATCGTTCAAAAAAATTTATGAAGAAACATCAAGCCTATTTTTTGAATTGAATCCCTGGTTATATATGCCTTCAAGCATTCATAAAATATTAATACATCGTTTTGATATTATCAAATGTGCAGCTTTGCCTATAGGTATGTTGTCGGAGGAAGCTATGGAGTCTAGAAATAAGGATTTCAGGAATTACAGGGAATTTCATACTAGAAAAATGTCTCGTGAACAAACAATGAGAGACCTTTTCAACAGATTGCTGTATTCGTCGGATCCTATAATATCTAATTTGTCACGAAATACATCTGTAAGCCATCGGCATAGTGAGCCTCTAACAAACGACATACTGAGATTGTTGCAGGATTCAATGTTACCAAAAAATGTTGAATTAACTCAAAAATAGGACTCCGAAAGCGATTAGTGTGTTAAATATATTAATTTCATTATTATAATAAACTATAAACAAGTACATAATTGTCTTCACAAATGTATGTATGTACAAATTCACCTAGCCACCTGTATGATTTTTTCTTTTTAATAAACGAATTTTTAACAAAACTAATAAAAAAGGAGTAAAATGGACTAGATTGAAGAATAATGATCAAAATTGTGTATAAACATACATTAAAACATCAACTTTTATTTTTTTCTTGCTAGATCGGTGCTTTTTTCCACAGTGCGTTGTGCATAACATTTTCTGGTGTAATATGGTGTGTCCTTCCTAAACATGAAGACAATTTTTAAAAAAATGTTATAGTAATTTTTTTTTCATTCCCATTTACTTCTTCAAATCGTGAGTAACTTCGGTTCTATCAGAGCGAAAACACAATATTAGTACTGTTTAAAGCATAGTAGGGAGTGCTAGCGATAAAATGTCGCGCTCTAGTCAAAACGTGCGATATTTGCAAGAAAACATGAATTTTAGAGGTTATATAATATCGCTCTAGCTCACCTGTGGCTTAAGGTACAGCCGAAATATTTTCAGGGTATTCACTAAACCTAACAAGCTTTCATTGGAGATGCCGATATTTGTTTTGACCCGACATAAAGCTAAGTGCAGATAATTGCCATTTCTGACAATATTGTCAGAAAAATTGCAGAAAAATGCAACCCTGTGAACGTACAACCGCGTGAACATAAAATTTTTGTCTTGCAACGTTGGGAGAAAAGTCATTGTGAGATAATTTGCAGATTGTTAGATGTGACAACGGCAACATTATCAGAAAAACATTGTATTGGCAACACAGTCTATAAAACATTTTTATTGGAAATCCTTCATATAAATAAAGGGTTTTCCAATAAGAGGTGTAATTTTGGTATTCAAAGAAAAATGCAATTTTTTGAGATAAATGATCGGATGTTTATTTCATAATAAAGAGGAAGGTATGCCGTTAATAATGAAAAACAACATCAGCCAAATGGCCACCACGACCACGCTTACAGGACCATATCCTTTTCATGAAATTTTCCATAAACAAATCGCAAAGTTGCTGCCCTATGTCCTCGATAGCCTCACGAATTCTATCTTTGAGGTCTTGAACCGACGCTGGGCTGTTGGCGTAGACCTTCTCTTTCACGTGGCCCCAAAGGAAGAAGTCGCAAGGTGTTAAATCACAAGACCTCGGTGGCCAATTAAGAGATAACACGGTCCGGAAACTTTTCCCGTAACAGAGCAATGGTTTCGTTGCTTGTGTGGCACGTAGCGCCGTCTTGTTGAAAGTAAACGTTGTCCAGATTAATACCATCCAACTCCGACCATAAAAAATCATTAATCATCTCTCGATAGCGCAATCCATTCACCCTAACTGTTAATCCAACCTCATTTTCGAAAGAGTAAGGTCCAATGACCCCGCATGAAAAGGATATGGTCCTGTAAGCGTGGTCGTGGTGGCCATTTGGCTGATGTTGTTTTCCATTATTAACGGCATACCTTCCTCTTTATTATGAAATAAACATCCGATCATTTATCTCAAAAAATTGCATTTTTCTTCGAATACCAAAATAACAACTCTTGTTGGAAAACCCGTCCATACTAAAAGCATAACAAATGTTGAAAAACATCGATGGGTATCAGGTCTGTGGAACCGAGCCAAAATTCGCTCGACTCCTACTACGGATGCAATAGTGTATGTCTTTAACTTAAATCAGCTGAAATACTTATGGAAGCAGTAAATTGAATTTAACAAGAACTGCTAACCAAACCCGTATTTTGTCGAACTAAGTCAACATACTAAAAATCTCTATTATTTAATTTCATACTTGACATAAAATTAATAAATATAAAATATTTTTAAATCGATTAAAAATTATTTACGGTCTTTGCGTAACGGGTGTGACAAATATTAGAACGCAAATTCTACCGTAAATATTCCAATGATACTGAAACATTTAACTTTTTGTATATTTTCGGTATCGGGTGTGACAAACAAAACACTTCACTGGCAGTGTTGCATCGCGTCCAAAAAGTGGACGAAAAAAACGGTAACAACACCAAAAATGATTCGAAAAGTGAAGGCCAGATTTGATCGAAATCCACGCCGCAGTGGTAGAAAAATTGCTCGTGAGCTGAACTTATCACGAGAACGGATACAACACATATTAAAAAATGAGCTTGGACTAAAGCCATTGAAGTTCCAAAAAGTGCAAGAGCTCACCGATGCACAAAAAAAAGTTAGACTGGAAAGAGCCAAGGAGTTGCTTGGCTTGCACGAAAGTGGCCAGTTACCGAATTTGGTTTTCTCCGATGAGAAGCCATTCCAAATTGAGCAGTTTGTGAACAAACAAAATGATCGGGTTTACTTGCCAAAGAGGTCAGCGGAAAATTTACACCTTCGATTGGCCACCAGAACTCAAGCGCCGCCGATGGTAATGGTGTGGGCCGCGTTAACGGCCGATGGTCGCTCCCCGCTCGTATTCATCGACCATGGGGTCAAAATGAATGCCGAATATTATCGGGAAAATGTCCTAAAGACAGTATTGAAGCCCTGGGCAGACAAACATTTCGGCCGCAGACCATGGACATTCCAACAGGACTCAGCACGCGTCAACCAAGAATGGCTTAAAAAGGAGGTTCCTCGCTTCATTTATACCGCACAATGGCCACCAAGATCTCCGGATCTCAATCCGTTGGACTTTTGCGCCTGGGGCATTTTAGAGAGTAAGGTTCGCACTAAAAAATACCAAAGTATCGATCATCTCAAGACGGCGCTTCGCCGGGAATGGGCCAAAATACCGCAGAGCCACTTTCGTGCAGCGTGTGATGGCTTTGTCGGCCGTTTGAAGGCCATAATTCGTGCCAAAGGTGGCCAATTCGAACAAATCTAAACTGTTTCTAAAATTGTATGCTATTTCCGACATTTTTGCTTTAACATTTAAAAAAAAATTAAAAAAATATTGCGCTTTACTTTGTTGCATTACATATCAGCCACCCTGTATATACTTTTCAAAAATTACGAATCTTACACTTAACTACACTTAAGGATGCGTACTTTCTTGTAGTCAAAAGAAAAATTTCAGAAAATAAAAAATATGTCGAAAAATAGCTCATGTCAGTTCAACAGTTAAATTAGTGCATCCAACAATTTTATAATAACCTATAGAAAACTCATTGTTAGGAAAAAAAACTGTTCCTAATTTTCATCAAATCTTCATTAATTTCTAAAATTCAATCTTTCGTGATGTCCGTTATGTTATTTTTTTTTTTTTTGCAACAATCTGATTTATTTTTTTTATGTGTGTCAGTTTACGTGGAATCACCCATATATAGTTTAGAAGATATAAAAGAATTAATATTGCATTATTAAATTCAGCGTTTGCAGTTTTCCTTCGAATAAAAAGACGTTGGCTCGGTCGAGCTCTTTACTATTCTTTAAATTTACGCAAAAAAATCCACCGTCTTTCACCGTTCGTTGAACAAACCTATACATTTTCTGAAAGAGGATTATGAATATTAGGTGAAAAAAATCAATTTTAATTGTTAAGACTCAATTTTAATATGAAACGTATTCGTTCAAAAGACACATAGGATCTTGGGGCCATCCTTCCATGACATACACTTTGTGTCTGTATAAAATTATGTACATAATACATACATATACCCTACACCAATATGAGAGTTTAACAAGAAAGTTTTCGTTAAACGCGAGCAAAAGTTGTTTCCTTAATGATTTTTTTTATTTTTATTTTATTTCCTAGCTCTCTGATCCCGGAGATTATGCAAACTTTATTAAATTTCTCATCTATCAGTTGTGCATGCTATCGCAAATCTATATTCTCTGCTATTTCCCGAGTGAAGTAACGGCCAAGAGTAAAGAAGTGCCGTATTATTTGTATTGCTCCAACTGGGTATATTGGAATAGAATGAATCGCAAATTGACGCTGTTAATGATGACACGTTTTGATATACCGATAAAAATAAAATCGTTAAATCCAACATACACCTTTAATTTGGAAGCCTTTACATCAGTAAGTCCGAGTAATAAATATAATACATTATATTACTCAAGTTGTAGAAAATTATTCATGAATTTTTTAAAGCAGACAAATTTCTTCATTAATAACGCTTCTTTCTCTCTTACAGATTGTAAACTCTTCGTACAGTTACTTCGCTCTACTCAAAAGGTTCAACAGTTAAATTATTTCGGTTAGAAAATATAATATCCCATGACCGAGAAAATTAAATGAATTCAAAATTTAAATTTCAATACCTAATTCATTAAATAAAAACCTTAGGCCGTTTTCACATTTTAGCGTTAACAAGTAAAAGCGTTAAGTTCGGCCATGCCGAATCTTATATACCCTCCACCATGGATATGGAGCATGTGACCTCACAAAATAACTCAAACCTAAAGAAAATAACACCGAAAACACACAAAAAAATATAGTAGATGAGAACAGTAGGAATCACAACATGTTAGATGCTATATATGGGGGCTGTATCAAAACATTGACCGATATGGCCCATTTGCAATCCCAAACAACCTGCAACTATAAGAAATATTTATACCAAATTTGATCAACCTAGCTCTATTATTACGGACTGTAGCGTGATTACAACAGACGGAGGGACAGACGGACATGGCTAAATCGTCTTAGAATTTTACGACGATTGAGAATATATATACATTATGGGGTCTCAGATCAATATTTAGTGGTGTTACAAAAGGAGTGAAAAAATGGTGGAGGGTATAAAAATTAACACAGAAAACACAAAACAAATATATTAGATGAGAACAGTAGGAATCACAACAAGTTAGATGCTATATATGGGGCCATATCAAAACATTGACCGATATGGCCCATTTTCTATCCCAAACAGCCTGCAACTATAAGAAATATTTATACCAAATTTGATCAACCTAGCTCTATTATTACGGACTGTAGCGTGATTACAACAGACGGACGGACGGACATACGGACATGGCTAAATCGTCTTAGAATTTTACGACGATTAAGAATACATATATATACTTTATGGGGTCTCAGATCAATATTTAGAGGTGTTACAAACGGACTGATAAAATGAATATACCCCCCATCCTATGGTGTAGGGTATAAAAATCATTTTTAAAGACCTTGCATTACTTTTAGGAATAAAACATATTTTTGAATATAAATAAATAAATGCAAAAACGAAGCACACACAAAACAAAGAGCGTTTTTTTACCCTATATCGTATGATAAAACAAGTAAGCAAATTCCAGTCGAGTAAACAAACCCTCACTTTGCGAGTAATGTAATATGGATTATGGTACTTTGTGCAGGAGCCATAAAGGAAGATATGATTGCTACAGAAGTTGTGATAAATATTCGTGGAAATTTGTCAAATTTTCCCAGGACTACAGACAATTTTTTTTTTAACGAACGTTCCCAACGCAACCACTCTTACCCGCCCCTTCCGACCGAGAGGGCCACATCCCCATGACGTAGGGATTGCGTACACACCATGATCCGGACCATGGCGGGTTAATAGTAGAGGGTGGAAATACCAGCTACAGAAAAATTTCATCAGCCGGCACATGCAAACAATAAAACAAGTAAGAAAGTTTTAGTCGGGTAAACCGACTAAGGTATACCCTCACTTTGTGAGTAATGTAATATTGAATATTACTCGAATTATTCTGTCAATTTGTGTGGGAGTTACCAGAAGGGGTTTATATAATACACCTGTTTTTCGCTGAACATTAGATACTTTAAATTCATTGCACTGTGCCGACTTATAAGCATTTATGTGTACTGGTATAAACGTTATGAGACATTAAATTGTGGTATGATTTGGGAATTTTTGTGTGGGAGGTACAAAAAGGGGCTTGGCAATAACGCCCATTTTTCACAGGGCTATAGACACTATAAAAACATTACACTGTAAAAAATTTCAAGTATTTGTATACACTGGTTTTAATGTTATAAGCTGTTAACTTTTGGTGCAAAAAGGTACCTTTGTGTGGGAGGTACCAAAAGGGGCGTGGCAACAACACCCATTTTTCCCTGGACTGTAGGCAATATAAAAGCATAATACTGTACAAAATTTCAAGTATTTTTATACACTGCTATTAATGTTATAAACTGTTAACTTTTGGTGCAAAATGGTGCATTTGTGTGGGAGGTACCAAAAGGGACGTGGCGACTTCGCCCATTTTTCTCGAGTTGATAGCGACTAATAAGCTAATACTATGTGTGAAATTTCAAAAGATTCGAATAAGTAGTATAGCAGTTATTAAAGAATCAATATTTCACAACATTTTAACCCTTTGTGGGGGAGGTACTAGAAGCAGTGGACCAATATGGCCCATCTTCGAACTTAGCCGGAGATAGAAAAAAATATTACCACATACCAAATTTGAGGTCAATCGGTTACTCCTTTCGAGAGTTATCGTGCGCACCAGCCAGCAGACACACAGACAGACAGACGGACAGACGGACGGACATTGCTCATTCGACTTAAAATGACCCAAAACGGATTTCCTCCGAACATACTTGAGGTCTTAGGTCACTCCTTCGACGTGTTACACTTTTTTCCGTAGCAAATGATATATACCCTCGTCACACTAAAGTGAGGGTATAATTAGTCTACTTACACATTTAAAAAAGATATTCTAGATCTAACTACATCAATTTCTACATCAATGTCAATAACTTCATATAAAGTGTTAAAATCCATGCACATTCTACGAATGGGCTCTGCCGAAGCACAATTTGTACGTTGAAAATCAATATGTAATAATTGGTAATATCTGGAAGGTCTACAAGGTACATTGAATCCAATCCTAGACAAAATAAAATTAGAAGGAACATCACCATTTATAACTTTCAGCACCATGGTTGTGTTCAGCATAATACGTCTACTCTTGAGAGTAGGCAAACTCAATCTGCTAGTATAGGGTGGAAGACTAAAATCACTATTCCAATGAAGATGTCTTAAAGCGAATAATAAAAATTGTTTTTGAACCGATTCAATCTTATCAACGTAGGTCCCGTACTGGGGGTCCCACACTACGGACCCATATTCTAGAATAGGTCTAACTAGTGACGTATATAACTGCCTAGTTACATATGGATCTACGAATTCTTTCGCCCATCGCTTTATGAAACCAAGCACGCCATAAGCTTTATTCACCATTGTAATTATGTGATTATTGAAATTGAGTTTAGGATCCATCAATATATTAAGATCCACAAAGGATTCAACAGTATCTAAATTGGAACCATGAAGAATAAAACTGGATGGAATCGCCCTCGACCTAGAGAAACACATATGTTTACATTTCTTAAGATTGAGGTCCATGCAATTTATATCACACCATTTTCCAAAATTAATCAAATCATTTTGAAGGAGCATTGAATCTTCAGATATTTTATAAGAATAAAATATCTTAACATCATCTGCATACATCAGTAAATTTGAACTAGAAATTTAATCTGGTAAATCGTTGATGAATAGCAGAAATAGAATGGGGCCAATATGGCTACCTTGGGGAACCCCAGATGGAACCAAGATCGGATCACAGCAGGATATACCAAATTTCACAATCTGAATACGACTATCAAGATAAGTCGATATCCAACGCAATAAGTTGTCACTAAAAACAATAAGATCAAGCTTATGTATCAAGAGTTTGCGATTTACTCTATCGAAAGCTTTACTAAAATCTGTATAAATCACGTCTGTCTGATTACCAAGAACAAACTCGTTTATAACCTGAGAAGAGAATTGCACCAAATTTGTCACAGTTGAGAGACCTTTACGAAGTCCATTTTGGAATGGACTTAGAATAGACGATACTTTATGAGATAAAATCTCAGTAACCATTTTCTCGAAAAGTTTTGGAATTATACTTAATTTTGCGATTCCACGATAATTGTAAGCTGTTAACTTTTTGTTCAAAATGGTCCCCTTTGTGAGGGAAGTATCGAAAGGGGCACCAATTTTACTCAATTTGATAGCGACAAATCGTCGGCTTAATGCTATTTTGGTCCATACGCCATTTTTGTGTTTTTGTAGCATTAAGCCGACGAAATGTGTGTGGAATTTCAGAACATTCTTGGTACTTAGTATAGAACTTATTAGAGTTCAATATTTCACTAAATTGTTATACTGGTACTCGCTGTGCTTTACTTATAATTTGTGCAAGGCTTTGATGGTGGGGGGATGGACTTCACTGTGTGATCGCATGCTCCTCTTTGACTTTCGAGCGTATTTCAATGGAACTTCGTAATCTAAAATGAATGTATTACAAATATTTTTTGAAATTATTTAATCTTACGAATTCTTGTGGATTTTTGAATCTATCAGATTGTATTTATTTCCTACCAGAGCGAGAATAACAATATTGGTACTGTTTTAATGAGAATAGCGAGTTATATCTGTCTATAAGAATTTTTTTTGTAGTTTAAAGACATAGAATCCCATCCGCGAAACACAATTAAAATCGCGAGGAAAACATAAGCCACGAGAAAAAAAGTATGATAATTAAATATTTGCAAACAATTATCATTGTAAATTGTGTGCGTTTCTATATAGCTGTCATATAAGCCATGGTTCATTCTTATCGGTCCACATAGTCGGGAGATACAAGGGTAAAAATGTCAAAAATTGACACACTGTATCTGCGTAAGCTATCACGCTTGGAAGCTGTACTTCTGCAACCCCACCAAGTTTTGACGCGATCGGAATAAAATTGAAAATGTGGTCCATTTGACGTACTTTTCCCCATATATAGATTATGATTTTAAATTATTGTATAAACATATCGTCATCAATAAAGAAAAAGAGCGTAACAACAAGAAAAATGGAAATTCAGTTCAATTCAAAGGGCCTAACAACACATTATTTTTTTTTTTCGTAGTTAAAAATTACTATTTCACGCAATTTTCACAAACATGTTATAAACCACGTTTGTGTGAATTTATACATGCATTTTTGTTTTTAGGTATTATCCTGAAAACCTCGTATTTCTAACCACAACATTTTTCATTTTATTTCACTTGCCGCCACCAAAAATAGTCTAGTGGTGCAAATCGGACGTACAAGGGGGTAAATTAGCAGCGCCAAAAGGAGATTAAATGCTCACCAAACTCGCCTCTCATTTTGTACATGGTATTGCGTGTAGTGTGTCATGTGTCATGTTGTACCATCATTTTGAAACCATACTCAATTTTTGAAATTTGGGCACAACCAGTCCGTGAACATCGAACGGTCCATTTACCGTATCATTACGTCCCTCATCTTTTTTAAAGAAGTACGGCCCGATGATATCGCCCATAAACAAAAAGTGATTTTTTCAGGGATCATAGGCAGTTTTTGAAGAGCTGCTCTTCAGGACCAAATTCGGCAATTTTGTTTATTGACGTACATACGTACCCATTGGGACAATTTTTACAGAGTACACATTTTAATAATAAAACTCAATGATTTGTAATCATTGTTCGTTCATATGTCTTTTCATAAACATTTTTGAGGTTGACATTTGTCCTATCGAAAGGGACATATCAAAATATGGACCGATATGCCTCATTTTCACTTGGCATGATTGAAAGTAATAGAAAGCAAATATATTTACATTTCGGCATGATCGATTATAAAATGCGACCTCTAGAACGTAAATATGTCTTGTCGAAAGGTATGTCTCAATTCGACAACTAAAGCATACAAATGTCTTATCGAAGAGGACTTTTGTATGAGGGCTATATCAAATAATGGACCCATATGCCCCATTTTAAATAGGGATCGTCCCTAGGCTAAGAAATGCTTTTGTGCCCATTTTCATTAAGATTGCGATTTGTGGTATCGAATAAAAAAAGAACAGAACGCTAAACGTAGTGTATTCTGTTAGTGTCTGTTCGAAAGAACACTAACACTACGTAATACATCGTAGTGGTATCGTTCGCGAACACAAACACCAAACAAATAAGTAACATTTGTGTTCTCTGAACGAACCGTTCATATAACGTACTGTTTTTTCCGAACACTGTTTTGGACGTTATAAATAAATGAACGATTATTTATAAACATGTAAAGGGTTTTCCAACAAGAGGTGTTATTTTGGTATTCAAAGAAAAATGCAATTTTTTGGGATAAATGATCGGATGTTTATTTCATAATAAAGAGGAAGGTATGCCGTTAATTATGAAAAACAACGCCAGCCAAATAGCCACCACGACCACGCTTACAGGACCATATCCTTTTCATGAAATTTTCCATAACCAAATCGCAAAGTGGCTGCCCTATGTCCTCACGGATTCTATCTTTGAGGTCTTGAATCGACGCTGGGCTGTTGGCGTAGACCTTATCTTTCACGTGGCCCCAAAGGAAGAAGTCGCAAGGTGTTAAATCACAAGATCTCGGTGGCCAATTGTGATCACCTCTTCGAAAGATAACGCGGTCCGGAAACTTTTCCCGTAACAGAGTAATGGTTTCGTTGCTTGTGTGGCACGTAGCGCCGTCTTGTTGAAAGTAACCGTTGTCCAGATCAATACCATCCAACTCCGACCATAAAAAATCATTAATCATCTCTCGATAGCGCAATCCATTCACCGTAACTATTGATCCAACCTCATTTTCGAAAAAGTAAGGTCCAATGACCCCGCCGGACCATAAACCGCACCAAATAGTGACACGTTGAGGATGGAGAGGCTTCTCAACAATAACTCTTGGGTTTTTCGAGCCACAGATGCGACAATTTAGCTTGTTGACGTAGCCATCGAGGTGGAAATGGGCCTCATCAGTCAAGATGATTTTTCGATGGTTTTCGAATTTTAATAATTTTAATGCGTTGTTGAATCGTGTATCGTTCCATTTTTAGTAATGGCGTAGATTCTACTTGTCAAATGTCAAAGAATAAAAGCTTCAGAAGTGACAGATACCGAAATACCGGGTGATTAAAAATAACACCTCTTGTTGGAAAACCCTGTATATACATACACTATAAACTAATCAGTTAGGAAAGACTAAACTCGGGCAGCCACGACTGTATGATACCCTCCACCATTATTTGTTAACCAGTGCACGGAGAAGTATGTCGGGGCTATATCTAATCATCGTTACTACGAATTAAAGCAGGTTAAGTAGAGTAACAGTATGTTTATCTATGTCGAACGACAGCAATGCGAACGAAAAACAGCTGACAGGCTGTAAATTAGTAAACCACCGGCACATCGGTTAAAAAACACGTTTTCTGCTTCGCCTTGAAGACAAACTTCTCTGAACTACATATGGGATTTATATGAAAACAAGAACCGATAACCTCTATATTCACTGGGGACGATTAAATGTAATACTACATATGGGAGTTATATCAAAACATGGACCGATAAGCTCCATTTTTACTGGGTACGATTAAATGCAATACAAAATTCAAATACTATTTTGTGTTGCATTTAATCATATCTTCAGTAGGATCAATTTAATGCAATATAAATTATAATAGCATGATCCGTTAAAAATGAGTCCCTTTGAGCGTCAAAAATTCAAATCGGCGGGACTTTCATATGAGGTCTATATCAAAATTTGGACCGATGAGCTCCATTTTCACTAGAGTCGATTTAGGGCAATATAATGTATAAATACTTATTAAAATATCAGTCAGTATAAATGAAAAATGTGTTCTCTAGATCGTTAAGAATTGACAACCGAGGGGACCTTTATAAAATGGGGCCATATCAAGACATGGAGCTATGTGCCCATTTCCACTATGGACTATTTAGTGCATTATATGAAGGATATATGTAAACTTGGGCCGATGTGCCGTCCTTTCAGTAGGGATGATTAATTGGAATATATATTATAAAAGTTAAATTTTTGCATGATCGTTTAAAAATTGCGTCGCTTCCAGCATTCAGAAATCTAATCGGAAGGGACCTCCATAGGATGGTTTCCTGGAATAACCGCCCATATCAAAAAATTTTGATTTCGTAATATATGAAAGTTCTAAGTATACCCAATTCTTGAACACATTTTCTAACACTCTAACACCCCTTACAAAGGTCCCTCCAGAGTTTATTTATTAACACAACAAAAACACAAATTTTAACGAAATGTAAATAAGATTCGGCATGGCTGAACTTAAGGTAAGTACAGACGATTTGCAGATCGGACAACATTGCCAGAAAAATGGCGGAAAAATTCAACCCTGTGAATTTACAACCGTGAATTTACAAAAGTCATTGCGAGATAATTTGCTGATTGTTATATGTTCGAAGTTTATGCATGTGACAACGGCGCCATTGCCAGAAAATCATTTTATTTGCAACACTGTCTATAATGTATTTTTATTGGCAATCCTGCATATAAATATTTACAAAATATATGAAATTGTAATGTTTTCTTGCAATCGTCTGAACTGTCAATTCACCTTTGCCTAACAATCTGACATTGCCCGTATATTTGCAGCACTTTAACAGGGTTGATAACGTTTGCCGATCTGGCAATCGTCTATACTCAGCTTTAGTCCCGAATCAGACGAGAGACATTAAGGTAAGTACACAAGATTTGCAGATCGGACAACATTGCCAGACAAATTACGGAAAAATGCAAACCTGTGAATTTACAACCGTGTGAATATACAATTTTTGTTTTGCAACGTTAGCAGAAAAGTCATTGCGAGATAATTTGCTGATTGTTATATGTGCGAAGTTTCTGCATGTGACAACGGCGCCATTGCCAGAAAAACATTTTATTTGCAGCACTGTCTATAATGTATTTTTATTGGCAATTCTGCATATAAATATTTACAAACTATATTGTAAAAATATGAAATTGTAATGTTTTCATGCAATCGTCTAAACTGTCAATTCACCTTTGCCTAACAATCTGTCATTGTCCGTATATTTGCAGCACTTTAACAGGGTTGATAACGTTTGCCGATCTGGTAATCGTCTATACTAAGCTTTAGCTAATGAGATGTTCAATATAGAGGGAGGCAGGAGGAATACAAAGGCGAATTCCTCCCTTTCCATCTCTCCCGCGAACATCCGATTAGTTGCAACTATTGTCGCCTCGTGTAATTCGATACTTAACGCCTTTTTTGCTTGTTTTAATAGTTTTTCGATTACTTACTCATTATTCTATCTTCAATGGTATTTATTCGTCAGATCTTGTTTCTGATTAAGTGTGATTATTTTTGTTTCTTTTTTATTTTTGTATATGGCTGTAGTTTAACGAACGTTATTGGAAATTAAACATTTCGTAGAGAATAAACGCTGGCAGCGCTGCCGTCTTGAAATACAATGCTCAGCTCAGGTTTCCGACGCCGAACGAAAAACATTTACGCCGACAGGCACACATTACAACGTCTCTCACTCTTCTTGATAAGACGTCATACGTCTTTGAACTCATTTCAAGTACATACATATGTAGCTTAAATAACCGAATAAAAATAATTTAATAAATAAAACTCAATAATGTTTGATATAATAGCTCTAAATATTTATGTATTTCATAGCCCAAAATTTCATCCACAAATAAGTTATAATGCATCCCAAACCAAAAATCATAATCCATCTTATCTGTGTCCTAAGAATAAAACAATTTCGCCAAACGCTTTTAATTAGGCGAAACACTCAAACCTCTACATATGACATTTTTTCACAGCAACCAGCATGTAGAGTCTTTAGCAAAATATTGGAAAATGTGTTGACTAAAATAAGATAATTATTAAATAAAATCTGTTATATACACTTTTGAAATTGCGAAAAGTGACGCAGAGGTTGCGGCCACAACATTTTGAACAAGAAATTCAAAAGTTGCGGTATCTATTTAAACAATGTCAGTTATTGATTCTACAAATCGCAGTATTTGCATATATTGTGAGTCAGTCGGAGACGAGTATCACGATATTTTCGATGAAGTGGGCTTGGAATTACAACTGCCAAAATTAATTGGTCAGTTTTTCGGAATAACAGTAAACGACGAAGATAATAATGGGATTAAACAGCAGTTATGTGATGAATGTGTTAACCGTTTAATAGAACTTGTTGATTTGGAGGAACATAAAAAAGAGATAGAGCAAGGAAATACAGCCGATACCGATGGTAATGCTCAGAGTGAAGAAAGCCAAGAGGTGCGTGAAGGGGCAGTTCCCAGTGATGTTGATATTTATAATGAAGCAACATACGTTGATTCATTGTCAGCTGATGATGCTGGAAGCTCAAGCTCCCACGATAATGAATTATTACAAAATGATGATATCACCATTTATGTTGCAACGTCAGAAATCGGCTTCAGTGTGGACAATGACCACGATGAGGAGGAAGATGCATTTTGTGACCAAACCCTTGCAAACGAATCGGAAGAGCATTACGCTGAAGAATACGAGTTTGCCGATAATCAGTCTAGTGCAGAGGATGACGTCCATAACGATACTTTAAATAGCATGGGAAATGTCACTGAAATAGCGCAAATTGTTGAACAACAAATTGAGGAGCTGGAGTGTGACGATGCCAACATAAATATATTGGATGATGTCCCTGCAATGGCGGAAGAAGAAGGAGACCTATGTCAAGAATTCGAACAGGAATACTTCACCAAGGAAGAAGCGAAAATGACAGAAACCGCTTATGAAATTGTATATGAGGAGCCAGCAGCAGCTATACAGAGACAACTAAATGAAAATCTTGTGGAAGAATTTGAAGAAAATTCTTCAATGGATATCATTATTAGTACAGATGATAATGCAGATGAAGAATATATAATTGAAGGTAATTACACTATGCAAAACTAAATTCTTAAAATAACTCCCTTAACTACCGAACTAATTAATATTATAAATTCAGAGGATAATTTGACAAAACAACCTTTCAGCACAACTCAATGGGTGACTTGCCCGGCTTTGTTCATAAAAATATCATCGAATCGGATATTTAACTATTAGGGCTGGGTCAAATTTGTTTTGCGACAAAGGCGCGTCTCTTTTCTTGTTCCATTAGTCATTCCAAGAAACTTTGCCGAATAAACCATAGCTCAAAATTAATTTCCTATTTAGATTGCAGCCCCCAATAACTATCGAAAGGAGTGAGCGATTGATTTAAAATTTTGTATATTTTAAAATATTTGTCTATCTCAGGCTAAGTGGAGTAGTGGCAGCTCCCACAAAGAGTTACAATTTAGAGTAATATTTAATCTCTAATAACTTCTAGACTACCTATTGCAATATTCCAAAATTTCATAAATTGTAATATTTTTTTTTTCACTACACCTTGCAGAAAATATTTGCTCTGAGGACTATGATGATGTTGAGTTAAATGAATATCTCGATAATGCTATAGTTACAAACTTTGAAGATTTGCAATTGCAATGGACTGTTGAGTGTAAAGTAAGTTACATGTTTTATTTTGATTGCATTCCTTACTCATAATTTAACACAAAATATATTTCAACTTTCTTACAGTTATGCCTCTATAAGTACCATTCCTTTCAAGAGTTAATAAGACATCCATGTGTTAACGAATTAGCAGGTGAACAGCAATGGTGCTGTATTATAGCCGATTGTGATGATGGTGTTACAAATTTGAAATCCATAGCACGGCATTTGATAATGAAACATTACAGCGACGTCGAAAGGTAGATGATTATATAGCATGGATTTTTTAATAATTGACATTTTATCTATATTTAATACAGTTTATCTATCTATGGTCGTTGTCCGGAGTGCCAAAAACCTTTTTCAAATATTAAGGATTTCAACAAACATTCGTGTTGTACTATTAAACGTAAAGCGGGAAACAGAAATTTTTGTCAAGCCTGCTCCTTAGATTTTCAGTCCATAAAGAGGTTTGTTGCCTTTTGACCAGGTAAAAAGTACCTTTTGATATAAAATTATATATGTGCGTTATAATTGCAGATATGTCTTCCACATGCAATTTCATTTGACCAAACATCGTCCTAAAGTTTGCCTGTTATGCTGTTTGAAATTTAACAATGGTGAGGAATTCTTCGATCATGTCAACTATTTTCATGAACCGGAAACGGCTATGGCTTGCATAAAGTAGGTTAATATCAGTTTGTAAAAGTGGTTTTTAAAGTTATTTTCATATTTTTTTTTGCCCTGTGATCGTTTCAGGTGTGATCGTTTCTTTCAGGATAAATCCGTTTTCGATCAACACATGGATTGTCATAATTCGAAATATGCATTTGAATGTATGCATTGTCCCAAGAAATATACCAATAGAAGTGGTTTGACCAGTCATATGGTGAGTTAAGAAAATATACAATTTTTAAATAGTATTTGCCAAAATCTGTTTAAAATTGTGGAAAACTATACTGGCCGACAAAATGAAAAATACTCATATAACCTAAAACTCAACTAAACTATGTCTGTCCATCTGCCTTACTGGCTGTAGAGAATTTGCGAAAGAAATGACGAAATCACTTAAATTTAGTATGTAATAACATTTTGTCCAACTTTGATTAATTTCGATGTTGAACTTTACTGGTCCACTCCTTTCCACGCAAATGCTCAAAATTCTGTGAATTTTTAAATTTCTCGCAATAGTCGAGTCAACTGGTATATACTCGGGATGTCGATCGTGAAATCCCGGAATTTGTTAATATATATCCCGGGAAATCCCGAATTTAATTTTAGTAGAGTGGCGCAATGTCGCAGAATAAATAGTTTTACACCCGTTCTCAAATGCCAAAATGGAAAAAAATGTGCCGAAATGGCGAAAATATGCCATATGTTTAAAGTATTCTATCGGCATGCCCTTGACGGCATTTCGTCTGAAGATCTCGAAAAAATCGGGTATCCCGTAAAATTACAGGATCATACTTTTCTCAATCCCGATCGACATTCCTGGTATATCCCTTACCTTCAAAAAAATATAATATGCAATTTGTTATTTTGTGTGTGGGGATTCCAGAACGGCAGGAAATATTTTGTCCATTCTTTGCCGGACTACATTCATTACAAATCTAATTTAAAACATCGAATTTGAAAACATTGAGCCGATTGCTACAGAAGGGATAGACAAATAAAAGTACATTTAATTTGTAATCTAATGTAAGTTCAAGTGTTGTTGTGTAATTTTTCTCATGTCGATAGAGAAAAACTTAAACATTTTAGAAGTTATACAAGATTTAACATTTCACAGTATTTTTTCGCAAATTTCTGACAACATTTTTAAACAAATACAATCAGAATTAAGAACAAAACTCCGATAAAACCGGGAGTAAATGAAAACAAATATATATTTCCTTATTTAAAAGAACTTATATTATTTTTCCAAACCGCAAAGGATATATGCCACAACCTTGAGATGAAACCCTTACAATGTGAATATTGCTATAAGGAATTTGTTAATCAATCAAGTTATCGCAGTCACATAAAGGCCCACTTGCCGGAAGCAAATGTAAAGGCCTATGTATGCTCAGAGTGTGGTCTAATATCAAACAATGAAGACATTATAAAGGTAGGTATACCTCTAGAAAAACAAAACAGGAAAAAATCGAATGTCTTCTAAACCAACTTTTATCTTACCGCAGAGTCATATCGAAACGGAGGAATCCTGCCTAAACGATATCCCTGAAGTAGAGCAAAATATCATCTCGATTGCATATACCTGTGAATGTTGTTCAATGGATTTCATTTCGGCCAGTCATTTGCAAAAGCATCGTCTTTCGCCAAAACATGATGAAAAACTATACTATTGTCCCATATGTCGTAAGGTTTTCAAAACTTTGAAACACATGCGAAATCATATGACGTCTCATAAGGATTATGAAGAATGGCAGAGTGTATTTCCAATTTCAAGATTTTACATGTGTAATATTGACGATTGTCTGGACGCTTATCCTTTATGGACTTCATTATATTATCATAAGAAGCGACATAAAAACAACAAGGGAATACCTGCAGACAAGTTGACATGCCAGTTTTGTGAGAAAATATGTAACACGAAAATGTCTTTAGCAATACACGTATCTCGAGCTCATAATAATAGTATGTTATATACATTAGTGAATAAGATTTTAGTTTTTTTCTTTTTAAAATGGTAACCGCTTTTAATAACTAATCCAACATAGAAAATAAAAGCAAATGGAAGAATACTAATATTTTATACAACAGCTAATTGATGAAAGCAATACTATTATTAACGAATTCTATACTACATACTTTCTTTATTTACAGACAACATTAAGTGTCAGTATTGCAAAAAAACGTATAAACAGGAAAAGGAATTAAAGAAACACATAGACTATATGCATGTCTCAGTCAATTGTTCAAAATGTAATAAAGTATTCAAAAATCAACGTAATCTACTTTCACACGAACAATTAGTTCATAAAAATAAAAAGCGCTACTTTTGCAGTCATTGCGAAAAGGGTTACTATTATAAAAGTGAACTGCAATCGCATGAGAAAAATGTAAGTACAAATACATAGAAATTTTAATAACAACCTAAATGAGGATTTTATAATTTTTTTTAGAAAATTACATAACTACGCCTTCTAAAACAATATATAAACTTTTATTTTACAAAAATGTAATATTTCGATATTGAGAAACAAGCAAAATATGTTTTAAAATATTAAATTATTCAAAAACTTTAGATGATTTTATTAATTGAAATTTTCTTTTTGTCTCCCTACTAGGTGCATCCCGATACCACCTACAAATGTGAACTTTGTGGCTTTGTTACAACATATCCCAAATCGCTGGAAATTCATCAGGTGGCCAAACACTCGGATGACTGGCCATTTAAGTGTACTCTCTGCTCGAAAGGTTTTGGGCGTAAACCACTGCTGGATATGCACTTGAAACGGCATAAAGAAGATAAAGAGTAAGGCCCATCATTTTTAACATGACGTCAAACTATTTTTATAATAATTTCTCACATTTCTCCCTCCTCAACCAGTTTCATTTGCTACGAATATTGTAACGATGGCTGTAATGCATCTTTTATAACATACTTTCTGCTAAAGAAACATATAGAATCACAACATCCTTCAGCGGAGAAAAATAAGGATAAACCGAAAGGACGACAACGTAGGGGAAAACAACTATATGTTGTCGAAGACGATGAGACTGGTGATGTGGAATTAATAATGGGTGACCCAGCTAATAAGGATTTGGGTAGTGATAATGAGTATATAATAGAAGATGATGTCGAAGGCGAGGAAGATGAAGTTGCGGACGAGTTTGAGGAAGAAGACGAGATGGATTATGACGATATGACCGCATAAAAATATATTGTCGATATGTAACATAATTGAAATATTTGTATATTTTTGAATTTTGCATACAATACCGCGAATGCCTTGATTTGGCCCAGAAACATGTTAGTAAATGTTCCGAATTTTAAAAAAATTAACAATATTTTAATAAAAACACTCATAGTTAATGCTGAAACACACGAGGCAATTTTTTCCAAGCAAGTGTCACAGTTTGAAGGAGAGAGGCAGAGAGCTCTTTCCGCCTACCTCTCTCTCTCCTACATACTTTGACACTTGCTTGTAAAAAATTGCCTCGTGTGAATCTCGACTTATTTAAGAAGACATTCCTTCCCGTATCGAGCCAGTTACGAACGAATAGGAATTTGATTTCAACGAGTGAAGTTTTTCGCGGATTTTGTATGCACAGAAAACAATAGGATGAAATTTGAGTTTGACAGACACCGGACGCATTCACTGGTATTTAAGAGATACCCTGAAATACCAGTAAAAGCGTCCGCCGTCAGTCAAACGCAAATTTCTACACAACACTTTGACGTTGGCTATTTAAGTAGCAACCTCACAGCGAATGGTCTCTACGATACGGCTTGCACTAACTTTGCTCATATAAGTAATGTATGTATATCAGCTGTTAAAATGTAAACAAATCTAAATTTAATTACAATTTTCTTCCAAATGAAAGCTGATCGAAGACACTAATGGATTCAAGGAGAAAGAAACTAGCGGCCGGCTTAATAATAGGAGCGGCTGCTTTTATTGAAATAAAGAAAAAATCGAGACAAAGAAAATTATGGAGCCGCGAAATATTTCTTGAACGTGATTCGCGAAATAGTCTGCGAGACTTGAGCGAAGAACTTGCATTAGAAGGTTGTCCCAATTCAATGATAATGTCAAAAGAAAATTTTGAAAAATTATTAAGTCTTGTGGAAGGAAATATAAGTGGACAGGACACCTCGATGAGAGAGGCAATATCAGCAAGAATACGGTAAAATATAGCAAGTAATAAAGACGTAAAGTTCGGCCAGGCCGAACTTTATGTTGATCCAGGGATAGAGGCTACATATAGTCTGACAGGCTACCACTCTTATTCATCCTTCATCAAGGATCAGATTCTACAGGATAACAGCGAAAAATTAGGTACATATACTACATATAAGAATATTCAAGTAAGGGATGATACATATGTATTTGTATGGGAGCTATATAAAAACGTGAACCAACGGAAACACAATGAAAGTCAAAAGTGTGGCGCATTTGTGGCTTTTATGGCGACATAGGTTGAAATTTTATAGAAATTGGTGAAATAAATCCAAAAGTACTCAATGTCAGCTCAATCTGTGTGTGTTTTATGCAGCTTCTACAGCCTGAACGTCCTTTACAGGGACCATTTTTGGTTGGGATGTATCTAGTAATAATTAAAACAAATGTCCTAATTTCACCATAATTAGTGGACATTTTAAAGCAATTTACAGTCAGGAAGTCAAATCGAGACCGTCATCAGATAGGGGCTTTTTTCTTTGTGCTTTATATGGGATCTATATAAAAAAGACTGATATTGACCATTTTCAATCAAAGTGAGCTATTTGTACGAAATTCCAGTCGTCTGACTGTATTATTTTAGACTGAAGCGTGATTATAACAGGCGTACGGACATGGATAAATCTTTGTACAGTTTTACGACGACCAGGAGTATATCGTCGCCGTAAATGCAGGACAGTGTAGCAACATATTAACTTTATTTAGAATTTACATTATACCAATCACTATGAATATGCCACAAAAATCGTCAATATATTTCAGAATGTATAGTTGTTGAAACACATGATTTGATACACATGATATGATACTTTATGCTGTTGTACGGAGTATCCCATCCAATCATACCATTTCGCCGGTGATATGGATTTTATGCTAATTATTGTAAACGATATTCCATAGAATTAAAGTTTTAAGTATTAACTTTAAATTGAACATTTTATTTTAGATTGTTAATAACATTACGTTATCTGGCCACTGGATGCAAACACGCAGATTTATCTGAACGATTTCGAGTTAGTGTGTCTGCCATCTCTATCTTAATACCAAAGGCTATAAATTCAATTTTTGAAATTTTGTCTAAGAAATATTTTAAGGTACCTAACCTCTTCATTCATTCTGTTCTTTTATTAATATTTTGTACACATTACTTTTTAAAGGAGTGCAAAACGAAAGAAAAATGGATACAAGTTGCACAAAATTTCCAAAACAAATGGAATTTTCCCATGTGTCTCGGTGCTGTTGGTAAGCATTTTTCTTGATAGCAATAAAAATATAATACATATGTATATAATTTCCAAATGCCTATTTATATTACAGATGGTAAACACTTAGCTCTCTCAACGAGAAGGATTCCGCCTAAATCCCATCTCCCATTTTACTTAAATTATAAGCTTTTTAATAGCTTAATAATGCTAGCAGTAGTAGATGCCGACTACAAATTTGTAGGCGGGATGGTTGACGTGAAATCTAGTGGCGCTACTGATAGTTACACAGCATTAAAAAATTTTGTCCTTGGACCTGCAAATTTCAATTTTCCCGAAGATGAAGAACTTCCAGGAACCAATGACAAAGTACGTTAAACATTTTTAAAAAATATCCTATATCGATGACGGGAACCGACCATAGTGGTATTAAAATTAGTAAACCAGCGGCTAATATTTTCATATTCAGCGAACGAGCAATTTTAAATGGGCCTTGAAATGTTTTCTAATTTTTTTTTTCATTTCAATGATGATATTGATGCATTTTTTGCTAAATGTACAATATGAAAATTTCCTATTGGATAGCGGTAACGACAAAAATTTCAACGAGATCAACGGTTAAGGGCTGTCCGAGTTGGAGGGTATAGAATTTTGGTCAAACGGTCCTTTTTTCCCATCCGTATAAATAATTACTTTATGAATTTAGAAAATTTTACCCCAAGTGTTTTCGATAGCTTTTCCATTTTAAGAAAATTCGCAAAAATATTTGTTTTTGCGAAATTACAATTTGTTTTGACGTTTTTGTAAAAACCCATATTTTTATTTTACATTTTTTGCTCAAAAGAAAAACTTAGGTAATTTTTTATATTTTTAAAATTGGTTTTGAATTCCATTATAGTACAAGGTTCCAAAAACAATATAATTTAAGAAGACATTCCTTCCTGTAGCGAGTAATTGTCAGTTACGAACGAATAGGAAATTGATTTCAACGAGTGAGGTTTTTCGCGGATTTTCAGACCGATTTTCTCGAATTTTTTGTAACAGTCACAATTAAAAAATTAATATTAATCGATAAGTGGAAAAAAAGTTCAAAGTATGTTCGCGAAAAACTGTTTTTTCGCGTGTGATAATTCATTCCTCTTCGTTCGTAACTGACGGATTTTGACATTTCGGCCTCAAGGAATATTTTCGTAGTAAATTATGTTTGCCATGTTCCGTTACTTACTACAAAGTTACTAGTTTTACTATTTTTGCCACTTTTACAAAGCTTCCTTTACTCTAAAAAGAGTAGCAAATTCAAGATAAAACTTTCTTGTAAATGTTTTTCTCTTTAACCGCTTTTTACTCAACGCATTTTTCCGAGTAAAAGTAGTAGCTCTCAAAATACATTAAAAGTCATATAAGAAAAACAAGATTTCTGTTCCCGTACTTTATTTAAAATAAGTCCATATCAATAAAAATTCTTTTTTAATTGTAAATATATTTCCATTAATATTAAGAAATTAACTAATGCAAATATTGTTTTCAGGTGCCTTACGTTTTTCTCTCCGCTGATGACTACTGTTGCTGCTCTCGCATACTAAGCCCATACAAAAGTGAAGATATTTCAGAGCCAAATAAAATATTTAACTATCGTCTCGCAAGAGCCAAAAGTGTATCAGAAAAAGCATTCTCTATGTTAACAAATCGTTTCCAAATACTTCAAGGGAACATTAACGTTTCACTCGATAGAGTGGAGAATCTAGTATTGACCTGTTGTGCACTTCACAATTTTTTGATTACCGAAAATCAAGATGATTTGGATGTGTTGGGCAGAGTAGAAGTACAACTAACAGAATTGGAAAAATTGCCCGATAACATAGAAAACGCATCCGACATACGTGATAATTTTTGCAACTATTTCAATGAAGTTGATGTACTTCCATGGCAACAAAACGCTACTAATAAATTTAATTTTTAGATTCAAACTTGTTTACTTATTTCTTTTATATTTTATAATGAATCGTTGGAAAAGGTGTCGACAATTTCATTTAATTGTTCGACTTATTATTGCAGGAGTTTTATCGAATGTGGAAAAACATAGTCTAATAGAAAAGCATTACATATGTACCGGTCTTTTCGGAGGTGTGTTTATTTTTATAGTCCCTATATATATTTATTACCGTTTTGGAATGTAAACGCTATAGAAATCGCATTTAAAATCCGAGCACTACCAAATTTTGCGTAAAGTAGTTCATTGATCCAAAAATGACCACCGTTAAATTTGAAATAAATCGGTTCAGATGTAAAAATAGCCTCCCTATATACGTTCCTTCCGATTGGTCATCAACGTACTACAAAACCTTTATTTTACATCCGATCATTATAAACTTTAACAGAGGGTAGTTTCTGGACACAGAAACAAAGATTGCTAAAAATCTATTGAGATTTATATATAGCCCCCACACATGTATTGGTTCCGGTTTGGTATCAAAGTGCTATAGAAGCTTTATGTAACATCCGGTAGTTATGAAAATTTGCCGAGCGGAGTTTATTGATCGTAGAACGAACGCCGCAAAACTTGTAGAAAATGGTTTCACATTTAAATATTGACAACATAGGTAAATACATCTCTCAATGTTGTGAATTAGACTCGTAGCGTACTTATTTTACTAAGAAAGTAGTGTAGGGTATCATAAAGTTCGACCCGCCCGACTTTAGTCTTAACTTACTGGTTTTGTGTACACTCGTTGGCAATGTGTGTGATCCAAGCAAAAATGGACGGGATCGGATCAGTGAAAGTGGAGAGCCATTACCCCATTCGTCTTGAAATTTCAACAGAAAGACAAGATAGTCATCGTATATATGCAATATAAAAGATGCACAACAAAATTGGAGAAATGGGATCATTGAACGTGGTCCAGTGTACAAACATAGCTAGTTATTTAAATTTATAACTCTGCTCTCTAAACTTTTCATAAAATACTGTGCTATATCGCAACAAATAATTGTGATTTCGTTTTCTTTACACTTTTCCTGAAATTTGCCCTTTTCTAACACATTCTGGAAATTTGAAAATTGGAGTTCGGTTAAATTCGAAGGACTACATCATTTTGTCTCGAAAGGACAGATATTTTCTGGTACTTTTATAAGATTTACAAGTTTCAGGGTTCTTCACCATTTAATGTGCTAAATTTTGTGTAATCGTGATTTGCATTTTTTACCTTTTGAAGCGCTGTAGATGATCTAATACTACGGTATCATCCCATTAATTAGTATTGGCGTTCTATTAGTCAAATAATTCTTACCACGAAGAATCCCGGCAAGACCTTCGAATGTTCCGAAAGTAACAACAAAAGTAGAAAAGAACGAATTATAAAATGTACTTACCCCCGCTTTTAAGCAGCTCCATTAAAGTTAAAAACCAGTAAAGACCTTCGCAGTTCGCGACAAGACTGCATAATCCACAAGAACATTTATTTTGGAAATACTAAATAATCATGGGGGTAATATTGACCCGAAATTTTTGATGTTAATAAGTGTGTTTCTATGCCCGTGCTTATGTTTTTTCGCTCAAAAACTCTGGTCTAATGAGCCGTTATACACGTTGTCAAACTGACAGAATTAACAGTGGGTTAGTGATATCGCACCACTTTATTTTTCATTTAACGTCTACGTTAGCCACTAACCATTTGTGCAGAATACAGAAACATGCATAATGTCAGGTCTCCGATACGTTCTGCCACTAATCGCGAACAGCTGTTTTCAACCTAGTGTGTGTGAAGACAAGAAAAATATATATTTCTGGAAAGAAAGAAGAAATTTAAGTTTTCTTTCGATCTCTCGATTAACTCCTTTTATTTATCATAACTCTAAGTCGGGGGGATATTTGCATGCCAATATCTGGACGTAAACGTGTCAACATTTCGTATTAGCATTTCTGGTAAGAATTTGTGCGTATTAATTTTATTTTAGAAAGTTTTATGACCTTTGATAAATGATAAATACTGATTTTAATTATTTATTTTTTGATTTCTTTGTTTATCCACAGGAAGAAAAACGCCTTGTCATCAATATGGATGCTGAGAAGTCAAGCAATAGTTCTTTCGAAGATCTTTCAAATCTTAATGAAGCCGACATGAAAGCCGCCTCCGAAGCTTTGATAGACAAAGAGAAACAAGCTGCGGAAGCAGCAGGCGATGGTGAAAAAGAGAAGGCCGACACTGCTGAAGATGATGTTTGCGATGTTTTGGGTAACGGCCAGCTGATTAAACGTGTCTTGAAGAAGTCTAACGTTAACAAGCGTCCTCAACGAGGCGACAAAGTAACTTTGAGCTTTACATGCAAACTGGACGATGGCCGTGTTGTGGAAAAGCAGGAGAACTTCCAAGTTCATGTGGGTGATTATGAGGTAAGTTTGAGGGTTTGGGATTGGCGGATTTAAATGAGTTTGTGATTAGAATAAGATTTTGTCAACATACATGACATTATTTTTGATCCAGGACCACATATCTTCTATAAGACAAATCTCAGTTATCATCTTTATTGAGGTACAATCTTTATTGAGCAGTTTCATCATTTCTAAACTTCAAACTTGAAGAAAAGATATTTGTTTGCTTTATGACAAACCACTAACTGCACATACAGATTTTATTTAGATGAAATTTTGTTGAAAAAGCTTGACCCGAAAGGTCTAATTTTTTATGATTCTGTTGAGTAATTAGATCATAGTCTCAGTAATTGTTTGGAACATATTTTTCTCCTGTTGGGTAATTACAACTACATATTATGGGATGTATTAACAATTAAAAGTCGACTTAAGCGCTTCAAAAGATATAAAGGGAGTCCCACAAAAAAGTAGCGTTTTAAAATTGTTATAAAAAAAGACAGAAATATATGTACATATGTATTTACATACATACATATGTAAAATATGTACATACATATGTATATAATTTTTAATGATTTTGACTTTATTGAAATGCCACAACATTCCGATTAATGATGGAACACCACTTCATTCATCCGATACTGATATCCCGGCATTGCAAATTCTCGGAGAATTTGCATATATTCGTTCGCCACTCACCACATGAATAATTTGGCTTTGGGGAATTTCGAAGATATGGAACTTTAGTCTGCCGTGTCAGCCGATTGGTAGGTAACTTAGCAGTCATATAGAAGAGGTATATGTGAGCTTAAGTTCTAAGCCAAACTGGGACGGACCTACAAAGGGGGTTACCTCGAGGATACACAACTTTCTATCGAATTTTTACGTTTTTTTTTTAATTTTTCTGAGAATGATTGAACGAAGGAAGTGAAAAAATTAAAGGATGTTTCGATCACAAAATACGGTTGAAATAGTAAAATAATAAATAAAATTTCTAAACCAGCCTTGAATAATCTACTTATTCCCACTTTCTCCACTTTCAGGTAATACAAGGTCTTGATATGGTCATACCATTAATGAATGTTGATGAGACGGCTGAAGTTGAAGTTGATCCTAGATTTGCCTACGGTTCGTTGGGTTTGAAAAATGATGCAGAACCCGAATTAAGCATTCCCCCAGAATCTAAGGTACTTTGATACTTTCCAACAAGCTTTCTTTCACTTATACTAATTGCCTTTGTATACATTAAACTACTTTCAGTTAACTTACGAAGTGCATTTAATAGAGACTAAATTTGAGGACTATTCTGATCTAAAATCATTTGAAGTACGCAAAAGTTACGGGTAAATAGAAGATATTATAATTTTTAAAATCTCACATTTAATTAACACATCCTTTTTGTTTTATATACATCACCCATCTTCATTTCACATAGAACACGCAAAAAGGAACGTGCCAACTTCTGGTATAATCGCAGCGAATTTAATACCGCCATACAATTATACAGACGTGCCCTAGAATATCTGGATGATCGTGATGGTGATCCTGAGTCCGAATTCGAGAAAGAAGACATAGAGGTGGGGAATAGTGAAACGCTTCCAACGCTTTGTTGAGAGGGTTATTAACACCTGCTTCTTTTTGTCGAAATTTACAGCTTTCAAACAATGAAGTGCAATCTTTGCTGGATGATCGTTTGATAGTCTATAATAATCTGGCTATGGCCCAAATAAAAATTTCCGCTCTTGATGCTGCTTTACAATCTGTTGAACATGTTTTACGCTGTCAGCCTAATAATTCAAAGGCCTTGTATAGAAAAGGAAGAGTAAGAATTGTGCTGTTTTCGAAGTTTATTTGATTTTATTTTGATTTCATTATTCAATTTTAGATACTCGAAGGTAAAGGTGATACAAAAGGAGCAATTACTTTATTACAAAAGGCAGCTACATTGGAGCCCGAAAGCAGAACCATACAACAGGTACGAAAATATGATCATTTAATTTTTATATTACAAAAGATCTTTATTGATGATTTTCTATAGAAAATATTAAAGTTGATGATTTTCTGTAAGAAAAAGATCACCATTGGTGATAAGAAAAGAAAAGATCATCATTGACGTCTTTTCTGAATGAAAATATCATCAATGATGACTTTTCTAAAAGAAACAAGTAAAAGCGTTAAGTTCGGCCATGCCGAATCTTATATACCCTCCACCATGGATAGCATGTGACCTCACAAAATAACTCAATAACCTAAAGAAACTAACACCGAAAACACAAAAAAATATAGTAGAAGAGAACAGTAGGAATCACAACAAGTTAGATGCTATATATGGGAGCTATATCTAAATATGGACCGATATGGCCCATTTGCAATCCCAAACAACCTGCAACTATAAGAAGTATTTGTACCAAATTTGATCAACCTAGCTCTATTATTGCGGACTGTAGCGTGATTACCACAGACGGACGGACAGACGGACATGGCTAAATCGTCTTAGAATTTTACGACGATTAAGAATATATATACTTTATGGGGTCTCAGATCAATATTTAGAGGTGTTACAAACGGAGTGACAAAATGAATATACCCCCCATCCTATGGTGGAGGGTATAAAAATAGTATTTGATTACTTTTCTATAAGAATATATCGTTGATGAATTGTTTTTCAGAAAAGATTTTTTATATAAAAAAAAGTCGTTGATCACTTTTATATAAGAAAATATCATTGTTAATGTTTTTCTAAAAGAAATTCTCATCCTTGATGACTTTTCTTTATGATAAGATCAACGTTGATAAATTTTCTATATGAAAATGTCAACGTTGATGACTTTCTATATAAAAAGATCAACTTTGATGATCTTTCTTTAAAAAATTACTCGTTGAAAATGTAAGTTTTTCATAAGAAAAGAAAATCGTCGATGACGTTCCTATAAGAAAAAAAATCATATTTGATGATTTTTCTATAAGAAAGAATCATCTTTGATGACTTTTCTATAAGAAAAAATCATCTTTGATGACTACTATAAGAAAAAATCATCCTTGATGACTTTTCTATAAGAAAAAATCATCCTTGATGAGTTTTCTATAAGAAAAAATCATCTCTGATGGCTATTCTATAAGAAAAACACAACTTTGATGACGTTTCTATAAGAAAAAATTATCTTATATGACTTTTCTATAAGAAAAAATCATTGATGTTTTTTATAAGAAATTATCATCGTTGATGAGATTTCTATATGAAGAGATCAACGTTCATAAATGTTCTATATGAAAAGATCAACATTGATGACTCTTCTATATGAAATGATTTTCTGTATGAAAAGTCAACGTTGATGACTTTCCTATATCAAAATATCAATGTTGATGTCTTTTCTATATGAAAAGATCATCGATGATGACTTTTCTTTAAGAAAAAATCATCGTTAATGTATTTTCTTTTTAATAAGAAAAGAACATCGTTGATGAATTTGTATAAGAAATATCATCGTTGTTGTTGTTGTAGCAGCATGGAGACGTTGAGTTGATAATCCTTAAGTCTATTTATCGTTGTAAATGAATTTTATAAGAGAATATCATATTTTGTGACTTCTCTGATAAAAAAGTTATTTGTTGTTGACTTTTCTATAAGAAAATATCATCGTTGTTGACTTTTCTGAAAGAGAAGTTTATGTTTGAAGATTTTTCTATAAGAAAAATTCATCGTTTTTAATTGAGACTATTTTTTATGTCATCATTAACGAATATTTTATACAGGGTTTTCCAACAAGAGGTGTTATTTTGAATCACCCGGTATTTCAGTAGCTGTCACTTTTGAAGCTTTTATTCTTTGACATTTGGCAATTAGAAACTACGCCATTACTAAAAATGGAACATTACACGATTCAATAACGCAATGAAATTATTAAAATTCGAAAATCATCGAAAAATCATCTTGAGGGATGATTAATGATTTTTTATGGTCGGAGTTGGATGGTATTGATCTGGACAACGTTTACTTTCAACAAGACGGCGCTACGTGCCACACAAGCAACGAAACTATTGCTCTGTTATGGGAAAAGTTTCCGGACTGTGTTATCTCTCGAAGAGGTGATCACAAGTGGCCACCGAGATCTTGTGATTTAACACCTTGCGACTCCTTCCTTTGGGGCCACGTGAAAGATAAGGTCTACGCCAACAGCCCAGCGTCGATTTAAGACCTCAAAGATAGAATTCGTGAGGCTATCGAGGACATAGGGCAGCCACTTTGCGATTTGGTTATGGAAAATTTCATGAAAAGGATATTATCCTGTAAGCGTGGTCGTGGTGGCCATTTGGCTGATGTTGTTTTTCATTATTAGCGGCATACCTCTTCCTCTTTATTATGAAATAAACATCCGATCATTTATGTCAAAAAATTAAATTTTTCTTTGAATGCCAAAATAACACCTCTTGTTGGAAAACCCTTTATGAAAAGATCGTATCATTTATAAATCTACTATAAGAAAATCACATAGATGTCTTCTTATTTTTATGTATTTTTCTTCTTTTTTTAGGATTTGGCTAAATTAATCATAAAAGCCCGACGTGAAGAACATAACGAAAAGAAGATGTATCAGAAAATGTTGGGCCAGGCCAAGAAATTAGAGCAGAAAAATAAACAACCACAAAAGCAACAAACTGTTGAAAGTTCTAAGGTTTGTATTCGCTCACTTCTTTTTAAATATACATATACCAACATATAATTTCCAATACTTTTTTCAATTCACAGCTGAAACTATTGGGCTATCTCATGGGTTCCATATTGATTGGTGTAGCCGGTGTGGCAATGTATCGTTATAAATATTAAATTTTCCGTCATAATTTTTCGGTTTACATATATACAAACATGCAAGATAAACTCAATCACTTTTTCACCTAAAAAAGGCCGTTAGCTACACAACAAAAACAACAACAACAATAACATAACAGCAAACATTTTAACATCGCTATGATTTTTGCAGCATCTTAATTATTCTTTAGGGTATCTAATAATGAACCTTTAAATACTGATATATTTTGTATTTAAAAACAACAAAAATCACACACATCATAGAACCCCCCAATGTTATTTATACGAGTACATATTATTCTATATACATATTTCTTTTTTGCTTATAATTATGTTGAATGTATGTTGTTTAGTTTACAAGACTTGTTTTAGTTTCTTTCATTAATTTCTATCTTGGAGTAAAGGGTTTCTTTTCTTTTTTTGTTTATTTTATTTTCCGCAACACATACATAGTCTTATATTTTTATTTTTTTTGTTTATAATTATTTTAGCATTCAATATACACAATGCCTTTTTTTGAGTTAAATTTCATTCCATGTTAATATTGCGTTTATTTGATACAAAAAGGAAACAAAAACATTTTAATAAATCATTATTCCTAAATAAATGAGAAAAAAGACAGGTAATTTGTATTTTTTTTTACTTTTTTTCCTTGAACTTATGGAAGATAATAAATTTATTTGTTTTAAAAATGAAATATGTTTTAAATTTTTGGAGTTTTGGAACATTTGGAAGTCAAGTGGAAAAGAGTAAGTATTCCACTTGTCGAGGCCTAAAGAAATGCCTGCAGCATTTAAAAATTAAATTTTCCTATAAAAATGCTTTTAAAAATTCCAAAATATTTATATTTTCAGTTTTTTTCCATATAGATAAATACATATGTATCTGCCATACTAAAAGCCGGCATATGTATATTTAAGAGGACCTCCGCAGGAGAGCTTTATTAAAACAAAATGACTGATATAGGCAATTTTAGTTGTGCAGAATTTATGTAGATATGAATTCCAAAAGCAACATTTCAGCCTAACCTTCAGGAAAATTTGGTATTTATGGTTCAAATAAGAATATTGAAGTTCTATATGGAGACTATACAAAATATCAACTTTTGTGATTAATCCTTGCCATAATAGAATATGTAAAAGGTTCAAAGTTTCAGCTAAATTTCTGCGAAAATTTCTTAAATAAACATATTCTTGTACGACATCTATATCCGATGCGTTTCATTTTCAACACCAAACGGCCTGCAGCTATAACAAATATTCCTGCCAAGTTTGATCTACCTAGCTCTGTTATTACGAACTGTAGCGTACATTCAGATAGACAGTCAATCGTCTTGAAATTTTACGACGTTCAAAAATATATACTTTATAGCATTGCTTCCCAACCTTTTCAACAATACGGCTCCCCACAACCACGTAAAAAATCTTCATACCCCTCAGAATTACATGTTTCTGTAATTCTTCTTCGAAATTGAATTTTTTCTAGAAAATTTCATTGAAATAGCACTTCTCTAAAAAATTTCGTTCTTTTAGAATTTTTTTAAAAATATACATTTTTGTACAAAAATTCGTGATATTGTATTTCTTTTGGAAAATTTCTTCAAATTTGCAATTTTTTTCTAAAAAAAAATTTGAAATCAATTTTTTCTACAATATTTCGTTGAAATTTAATTTTATTTCTGTTGAAAGTTCATTTTTTGCAAAATGTTGCAATTGCATTTTTCTAGAAAAATCGTTGAATTGCTGGATTCCTCTATAAAATTTCTAGAAATTTTTAAAGGCCGATGAAGGAAAATTTCTGGAAAAAATCTTAAAGAAAAATGCAAAAATTTTTCTACAAAAATTAAATTTCGAAGAAATTTTTTACAAAAATGTAATTTTAACAAAATTTTCTAAAAAAAATAATTTTGACATAATTTTCTGGAAAAAAGGATTATTCAATTAAGATGTATTTTTAAAAAATTTTCCAAAAAATTTAATTTTAAAATTTTTTTTTTTAGAAAAATGCAATTTTGAGGAATTTTTCAACGATCTTTTTTATATAAAATTAAATTTTTATGAAAATTTTTAAAAATACAATTTTTGGCAACATTTTCTATGAAAATAAATTTCTATTTAACTTTTTTATAAAAATTTAATTTTGCTGAAATTTTCTACAAAAATGCAATTTCCACGAAAAAATATAAATTTTTAATAAAAATAATTGTTGAAAATGAAATTTTCTAATATATATTAAATTTTGAAGACATTTTATAGAAAAATCAAATTTACAACGATTTTTTTTAGAAAAATGCAATTTTGACAAAATTTTTTAGGAAAATTAAATTTTGAGGAAATTTTATAGAAAAATTAAATTTGCATCGATTTTTTTCGAAAATATGCAATTTTGACGTATTTTTTTAAAATACTAATATTGACAACTTTTTCTATAAAAATCTGATTTCTGTTACTTTTTTATAAAAATTAAATTTTGCAGAAATTTGCAAGAAAAAATTCAGTTAGGCAATTTTGAAAAAAAATCAGCAATCCTTTTTAGAAAAATTAAATTTTGATAAAATTTTGTAAAAAATACAATTTTTAATAAAATTGATTTCTATTAAATTTTTAAAATTTTTAAATTAAAAAAATTAAATTTTTATTAAAAAAGTTTTTCGGAAAATTTTTAAAAATCCTAGAAAATATTAATTTAGACATAATTTTGTATAAAAATAAAATTTTATCAATTTTGAAAGATAATTTCTATGAAATTTAATATAAAATTAGACTTTTTATGAAAATTTGGAATAAAATTTAAATTTCTGAGAAATTTTCAATAAGATTGCAATTTCTAGTGTTTATTATGTTGCTGAAATAAATTTTTTCTTTTGAAAATTTTCAACGATCTTTTTTAGAAAAATTAAATTTTGATGAAATTTTTTAAAAATAAAATTTTTGAACAAATTTTCTAAAAAAAATAAATTTACATTCATTTTTTGTATAAAAATTAAATTATTCTTAAATTTTCTATAAAAATGCAATTTTCACGAAAAAAACTAAATTTTTAATAAATATAATTTTCGGAAAATTTAAAAATGGAATTTTGAGAAAATTTTCTGGAAAAATTAAATTTTTGAAGAAATTTTATAGAAAAATTCTTTTTTCAGCGTTTATTTAGACAAAATTTTTCTAGAAAAATTAAATTTTGAGAAAATTCGATTCATATTTTTAATAAAATACTAATTTTGATGACATTTTCTATAAAACTTCGATTTCTGTTACTTTTTAAAAAAATAAAATTTTGAACAAAATATTCATTTAGGCAATTTTGAAGAAATTTTAAAAGATCTTTTTTAGAAAAATTAATTTTTCATGAAATTTTTTAAAAATAAAATTTTTGAAAAAAAATTTCTAAAAAAAGATTTGTATTAAATTTTTTTATAAAAATTAAATTTTGCTGAAATTTTTTACGAAAATGCAATTTCCACGAAAAAAAAATTAATTTTTAATAAAAATAATTTTCGGAAAATTTTTTAAAAGTGCAATTTTGACAAAATTTTCTACCATATAATTAAATTTTGAAGAAATTTTATAGAAAAATTAAATTTGCAGCATTTAAAAATTAAATTTTCCTATAAAAATGCTTTTAAAAATTCCAAAATATTTATATTTTCAGTTTTTTTCCATATAGATAAATACATATGTATCTGCCATACTAAAAGCCGGCATATGTATATTTAAGAGGACCTCCGCAGGAGAGCTTTATTAAAACAAAATGACTGATATAGGCAATTTTAGTTGTGCAGAATTTATGTAGATATGAATTCCAAAAGCAACATTTCAGCCTAACCTTCAGGAAAATTTGGTATTTATGGTTCAAATAAGAATATTGAAGTTCTATATGGAGACTATACAAAATATCAACTTTTGTGATTAATCCTTGCCATAATAGAATATGTAAAAGGTTCAAAGTTTCAGCTAAATTTCTGCGAAAATTTCTTAAATAAACATATTCTTGTACGACATCTATATCCGATGCGTTTCATTTTCAACACCAAACGGCCTGCAGCTATAACAAATATTCCTGCCAAGTTTGATCTACCTAGCTCTGTTATTACGAACTGTAGCGTACATTCAGATAGACAGTCAATCGTCTTGAAATTTTACGACGTTCAAAAATATATACTTTATAGCATTGCTTCCCAACCTTTTCAACAATACGGCTCCCCACAACCACGTAAAAAATCTTCATACCCCTCAGAATTACATGTTTCTGTAATTCTTCTTCGAAATTGAATTTTTTCTAGAAAATTTCATTGAAATAGCACTTCTCTAAAAAATTTCGTTCTTTTAGAATTTTTTTAAAAATATACATTTTTGTACAAAAATTCGTGATATTGTATTTCTTTTGGAAAATTTCTTCAAATTTGCAATTTTTTTCTAAAAAAAAATTTGAAATCAATTTTTTCTACAATATTTCGTTGAAATTTAATTTTATTTCTGTTGAAAGTTCATTTTTTGCAAAATGTTGCAATTGCATTTTTCTAGAAAAATCGTTGAATTGCTGGATTCCTCTATAAAATTTCTAGAAATTTTTAAAGGCCGATGAAGGAAAATTTCTGGAAAAAATCTTAAAGAAAAATGCAAAAATTTTTCTACAAAAATTAAATTTCGAAGAAATTTTTTACAAAAATGTAATTTTAACAAAATTTTCTAAAAAAAATAATTTTGACATAATTTTCTGGAAAAAAGGATTATTCAATTAAGATGTATTTTTAAAAAATTTTCCAAAAAATTTAATTTTAAAATTTTTTTTTTTAGAAAAATGCAATTTTGAGGAATTTTTCAACGATCTTTTTTATATAAAATTAAATTTTTATGAAAATTTTTAAAAATACAATTTTTGGCAACATTTTCTATGAAAATAAATTTCTATTTAACTTTTTTATAAAAATTTAATTTTGCTGAAATTTTCTACAAAAATGCAATTTCCACGAAAAAATATAAATTTTTAATAAAAATAATTGTTGAAAATGAAATTTTCTAATATATATTAAATTTTGAAGACATTTTATAGAAAAATCAAATTTACAACGATTTTTTTTAGAAAAATGCAATTTTGACAAAATTTTTTAGGAAAATTAAATTTTGAGGAAATTTTATAGAAAAATTAAATTTGCATCGATTTTTTTCGAAAATATGCAATTTTGACGTATTTTTTTAAAATACTAATATTGACAACTTTTTCTATAAAAATCTGATTTCTGTTACTTTTTTATAAAAATTAAATTTTGCAGAAATTTGCAAGAAAAAATTCAGTTAGGCAATTTTGAAAAAAAATCAGCAATCCTTTTTAGAAAAATTAAATTTTGATAAAATTTTGTAAAAAATACAATTTTTAATAAAATTGATTTCTATTAAATTTTTAAAATTTTTAAATTAAAAAAATTAAATTTTTATTAAAAAAGTTTTTCGGAAAATTTTTAAAAATCCTAGAAAATATTAATTTAGACATAATTTTGTATAAAAATAAAATTTTATCAATTTTGAAAGATAATTTCTATGAAATTTAATATAAAATTAGACTTTTTATGAAAATTTGGAATAAAATTTAAATTTCTGAGAAATTTTCAATAAGATTGCAATTTCTAGTGTTTATTATGTTGCTGAAATAAATTTTTTCTTTTGAAAATTTTCAACGATCTTTTTTAGAAAAATTAAATTTTGATGAAATTTTTTAAAAATAAAATTTTTGAACAAATTTTCTAAAAAAAATAAATTTACATTCATTTTTTGTATAAAAATTAAATTATTCTTAAATTTTCTATAAAAATGCAATTTTCACGAAAAAAACTAAATTTTTAATAAATATAATTTTCGGAAAATTTAAAAATGGAATTTTGAGAAAATTTTCTGGAAAAATTAAATTTTTGAAGAAATTTTATAGAAAAATTCTTTTTTCAGCGTTTATTTAGACAAAATTTTTCTAGAAAAATTAAATTTTGAGAAAATTCGATTCATATTTTTAATAAAATACTAATTTTGATGACATTTTCTATAAAACTTCGATTTCTGTTACTTTTTAAAAAAATAAAATTTTGAACAAAATATTCATTTAGGCAATTTTGAAGAAATTTTAAAAGATCTTTTTTAGAAAAATTAATTTTTCATGAAATTTTTTAAAAATAAAATTTTTGAAAAAAAATTTCTAAAAAAAGATTTGTATTAAATTTTTTTATAAAAATTAAATTTTGCTGAAATTTTTTACGAAAATGCAATTTCCACGAAAAAAAAATTAATTTTTAATAAAAATAATTTTCGGAAAATTTTTTAAAAGTGCAATTTTGACAAAATTTTCTACCATATAATTAAATTTTGAAGAAATTTTATAGAAAAATTAAATTTGCAACGATTTTTTTTAGAAAAATGCAATTTTGACAAAGTTTTCTAGAAAAATAAATTCTTGAGGAAATTTTATAGAAAAAATCAAATTTTCATGGATCTTTTAGAAAATATGCAATTTAGACGCATTTCTTTAAATACCAATGCTGACATTTTCTATAAAAATCCGATTTCCGTTACTTTTTTATAAAAATTTTGCCATGTAAAATACTTGCTTTCTATCACTGTATAGAAGCAGGTTGGTCTATAGCCGAGAGAGTATCTCAGTTTAAATCATAACGATTACAGACCGAAATAATAACGGGCAACCGACATGGACAAAAGCACGGCACAGCTGACTTGTTGTAAAATAAATATTACAACAAAACACTTAAAGCAATAAGAAAAAAGCTTTTTACTATAAAGCATTACTCTTAATGTGTGAGTGATTTCTACAAGTAAATCCTAATTGAATTTCTTGTGGACATGGCAAAGTGCTAGTATTTCATTGTGTTTGATTGTTTGATCGATAGCCGAAAAGTGAGTCTTTGGGTGCAATTCTCATTTGCTCGTGTGAGTCGCCCCGTGATAGGCTTTGAGAGTTTGGTTATCGAATCATCAATCAAAGGCTTTTTTGAAAAGCCTGCCATGTAGACTACTGATGACGGGGGTCACGCCCCAGAAATCATGATATAGTCTGTGGGCACGCAATGAAATACTTGCAATATATTTTGCCATGTAAAATACTTGCTTTCTATCACTGTATAGAAGCAGGTTGGTCTATAGCCGAGAGAGTATCTCAGTTTAAATCATAACGATTACAGACCGAAATAATAACGGGCAACCGACAAAAATTAAATTTTGCAGAAATTTGCAAGAAAAAAATTCAATTAGGCAATTTTGAAAAAAATTTCAACAATCCTTTTTAGAAAAATTTAATTTTGATGAATGTTTTTAAAAAATACTACTTTTGAAAAATTTTAATAAAATTGATTTCTATTAAATTTTTTATACAAATTAAATTTTTATTAAAAATAATTTTCGAAAAATTTTTAAAAATGCTGGAAAATATAAGGCAAAGTTTTGTATAAAAATAAAATTTTATCAATTTTGAAAGACAATTTCTATGAAGTTTTCAATAAAATTAGATTCTATGAAAATTTTGAAAAAAATTTAAATTTCTAAGAAATTATCAATAGAATTGCAATATCTAGTGTTTGTTATTTATTGTCGACCTGAAAAAACTCCCCGAGAAAAAATCATCTTTTCGTTACAATTATTATTTTTTTTAATTTTTTTGTTATTGGTTTCATTTCTCAGAACTAATTAAGTTTTATGAGAATGCAAAAAGCTTCGGCACAAACAAAGCAGAGCTTTTTGAGTTCAGTTTAAACAATAAAATTGCACTCTCACCATATATTTGTTTTAACTTTCATTTTAAAATAAAACGTAGGTAGTTCAAAAATAACGAAAGTATTTGTGTGTGTTATTAGAGTGGGTCGAAAGTAATAACTTTTTTGCAGAAGTACTACAATTAAAAAACAAACAAAAAGCCTGGTGATCGGGCTGAAATTCGTTAATTTAAGTTTGTGTATACCCTGAATCATGCTCACTAAATTTTGACAAAATTTTCTAAAATAAATTACATTTTGAAGAAATTTTATAAAAATATTCAATTTGCAACGATTTTTTTTAGAAAAATTCAATTTTGACAAAATTTACTAGAAAAATTTAATTTTGAGGAAATTTTATAGAAAAATTAAATTTTCATAGATTTGTTAGAAAATATGCAATTTTGACGTAGTAAGGGGTGCAACGAACGGTAGTAAGGGGTTAATGTTTTGATATAGCCCCCATTCGGCCCGATTTGACTTGTCTACACTACATTACTTTCTAATTTCCAAACATGCGAACCATAGACATTTTCACCGATTGTGCTGAAAATATACTGTTTGCGTTAATAGTTTAAGGCCTGTACAAACGGTTGTAAGATCTTACAATGTTATTAACTGTGTCAATGTGCTGCCAATGTACTGATAATGACGGATGGTTAGCGAAAGGTCAATTGCCAGTTGAGACGATTGCAAGAAAACCTTATAATTTCATATTTTTACAATATATTTTGTAAATATTTTTTATGCAGAACCAATAAACATATTTTATAGAGAGAGTTAACAATAAAGTGTTTCTCTGATAATGGCGCCATTGTCAAATGCATAAACTTCGCAAATCATTTCATCCCATCAGCGGTTTCAAAGATATCTTACAAGATATTGTGAACAATTCAAAATTTGAATAATTTTTGCATTAAAACATCATTATATTTTTTTTATTTGATCGTAATGACTGATAGGTCATGAATAAAATGAGACCAGTCTGAAGAAAATCGAAGTATAATTTAAAAATGTAGAGGATTTAATTAAAATATTATTAAAATTTTCTCAAAAAATTTGATTTTTTCGCAATGTCTTCAATATATATTTGGAACCACGGTTGGGATAAAGAAATTACATTGGAAGAAGATGAAGGCAACTTAATTTAGGATTCTTTAAAGCTTTCGAGAATCAATTAGTATAAATGGTTCTCGAGTTATGCGAATAACGAAAACACAATTATTATATTTTTATTATTTGATCGTAAAGTCTGATAGATCATGAATAAAATGAGACCATTCTGAAGAAGATCGATGCATAATTAAAAAAGTTATCTCCCACCTTAAGTACCATATTATATTACTCACAAAGTGAGGGTATGCCTCAGTCGGTTTAACCGATTGACATTTTCGTACTTGTTTTTTTGTTATATATAAGTATAGATAATTTTCTATTTTCTTTATTACACTGTGGAATGCGAAACATGGTGAAGGCTTGACCGAACTCGTCAGCAATATACATAAAATAAAGAGTTTTCTTCATTGAGGAAAAGCAAAGCTTTAATTTTTTTCAGCAAAATTCGCAATGCTTTATCTCCTCTACAAAGAAAACCTCACCCACCTCAATGTTCATGTAAATGTGTAGCTTTTTCCCCTTTGTCTTGTGGCATCGTAATGCAATAAAGAGAACAGAGATCGGATCGACTATAAACAAATGAAAAGAAAGCAATTGGACGAACGAACGCACGAATATACGAACAGCTGTTAAATTTTAGTCGTATCTTGTATCGCGCGCCTCTCCATCAATTGCGATCGAATATCAGTCAGTTGGTTATTAGATTAAAGTTAATGAAAGAACACTATCGGTGATATGTTAGCCTAAGATTATTGCTCAATTGCTGTGCAGAAAACATAAATAAATATCGGCTAAGTGAGGGAATACTTTTTGTGTCCACGTGCTGATCATCGTGAATCAATTCTTAGTTCGTATCTGTTGTTATTATTACACGACGACGAGTGGGGTATTTGAATTTACTTGCACAGTGGTTTATAAAGATCAAACAGCAGATTTTTTTAAAAAAAAAATACAAGTGAGAAATATTTTTTTAATAACGACTAAGAAAAGTGTGTGTTTAAAAAGTTTTTAATAATAGTCATTGAATTTTCCGTATAATTTATAGGTATAACAAGTAAGAAAGTTCAGTCGGGTAAAATGACTTATGAATCCTCCCACCTTGAGTCCCAAAAAATATTCGTAAATTTATATTTTTTTTGTTTTAATTAAATTATTATCAATTTAAATTGCATTTAATAACTTTAAAGTATGGACTTTAGATACTATAAAAGCATTAAACCGTACACAATTTCAGCATGGTTTCGCCTAATAAAATTATCAATCTTTATTACTTTTAAGAATTGACCACTGGACATTAAAATCTGGACCATTTTTATTGCAATACAAAGTCACTTTTAGTGATTTAGTGTATTTACAAAATCGGAAATAATTTCTACAATTTTCTCTTTTCATGGCTCATTATAAAGGGTCCGCCAAATAATTTTTTTTTGAAAATGCTATAAAAAAAACTACTGAATATTTTCTCAAATTTCTTTTTTTATTTGAAAGTACAATCCTTCCGGTTAATAATGGAAAATAATTTCATTCAAATGGCTGCCTCGACTGGCCATGCAGTAGCCTACACGATCGGTCCAATTTTTAAGCACATTATCGATTGTGTGCCGCTGTATTTCACCAATGGCTTCACGAAAATTGTCCTTTAAAGCGTCAATTGTCTCTGGCTTGTCGGCGTAACACTTATCTTTGAGGGCACCCCTCAAATAATAGTACAACGGTGTCAAATCGCATCTCCGAGGTGGCCAAACGACATCAGCTCTGCGGCTGATAATGCGATCTTCAAAAACAGGGCGCAAAACATCGAGTGTAGCTTCGGCTGTGTGGCACGTAGCGCCGTCCTGTTGAAACCAAATGATGCCAATAACCTCCTCTTCAAATTTTGTGAACAAAAAAAAATTCGTTCAACATGGCTTGATAACGATCGCCATTGACTGTAACGGCCACTCCTTGCTCATTTTCGAAGAAAAATTGCCCAATTATGCCTCTGGACCAAAATCCGCACCAAACTGTGACTCGTTTTGGGTGTATCGGCTTTTCAATGTACGCGTGCGGGTTTTCTGTGCCCCAAATGCGACAATCCGCACCAAACAGTGACTCGTTTTGGGTGTATCGGCTTTTCAATGTACGCGTGCGGGTTTTCTGTGCCCCAAATGCGACAATTTTGCTTGCTTACATACCCGCCAAGATCAAAAGGAGCTTCATCTGAATGATTTTCAAAGTAATGTCGCAATATTTCCCAGAGTTGTTTAAGCGTATACACAACCATATTCGTTCAGCGGAAGGATAAAACTAATTACCTGTCAAATCAGACATGAGCTAAGTGTTACCATTCACGAAATAAGCACTAGTTGAAAAAAACGTTATATTGCGGACCCTTTAGAACAGCAGATCTCTAAATTTAATTTAAAAAAAAAATATACCTTTCAGGGCCGTAAACGTTTTATTTGATTGTTGGTCACAAATGGGTTTAAGCGTATTGATTGCAATAAAAATAATCATACACGCTTTATATCAACCTCAAAAGCTCAGCTTATCCCGATTATCAAAACATGTGTCCTAATCTAGAACAATTGTTATATTTTTCAACTTTGTATTTTTATATTCACTTGAATTTTAGCTTTTGATTTTTATGGCAATTTATTGGCTTTAACCCATTTGGGACCAACAATCAAATAAAAATATTACGGCCTTGAAAGAATTAATTTTTTATAAAAATTAAATCTAGAGATCAGCAGTTCTACAACGAGCCATGCAAAAAGGAAATCGGACCAAAATTGTAGAAGTTATTTCCGATTTTGTAAAAAATGCACCAAAAATTGCACTCAAATTGAGAAAAAAGTGACTTTATATTGCAATTTTAAAGGAAGCCATATCGCCCTATAAATAATGGTCCAGATTTTAATGCCCAGTGGTCAATTCCTAAAAGTATTAAAAATTGACATGTTTATTAAAGGAAAATCGAACCAAAATTGTAGAAATTATTTCCGATTTGGTAAAAATTACACTAAAATTGTGAATAAAATGATTAATTCATATAAGTAATAAAAATTGACAATTTTGTTAACAGAAAACCTGATTTTTAGAATTTTTTAAAATCACTAATTTTGCGATCGCAGAAACGAAATATTTTGCTAATATAGTTAAAACAAACTAAATGTTCATATAAGCTTTGAACAACGCGAACTTTTTTTGACGCCACTCTAGTTTACATAGCTTAAGTCAGTTTACCCGACTTGTTTACTTTTTAATAAACATTTTTATAAAAAATAATAATTTGCAGTTTTACAGTAAATTTGTATAGCAATTGCAATCAAGCTAAATAGATCTTCTTGACCACTGTGCTACTGCAAGGGGAACTTTAACGACAGAAATGCCTGTCTCTCGGTCTTTCACATTAACTTGCTTTGCTTTTCAGTTGTCGTCTTTTGAGTAATTAACTGAAGTCGTTTGGTGGTCGTTGTGTGGGGAGTACACAACACACCGAGAGACTAATCAACAAACAACCACTCCGGGAATTTTCGTATAAAATTTGAAGCGATTTACTTCAATCGTGCATTGTGTGGTTAGAAATCGGGCGCGTTATAATTCATCTATCGCATTTTGATTTATAATTAGTGCCAAGTTTGCACGCCGATAAAATGCAGCGAAGAACAACGGAAAATAATGCTGCATCGGCATCGACAGCGTCAGCTGATATTGACGGTTTGTAATAAAGCCATTTACAGAAGAAGTGTTGTTGCTTTGCTTTGTATTTCAAAACAATTGCATTTGTTGATCAGATAAATGTTTAATTCAGGAAATAAAAAACACAGAAACAAACAATAATTAAATATTAATGATATTGGATTGCGGTGTTTGTTTAGTTTAATATTCAAATTAAAATATTTGTAAATTATTAATTAATAATAAATCCCAATGTTAAACGTAACTATCATTGTTTCGTGAATTTTGTGAATGAAAAGTGTTACAATTGAACAACTTGCGACCGAGACTTAACAAATTCCTCAGCTACCATTTTAACGGTCATGAGGTAAACAAAACAACTTGAAAATAAATACGATAACTGCATGTTGGCAAAATATGGTGTATTAAATAAATAATAGCACTATATCAATACCTATACCACAACAAAAATATTTTTTTTTTGTGTCTGGAACCTAAAAAATATGTAATTTCAGTGTGTGCATTGAGGTATCCTGTTACCTAAAATTAACAGCAATAATCTTTTATGGATAATTAAAAAAATATTATATAGTAGAGTGGATTCATTTGTGAGGACGAAAAAAAGTTCGCGTTGTTCAAAGCTTAGTCCCGATTTACACTGGCTGAATGTTCAGCAGATTATCAGCGTTTTGTAGAAGAGAGAGGCTGTCGGCAAGAGGGGGGGAAAAACTCTCCCTGGACGTTTTGAGTTATTCGTGCAAGTTCAAATGAGAATTTGATGATAAGCTGCTGAAAAAACATGCCTAGTGTAAATCCGCACTTTTATGAAAATATGGGCTATTAGGGCTATTTTCGGAAATTTGGAGCTATTTGCGGTTTAAACAAACACTAAAAATTAGATTTTCCTTAATAAAAGTGTCAATTTTTATTACTTTTAGGAATATATAAAAAATTGCAATATAAATCACCTTTTTAATACTTATTTACTGAAATCTTTAGTGCATTTTTTACAAAATCGGAAATAATTTCTACAATTTTGGCCCAATTTTCTCTTTTCATGGCTCGTTATAGGACTGCTGTTCTCTAGATTTAATTTCTAAAAAAAATCATTTCAAGGACGTAAACCTTTTATTTGATTGTTGGTCCCACATAATAAAAATTATCCTACACGCATTTCAACCTCAAAAGTTGAAACTATCAAGAAAATAGTCATTTTGTAAATTTTACTCGAAAATGCCCAAATCCAGAACACTTCATATATTTTTTGATTTTGAATTTTTATTTCGCTTGAATTTGAGCAATTTTATAGAAAAATGTACAAAATGACAACATCTTAAAAATGTCAGCTTGTGATTTTAAAATAATGTGTGTATGATCATTTGTTTTGGCAATTAATTCGCTTTAACTCATTTGGGATCTACAATCAAATAAAAAGTTTACTTGAAGGCCTTGAAGGATTATTTATATATATAAATTTAATTTTGAGATCAGCAATTCTATAATGAGCCATGAAAAGAGAAACTCGTTCCAGAATCGGTAGAAGTTATTTCCGATTTTGTAAAAAATTTACTCAAAATTGCACTAACCTCACGTATAACCTCACTCACCTTTGAGAGGAGGGTATACGTAGTATGTTCAAAAAATTGCGAATTTTGTATTTTTTCAAAAAGTATTTATTTATTCATGAATATCTATTTTGTCCCCTTCAAAGTAATTCCCCTCGGATATAATACACTTCTGCCAAATGTTTTTTCCAATCCTCGAAGCACTTCAAATAATCATTTTTTGTGATCTTGTTTATACGGTGGCTGCGGCACCATTACTGTGTTGTTTTGGCCAAACATTCGCGCACAAGCAACGATGTGTATGTAGAGGCGTTATCATGGTGCAAAAGTCAGTTTTTGTTCTTCCACAAATCCATGCGGTAATATTCTTTATTGACCGTACTACCCTGTGGCAAGAACTCATAATGCACCACGCCCCTGCAATCAAAGAAAACTGTGAGCAAAACCTTTACGTTCGACCGAACTTGGCGCGCTTCTTGGCTCATCTTCTCGGCCCTTTAAGAACATTTTGTACCACCGATAAACGTTGCTTTGGTCCAAGGTAGCTTCACCATATGCCACAGTCAACATTCGGAATGCGTCAGCGCACTTAGGTTAGGTTAGGTTAGGTTGAAGAGAGGAGACGTTTAAACGTGGCGACCTGTCATAAAGCCCAATTTTTTTTTGGCCTTATGACCTCTCTAAGTGCGGTCATAACACCCAATTTTGTTTTGGGCCTTATGACCTCTCTATGTGCGGACACAAGGCCCAAATATTACTTTGTAATTATCTCTCTATTAATGTGTAAAGTCGAATACTTTTCCGAAAAATGTATTATGATTGTAAAAGAAGGTTCTATAGTTAATTCAGGCTCAGAAAGGCCTTCGATGGTTGTAATTGAAACATTCATTCAGTTGTTTTTGAAACAGTGACGAGAATGGGTAATATAGTTGAATTTCAGTTTGTTGGAATTCTTTACACTCGGCTTTTCTGCAAGTTCTTAACTACATCACAAATATTGTTTTTGTTATGACCGCACTTAGAGAGGTCATAAGGCCCAAAAAAAAAATTGGGCGTTATGACAGGTCGCCATGGACATACACTTAAGCCAGTGGTTCGGCCTGTTGTGCGCTCCTTATTTATGATCTTTTTATACCTCACGAGTTAGAGAAAATCGGCACTAGACACGAATTTTCTCAGTATCTTCCAGTCATATTCTCTGAGATGAGTCAAGTCTGGTAATATGTCGGACCCGAAATGTTGGGATCTTGCATGTGTGAAAGCCGGGCAGTGACACAGAAAATGTTCCATCGTTTCGATGTTTTCTCTGCATGCCCTGCATTCGTCGTTTCCTGCTAGTCCTATGCGATGAAGATGTGCTTGTAAGCTTGAGTGTCCCGTTAGAACACTCATCATCTTACTAATATCGATCTTGTTTAGTTTCAGAAGACTTCTTGTTTTCTTTTCATTTGGGTCACCCCACAGTATCTTTGCAGTTGCTCCTACTGTTGCGCCATTCCACACAGTTTTATGAGCCATCACTGCCCAGTGCTTCAACTCATTTTTCGTGGCTTCGAAAGGTTTCCAATTTTTCAAGTTTATTACTCGAAGTTCTCTGCCCTTTGAAGCCAAGTTGTTTGCCCGTTCATTTCCAATCTCTCCGTTGTGTCCTGGTACCCAGAAAATACGCAATTGACCATGGGCTGAGTAATCATTTATCGTTCTTTTACAGTCCAACACAGTTCTGGATTTGACCCTTTCCGATGTTATTGCTTTAATCGCCATTTGGCTATCTGTGAAGATGTTGGCATATTTAGGCTTTGTCGTGTTACTGAGCCAGTTCACACACTCCGTGATTGCTCGAACTTCTGCTTGAAATGCCGTGTTATAGTCAGGGAGGCGGAAGTGAAGTTCGACTTCTGGTTCATCAATCAAAGTCCCAGACCCGTCCTTCCTCCTCGCTTGGACCCATCCGTGTAGCAGCTGGTTCCCACTGGCACATGGGCCAAAGTTCCATTTTCCCAGGAGCGTCTGTCTGGCACAAATGTATCACAGTTAGCTGTAAGCCGCACTTCAGGAATGCGGTCCGAGATTTCTGGCGTTTGAATGTGACCAACTAGATATTCTAAAATCTTCTGATGGTACGACTTGTGGTCTCGATTTATCCATTCACCCATCACTTGTAGACGTCTTGCTGTGAGGGCTGCCTCATACTTCATACGGATGTCTATTGGTTGGATGTGCAGTATAGTCTCCAACGCTTTTGTTGGTGCAGTTCTAAATGCCCCGCTTATGCCTAGACAGCACATACGTTGAATTTTTTGCAAAGGTATTACGTTGCACTTCTTGTCCATTGATGTCCACCACATGTCAGCGCACTTTATTTTGTTTTTTCACTCAAAATATGATGCAGATTCTTTGATCCATTTTCTGAAATAGATAAAAATCGAAGACAAGTTAAAACACATTTGCTACGAGCCAAAACTGTACAACACCGAAGGAGTGGCATAAGACCCCAGGTATGTTTGGCGGAAATTCGATTTGGGTTTATTTTAAGTCCACCTGTCTGTCTGCAGGCTGGTGCGCTTCACTTCAAATTTGGTATGCGTAAATAGTTTTCTCTATCTCCGGCTGAGTTCGAAGATGGGCCACATTGGTTTACTCCTTATAGTACCTTCCTCACAAAGGGTTAATATTTAGTGAAATATTAATTCTTTAATACCTTCTACACTACTTACTCGAATCTTCCGAAATTCCACACATAGTATTAGTTTATTAGTCGCTAACCAAGTTGTAACGCACCTTTTGGTACCTCTCACACAAACGGTTAATGGAGAGGTAATGGCTAAGCTTTAAGAAGTTAACAAAAGTTAACTGCCTAAACCTTTAATATCAGTTCATACAAATACTTGAAATTTTGATAATGCTTTTATAGTACCTAGATACCAGAGAAAAGTGGGCGTTGTTGGCACGCCCCTTTTGGTACCTCCTACACAAATGAACCATATTGCACCAATACCAGTGCATACATATAACGGGTGATGCAAGTAGAGATATTTTTTTCAATAGCCTTTTTTTGACGGATCACGTGTGAGTCGTGTCATGCTGTCATGTTATTTTTGTTAAGTATTGTTTGGCATTTCAACATGGAAAGACTTACGCCAGAACAACTGTCATTTGACAGTTACCAGTCGAAATGCTCGAACGAGTCATCGAAAATTGGACTCAAAGGATGGACCATCTGAGACGTAGCCGCGGCCAACATTGCCAAAGAATGTTCTTTCAAATGATAATATACATTCCCCATTCATTTGAATTTTCTGCGTTTTTTTCTTTAAAAAAGTAGGCAACCTCGAAATAGATCACGCTATACATGATATTTTGTACAGTGAAATGTTCTAATAGTACCTAGAGTCCACAGAAAGGTGGGCATATTTTTGTACCGCGCACACAAATGGACCATTTTGCACCAAAAGTTAACAGCTCATAAATTTAATACCAGTACATACATTAAAGTTATTAAATACAATTTAAATTGATAATAATAAAATTAAAATAAAAAATAAATAAATTTACGAATATTTTTTGGGACTCATGGTGAGAGGTTCTTAAGTCGGTTTACCAGACTGAAGTTCTTACTAGTTTTAAAGGAATTCACGTTAACCTACTAAATAATGGTCCTGATTCTAATGTCCAGTGGTCAATTCCTAAAAGTAATAAAGATTGAAAATTGTATTAAGGGAAAACCTGATTTTTAGGGGTTATTTAAACCGAAAATAGTCCCTAATTTCGCGATCACAGAAACGAAATATTTTGCAAATATACTTATAACAAACCAAATTTTCATATAAGATTTGAACAACGCGAACTTTTTTTGAGGCCACTCTATTATATAGTATAGTCTTATTATATAGTACTAGCTGACCCCAGCAGACGTTGTCCTGCCCGTTCTGTTTGTGATGAATTGATTTGTTATTCATTGATATTTCAGTAAAAAATGCATACATTTCCAGTTTCAGCAAAAAATCACAATAAAAATATTTATTGGACTTAAGTCTACTCCAGCGCCATCTACCGGTTAGAATAATACATACAAACTATTATCAAGACTAAACACAAAAAATATTTTCAGTTTCAGTAAAATCGGTCTGGAAATGCGGATTTTGCAAATAACTTGACCACTCTGCCATTTTTCGCGGTTAAAATAATTCTAAAACACAGATGGCCCCAAACTGAACCTAATGTGGAATTTTTAGCTCATTCGCTCTTATGGTTTCGGAGATAATGCGTTACTAACAAACGTACAAAGGATTTTATATATAAAGATAGTATTTTCGAAAGTGCTGGGAAAAAATCTATGTTTTTGATATGATCGAATTGACAGAAAATATATTTGGAAAATCATTATAAATATACGAGTATAAAAAATATGGGGGATTTCATGTGAAGTGGATGCATTTCTGAAGCCGATGTCTTCTGATCTGGATGAAACTTGCAGCAAGTTTAGTCCCATTGGGTCATTGGGTAGTAGTTATGACACTAAATTTCAACGAGATTGGTTAAGGACTGTACGAGTTGGAGGGTGTTGAAATTTGACATTTTGATCTAACGGCCCTTTTTTCTCATCCATATAACTAATTAACTATTGTACCTTTTTCTTCAACCTCAATTCGGTACGGGGCAATGTCTTTGAAGTATCTACTGTTCAGCGCAAAATAGGCATACTCGTCCAGCCATTTCTTGTATCACCACACAAATTGATAGATTCATCCAAACACAACATGCTCATAACTTCTGCAGCAATGATCTTACCGCCAGAACCACGATGTCAGACGTTAACGTTCTGCTTTGCAACCAACTAACAGGCATTGAGCAGTATGTTTTCATTCGCTTTGTCGTTCTGATGATTTGCTGTAGGTCGCAAATCAGCTGTTGTTCGCAAAGAAATCATGTGAGACAATCACAATCATACTTATTTCTTTGAGGCTGCGTGAAATATAAGGACAATGCCATGGCCCACTATCAAACTATCATAGATGAAATTCGTAAAGGACATAGAGGACAAATGTGTGCGAATTTCAAGCGTAGTGGCCATTTGACTGACATTGCTTTCCAATATTAATGGCATACCCTCCTCTTTACAATGAAATAAACATCCTAGGATTTTCTTAAAAATTAAACATCTTATTTGAAGACCCTATACAAATGGTTTCAATTTTCTCTTAGCGTAACACTTTGTGACACTCATTCGAAACCATGAAAAATATTTGAATTATGATTGACGTTCTAAATGAATAGTTTAAAATTTCATTTCATTAACTGCAATTCAGTTTAGAATTTTTTGTATGTGTACTAAGGTGGACCTAAACAAATACATGTGCAAAATTAAAGGAATAAAAAATAAATAGAAATCATCTCTACTTCTATCGGATGGTTCGAAGCTTCGAGGATGAAGGTTGGCTTCGTAGTATAGGTACACTGTAAACTCACAGACTACCAGACACCTGTAGTGTCTATCAAGCCAAAATAATGGCATTATGGGAAGTTGCCAATTGGCTGAGTCGCAACATAGTGACCAACACTGGCGTTGTCATTCACTCGGACAGCCCGGCTGCCATCAATTCTCGCCCTCGACTGTCGTATATATCCTAACAAGATGGCTGAGCAGTTTAACTTGTTCCTCATATGGGTATATGGGCATAGAAATAATAGCGGGAACTGCAAATCCGATGAGCTTGCAAGGAAAAGGACGACATTACCAATTCGCGAAGAATTTGCATATATTGGTGCGCCACTGTCCACAACAAGCTTTGACTTGGCTAGAGACAGTCATCTGAGAGATGGGCAGAAATCGACACCTGTTGGGTAGCTAGTTAAATCTGGCCAAGACGTGAACTGAGAAGGTCATGAAAGATACATGAAGTGAGACGTTGGGTTGAATTTAGGCCTGACCACATAAACCTGGAATGTATGCGGTTCTTGACTAGTGACCACCTGTCATTTGTTGTCATAAGTGCATTATCTCTCTGGAAGGGAGCGTCTAAGGTAGTTCCTAGTCTTTCAAGTTCATCTGCCTTGCAGTTCCTGATGTGCCCCTGAGTCTTGGCTCCCACATTAGGTGAATATTAAACTGTTGAGACATTTCGTTAAGAAATCTACGACAGTCGAGGGCAGTTTTAGAATTCAGGAATACAGTTTCCATGGGCTTCATATTAGCCTGAATGTCAGAGAAAATACTTTGGTCAGAACATTAATTAATTTTCTGCGATTCCGCTACCTTTTTAATAGCTAAGATTTCTGCCTGGTCAACGTTACAGTGATGAGGCACTTTTTTGCAAGTGATAGCTCAAGTTCCTCAGTAAAGACACCAAAGCCCACTTGGTTTTTGAGTTTGGAACGTCTGTATAGAAATTAACGAGTATCCTATGTCCTGGAATACGACCATTCCATTCTGATATACTTCTTGTCAAAAAGTGATTCAGTCATAGTGTAAACAACAGCCATATGTTGACAGGAGTGGCAATTCCTTAAGTCGAATGCAGTAGAAGCGGCGTAAAACATTTATGGCCTGTTTCTGTAACTTTTTTTCGTTCGTCTACTGCGAACGATCAAAAATCACTCAATTATTCCGAGAAATCTATAAGTCAGAGAAGTTTATAATTCGTTGTGTCTGTAGAAAATCATGTAAAAAGCTTGTTCCTAAAATATTTCTAACCTGCGTTTTATAGAATTCAAGTAATAGCTGAGAGAATTTTGATCGTTCGCCGTAGACGAACGAAAATAAGTTACAGAAACAGGCCCTTAGTGCCTCAGTTGGTAACGTTCCCAGCAAAGCTGTCCACCAGACGACAATGTCGTACAGCATTATCGGTCTGACTACTGCAGACCAGCAAAGCTGTCCACCAGACGACAATGCCGTACAGCATTATCGGTCTGACTACTGTCGTATACAACCATAAACTATACGCGGGTTCAGACCCCAGCGTTTTCTCATTGCCCTTTTACAGTTAAAGATACAAATAGTAAAAAAAAACGTTATGTTAGTGTCTGTTTAGACGGGATACTGCCTGATCGGCAAACACCCTAGCAGGTTGGGAATTGAGTCCAATGACTTCTGCAGGAGCTGCGGTGATGAGGGAGAATTGTAGATCATTAGTCATCAGCTTTGCTACTGTACCGGGTGGAATAAAAAAACGTCTGGGTATATTGGGGTCGGCCTTTTCTAGGAAGTCTGACCGAACTTTCCGGTACCGATATTCGTATCATTGTTAACATTGTTTATTAAACAGGGTGTTTTCGATGAGGGGCCTCTGAACCTGTGGTAACACTTATAGGCCAATGATTGGGCTGAAATTAGGCAGTTTGGATTTTATTCAACCTATTCTATAAAGACGCAACAAATTTTAACAGACTTATTTTGCTCAAATCTATCGATATGCGAAATATTGGTGTTAATCAATTGGATGGTGATGGCTTCACAAATCACCAGACAAAATAAGCCTATCGTTATTATTAAATCCACTAATCTGAACTAACTACTTCCACGAGCACACCCAAAATTAAGCCATAAAGTAATTATACTTAAAATTTATGTGGTTTGTTCATGAGGGGTGATTGTGATATTTTTATCACCCACGCCCATCATAAAATGTGTTTTCAACGATTGATTACCATATGCCAAGATTACTTTTTACTGGTATTTATTAGAGATATAATTTTAATTCTTCTTTGTATTAAAAACACTTTACAGTATTAAGTCTAGGTTAGGGTGGCAGCCGGAGATACCAACTCACATAGACAAATTGGGCTAAGATGCCCCTCATCGAAACCAACCTGTTCGATACACAAAGTTATCGATAATACGAATATCGATACTGGCAAGATCTGTCAGACGTCGTTTACTCCAAGAAGTAATGCTCTCGGCATCCTCCACATCTTCACAGATTCTGCAGAAGTCAGTGGACTCAATTCCAACCTCCTGGGCTGTTTACCGATCAAACAATATCCCGTCAGAACTGGCACTCTCTATTGCGAAGAGATATTTTGACATTCTCAGGTCGTAGGTGTAGGTTAGGGTGGCAGCCAGCTTTGTCAGCTCACAGAGAGCATTGTAGGCCCCTAGTGATACCCCGGGCACAGATGCACATCATCGAAACCAACCTGTTTGATAAACGAAGTTATCAATAGTACAAATATCGGTACCGGTAAGATCCGTCAGACTTCCTAGTAAGGCCGACCGCAGTATATCCCCGACCGCAGTATATCCAGACGTCGTTTACTTAATGAGGGACAGTAGCAAAGCAGGTGCTCAATTCTCTCCACTTCTTCCTCATCTCCTCAGCTTTTGCAGAAGTCAGTGAACTCAATTCTCCAACTCCTGTCATTTTCACCGAGACTCTGCCTCTCCTAGCAATGTCACTGTCTATGTAGTTTCCCGAGATATCCCTACCCATATGAGGTATATGTTAAACTACTCAGCGATCATATTGAAAGATCTGCGGCAGTCACAGGCTATTTGTGAATTTAGGGATTTAACTTCCATAAATTTAATGGATGCTTGGATGTCCTAGTATGGACGACGCCAGTGTTGGTTACTATGTTGCGACTCAGCCATTATTTCGGCTTGATGGACTCTGCCAGTATGTGGTAGTCTCTGAGTTATATAATGACTAACTTCTTTGCAGTATAATCCAAAGCCAACCTTCTCATCAAGCTTCAAACAATCTGAATATAAGTGGAGATAGCATATATTTCCGGGTATTCTGGCAACCATTCTGGCGGGTATCTTAGTGGTAGAGAGCCTCTCGAATGTGTGCACCGTGGGTAAGTGGACTACCATTGCACTCCACTGTGATATCCGTATGTGGCCGTAGTTCTGTACATCAACATTAATAGACAGTTTAATCGTAATGTCAATCGACAGTAGATGGAGTAGAAGTTGTAGATACTCTGTTGTTGTAGTCCAAACCAGATTGTTTTTTTTTTTATTTTCTCGATTATGTCAGCCGATTTGGATGGTTCTTCTGTAACAAAGGTGAGGGCTCTGCTGTGGCTAGTGATTTTGTTTTTTCGACAACATCCAACTGGGCGCCAAGCCAGACCTCACTCACTCTACTCAGAGCAACCTTATAGAGGACCACTGATCTGGCATCACCGAAAACCAAGAGTTTTTACTCTCCTCTGATGCTATCCTGCATCGTTGCAGATTGGTGAAATTTGATGAAAGGTCGAAACTTCAGTAGCCTCCAACTTCGTCAAAACTCTGAGCGCTATCAGATGCTGATTGCGCTTCCATTTTGACGGTTAGCTTAACGCTTTCCCTTCATCGTACCACCTGTTGTCAGTACTGGGGGAAATTTTCACCACTTTTTTTGTGGTCGGCTTTGACCAAGACCAACGGACTAGTCAGACGATTGAGAGAACCCGCTCCATTGGAACTGCGAGAGACCGATCCATTGGACCATGAAGATATCCCCAGCGTGCAGTAGGAATCAGAGCTCAAAGACCGAGTTTGTTTTTGTGTTTGTTGTATATTAAAATTTTTGTTATCCATATAGCTCTTACGAATGGCATAGCCACCGGTACTGTGGCAAGGATTGGGTGACGACACACCTGTTACTCGCTGAGGCGCGCAGGTATCACCAAAGCTCCGTACAAATGCAGTCGATTACCCGTAACTTCAAACCATACAGCGATGGGCAGAAGGTCACATAACACCCCAGTGGGGCGTTTTTTAAGTAAAACCACTACTTGGTAGAACATTTCGCGTTACCCAGGGTGCACTACGAGGAAGCGATCTAGCATCACGATAGCACCTACCAGTTCGGGCAGGCCCGATTCTGTAGAGATGCCCTTGCTTTAAGCATATTGGTTTCCCGACAATAGTTTTGTATACAGGTTTACTCTAGTGAAAGGACCTGAAAACATTTCTAAACTTTTCAATACTCGCAGGAATGAAGATAGACTAAAGACCGGCAATCCTTTAGCCTAGTGTGTAAAACGATATTAAATCGATACTTTGGGGAGTCTGCTGCTTCATTTACAACTATAAAATATTGGATGGCAGAGGGCCGTACGAACTGCCAAGACGAACACCGTAGTGGCCGACCACATCTGGCGCGTCCACGCGTGAAATGGTAAAAAAAATTCACAAAATAGTGTCGGATGCTCGTTGGATGATGTCATAGCCATTTCAAAAAGTGGTATACATCGCATTTTGACGGAAAATTTGATGATGAGAAAGCACCAGTTCACACATTCACTACTGCGATGGCCCAAATCAATGAATTAAAGTTCGAATTGCTTCGCACGCACCTTATTCACCAGATTTAGCTCCCTCGGATCACTTTTTTGTTTCCAAATATGAAAAAATGACTCGGCGGAAAAAGATTTTCCAGCAATGAAGAGCTGGAGGTTGCGGTTGATGGATATTTTCAGGAGCTAGACAGATCTTACTATAAACAGCTATTGAAAATCGCTGGAAAAAGTGTATCGAGCTAAAAGGAGATTATGTTGAGAAATAAAGACAAATTTTCCCAAATTTGTTGTGCTTTCTTTGTTAGGTTGGCTAATTTCGTGACCGCCCTCGTATCTTTACCGCTTTGGGTATGACTACCACTTTGGTATCTTCATATATTTTCTCCGGCCAGGGGATCATGTACTTCATCATTTTCTGCATTTCTATTGGAAAAATGCCATCTGGACCAAGAGATTTGAAGGGCTCAAAGCTTTCTTGCTGAACCTGCTGTTGCTCGAGTTCTGTCGGGGAGTTCGACGGGAAATGTGTGAAGAAAAATACCTGTCAAGTTGTTATACCCGTCCTGCGCGAGCATACCTACAGTCAGTCAGTTTGTCATAAAGCTAAGATTATTTAAATGTATTTTTTAATATTTCTAAAAATGTTCTGCTATAACAGAATATTATCTGCTCTCAATACCAAAAAATACAAACACTTTAAACTTGCCGAAGTGCAATTTTTTGTATGTACCCACTGTTCAGCCCAAAGTGGAGTTGTTTCCCAACTGCTTTCTAGTACCCCCCGTAGACACATAATATAAAGCGCAATGTTACAATTCTGCGCGTTTGTATACTGTCACTTCCCTGTTACATTAAATTGAAGAACAAACATAAACATTGACAGAAAAATTATAAAAAAGGTTCTGTAATTAAATAAATAAATATTTGCTGGACATGCCACAAATTGGTGTTAATCATTTGGGTGATGACTTCACAAATCACCAGACAAAATAAGCCTATCGCTATTATTAAATCAACCAATTTGAAGTATTTCATAAAAGAACATATCGCTTATTTTGAGCAAGAGCGTTACTTCTCAAAATATATGTTTTTTGAAGTGGTCTTAACAAATTGCCCAACATTTCGGTATCTACCAGCTAATCCAAGATTGGGCTGATTCCTGAGGAAGAGGCCAATATTTGGCGCACTTCAGAAGTTAAGCCATTTCATTCTGTCAAGTGGTTATTTTTGTATAGAGCATTTTAATCATCCTTAAGTGAAATGTACTATCTCGAAATGTGACACTCTTGTACGATATGTAGTAGTACTTCTAGCATACTTCCACTTGTACACAATCAGTCAGAAAGTAATTACAATCTATAAACGTTAGCTGGTTTATTAAAAGGGGTTTTCCATAATTTAGCATATGTATATATTATATGCTAAATTGTGGCAAATTGAGCACCCACCGATCATAAAATATACTCTAACGATTGATTACCAAATTTAAAGATTACTGTTTTTGGTATTTATTAGCGATATAATTTTAATTTTACTTTGTATTAATAACACTACTGTATTACAGGACAGCAAACTTATAAACTTAACAAGTAAGAAAGTTAAGGTCGGGCAAACCGGCTAACGGATTCCCTCACCTTCAGTCCCCAAAAAATATTCGTAGGTTAGGTTGAAGAGAGGAAACGTTTAAACGTCTCAAGTCCATGGACATTCACTTAAGCCAATGGTTCGGTCTGTTGTGCGCTCCTTATTTATGATCTTTTTATACCTCACGAGTTACAGAAAATCGGTACTAGACACGAATGTTCTCTGTATCTTCCAGTCATGAGATGAGTCAAGACTGGTAATATGTCGGACCCGAAATGTTGGGATCTTGCTTGTGAGAAAGCCGGGCGGTGACACAGAAAATGTTCCGCCGTTTCAATGTTTTCCCTGCATGCCCTGCATTCGTCGTTTTCTGCTAGTCCTATGCGATGAAGATGTGCTTGTAAGCTTGAGTGTCCCGTTAGAGCACTCATCATCTTACTGATCTCGATCTTGTTAAGTTTCAGAAAACTTCTTGTTTTCTTTTCATTTGGGTCACCCCACAGTATCTTAGCAGTTGCTCCTACTGTTGCGCTATTCCACACAGTTTTGTGAGCCATCACTGCTCAGTGCTTCAAGTCATTATTCGTGGCTTCGAAAGGTTTCCATTTTTCCAAGTTTATTACTCGAAGTTCTCTACCCTTTGAAGCCAAGCGGTTTGCTCACACAATCACTCCGTTGTGTCCTGGTACCCAGCAAATACGCAATTGACCTTGCATGGGCTGAGTAATCATTTATCGTTCTTTACAGTCTAACACAGTTCTGGATTTGACCCTTTCCGATGTTATTGCTTTAATCGCCATTTGGCTATCTGTGAAAATGTTGGCATATTTAGGCTTTGTGGTATTACTGAGCCAGTTCGCACACTCCATGATTGCTCTAACTTCTGCTTGAAATACCGTGTTATGGTCAGGAAGGCGGAAGTGAAGGTCGGCTTCTGGTTCATCAATAAAAAGTCCCAGGCCCGTCCTTTCTCCTAGCTTGGATCCATCTGTGTAGCAGCTAGTTCCCACTGGCACATGAGTCAAAGTTCCATTTTCGCAGGAGCGTCTGTCTGGCACAAACGAATCACAGGTAGCTGTAATCCGCACTTCTGGAATGCGGTCGGAGATTTCTGGTGTTTGAATGTGACCAACTAGAGATTCTCAAATCATCTGATGATACGACTTGTGGTCTCGATTTATCCATTCACCCATCACTTGTAGACGTCTTGCTGTGAGGGCTGCCTCATACTTTATACGGATGTCTATTGGTTGGATGTGCAGTATAGTCTCCAACGCTCTTGTTGGTGCAGTTCTAAATGCCCTGCTTATGCCTAGACAGCACATACGTTGAATTTTTTGCAAAGGTATTACGTTGCACTTCTTGTCCATTTATGTCCACCACACTACACATGCGTAGGTGATTATTGGTCTAATCACGACCATGTAAAGCCAGTGAGCCATATTTGGATGTAGTCCCCATTTTGAACCTATAGCTCTTCTGCACAACGACCAACATCTGTGGGCTTTTGTAACACTTTCTTCAAGATAATCTTTCCAGTACAGTTTCTGATCCAAGATTACTCCTAAGTATTTTACCTTTTTAGTTATAGCAATTGTCTTATTCAGGAATCGAGGCCGGGTAAAACTTGGGATCTTGGATCTTCGTTTTCCTTGTAATTAGACATATTCCTGTTTTGTCTGGGTTAACATTTAATCCCCTTGGTTGTGTCCAGTTATATGCTATGTTAAGTGCATCCTCAACTCTTCTGCATAATAGGTTTGAATGTATGCCCCTTAGAAGTATTATAACATCGTCTGCATAACAGACTGGTTTAAGTAGTTCATTGGTGAGGGATTTTAGGAGACTGTGTATCGTCGTAACCCATAGAGAAGACGATAAAATGCCCACCTGGGGTATACCACGATTTACCTTGTCTCTAATTTTTACGTCATACGACCCACCTATTCCTTAGCATATTGTTGATCCAGTTTTTCAGCGTCTGGGCAACCTGAAACTCGTCTATGGACTGGAAAGTGTATCGGTCTGCACAGTGTTAAATGCGCCCTCAATATATATGCAAACAGCAAGTGTATACATTTCTTTACTGGAGGACTCTTCTATGTGGTGCACTACCTCATGCAGAGCTGTTTCCACTGATCTTCCTTTGACATAGGCGTGTTTGAATTTTAGCCTGTCATCCGCTATTTTACTTATTTAAAAGAAGTTAGGCTAATGGGTCGATAAGCATTTGGGGTCGTGTAACTCGCCTTCCCAGGCTTGGGTATGAAGACCACCCTTGATTCCTGCCAGTTTTTTTGGGTGATAAGCATGGGTTAGGCATGCAGTGAACACCCCAGCCAGATGAGTTGATACCAGATCCACCTCATTCTGCAGAAGTGCTGGAAATATTCCATCCGGTCCCGCAGCCTTGAAGGGAGAGAAGCTTTTTATCGCTTCTTTAACCATACCATCTGTTATATGTTCATTTTGTAACTGTTCCTCTGTTGGTCCAGCATTACCATCCTTTTGTCCGTGTCATCCACCAGTGTTTCGGTTTGGACATGAGTTTTTGAGAGGAACTTTTTCATTTTAGACATGCTGTTAACGCTGCTTACCTGTTCACAGAAAAGACTCCAGGAGTTACGTTCCGCCGATCTAATGATTTTTATTGTATTTTTTGAGTCTCCTGTGGTAGTCGTCCCAATATACTGATTGTTGTTTACGTCGAGCTCTGTTGTAAAGTCTGCGAACATCCTAGCCAATCGAGCGAATTTGTCCTGTCATTTGCATAGGCAGATTTCCTTTTTCGAAGTGGGCAACTATCTTCGAATGATTTTACAAGAGCCTGCGTAATCTTCTTCACATTGATATCAATGTCTTCTTTACATAAATAATCGCGTGTAGGCTGGCCCAATTGATTTCTAAAAATATTCGTAAATTTATTTATTTTTTTTGTTTTAATTAAATTATTATCAATTTCAATTGCGTTTAATAATTTTAAAGTATGCGCTAGAATTAAAGTTATAGGCCCTTATTCATAAGAAGTTGTAAAAGGTTAAAATACATTTTAACGTTGAAAATCAACTCAATAAACCTCCCATAATTTCTTATGAATAAGGTTCATAAACTATTAAGGTAATAGCTGTTAGGTTAGGTTAGGTTAGGTTAGGTTAGGTTAGGTTAGGTTAGGTTAGGTTAGGTTAGGTTAGGTTAGGTTAGGTTAGGTTAGGTTAGGTTAGGTTAGGTTAGGTTAGGTTAGGTTAGGTTAGGTTAGGTTAGGTTAGGTTAGGTTAGGTTAGGTTAGGTTAGGTTAGGTTAGGTTAGGTTAGGTTAGGTTAGGTTAGGTTAGGTTAGGTTAGGTTAGGTTAGGTTAGGTTAGGTTAGGTTAGGTTAGGTTAGGTTAGGTTAGGTTAGGTTAGGTTAGGTTAGGTTAGGTTAGGTTAGGTTAGGTTAGGTTAGGTTAGGTTAGGTTAGGTTAGGTTAGGTTAGGTTAGGTTAGGTTAGGTTAGGTTAGGTTAGGTTAGGTTAGGTTAGGTTAGGTTAGGTTAGGTTAGGTTAGGTTAGGTTAGGTTAGGTTAGGTTAGGTTAGGTTAGGTTAGGTTAGGTTAGGTTAGGTTAGGTTAGGTTAGGTTAGGTTAGGTTAGGTTAGGTTAGGTTAGGTTAGGTTAGGTTAGGTTAGGTTAGGTTAGGTTAGGTTAGGTTAGGTTAGGTTAGGTTAGGTTAGGATAGGTTAGGTTAGGTTAGGTTAGGTTAGGATAGGTTAGGTTATTATTGGTTAGGTTAGGTTAGGTTAGGTTAGGTTAGGTTAGGTTAGGTTAGGTTAGGTTAGGTTAGGTTAGGTTAGGTTAGGTTAGGTTAGGTTAGGTTAGGTTAGGTTAGGTTAGGTTAGGTTAGGTTAGGATAGGTTAGGTTAGGTTAGGTTAGGATAGGTTAGGTTATTATTGGATATTTTGCCCATTTCCTAGTTGAATTCAATGTTCCTCAGATCAATTTTTCTCCTTTGCTTCATATATATATTGTAATAGGTGTCATCCTCATGACCTTATGAATGTCAAATATTTATCCTATTTTGCCCCACTGTGCCCCTAAAAGGATCAGTTTCCAAAAATAACTTCCTATTTTCTTAACACAAATCTCACATCACATTGCGGGTTCGAACTGTTGCGTTTGAATTTGGCGGTGGTACTATATTTACTCGTATACCCTTTTCCTCACTGTGACCTTAAAGATTCGAATTTTGAAAAATCCCATCCCGAAGCTACGTCCTAACTATTCTACATCTTGTCATTTGCTACAAGGACGCGAGTACCTTATTTATCCTTTTTTACCACATTGTACCCGTAAAATTTCGAATTCCGAAAAACTTCACCCTTTTCCTGAGTCTACGTTCCAAAGCAGCACCCATTTTGCCCTACTGTGCGACAAAATCAATCAATCAACAATTTTGTATAAAACTAGTGAACATTTTGATATACCCACTAGAGGCTCTGGTCTGTCGCTGCAAAATCTAGCCACATGGTGTTTGTAACCCGGCTTCCCTCGACCGCAAAATTAGAATATGAATTTACTTTGTATTGTAATTCATATAAATAAATACCACCATAGCTACGAATTTTTGAGTGGGAACTCACATTTTATAGTTCCCCCGAAGGTTAAGTGTAGTAGTAATAATTTACAAACGCTTGTTAATCAGTGATAGCGCTTAAACCAACACATATAAAGCAGATGTCATTTTTAATTACTAATAATATAATATTGGCATATCCGCGGGTCGCGAACGTACGTTCGTACGCTTTTGATGTACGAAAAGTATAGAAAAAAAATGTTCCCCTAACTTTTTTTTTGGCGATTTGATAGCATATTGGTTTAGTGCAAAAGATGGGTTTCATCGAGTTTTATTATTCATAATGATAGCTATAAACATGAGGTCACGAACGTACGCGAAATAGAAGTCAACTTTGGCTGAATCTAGTAAAATGCAAAAATCTTCGAAATGGAACGGAGTATTCTAAAGCTATTAATTTATTTTAAAAGAGGATTAATATAGTTTTATATCGAGTATTTACACAATAAATTATCTCTATTGGTTTTTTTCTAATTGGCTTAGGAACAGACAGATGTGCCGTCCGGAAGAAACGTCAAACAGTTACGAACGAATAGGAATGAAATGTCACACGCGAAAAAACACTTCCGCGAACATAGTTAGAACTTTCTTTGCACTAATCAATTAATATTATTTTTTTTATTGTGACAATTACAAAAAATTCGGAAAAACCGGTCCGAAATCCGCGGAAAACCTCACTCTTTGAAGTCCTACTCGTTGAAATTTCTATTCGTTCGTAACTGACGAACGCTTAGGTGCCGGTCGCTTAGTTGCCGGTCGCGAACATACGATTTTTCCATGTCACTTTTAAACCTTTTATTCTGTGACATTTGACAAGTAGAAACTACGCCATTACTAAAAATGGAACGATACACGACCCAACAACGCACTGAAATTATTAAAATTTGAAAAATCGAAAATCATTGAAAAATCATCTTGACTGATGAGGACCATTTCCACCTCGGTGGCTACGTCAACAAGCAAAATTGTCGCATCTGGGGCTCGGAAAACCCAAGAGTTATTGTTGAGAAGCCTCTCCATCCTCAACGTGTGACTGTCTGGTGCGGTTTATGGTCCGGCGGGGTCATTGGACCTTACTTTTTCGAAAATGAGGTTGGATCAACAGTTACGGTGAATGGATTGCACTATCGAGATATGATTAATGATTTTTTATGGTGGGAGTTGGATGGTATTGATCTGGACAACGTTTACTTTCAACAAGACGGCGCTACGTGCCACACAAGCAACGAAATCATTGCTCTTATACGGGAAAAGTTTCCGGACCGTGTTATCTCTCGAAGAGGTGATCACAATTGGCCACCGAGATCTTGTGATTGAACACGTTGCGACTTCTATCTTTGGGGCCACGTGAAAGATAAGGTCTACGCCAACAGCCCAGCGTCGATTCAAGACCTCAAAGATAGAACTCGTGAGGCTATCGAGGACATAGGGCAGCCACTTTGCGATTTGGTTATGGAAAATTTCATGAAAAGGATATGGTCCTGTAAGCGTGGTCGTGGTGACCATTTGGCTGATGTTGTTTTTCATTATTAACGGCATACCTTTCTCTTTATCATGAAATAAACATCCGATCATTTATTTCAAAAATGGCATTTTTCTTTGGATAGCAAAATAACACCTCTTGTTGGAAAACCCGTTATATCTTTATCTATACTAGAGACGCTCTCATAGGACTTTCCCTATACTAGAGATAAGATCTGAAGTCTTCATCTATACTAGAGTCTACTTTTGAGGTCCTCCTCTGTACTAGAGTTGACCTCTGAGGTCCTTTTCAATGCTAGAGACTAACTCCGATGACTTACTCTATAATATAGGCGACCTTTGAGGTCTTTCTCTATACTACAGTCGACCTCTGAGGCCCTCTTCTATACTCGAATCGGCCTCTGAGGTCCTCCTCTACTAGAATCGACCTCTGAGGTACTCCTCTATACTATAGTCGACCTCTGAGGCCCTCCTCTATACTAGAGTCGACCTCTGAGGCCCTCCTCTATACTAGAGTCGACCTCTGAGGTCCTCCTCTATACTAGAGTCGACCTCTGAGGCCCTCTTCTATACTAGAGTCGACCTCTGAATTACTCCTCTATACTAGAGTCTACCTCTGAGGTACTCCTCTATACTAGAGTCTACCTCTGAGGTACTCCTATATACCAGAGTCGACCTCTGAGGATCTTCCTCTATATTAGAGCTGACCTCTGAGGTAATTCTTTATACCATAACTGACCTGTGAGGTAATTCTCAGACAGACCTCTGAGGTATTTCTCTATACTAAATAAAGTTGACGTCGCAGTGACAGTAAACAAATTTATGATTTAAACGACATCTAGTGTAAACTTACCAATGCTATATATCATTTGTAACCTCTTATCGCACCCACAACAATTTATTTACTATTATGTTCTTTTTTTTTTCTAAAAATAAACAATTGAGCTATTGCTATTACTATGTGATTACCGTTTATGGCCTGACTAGGTAGGAATCATTTTAAATTACCCAGTTATAAATTAGACTTTGATAATCTTTATTGTGAATACGTGCTCTAATGAAAAAAACCAGTAATAACATATATAACCTCGAGTATGTCTACATATTATTTCTTTCATTTCAGACAATCTGTTGTACAAGGAGAAATTACCCAACATTGGCGGTACAATAAAAGAGGGCCTTCACAGTGGTTGTCGCCTCACAACGATTACCCGGAAATTCCCCATAATCTCATGGCTACCAAAATATGAGGCGAGTTTTCTATTGCAAGATTTTATAGCCGGATTTACGGTAGGTCTTACCACTATACCCCAGGCGATAGCATATGGAGTGGTGGCAGGTCTGGAACCACAATACGGTTTGTACTCGGCATTTATGGGATGTTTTACTTATATTGTGTTTGGCTCCTGCAAAGATGTTACCATAGGTACGAGTATGATGAGATGAATTCATACATAGATATTTGTAGTATACGATTTTGTTTTATTTTGTTTCTTTAGCTACCACTGCCATTATGGCTCTTATGGTTAATCAATATGCTGTTCTTAGTCCCGATTATGCGGTTCTGGTTTGTTTCCTGGCCGGTTGTTTAATTCTACTGATGGGCCTTCTGAATTTGGGGGTTTTAGTGCGATTCATTTCAATTCCCGTTATAACAGGTAATTTATGAATATTTAATAAATTCGTTTTATTTTGAATTTTCTTTTCTTATTTTTAGGATTTACTATTGCTGCTGCAACAACAATTGGTAGTGCTCAGATTAATAATCTCTTTGGAATGGCAAGTAAGTGAACCTTAGATTTTTTCCCTTACTGGGACTGAACCCTTTAATAATTAATATTGGGGGAAATTTATTAAAACCAATCTATGAGCAGACATAACGATCACCACTGTTTTTGGGATATCACGGACTGAAACAATAGGCGTGAGTTACTTCTTGACTTTATTCTAACTACGAACCTAACTGTTCACGTACTTAGCGTAGTCTCAAATTCCCGAGCCTGATCAATGGATTTAAAAAAAATTTCCAATAAAAAATTCTATTCTAAACGAATGACAAAGTCGATATGGATAATCTGGTCGACAAAATCACTACATTAATTCCCTTGAATAAGTTTGTCCAGAACCAAGGTACAAAGGTAAAACAACGGTATACAGGCTAGGAAAAATACCTGCAACAGGCTATGCAACAAGGGTAAATACACTGGGGTCAATAATGACTGGGATGCCCATAAAGAGGAGCTCAAAGCCCAAAGACGTTCTTAGTATATCTCACTGGGGAAGTGGACAAAATTTCAGATGCCGCAAGGAAGATTCTCACCACTATACCCCGGATAGTGGGTTATCTGCAGGAAGAGAATAATAAATGCACAAAAGCCGGCAGTCACTACAGGTACTGCTCGATGCGCTTTTCCCGGGGAATTCCTTGACAGAACTCGAGGAACAGCAGCAGGTCAAATAATTTCAGGAAAATTAGTACATATATCCTTGTTCATGCTGAAATGTCAGGAAAGTTTTTAGATTATTTCATTAGAAGAAAATTATATACAAAATCCTTGTCGTGAAACTAACATGCTTACATGCTAAGGCCCTGCAAGAACTGGTTGGTACTATTGAATCGTCCCTACATTTCACGCAAGTCACTTGAATAGACCTGATCAGAGAGAATTCGATGCCTGCTCATCCGAAGTCGCACAAGAGTAAGTCTCGGGGGCAAAACTTTTACGAAATTTGTAAACAGGTAGATACTCCTCAGGGAGGACTACTGTCACCAGTAATCACTGCGAATGGGAATTCTGTTAGATCTAGAACGTTGTGTCTGCAGAGTCGTGCAGACACAATCCCAGTAACTGACATATTCCTCAGCGTTTCAGAGACACATTATACATATGGTTCTGAATAAATTGGCTAGATGGGCCAGAAGCAGTAGTTTTGGCGTTAACCCAAACAATTCAGAATTGGTTCTTTTTACTATAAAGTACTCGTATAAGGTTCCACATGTGGACGCTCTTCGGCGAAATGGAACAGAGCTCGTCTTTTGTAAAAGTGTAAAATTTCTAGGTTTAGGAAATCGTCCTTCAGACCAAATGTTTTGGAACGTGTAAGGAAACACAATGTCGCCTAATTTTCCCGTAGATAAGCTGTAGGGCGCAGAGACGCTCTTGGTATACCTTCTGTGGCGAAGTGGAAAAGGTCTCCGACACCGCACGGCTGAGGAAAATACTATCAGCTTCACCCTATACAGTGGGTTACTTGCAGGATGTGGCAAATATAAATACTGCTCGACACACATTTCCCGGGGAACTCACCAACAGAACCCGAAGATCAACAAGACCAACAAGAATGCGAGTGGACTGCGAGCGTTGCTAGCTTGTTGACTGAGAGATCCAGAAGAAGCTGGGCTATTAACAGCTTTGAGCCCTTCAAGTCACCTGGACCAGATGGCATCACTCCAGCAGAAATGCAGAAAATTACATTATCCCCTGGCTGGAGAACATTTATGTAGGCTGTATCAGGCTTTCATACATCCCGAATCGATGGAGGGATACCAAAGTGGTATTCATACCTAAAGCGGGGAAAATATCACTCACTAGGCTAAAAGACTTCAGACCAATTAGCCTATCCTCCTTTCTATTAAAGGTCTGGAAAGACTTTTAGATTATTTCATTAGGGAAAACCTGGATACAAAACTCCTGTCGGTGAACCAACATGCTTACAATAAGGGGAAGTCTACAGAATCAGCCCTGCACGAACTTGTGAGCACTATCGAATCGACCCTGCATTTCAAGGAATTCACCATTGTGGCATTTCTTGAAAAAAAGTTAACTCTAGTTTGATTAGACTAATTCAAAGTCTGCTCAACAGAAGACGCATAACAGCATGTCTTGGGTCTACAACTCAAAGAAGGTTTGTAAACAGAGGGACCCCACAAGGAGGAGTACTGTCTCCACTAATTTGGAACCTAGCGGCGAATGAAATCCTGCTAGATCTAGAACGATGTGGCTGCAAGGTCGTGGCATATGCGGACGACGTGGCAATCGCAGTGAGTGGCAAATCCGAAAACGTCCTCCGAGATATTCTACAGGTGGCTCTGAACAAATTGGCTAGATGGGCCAGAAGCAGCGGTTGGGCGTAAACCCAAACAAGACAGAATTGGTTCTCTTTACTAGGATGAATAAAGTCCCACATGTGGACCCTCCACCTCGGATAAATGGAACAGATCTGGTCTTTTCTGAAAGTGCCAAATTTTTAAGAATAATTCTAGATAGAAAACTGTTATTTAGACTTAACGTATTGGAACGTGTAAGGAAGGCCAACGTCGCCTTATATAGGGCTGTAGGGTCGCGGTAGGGCCTCTCTCCTAAAATCGTCCACTGGATGTATATAGCAGTAGTTCGTCCTATACTGTTATACGGCATTGTGGTATGGTGGACGGCAACTGACAAACTAACCATCACCAACCTACTAACAAAGGATCAGAGAACAGTCTGCCTGAGCATAAGCGGAGCCTTAAGGACTATAGCTCAACAAGCCGTACTCCATATACTGCCGATTAATATTGTGGCGAGAGAAGTTGCAACCAAAGCGGCAATAAGATTAAACTGCCCATCGATGTTGAGCTACGGTCACATGAGGATATCAAAGTGTAGTGCTATGGTAACCGACCGAGTGGACTACATACCAACTATGTACACCTTCGAGAGAAATTGCAACACTATGATTCCCGCCAGAGATGAATGGGTCGGCAGAATACCAGGTAATAGAAACCATCTCCACTTTTACAGGGATGGTTCGAAGCTTGATGAAAAGGTTGGCTTCGGATTACACTGTGAAGAACTTAGTTTGGATGTATCTCACAGACTACCAGATACCTGCAGTGTCTATCAAGCCGAAATAATGGCAATATGGGAAGTCGCCAAGTGGCTGAGTCGCAACATAGTAACCAACACTAGCGTTGTCATTTACTCGGACAGCCAGGCTGCCATAAATTCTCTGGAGGCAACATCCCTTAATTCACAAACAGCCCTCGACTGCCGCAGATCTCTTAACGAGATGGCTGAGCAGTTTAATATATACCTCATATGGGTGCCTGTGCATAGGGATATCCCGGGGAACTGCAAAGCCGATGAACTTGCTAGGAAAGGGACAATATTACAGATTCTCGAGGAATGCCACTATCCACGTGCAAGCTTTGGCTTAGGCAAGAGGCAATCAGGCAGTCCAACGAAAGATGGACAGAAATCGGCACTTGCAAATACGGCAAACCTGGCCAAGGTATGACCTGAGAAGATCAAAATATCTCCTCGCACTAGAGAGGCAAATATTGTCTACGTTAGTATCAGTTCTGACGGGACACTACTTGATCGGCGAACACGCCAAAAGATTGGGTATTGACTCTAATGACTTCTGCAGAAGCTGTGGAGATGAGGAAGAAATGCAGAGCATTGAGCACTTGCTATTCGACTGCCCCGCTCTGAGTAAACGACGACTGGACGTACTGGGGTCGGCCTTTCTAGGCACCCTAACATATCTTTCCAGTACCGATATTCGTAATATCAATAAAATTGGATTTCAAACAGGTTGGTTTCGATGAGGGAGAGCCATGTCCCGCCAGTAAAAAGCCTAGGCTCAGGCCGAAGCCAAAGTCTGGCCGCTCCCTAACAAACGTCGCGTGGGATTTTGAAGAGAAATGACGGCTTTCTCTTTTTTGGATGCAAACAACCTTGGTTCTCTCCATTTTGTTGGTATGCAGAACTGATTTATACTACACGTGTATATCTCTCTGAGCCAGGTACCAATTGTGTCAGCTAATGCATGTAGCTATATCGGCGAAACTTTGTCTGGTTCTGTCGCATTAAAAGGTTTAAATCTTTTGAATGCCCAAAAAATTAAGACTTTGTCTGGTCCTGGCAACTTAAAAGGTTTAAAGCTTTTGATAGCTCGAAGAATTGTAGATTCGGTTACAATCCTTTCGGCTCGCTGTCGACCTCTGATGGCTGCTCTTCAAGGGAACCCCACCTTAAGTATTCAATGCCACTTCAGAGTTGCCCGGCAAATGTGCATCCAGGAGCACTCCCAACGATTCCTCACTGGGCGTAGTCCAAGAACATCTTTCTAGATGTGCCCAATAGTACAAGGTGTTGAAGCTAAAAAAAACATTTTTGCCGCAACCTTGAGGCTTCGGATTAGCTTTCTACGCAATTCGGTTTATAACTAGTTAATATGTATGTATATATTTCTTTGCTTTTGTTCCCATTTAGGCCCCTCAAATGATTTGATTCCCGCATGGAAGCATTTCTTCACCAATTTGAATAACATAGGATGGTACGATGCAGCATTGGGCATATGCTCATTGATATTTTTATTTGTCATGAAGGTATGTGTTTGCAGCAAATAAGAAAAAAATATTTTAAAAATATTAAATTTCAAATATTTTATGTTTATTTTCAGAAAGCCAAAGATATACCTTTTGGCAATCGCACCTTCTGGAAATATGTTTCCTTATCTCGCAATGCTCTGACTGTAATAATTGGCACTTCTTTGGCCTATGGCCTCAGTCGAGATGGTACTCAACCCTTCAGAGTTACGGGTAATATAACAGCGGGTGTTCCACCATTCCGATTGCCACCTTTCAGCACTACTATCGACGGCAACGATGTTACTTTCTCGGAAATGATTAACAACGTGGGAGCATCCTTGGCCTCAATACCCTTGGTGGCCATATTGGAGATAGTGGCTATAGCTAAGGCTTTTTGTAAGTTAATTTAAAAAAAACCTTGCATTCTATAACATGTCCTAAAGACAGGAGAATATCCTAGTTACAAATCACTAATAATTATTTCTAATCCTTTGTAAATTGTGTATAGCCAAAGGCAAAATTGTTAATGCCTCCCAGGAAATGGTGGCTCTGGGCATGTGCAATATTATGGGCAGTTTTGTCTCCTCAATGCCGGTGACGGGATCGTTTACACGCACAGCCGTCAATAATGCCAGTGGTGTCAAGACCCCTCTGGGCGGAGCTGTCACCGGAGCTTTAGTGCTGATGGCTTTGGCTTTCTTAACACAAACTTTCTATTTTATACCCAAGTCCACATTGGCTTCTATCATTATAGCGGCCATGATATCATTGGTGGAATTGGATAAAGTTCGTGATACATGGAAATCGAAAAGTAAGCACTCTCACCCTTTCACAAGGAAGAAATGAAAAAAATAATATTTTTCCACTCCATAGAAAAGGATCTCTTCCCCTTTGTGGCCACCTTGATACCGTCGCTTTTTTGGAGTCTGGAATATGGCATCCTATGCGGCATCGTGGCAAATATCTCTTATATTTTGTATAGCAGTGCTAAACCTCAAATTAGACTTTATACGGAAAAGGTAGATAATTTCAAATTCTATACGAAAAATTTACAAATTTTTGAATTCTTAAATAAAAATCTTCTTTTTGCAGATATGCGATTATGAAGTGGGCGTTGTGGATGTAAAACAAAAGCTAGACTTTGCTTCTGCCGAATATCTTAAGGAAAAAGTTGTGAAATTTGTAAATCTCAATAATGTGAATTTAGTTATAATCATTGGTCAGGAAATCAATTCCATTGATTATACAGTGGCTATGGTAAGTATACAATTTTCTTAAAAAAACAAAAAAAAATATTAAAATAGACAAAGGATTTTACTGTTTCAATATTTTATAATTTGAAATTAAGCTCAGATTATAAATTAGTACATATTAGTATATAAATAATAGAAATTACAGTATCCAAATCTGACAAAATGTACTCGTAACTGGGACTCTCAATGAAAAGGTTGTCGTCACAAGAACGGACGTAGGTTTAGGTTTAGGTTAGGGTGGCAGCCGTATTTTTTTTTACCAGCTCACATAGACCAGTTTAGGTCCCTGGTGTTACCACGGCCTGAAATGCCCTCATCGAAATCAACCTTTTTGATATACAAATGTATCGATAGTACGAATATCGGTACCGGAAATATCTGTTAGACTGCCTAGAAAGACCGGCTCCAGTATGTCCAGTCGTCGTTTACCCAAAGCAGGACAGTCGCATAGCAAGTGATCAATGCTCTCTCTCCACTTCTTCCTCATCTCCACAGCTTCTGCAGAAGTCATTGGTGACAATACCCAGTATTTTGGCTTTTTCGCCGATCAAGCAGTGTCCCGTCGGAACTGATACTAACTGATACAGAACTGACAATCTTTTCCTCTCTAGTACGAGGAGATTTTTTGAACTTCTCAGGTCATACTTTGGCCAGATTTTTCTAGCTACACTGCAGGAGCCAATTTGTGTCCATCTTTCGTTGGACTGCCTGATTGCCTCTTGCCTAGGACTTAAGGAAAAACATAAGTTTTCCCATAGACCCTCGCGTTGGTCTAATCTGATTGCTTTAGAATCCTCAATGTGTAGTGGTTTTTAATCTGCTCATTTTAAAGCCTGCTAACTTATAGCCTAAGGTAGCCTGTCACCTTCTAGATAAAGCTGGGCACAGACATAGATGGTGTTCTATTTATTCATCCTCCTCTTCGTCTCCACAGCTTCTGCAAAATTCATTTCGAAAGACCTTCAATCTGCGTGCCGTCGAATGTGAGACGTGCGGTCTCCGTAACTACCAGTCTAGGATCGGATTTTTAATTATCTCAAGTATGTCAGCCGAGTTGGATGGTTCTTCTGTATCCCCAATGAGGCTCTGGGGCGACTAGGGATGTTGTTTTTTTCGGCAACATCCAACTAGGCGCCCGGCAAGATCCCACCCACTCGACTCAGAGCAGCCTTGAACAGGTATACTGATCTGGCATCACCGAAAGCTAAGAGCTTTTCCATCCCTTGATGTCATCCTACATCGTTGCAGACTGTACGTAGTCCAAGAACTATCATCTTTCTTGATGTACCCAATAGTACAAGGTGTTGAGGCTAAAACGTTCCATAACCTTCAGGCTTCGGATGAGCTTTCTACGTTGAGTTGAGAAAGGCTAAAATGGTTTCGAGATTATAGTTTGGAAGCTACACAAGCAGGATATAGATCCCATTGCGGAATGTGAGATATTCAGCGTGGCCGACACACAGCCCTCCGGAAGTGCAGAGCTACCCACGCCCATAATTCTGGAGCCTCCGATTCTATCACAAAGACTGTAACACATTCATCAGAGAAAGATAGCACTGCTTCTGATGAGGATTTCTGGCCAAAGTTCCATTTTCCCAGGAGCGACTGTCTGGCACAAACGAATCAGAGGTAGCTGTAAGTTGGATGGTTCTTCCGTATACCGAAGAGGCTCTGAGGTGACTACTCTCACCCACTCGAATCAGAGCAGCCTTGTACCGGTATACTGATCTGGCATCACCGAAAGCTAAGAGCTTTACCATCCCTTAATGTCATCTTACATCGTTGCAGACTGTACGTAGTCCAAGAACTATCATCTTTCTTGATGTACCCAATAATACAAGGTGTTTAGGCTAACATTTTCCGTAACCTTCAGCCTTCGGATGAGCTTTCTACGCCACTATAGAATTGAGAAAGGCTCAAAAGGTTTCGAGATTATAGTTTTAAAGCTACACAAGCAGGACATAGATCCCATGGCGGAAGCTGAGATATCCAGCGTGGCCGACACCCAGCCCTCCGGAAGTGCAGAGCTACCCACGCCCATTACTCTGGAGCCTCAGATCCTAGCGCAAAGACTGTAACACATTTATCAGAGGAAGATAGCACTACTTCGCCACTGAGGGCTGATGAGGGTTTCTGGATATACTCCTCGATGATACGGACGGAGAGTTCGATAACACCCTTATCGGGATGGACGTTAATCTGTCGATTACCAATGATGAAGAATTCTACAGATTAACATCAATCACGCTGAAGCAGCCTCAGCGGCTCTATTGCTGCACCTGTCCACAGGTGCATTAGACATTGTCCTGATACAGAGTCCTACGAAGTAGGAGGAAGTGTGTGTTATCAGGACAACCAACATTAAACTGCTTCTGGCCAACTGTGAAGGCACTTCAAGAACCTGTATTTTGGCCATGAAAGATCTAAGCATCTTTCTCTTGACTAATTTCAGTGGTAAAGACTAAACATCTGCTAGTCTGGAGATCGGTAATCGCATTTATTGGGTGGTCTCCAGTTACTTGCCTTATGGAGATAGTAGAAGAAGCAACGTGTGACTTCGAATGACAAAGCCGGTCTGGATAATCTGCTCGGGCATATCACCACATCATTCAATAGTTCCCTTGAAGAAGCCTGTCCTAAACCAAGGTACAAGGGTAAAAATAAACCACCTTAACTTCTGAGTTAACGCCTAGAAAATAGTCCTGCAACATGCTATTCAATAAGGCCAAATACCTATAGTTGAAGCTACACAAACAGGATATAGATCCCATTGCGGAAGGTGAGGTATCCAGCGTGGCCGACACCCAGCTCTCCGGAAGTGCAGAGCTACCCACGCCCATAATTTCTGGAGCCGCAGATTCTAGCACAAAGACTGTAACACCCTTATCACGGGAAGAGAGCACTACTTCACCACTGAGGGGCTGATGAGGGTTTCTGGACTCCTTGACGCATCTGGCGGGGAGATGATCCTCGATGATACGGACGGAGAGTTCGATTACACCCTTGTCGGGGTGGATGTTACTCTGTCTGGTACCAATGATGGTAAGAATTCTGCAGGTTAACCTCCATCACCCTAAAGCAGCCTCCTCGGCTCTATTGCTGCGCCTGTCTACAGGTGCAGTATACATTGTCCTGATACAGAGTCCTACGAAGTAGGTGGAAATGTGTGTTATCAGGACAGCCAACTTTAAACTACTTCTGGCCAACTGTGAAGGCACTCCAAGAACCTGCATTTTGGCCATGAAAGATCTAAGCATCTTTATCTTGACTAAAAACTAAGCAGCTGCTAGTCTGGAGATCGGTAATCGCATATATTGGGTGGTCTCCAGTTATTTGCCTTTTGAAACTGTTCTACCGACGGTTCTCTCAGGGAAGTAGTAGAAGAAGCAACGTGTGACTTCGAATGACAAAGCCAGTCTGGATAATCTGGTCGAGCATATCACCACATCATTCAATACTTATAGTTACATTGAAGAAGTCTGCCTGGAACCAAGGTACAAGGGTAAAAATAAACCACAATGGTGGACTTCTGAGTTAACGCCTAGAAAAAAGACCTCCAACAAGTTATTCAATAAGGCCAAATATACTAAAGGCTGGAATGTCTAGTACGCTACCAACTCGCCTACTGGGGGGCTCTCCCTGGAAATTATATTTCTGAATTCCAAAACTGCCGTCGACGTAGATCTCTTAGCGAGATGTCTAAACAGTTCAATATTCATGTGATTGGATAGCGGGCCACAAAGCAGATGAACTTGCAAGAGAATGAAACACATTACACGCTTCAGGGGAAGTGGAATATGTGGGCATGCCTGGAAGCTCTTCTTGAGAGATAGTACCCTTACGACAACATGTGACAGGTGGTCACTAGTCACGAACTGCCTACATTCAAGGCCGATGTGGTTCTTTCTAAACTCCAAAACGCACCAACGCGTTATCGAGACCGGGCGTCTCACGTAAAGTGCCTGTCATGAAGTTTTTGCAAAATTACTTTTGCAGAAGAAGTGGAGGCCACGAAGGGAGGAATCAATAGAGCATCTTTTGTGTCTGTGCCCCACTCTATATAGATGACGGCAGGCTACCCTAGGCTTTGTGAGTTAACAAACTTGACCGCTGTTAAAATTCGCCCACTTTTGAGCTTTATAAAGCAATCAAATTTAGGTTTCCCATACGTCCCTGACATACAGACCGCGACTCTTACCCTAAACCTCTGTTATCACTGGTTTGACAATTATTCAGTTTATATTCACATCATGGCGATTATTATACCCTCACTTTAGTGTGACGAGGGTATATATCATTTGCTACGAAAAAAAGTGTAACACATCGAAGGAGTGATCTAAGACCCTAAGTATGTTCGGCGGATATTCGTTTTGGGTCATTCTAAGTCGAATGAGCAATGTCCGTCCGTCTGTCTGTCTGTCTGTCTATCTGTCTGTCTGTCTGTCTGTCTGTCTGTCTGTGTGTCTGCTGGCTGGTGCGCACGATAACTCTCGAAAGGAGTAACCGATTGACTTCAAATTTGGTACGTGGTAATATTTTTTTCTATCTCCGGCTAAGTTCGAAGATGGGCCATATTGGTCCACTCCTTCTAGTACCTCCCCCACAAAGTGTTAAAATGTTGTGAAATATTGAATCTTTAATAACTGCTATACTACTTATTCGAATCTTCTGAAATTCCACACATAGCATTAGTTTATTAGTCGCTATCAACTCGAGAAAAATGGGCCATGTTGCTACGCCGCTTTTGGTACCTCCCACACAAATGCACCATTTTGCACCAAAAGTTAACAGCTTATAACATTAATACCAGTGCATAAAAATACTTGAAATTTTGTACAGTGTAATGCTTTCATAGTGCCTACAGTCCAGTGAAAAATGGGTGTCATATTCACGCCCCTTTTGGTACCTCTTACACAAAGGTACCATTTTGCAGCAAAAGATAACAGCTTATAACATTAATACCAGTGTATAAAAGCACTTGAAATTTCGTACAGTGTAATGCTTTTATAGTGTATTTTGCACTGTGAAAATGGGCGCTATTGCCACGCCCCTTTTTGTACCTCCCACACAAAGGTACCATTTTGCACAAAAAGTTAAGAGCTCACAGCATGAGTACCAATGCACGAAAATGCAACAACATTTTGCACAGTGTAACGCTTTTGAAGTCCCTATAGCCCTGTAAAAAATGGCCGTTATCACCACGCTCTTTTTGTACCTCCCACACAAAATGGCCAAATCATACCAAATTTAATATCTCATAACGTTAATATACCAGTGCAAAAAACGCTTATAATTCGGCGCAGTGCAATGTATTTAAAGAATCTAAAAACATTCTGGTACCTCCCATACAAATTGACAGAATAATTCGTTTAATATTCCATATTACATTACTCACAAAGTGAGGGTATACCTTAGTCGGTTTACCCGACTGAAACTTTCTTACTTGTTTTTTTAGTACTTGTATACACAACTGAAATGAGTTTAATTTGTTTTCTCTGTTCCCTATTATATTAATTTTAATCGCGTTTCTTTGCAATTTTTCTTTTTTACAGAACTTGGTATCTTTGCGTGAAGATTTGAAAATATTACACTGTGATCTAATCTGTTGGAATTGGAATATATCCTCAGCCGGAGTGGTGTGTCGTCTAAATAACCAAATGCGTGATATGTTCCGATTTGAGAAGTCTTTGGAAGAAGTGGTAGACGAATATCAGCGAAAACATTCCAATACTGCGTCCGAAAGTAGTTTATACACCTTAGCTTAATTATTTTTTACTAAATAGATGTATTATATTAGTATTAGTACTTAATAAAAAGATACTATACAATTAGATCTGCAATTAGAACTAGCTGTATTCGGTGCTATTTGCTGCCCTCAAATTTCATTTCCTGGGAAAAAGATCCATATGATTGTCGCATAAGAATATTCGTGCCCACAGATAGCACTTTAGAGAACCAAAAAGACGATCCATTTTTGTTTCAATTGCAAATATTGAAGAAAAAAGTACTCCTCAAAAAGCAGAGGTTTGTTGCTTTACCAAAAATCCTGATGTACATACGAAATATTTCCTTATTATAGGTCAAATCCGTAGCTACCAAATTTCACAATTGATACATGTACAACGTACCAGCCTGGTTGGAGCAACGCAACTCTACACATTACGATGCGCACTGGTACTGTAATGGCAGTTTTTTAGGGTTTTGCTCTCAAATATACTCATGCCTAAATTCAAGGCGATTGTTGCGGTCAATCAGGGTATCGGCCAAATGACATAAGTATGACATAGGATTGACCCCAGATTAAATGTCATTGACCCCAAATTAAGGTAAAAGGCCTCGGATTAAATATTTAATCCGGGATTAATGGTCGCTTAATCCCGATTATAGGCCATTGATCCCGGATTAAAGCTCAATGACACGGATTAAAGATCTGTGACCTCGTATTAAAGGTAATTGACCCTGGATTAAAGGTCATTGACCCCGGATTAAAGGTCAATGACCTCTGATCAAATGTCATTGACTCCTATTAAAAGTCATTTAATTCGGATTATTGGCCATTGACCCCAGATTAAAGGTCAATGACCCGGATTAAAGATCTGTGACCTCGGATAAACGGTCAATGACTCGGAGTAAAGGTTATTGGTCATGATTAAAGGTCATTGACTCGGATTAAGGGTCAAAGACTCGGATTAAAGTTCAAAGACTAGGATTAAAGGTCAATAACTACGGATTTAAGGCTATTGGTCATGATTAAAGGTTAATGATTCGGATTGAAAGTCAATGACTCAGATTTAAGGTCAATGACCTCGGATTAAAGGTTATTGACCTCGGTTTAAAGATCTGTGACCTCGGATTAAAAATCATTAACCCTGGATTAAAGGACATTGACTACGGATTGAAGGTCAATGAAGTCGGATTAAAGGTTATTGGTCATTATTAAAGGTCATTGACTCAGATTATAGATCTGTGACCTCGGATTAATGGTTATTGGTCATAATTAAAAGTCATTGACACCGAATTAAAGGTCAATGACTCAGATTAAAGGTCAATGACCTCGAATTAAAGGTCATTGACCCCTACTAAGTCATTTAACCCGGATTACAAGTCAATGACTCGGATTATATGTTATTGTCAATGAATCAGATTAAAGGTCAATGTCCCAGGATTAGAGGTCAATGAATCTGCTTAAAGGTGAATGACCACGGATAAAAAGTTAATGACCCTAGATTAAAGGTCAATGACTCGGATTAAAGGTCATTGACTCAGATTAAAGGTCAATTACCTCGTATTAAAGGTCAATGACCTCGGATTAAAGGTCAATGACTTCGGATTAAAGGTTATTGGTCATGATTAAAGACCATTGACCCCGGATTAAAGGTCACTGACCCGGATAAAAGGTCATTGATCCAGGATTTAAGGTCATTGACCCCGAATTAAAGTTCAATGACTCAGATTAAAAGTCAATGACCCCAGATTAAAGGTCAATAACCTCGATCAAAGGTCATTGACCTCGTATCAAAGGTCAATTAACCCGGATTAAATATCAATAACCCTGCATTAAAGGTAAATGAACCTGGAATAAAGGTCATTGGGCCCGGATTTAAAGATCACTGTCACCGGATTAAAGGTTATTGGCCATGATTGAAGGTGATTGACCCCGTATAAAAGCTCATTGACCCCGATTATAGATCATTTACCTAGATTAAAGGTCATTGCACCCGGGTTAAAGATCATTGAACCCGCATTAAAGGTCAAAGACCCTGAAGTAAAGATCAATGACTCGGATTAAAGGTAAATGACTTAATATTAAAGGTCATTGGGCCCGATTAAAGATCATTGACCCTTGATTAAAGGTCAACGATTTTGGATTAAAGGTAATTGACCCAAATGAAGTTCAATGACCCCGTTCAAAGGGCATTTATCCGGATTAAAAGTGAATGATCCCGAATAAAGATCAATCATCGCTGATTAAAGGTCATTGACTCCGGATAAAAGCTCACCTACCCAAATTTAACGTCAATTACACAGATTAAAGGTCATTGCAACCGGGTTAAAGAAAGTCAATGACATCGGATTAAAGGACAATAGACCCGAATAAATGTCACTGAGCCCGGATGAAAGGTTATTGGCCCCGATTAAATGTCATTAAGCCCGCTTTAAAGGTCATTGACCCCGAATAAAGGTCAATTAACCTAACTAAAGGTCATTTACACAAAAATAAAGGCCAATGATCCGGATTACCAAATTAAACCGTTATTCGCCATTTTACAGTAGCTTCTTTGGCAGATATCTAAATTCCTTCATATTCTTTAAGTATTTTAGATAGCTTTTCCAACGACTGTAGTCTGAAAGAAACCGGTAGCATTTGTCCACCGCTCTGTAATCTCCCAAAAGTGCCTAATTCCATATTACCAAAAGCCATATTACAGTTCTCACAAAGTGAGAGTATACCTCAGTCGGTTTATTCGATAATAATGATCTTATTTGTTTCCATAATATGATAACCAATTTCCAATGTGAGAATTTCAAAGGAAAGAAAAAAAAATAAATCGTTTAGCCAACTATTCGCCGAAATACAATGAAACTTCGCAAATCTATACAATAGTTATACGTATTTAATATTATTATATACCCAAAGTCGGATACTTCGAGGCAATAGTAGAACTGCTCCTTAGTATCTTATAGAATATTAAAAAAGTTCATATTTAAAATCAGATTTATTTATTCCCTTACTATGCAATGGTTGTGGTCCGTGATAAAATTACCAGTAAAACGAATAAGTGAAGGGAAAAAGTACGGTTAGAACACCTACTGTCGGATTTGTCGCTGTATTTTCTGGAATCAGAAAAATATCTTTCATGAATGAAAAAAATAATGTAATTTCTTTCTCCCTCCCTTAGCAGAAGGACAACTATGTTAAAATTTCCAACTTAGTTGGTGTGGCTAACTAAAGAAACACTTGATATAAGTATTCGATTCACTTTCCCATTCTGCCGGCGACAGCCTGTCTGGCGAGTGCAATACGAAACCCTAATTCTTAGAAGAAAATAAAAAAGAGAACTCTGACAACATTATCACAACACTGCCCTAGTGTTATTAATTAAGTGATTATATTATGCAACAAAAAGGACACAGAAAGCAAAAACAAAGTCGAAAGACCAGACATTATGTCTCCTTAGTTTATTCGAGATATACTCAACAAAACCTCAGTTTAAACTGACATACATGCGCACAACACAGCAAGTGTTTGTTAGACTAATTGGAGAGCAATTTTGAAAAAATTCCCCTTATATCTAATGCTAACCAATTGTTGTTGCTGTTGGCAAGGTCACATGTTATTGTGCAGTCCAGCACCCCTCAAGGATAATACTTAGTCGTAATTATTATTAATTGTCACTGCACTTAGCACATTGGTCTACCTCTTTGGTGTTTTCACTACTTCAGTTATTGTGGTTACTTCAGTTCCTTCTCAGAACTCGGAAGGGTGTGTGTATGTTGTGTGAAAGAAATTTCTATTACTTTGGAATGTTCGTTTTTCCAAGACTCCATAAAAATATGAAATATTATCACATTAACCCCCAATTCGACAAACTCCTTTTAGAGCTAACTCACAGTTAAAAAATAAAAATTTTCATACAATTTGACAGCTATAACTGTAGGTTATTAGGTTAGTAGATAAATATATATAGCTTTCATATATAAAGGGTTTCCGAAAAGGATGATATGATTTCGAAGTGACGTTTCGGCCATTTGTCATTTGTTTTTCATTGTATTCTGTAGTGTTTACAATTTCATCATGGAGAGATATACGTAAGAACAACGTTTGCATATTATTCAGTTTTATTATCAAAATAATCGTTCTCCAATTGCAACTTTTCTTGCGCTAAGTCCATTTTTTTTAAATCCAAAACACACACTTTCCAGTCGACCTACGACCTTGACCCCCATGAGCAATATTTTAGTTCTCGTTTAGAGATAACTTTTTCCATTGACGGATTCCCTAACCGAAGTACCGTTAAGAAGCTAGAGCTTTCCGTTCACATTTGAAAATTATTGGGTTCATCGAATTCGTTCCTGCAGAAGAAGTCGTGGACGCCATTTGAATGACGTTTTATTTAGAACTTAATTGTATCGATTGTACTTCACATTAAATAAAAAACTTTTGAATTTCCTTAAGAATAAGTGTGCTTTTTTCAAAGAAATCATATCACTCTTATTGGAAAACCCGTTACATATGTAAGAATATTTTGCGTAGATGCCGTGATTACTATTGCCAGACATTTTGCGCAGTTAACATACCTAATACTAACTACCCTTGGATTTTGTGCATATTTTTTTATTTTTCATCTGATTGGAAACAAACTTAGCATTTAGACGACTTAACGTTCAACAATAGAAAATTTTAGTGCATATCGGCAAAACATATATTTGAACGACAAAACGTCTAAATTCAAAGCTTTCAAAGGTTCCAATCGGACGAAAAATTAAAATATTTCCTTATTTCTCCTGGTGAAAATAACTAGTTCCGTCTTGGTCGGATTAACACCAAGACCATTATCGGAATCGGCCTATTTTGCGGTTGTACAAAGAGCCTACTGTAGAATGTCTCTAAGATTAATCGGAAACTTGCCTCTAACAGCTATTGCCACGTCATATGTATAGGCAATAACCCATGACACCCATTATCTCCAGAGAAAGCAGAATATTGTTCATTGAGAGACTCTATAGCAGAGGTGACAGAACAGCTCCGTGGGGCGTTCCAATGCTGACAAGTCTATAGAGGTAAGTTGATCCTAAGCTAAATAAAAAATAAAAGCAACAATCATGAAAGCACAGGGTTAAGCGATATTTGCATAAAAGTTTTGTGTTTTTTTTTCGTGTACTAAAATTTGTGTCAAATATTTCCACATCTCACAATAGTGATGAATTTGTAATATGGGATTTTTAATTTTGTTATGAATTGTTTGGTTTTTTGTTTAATAAATAAAATAAAAATTAATGAAAACTGTTTTTAATTAGTTGTCAGTAGTATATGACTGACAAATTGTCAGAACAACCAATTTTTTTAAAACAGTTGGTTGTGGCAACTACAACAGATAATTTAAGCCACCATTTTCGTAGTTGGCGCAACCAAATATTATTGTTGTCAACATGGAAACAGAAGTATACCACAACCAAAATATTGGTTGTCCTGATGGAATCGCATGATAGTAGACAGAACTACCAAAATTCGGTTGGCAAATAATTCGGTTGAGGCAAACAAACTGTATACTGTGTATAATTTTAAAAATTTATGTATTTATATATATATATATATAAATACATAAATTTTTAAAATTCCACGAAAACATTTAGTGTCATTTGAGAATTTGTTTTGACCGATACAAACGCTTTAAATGAAATATTATGACATTTCATATTTTTATGAAGTCTTGGAAAAAACGAACCTTCCCAAGTAATGAAGATTTATCTCACACAGACACACACCCACTCTTCCGAGTTCTGAGAAGTAACTGAAACCACAACCAACTGAAGTAGTGAAAACACCAAAGAGGTGGACCAATAATATGTTAAGTGCAAAGACAATGAATGATAAGTAATAACGACTAAGTAATATCCTTGTGACCTTAACAAGAGCAGCCACAACAACAATAGCCAGTCCTAGAGAAAAGGCGAATTTTTCAAGGTCTCTCCAAGAGAGTACTTGAAATTGCAATTAGTCTAGCCACACACCAGCCAACCAACACTAGCTAAGTTGTGCGCATGAGTGTTGCTTTAAACCGAGGTTTAGTTGAGCATATCTCGACTAAACTAAGGAGACTTACTGTCTGGCCTTTCGGCTTTGTGGTATTTTTTATTTTCGTTTCCTGTGTCCTTTTTGTTACATAATATTAATGACTTAATTAATAACACTTGGGCAGTGTTATGATAAAGTTGTCAGAGTTCTCTCTTTTTATTTTCTTCTAAGAATTAGGGTTTCGTGTTGCACTCGCCAGACAGGCTGTCGCCTTCAGAAAGGCAGAGAGGTATATCAAGTGTTTCTCTGGTTAGGCAGATCAACTAAGTTGGGAAATTTTAGTATAGGCAACAGCTGTGCTTCTGCTAAAGAAGGGAGAAAGGAACAACATTCTTTATGTATTTTCATTCATGAAACATACATACTAGTACATATCTGCTGATTCCATTAAAAACAACAACAAATCCGGCATTTTACTAAAAAAAGGAATCAAATATTCTCAATACTTCGATCTATACTTTTCCCCTCCAAACATAAATCCCATTAAAAATAAAAACTCCGCTTTAAACGTATAGCATCATTTCATTTTATTCCATTTCAATCCTATTCTTAGTTAATATTTACCCAAAACCCTTTTACCTTCCAAATCGAAAGGACTTCTCAAGTGGCATTTGGCCTTGTAGCGTTTGCCCATGATGTCAATCTCATAATCACCCGATTTAATGTAGTCCACATCAATGATCGAACCATCCGGTTTTGAGATGTATACTTGACCCAAAGGTTTACCCAAATAATAGGCATATTCAGTGCGTCTCAAAAAGCCCACCGGTTCACCGTTACGATAGACACCCTCCAAACCCCAAAGTGGCACTTGATCATCCAAAGTCAGATAGACGAGACGTTTCTTAATGCCCTCCTTACGCTGCTTCTCAATGGCTTCCTTTCCCTTGTAGATTCCATCCTTGCGACAGGTGAAGCCGAGACCCGCTTCAATGGGTGTATCATCGGGACGCAAATCGAAACTCCACAAATGATAACCCTTTTCACTACTCAACGAGTAAAGGGCGCGGTAGCCAGCATTTCGTAAATTATCAGATTCTCCCACCTTCATAAGTGACTGGTAGACAGCCGAACAGTATTCCTTGGGCACATGTAATTCATAGCCCAATTCACCCACGAAACTGACACGCAGCAATCTTACACCGTATTCCCCGGCAGAGGATGCGGCATCCTTACACGTTGTAAGTACTGTACTATTCGGGGGTATATTCTCATCACTCAATTCACATTGAATAATTTTCTGTAGAATTTCCCGGGATTTGGGTCCTTGAATGGAAATAACACCCAGATCGGCAGTGACATCTCGAACAGTGGCATTGAAACCCTGACGGCGTATCTCGTCGACCATCATGGTGTAAGTGTAATAGGCGGAAGCACCACCAGCTACTATATAAAAACCTTGACCCTCAAATTTCGGATCGTGTACAGCTCCAGAACCGGAGTTCAAACGGGATATGGTGACATCAGCTTCCACGCCGCCAGAAGTGTTGAGAGCACAAGTATAAACAGTTCTGGAAAAAAACAAAACAAAAACAAATGGGATTATTCATAATAACTAGACTTCATTTTAAGGATTTTACTCCAAAGATGTGCTAATCTTTAAAATAAGAGGAGACAATCTTTTCTTAAGCAAAGTTGTCAGAAACAACTTTTTTTAGGAAAAAGTTATCTTTATCCTTAACCTTTTCTTAAGGAAAAGTTGTCAGAGACAACCTTTTCTTATAGAAAAGTTGTCGGAGACAACCTTTTCTTATAGAAAAGTTGTCAGAGACAACCTTTTCTATTAGAAAAGTTGTCAGAGACAACCTTTTCTATTAGAAAAGTTGTCAGAGACAACCTTTTCTATTAGAAAAGTTGTCAGAGACAACCTTTTCTATTAGAAAAGTTGTCAGAGACAACCTTTTCTATTAGAAAAGTTGTCAGAGACAACCTTTTCTATTAGAAAAGTTGTCAGAGACAACCTTTTCTATTAGAAAAGTTGTCAGAGACAACCTTTTCTATTAGAAAAGTTGTCAGAGACAACCTTTTCTATTAGAAAAGTTGTCAGAGACAACCTTTTCTATTAGAAAAGTTGTCAGAGACAACCTTTTCTATTAGAAAAGTTGTCAGAGACAACCTTTTCTATTAGAAAAGTTGTCAGAGACAACCTTTTCTATTAGAAAAGTTGTCAGAGACAACCTTTTCTATTAGAAAAGTTGTCAGAGACAACCTTTTCTATTAGAAAAGTTGTCAGAGACAACCTTTTCTATTAGAAAAGTTGTCAGAGACAACCTTTTCTATTAGAAAAGTTGTCAGAGACAACCTTTTCTTAAGGACATTCTTTTCTTATAGAGACATTATTTTCTTAAAGAAAAGTTGTCAGAGACATTCTTTTCTTATAGAAAAGTTGTCAGAGACATTCTTTTCTTATAGAAAAGTTGTCAGAGACATTCTTTTCTTATAGAAAAGTTGTCAGAGACATTCTTTTCTTATAGAAAAGTTGTCAGAGACATTCTTTTCTTATAGAAAAGTTGTCAGAGACATTCTTTTCTTATAGAAAAGTTGTCAGAGACATTCTTTTCTTATAGAAAAGTTGTCAGAGACATTCTTTTCTTATAGAAAAGTTGTCAGAGACATTCTTTTCTTATAGAAAAGTTGTCAGAGACATTCTTTTCTTATAGAAAAGTTGTCAGAGACATTCTTTTCTTATAGAAAAGTTGTCAGAGACATTCTTTTCTTATAGAAAAGTTGTCAGAGACATTCTTTTCTTATAGAAAAGTTGTCAGAGACATTCTTTTCTTATAGAAAAGTTGTCAGAGACATTCTTTTCTTATAGAAAAGTTGTCAGAGACATTCTTTTCTTATAGAAAAGTTGTCAGAGACATTCTTTTCTTATAGAAAAGTTGTCAGAGACATTCTTTTCTTATAGAAAAGTTGTCAGAGACAACCTTTTCTTAAAGAAAAGTTGTCAGAGACCGCTTTTTCTTAAGGAAAAGTTGTCAGAGACCGCTTTTTCTTAAGGAAAAGTTGTCAGAGACCGCTTTTTCTTAAGGAAAAGTTGTCAGAGACCGCTTTTTCTTAAGGAAAAGTTGTCAGAGACCACTTCTCTTAAGGAAAACTTGTCAGAGACCACATTTTCCTATGGAAAAGTTGTCAGAAACTAAATTTTTCTAACAGTAAGATGTCAGAGGCCACTTTATTTTAAAGAAAAGTTGTCAGATACCACTTTACCTTAAGGGAAAGTTGTCAGAAACCAAATTTTTCCAACAATAAGATGTCAGAGACCACCTTTTCCTAACGAAAAAGTTGTCAGAGACCAGATTTTCTCAAGGAAATGTTGTCAGAGACCACCGTCTTCTAACTAAATGTTGTCAGAGACCACATTTTCCTAACGAAAAGTGGTCAGATACCAATTTTTCCTAAGGCATTGTTGCAGTGGCCACCTTTTCTTAAGAAAAATGTGTCAACGACTACCACCTTTGTGGTCTTTGAAAAGAAAAGGTGGTCTCTGACAACGTTTCCTTATAAAAAGGTGCTCTCTTACAACTTTTCCTTGGGAAAGTGTGGTCTGTGATCTGCTATTGAAAGCACAGTGGTCTTTGACAACTTTTCTTTAACAAAAAGTGTTCTCTGACAACTTTTCCTTAAGAAAATGTGGTCTCTGACAAATTTTCCCTAAGAAAGGGTTGTCTCCGAAAACTTTTCTTAAGAGAATATGGTCTTTGACAACTTTTTCTTGAGAAAAGGTGGTTTCTGACAACTTTTCCCTTGTGGTGGTCTCTGACAACATTTCCTTAGGAAAAAGTGGTCTCTGACAACTTTTTCTTAGGGAAAGATGGTCTCTGACAATTTTCCCTTAGGAAGAGGTGGTCTCTGGCAACTTTTTCTTAAAAAGAGGTCGTTTCTGAAAACTTTTGCTTAGGAAGATGTGTTTGCCACAAATGCTCATTTAGGAAATGGTGATCTCTGCCAAGAGGTGATCTTCGCTAAGAGTTAGTGTCTGAGAACTTTTTCATTTTGTTCATATCCCATTTAGACTATTACTTCTACTTACTTCTTAACATCGCGATTAGTGTTTCCAGTAAATATCCAATCGGCCGCCTTCTGGGCATCGGGACCTTCCATAAATAATTTACAGAAGTAGCTCATATTAAAGACGACAGCATTATTACGACAGGCCATAGCTTCTTCACCAATCTACGGAGCAGATGAGTGTGTGTGTGTTTGTGTGTGTGAATGGATTCGTAGGAGAGGTCGGCCGATCATTCACACGAGCACATGGATGGGATGCGATGGGAATGCGAATGGGAACAGTTGTGTTATATCAGTGAACAACAAACAATTATAAGAAAAACATCCGCAATCCGACGACCGATACGAAGACGTGGTTTAAGCAAATATCACACCAAATTTCGCGTAAGAATAACACAGCCAGACAGACGACGACCAAAAAAATCGTGGCACGCACCACATCAACGGACAGACAGACAGACGAACGGCCACAAATTATGGAAAAGAGAAGAAAATCGTAAATGAAGATATTGAACTAATATTTGACAATGCCAGTATGTTTCGAGGCACTTTATTTGCTTACCAAATTGTGATGATCCGAGAAACTACCGTATCTCAAGTCACCCTCCAGTGTGTTCTCGTAGGGACAATCCTTATGGCGTTCATTGCCATAACTGCCATACCAATCGTAGGGCTGCACCGGGGCGGGTTTCTGCAGGAAGAAACCAGGACGTTCCCAGCCCTGTTTCTCCTCCATAAAGGCATTGTAGGCCAGCATATCATCATGCAGCGGATCCTTTTGGAAATCACGTCCAGCCAATGGCTGATCATACTTGAAAACCATGCTATAATTTTTGGCATAACTTTCGTGAGACTTTTCACTAATCCACTGCGCGGCACGATTTTGTTTATCCGTAAAACGACGCAAATCGAAACCGAACATAGGCAAATCGGGTTTGCCATTCAAAATCCACAGAGCGGTCTGTTCACCACAACCGCCACCGAACATCATACCGGCCGAATTGAAACCACAGTTGTGATACAAACCCGTTATAACAGTATCGGGACCCATTAAAGGTTTATGATCGGGCGTAAAAGATTCGGGACCACAGACGGTACTTTTCACGCCATAATTAGCATAAGTGGGACACAACTTGACGGCTCCATTTAAATGAGCATCAAAGACCGACCAATCCAAATCATACAGACCAAAATGGAAATCCTTGTCCACTGGATCCAGCAATATAGGATTGGGCTCATAGCCACCCATGCAAATGGCATCTCCTTGTATTCTAAAATAGGTGGAGTAATCATGATCTCTGATATTGGGTAGACCTCTAACACCGGGTATAGATTCTGAGACAATGTAGGCATGTTTCATGGGTATCAGCGGCAGGAAAGAACCATGTTTCTCTATCAAATCACGACCCCAAACACCGGTGGCATTCACCACATTCTCGGTCTTGATGGTGCCATAGGGTGTCTTGACACCCACAATCTTTTTACCTCTAGCCGTATCCTCGACTACCAACTCTTCCACCGAACAATTCTCAATCACTTTGGCGCCATTTTTGGTGGCAGCTCTGGTTAGGGCGGTGCACAACATAGCCGGATCGACAACACCATCACCGGGTGAATAGAGAGCCCCAATGAAAGCCTTCGGGTCCAATAGAGGGAAAACTTTTTGAGTTTCTTCGGGCGAGAGGACATAGTTTTCAATACCCAAAGCATTGCCAACGGTGGCCAGGCGTTTGTATTCATCTAAACGGGTCTGTTGTTGGGGGGAGATGCGAATTTGTGTAGAATAAGGGGTGAGGGGGATTAAGTATTAAAGTTATTTTTAAAGATTTAAAAAGAAAAGCTCTTCGGTGTGATTTTGAGAGTAGAATTTAATGGAATTGTTTCAAAAAATCTAACAAAATTAAAAACTCCTATAAGATTGCCAATATTATTTAATGAAGACACACTATTAAAAAATGTCAGTATTTGACGTTTTTCTTATAAGAAAAATTACTATAAAAAGTAGTTCCAATTTTGGGATTAATCCCAAATTTTTGCAGCCCAAAAGTTCTGTCAGGAAAAAAACTAGGACAACATTTTATACTGGGCGGAGACTTTAATGCCAAGAAAAAAATATGGGGATCAAAGTTAACAAATCCAAAAGGTTTTCAACTATATAAATCCATAGCAGATTTAAAATGTCATATTCATTCGGAAAATGAACCGACTTATTGGCCCACAAACACAGAGCTCACCCCAGTTTTAATAGACTTTTTATTCTAAAAAAAAACAACATCAACACTGAAAATTATGTTGGATTGGCCTCAGATCACTCCCCCGTCAGTATGGCAAAACATAATGGAAAAACCTTTGCCGGCAACATTAACAACAAATAGAACAAACTGGTACCAGTTCAGAACATTACTGGATCAAAAAATCGATCTTCAGGCTTCACTCAAAATAGAAACTTATGTTGATAATCAACTAGGCTATCTATTTGAAGCGATTCAAACATCGGCGTGGGAAAGTACCCCTCTTAACGCGGATCACCAATATGCATACAATAATTATCCAATTATTATTATAGAACTAGTTCTAACGAAACATAGAGCTCGAAAGAAGTGGCAGAAAATTAGAAGCCGAGAAAATAAACTTATTTAATTAACTTAAAAAATTAATTAAAGAAATTGAAATTAACAAAATGTCAGAATAACTCAGTAATTTAATAGCAATCAAGGGAGCAAACTATAGTCTTTGGAAAGCAACAAAGGATTTCAGCCCAAACAAGCCAAACCAAACAAGTATACGGAACCTTAAAGAAAAGGCAGAGCTATTTGCAGACCTCCATCAACAAATATTTTGTCCCCTACATAGAAGGTCTACGGTAATGACATATAAAACCGTCTCAAAACCGATCAAAAGGATTAAAATAAGTGAACTGAGAACTTTAATTTACAAGGACTCAAATAAAAAAAGGCGCCAGGTTAAGACTTAATTACCGGAAAGCTTATCAAAAAAAAAATCAGTGATAAAGCGTTACAAAAACTCTCTTAATGCTTGCTTGTGTCATATGTACTCGTATGTACCCTTACAGTGGAAGTTGAAGAGATTATTATTATCGAGAAGCCCGGTAAACCACCAACTGAACCTAATTCATATAGGCCGATATCCTTTCTGCCAATTATGTATATCGAAGACTGGGTCAGGCTTTCATACATCCCGAATCGATGAGGGGATAGCAAAGTGGTATTCATACCCAAAGTTGGAAAGATATCGCATACTAGGCCAAAAGACTTCAGACCAATTAGCCTATCCTTCTTCCTACTGAAAGGTTTGGATACATTTTTAGATTATTTCATTAGAAAGAACAAGAATACAAAACTCCTGTCGGCGAACCAACATGCTTAGAATAAGGAAAATTTTACAGAATCTGCCCTGCACGAACTTGTGAGCGTTATCGAATCGTCCCTACCTATCAAGGAATTCATTATGGTGGCATTTCTTGACATAAAAGGGGCTTTTAACAACATTCACTCAGACGCGGTAATTGCGGCACTGTCACATCTAAAGGTGAACTGTAGCTTGATCTGACTAATTCAAAGCCTGCTCAACAGAAGACACATAACAGCAAGTCTTGGTTTCACAACTCTAGGTTTGTATTGTAAACAGAGGGACCCCACAACGAGGAGTACTGTCACCACTAAGTTGGAAACTTGCTGTGGATGAAATCCTGCTAAATCTAAAACGTTGTGACTGTAAGGTCGTGACATATGCGGACGACGTGGCAGTAGCAGTATGTGGCAAATTCTAAAATGTCCTCAGATACATCCTACAGGTGGTTCTGAACAAGATGGCTTGATGTGCCAGAAGCAGCGGTTTGGGCGTTAACCCAAACAAAACAGAATTGGTTCACTTTGCTAGGATGTACATGTGGACACTCCTCCTACGATAAATGGAACAGATCTGATCTTTTCTGACCACAGAAACAGCGGTTTGGGAGTTAACAGACAGAATTGGTTATATTTACTAGGATGAAAAAGGTCCAACATGTGAACCCCCCTCCTCGGATAAATGGAACAGATCTAGTCTTTTCTGTCTTCTATCAAAGGTTCAGAGAACTGCCTGTCTATGCATAAGCGGAGCTTTAAGGACACAGCGACTGAAACTCTACAAGTCCTACTCCATATACTGCCAATAAATATTGTGGCGAGAGAAGTTGCAACCAGAGCGGCATTAAGATTAAATTGCCTATCAATGTGGAGGTACAAGAACTACGGTCACATGAGGATATCAAAGCATAGTGCCTATGGTACCGACCAGGGCTGTGGAGTCGGAGTCGGGGATATATCCAAAGTCAACCAAATTATAAACTTTGTATGTAAAGACAGTGTTAGGAAAGTTCTGTTTAAATATGTGATCAATTTAGCAATATGCTGCTAACAAAATAAGAATTTTGCAAGGCTATACGCTATTCCTAAGCGAGTAAAAAACCCCTAAGCGAGGAAAGGCCAATGACTGGCGAAGCCAACTATATAATCTCGTACACCACCTTCTTAGTGCAGAATAAGCTCAGCTATAGTAAATAAAAATATGAAATATTAATAATAATTATAAAACTAAATCTAAACTGAATTTGTTCAAATTCGACAATATGCGTTCTTGAATAAATAAACTCTACCCTACAAAATTTCAAAATGATTGAATGTGGAATACAGCTTCCATAGCGCTACAAGGCCAAATCTAAAGAAAAATTTATATCTGGGGGCAATATCGATCTGAACCGATTTTGACTAATTGCAATAGGTTTCTTATTGCCAAATTTTGCAGGATCGGAGTGAAATTTTGACCTATACTCAACGAACAACTTAAGATGGACAGACATACTGCTACTGATTCTGAGTCGGACAGTGTATTTTAATGTGTGTTTATCTGTAGTATTTTTTACAAATATGTCAAAAAACAAAGCCCCGTACCATAGTGTGGTGTAGATTAAAACTGGTGCCTAAGCGATCATAATTTCCAAAAATTGCGGTATACGGGTATTAAAACAGAGGCAGTGATTGTAGAAAATGTTATCATGATTTAATTTTGGAAGAATTGTCATATTAGCTGCAAGTCAAGCGTCGATAAATAAATAATAAAATTTTATTTAATTACTGGTATTTAATACCTACTGTTTTGTTTTTTTTTACAAAACCTATATCTTACTTTCAATAAAATGAATTCACGTCTTAGTACAAATATAATCAAAAATTTATATTATTTAACTGCCGGAGTCGGAGCTGGAGTCGAACCATTTTACTCGACTCCGGAAGTCGGAGTCGAGTAGGTTTGGCTCGACTCCGCAGCCCTGGTACCGACCGAGTGGTCTATATACTAACGGGTACACCTTTGATATAAACTACAATCACTAGGATACCAGCCAGAGATGAATGGGTTGGCAGAGTACCAGTTAATATCTCCACTACTATACGGATGATTCGAAGCTTGATGATAAGGTTTGCTTCCGAATACACTATAAATAACTTAAGGCCCAACTATAATATGCATAAGCTAGCTTAAGCAACTGTGCGAATGCATGAAATCATATGTGCCAAACTATAATGTGCTTAAGTGAACTTTTCGTTAAGTTCTCTCAGTTCCCATTTGCTTAAGCAGGGTGCGAAACTTAACGCACATTCCGTACGGAATTGCTTATGCATATTATAGTTGGGCCTTTAGTCTGGATATAGCTCACAGACTACCAGCTACCTACAGTGTCTATCAAGCCGAAATAATGGCAATATGGATTGTGGATAATTCGCAACATAGTAACCAACACTGGCGTTGTCATTTACTGGGACAGCCAGACTGTCATTAAATAACTGGAGGCAATATCCATCAATTCACGTCCTCGACTACCATAGATCTCTTGACGAGATGGTTGAGTAGTTATACTTGTACCTCCTATGGGTACCTGCGCGTAGGAATACCACGGGGAACTGCAATGCCGTTGAACTTGCAAGGAAAGAGATGATGTTACAAAGTCTCGAAGAGTTGGCATATATTGGCGCGCCACTGTACACATGCAAGCTTTGACTTAGGCAAGAGATAGTCCAATGAGAGATAGGCATAAATCGACACCTGTAGAATAGCTAGACAAATTTGGCCAAGATACGACCTGAGAAGGTCAAATATATCCTCCTTGGAGAGGAAAACGCTATCTATGTAAAGGTGATTTGGAACTTATGTAGCTTCTAGAATTAAACTTAGCTCCAGTTTTCGGGAAAAGGTCAACGAAAATGTTGCACTTCTTTGCAGAAAGAAATCGCCATTAGAGTCAGTTCTGACGGGACACAGCTTGATCGGCGAACACGACAGCAGGTTGGGAATTGACTCCAATGATTTCTGCAAAATCTGTGGTGATGAGGAGGAAGTGGAGTGCATTGAGCACCTCCTTTTTTAATGTCCTGCGTTGAGTAAATGACGTCTGGGTCGACTTAGGTTGGCATTTCTATGAAGTCTAAAATATCTTGCCGGTACGGATATTCGTATTATTGATAACTTTGTGTACAAAACGGCTTGATTACGATGAACGACATCTTAGCTCATGGTAATACCTCAATTGGTCTATGTGAGCTGGTAAATCTGGTCATTTACAAAAAGGGATAATTACTATACCACCTTGAGACCTAAAATTAATTATAATGAATTTGCCAAATTCGTCCTTCCTTGCGTTGAAAGGGCGCATAAAGTCCCAAATAGTGTACCCCCTCTAAGATATGAATGTACATAATTTGATGATAGTTCTTGAACTGCGTCTAGTGGGGAGTCGCTGGGAATGCCCCTGGATACACATTTGCCGAGCAACTCTGAAGAGCATTGAATACTTTAACTGGGGATTCGGATGCAGTGAGTGGTGCCATCGGAGGACGCCAGGGAGTTTATAAGCAAATATAGAATTCTTAGGGCTATCAAAAATTTAAAACCTTTTAAATCGCAAGGACCAGACAATGTATCGCAGGGGGAGCTACAGGCACTGGCTGCTATAATTTCTCCCTGGCCCAGAGAGATCTCCATATGTTGTATCAATAAGGTCTATATACCAACAAAATAGATAGAAACAAAGGTTGTTTTCATCGAAAAAGCGAGAAAGCCGTTCCATACAGGAGCTAAGAATTAAAACCTTGGAAAGATTAATAGATAATTGCCTTAGGAATAAAATTAATTACAGATCCAATCAACTGCATGCCTACAGCAAAGGTAAATCCACCGAAACAGCCCTACATGATCTAGTCAGCATTATTGAAGGATCTCTCTCTATTTAGGTAGATAATATGGTAGCTTTCTTAGATGTAGAGGGAGGCCTTTAATAACATAAATTCAGCAGCTTTAATTATGTTTTTGGCAACCCTCGGGGTTGATCACAGTATTCGTAGGTTCATTCATAGCTTTTTGATTAGGAGACGCATTTCAGCTAGTTTAGGGTCAACTCATCTCCACAGAGTCGTCGGCAGGGGAATGCCCCAACGGGCTTTTCTGTCTCCTCTGCTAAGAAATATCTCCACGAATAATATTCTGCTTTCTTTGTGGAAGATGAGTGTTAAGGTTATTGCCTATACAGCTGACGTGGCTATAGCTGTTAGAGGAAAGTTTCTGAGTACTCTTAGAGACATCCCTTCATAAAACCGCAAGATGGGCTTCCGATAATGGTATTGGTAATGGAACCTGACCATCACAGAATTAGTTATTTTCAGCAGGAGATATTAGGTACAAAAAGTTGCACCTGTCTTCTTGGCGGTATTGAAATTCGTTGAACTTCAAACTCAACATTCTGAAAAGAGCATGAAGTCTGTGGTAGCGCTATATACCTGTAAAAGCGGAAGAGGAACACGATGGGGTCTAAACCCGCGTATATTTTATTGGTTGTCGTAAGGCAGTTGTCAGGCCGATAATGCTGTACGGCATTGTCGTCTGGTGGATAGTTCTGCAGAAATGCATCATCTACGCGATAGTAAACAAGGTTCAACGTATGGTTGCTATAAGTAACACTGGATCGCTGAGAACGACATCAACTGAGGCGTTAAGCGGTATACTGTATTTAATGCCGCTAGACATTATAGGGAACTGCCACTGTATTAGACTTAGGGAGCTGTCACTCTCGACACTCGACATAATGACCATCCGAGCACTGTTGATTACAGTACGACTGAACCGTTTTTGCGCATGAAGTTTATCACTCGCATCCCAGGACATTGGAGATTCCTGAACTTCTACACATATGGTTCCAAACTGAACAACGAATTTGGCTTTAGAGTTTTTTCTGAGGATCTTGAGCTGGCCATTGCAAAAAGACTGGCTGAACGCTGTAGTGTTTACCAGAGAGAAATCTCAGCTATTAAAGTGATAGGAGAATGGTTGAAAAGTTATGTTCTGACCAAAGTCGGTAATGATGTACATATATTCATGAATTGAAAAACTGTAGTCGACGTTCGCATATCTCTTAACGAGATTTCTGAACAGTTCAATATTCACCTGATGTGGTTGCCGACACATACCAGAGAACTTCAAAGCAGATAACCTTACAAGTCTAGGAACTACCTTACACGCTGCTGGGAAAGTGGAATATGTGGGCATGCCTTCAATTTCTTCTTAAGAGATAGTCCCCCTACTGCAACAAATGACAGTTAGTCACGAGTCTGGAACTGCATACATGCCAAACTGATATGGCCCTGCCTGTCATTATCGAGACCGGACGGGTCACTGCCTTCTTGGACGGTACGCAGAGAAATTGAAGGACTGAAGTTAGGGGCTAGGGAAAACATATGTTTTCTTTTACGTCTCTGTGGTAGGACAATTGACTATATAGGCTAAGTAAGCAAGTCTTAACCTAACCTAATCCAGATGTGAAATATTAACGGATTGTCTATACTTTTACTTTCTGACAATGCCCACATTTGGTACAAAACAATGATTCAAAACACGAACCGTTGAGTTAATAAAATAAATTTATATTACATATCGTCGGTGCGCCGACGAAAACTCCTATGTGTTTTTTTACTAGTTTTCAGGAGAGACAAAAAACGTTGCTATTTCGTCAAATCGCGATATTTTTAATATCTCAGATTTTTGAATTTTTCTTTTAATTATTTACCACCAATATATCATAACAAAAATCGTATATGTGAAAATCCCATGACGTAGTAAATTGTTTTCATGAAAATCGACACATAGGATGTTTTGTTTGGAGCATTTTAAATATTTATAAAACAAAAAAATTACACATAGGAGTTTTGATATTTCAATGTTCACAGCCTATCTCAGGCAAACGAAAGTTGGCCTGGATTGTGGCTAAAAACGGCTAATGAGGTTTTGTACAGAATCACCCCCTCTACTCAGATAAGAAGAAATCGAAATCTGATCTGTTTCCTTTCGCGAGTTATCGCGATAAAAATAATTTTTAACCAAAAAACCGAACTTTATTACATTGAATCGCGGAAATTTAAAACTATAACATAATTTCTTATAGATATGAACATTTGTAAGACGCTTTGTAATGTCCGCGATACTTCCTATATTATTCTATAGCGAAATTTTTGTAATCCAAAAATTCGACTTACACCGCTAAATTTTTACAAAAATATTATTGCGAATTTATTAAAATTAATATATTTACATTCTATGATTTCTGAGGGATAGATTGGCACTAGCATTTCCGCCATAAACATCCCGCGACAAATACATTTCGAACAAAAAACATTTAAGTTCAGAATTATTTTACTATATATGCTATTATAACGCGAACGGTCAGTCCTAGGAAAAAGTAGTCAAAGAAAGTTTGGGAGATACTATAAACGACTACAAGTCTTTCTTTAACAAAAAAACTTATAAAAATTAGGTAGGGATTTACAATGTGTCAAATCAAAATATGCCTCATATAAAGGGAAAAGCATACAAAAGTTTTAACACACTGTAAATCCTTACCAAATTACTATAAATTTTGCTTGTTAAAGAAAGAAGTGTAGGCCTTTCGCTTATCTCCCAAACTTCCTTTGACTACTTTTCCCTAGAACTGTTCATTCGCGAGATAATAGCATTATATAGTAAAATAATTCCGAACTAATTTTTTTTTGTACAAAATTTTTTCGTCGAGGGATATTTTTCGCGAAAATGCTGATATTAATCTATTCCTCAGAGATTATAGAATACAAATATATTAATCTTAATAAATTCGGTATAATATTTTTGGAAATATTTGGCGGTATAAGTCGATTTTATGGATTACACAAAATTCGCAATATAAAAACATGGCAAATATCGCGGACGTTACAAAGCGTCTTACAAATAATCATATTTAAAGGAAATTGTGTTACAGTTCTAAATTTCCGCGTTTTTCTTTACAAATCAAAGCTATTAAGTTTGTTTTGAGTAAAAGTACTGTTTTCGCGATAACTCACGAATGGAAGCAGATCCAATTTTTGTCTATTCATTGTCGAATAGAGGGGATGATTCTGAACAAAACCTCATTAGCCGTTTTTTGGCGTGAATCTTCTATCCCTTGGGACAGGCTGTGCCTACAACACATAGGAGTTTTTGTCGGAGCATTGCTATAGAGGGATACACATAGGAGTTTTTGGTAACTTCGGAACCGGTCAAGATAGCGCAAAATGCTTTGGTGGGTAGTCGTTTGACCGCTAGGACGTTCTAATTCGACAATAAAAAAAAATTCGAAAAATTACACATAGGAGTTTTTGTCGGCGCACCGACGATATTTGAAATAAAAGATATTCAAATGTTCAAGGCAAAGATTTCATTAAAATATTTGAAATATTTGAGGTTTCTTTGAATTTAAGAACATACGAAAGGTGGAAGATATTCCTTCTCGGAGCGAGTAAGTGTCAGCCACGAACGTCTAGAAATTTGATTTCAACGATTGAGATTTTCTACGTACTTTCAGACGGTTTTTCCGAAATTTTTTACGTTGTCACATTTAGAAAATTAATATTAATCGATAAGTGCAAAACAATCAAGCTATGTTACCGGAAAGCTGCATTTTCGCGTAGGAAAATCATTTCTAGATTCTGACAGTTCTCCAGATCGCTTTACTTCATACTTTATAATTTTTGTTAGTTTTTTTAACAAAGTTTTCTTTGTTCTGATAGATCCACAAAAGATTCGGTAGGTCATGAAGTTAACTTCATAATCTCTTATACCGTTTAAAGATTAACAAAAAATCTAACAATTATTTCGAAAACTGATTACACCATTGAAAACTAGCAGCATGGGCAATTAAACAAAATAACAACACATTGTTCTTCTTAAATTCCCACTAAAGCTCTTAAACGATTTAGTTTTCACATTTTAATATTTGATTTTTTTTTTTAGATTATTTGATCACTTGCCCTCTTATCTCTCACATAATCCACAGAGCAGCTTTCTTTCATTCAATATTATTTCAACGTAAACTGACGTACGTTGTATATACTCATGACCTACATCTGAATGGGCTATAAATACACCACCGTTCTGAATCCAGCCAGGATCTAAGCCTGTCTCCTGCTCCAGCTGCATTAGCATATTACGAGAATTCGCCAGCAATTGTATATCCACATCATTGGGTCGTAGACGCCACACCAAACCGGCCGTATGCCAAGTGGTGCCGGCAGTGAGTTTAGCCCGCTCCAAAAGAACTCCCTTGACGCCACGTTTAGCCAAATGATATAAAGTATGACAACCGGCGGAGCCACCACCAATTACTACAACATCTGCTGAGGCGGGCACTTGGGGAGTGGGAGCAGATCCCGTAGAATTACAACGCGAATTAATTGCTGCAATAGGCGCCGTTTTTAAGGAAAAGTCCTTCAATGTAGAACCACGACTAACGAGACTTTTACTAATTCTCCACATTTTTATTTTTTTTTTTGTTTGTTTCAAACGATCGCTACGACACCTCCGCTTCGACTGAATAAACGCTTGAGATTTGAGGAGCTATTAAAATCAATCTCAATTCAATGAGATTTCAAGCCAATGACCCAAAAGGGTCATATTCCGCCGATAAGACTATTTAGTATAAGAGATAGCGGGAGAGGCTCTACACGCTTTTCTATAAATGTTAATCCAAATGAGGGGATTGTGCTGCTGCGAATGGCTTGGTAAAGATGGGCTTGTCTAAGTTACTTAGCTAAAGTATGAGAGATTCATTATTAAATACTTAAGAGAAATTATGTTTTATGTTATATTTTATGAAAAGTGATTTCCACGTTTTAACTTTCCATCTCTGAATTATTGAAACTCTCCAATCGCAGTACCTAAATTTGTTAATCACACATTTTTTTGAATGAGCGTCTATATTTTTTTTAAATACATAGTAAATATGTATTTAATTTTTTTTTTTGTCTAGGCTGTGGGGAATTTTTCAGTCTAGTAGAGCGAATTAGAATATATCGATACCTTCACTCCAAAGTATGCTGAGTCGACTTAAAATGTTTTTAGGGACATTGCTTTTTTTAAATTCTTAATATGATTTCATTTATTGTTCACTTAAATCTTTATACAAATAAAATATTGCGATTTTCAATAAAATTCAATAATTTCTCTTTAATAACTCTTTCGAGGACTTTAAAGCCTGTTATCATCTGTCGGTAAAGTCCTGGAAAGAGTTATTAAAGAGAAATTATTGAAAATCGCAATATTTTACCTACACAGCAATTTGGATTTAGACGCGAGCACAACACCATCCATCCTCTTGTTAGAATTAGGAATATAGTTCATTCAAACTTGCAACAACAAAAGTCAACAGGGATGGTTTTATTAGATATTAAAGCCGCATTTGATACTGTGTGGCATGATGGACTGGTTTTCAAAATGATAAAATTTAACTTTCCGCCTGAACTAACGAAAATAAAGCTTCCTGTCTAATAGAACAATGAATGTCTATATAGGCTCACATTTTTCTGAATCTGTACCCATCCTAGCTGGTTGTCCTGTCCCCTGTTTTATATAATTTGTATACAGCCGATGTTCCTCAATTTAGCAACTGTAAAATGTCTATATTTGCTGACGACACAGCCATTTTATGTTCCGATATACTAGCAGTCGACATTATGTCAAATCTTCAATTCGCTATACACGATTTGCTAAATTATTTTCAGAAAAGGAAAATAATGATTAACTGCGAAAAAAGTTAAATACTTAGGAGTTGTACTTGATCCTAAATTAAATTTCAAGGACCATATTCCATATATCATAGACAAGGTCACTGTCATAATAAGGCTATTGTATCCACTTGTTAATAGAAAATCTTTATTGAGCATTGCAAATAAAAAAATAATATTTAAATCAATATTCCAGTCAGTTATATTTTACGCAGCTCCAGGTAATCAAAAACAAGTTATTAAAACTTATTTATAATTTACCATGGTGTTACTCTACACAAAGGCTTCATTCTCTAGCAAATATAGAGCTAGTTTCCGAAAGACTGAATAGGCTAACTTATAATTTCAACACCAGATGTGCAGATTCTGAGAACATACATATTAATGAGCTGGTCTCATCCTAAAATGACTACTATGTACTTTCATTGCTAGATTGGGTTAGTTATAAGTATACAGGGTGGCTTATATGTATTGCAACCAACTTCAGGTTGCTATCATTTCTAAACCGCTAGTCTGATAGCTGACAGTTTTATTTCAGTGACAGTTCATTTTATTGTTTATAAGCTTACAAAAGCATTTTGATCTATTGCATTCAGAAAAAAAGTAATTTGTGATGGAATTCAAGTGATAGTGTGATTGCTTTATATTTGGGTGGAAAAACACAAGTGGCTATCGTTAGAGCCCTCCAGCATTTAAATGTGAATAAATCTTTTGTTTTTCGTACCATTGCTCGTTACCGTGATACTGGCAGTGTTGCATCGCGTCCAAAAAGTGGACGAAAAAAACGGTAACAACACCAAAAATGATCCGAAAAGTGAAGGCCAGATTTGATCAAAATCCACGCCGCAGTGGTAGAAAAATTGCTCGTGAGCTGAACATATCGCGAGAACGGATACAACACATATTAAAAAATGAGCTTGGACTAAAGCCATTGAAGTTCCAAAAAGTGCAAGAGCTCACCGATGCACAAAAAAAGTTAGACTGGAAAGAGCCAAGGAGTTGCTTCGCCTGCACGAAAGTGGCCAGTTACCGAATTTGGTTTTCTCCGATGGGAAGCCATTCCAAATTGAGCAGTTTGTGAACAAACAAAATGATCGGGTTTACTTGCCAAAGAGGTCAGCAGAAAATGTACACCTTCGATTGGCCACCAGAACTCAAGCGCCGCCGATGGTAATGGTGTGGGCCGCCGTAACTGCCGATGGTCGCTCCCCGCTCGTATTCATCGACCATGGGGTCAAAATAAATGCCGAATATTATCGGGAAAATGTCCTAAAGACAGTATTGAAGCCCTGGGCAGACAAACATTTCGGCCGCAGACCATGGACATTCCAACAGGACTCAGCACCATCGCACTCAGCACGCGTCAACCAAGAATGGCTTAAAAAGGAGGTTCGTCGCTTCATTCCTACCGCACAATGGCCACCAAGATCTCCGGATCTCAATCTGTTGGTCTTTTGCGCCTTTGGCATTTTAGAGAGTAAGGTTCGCACTAAAAAATACCAAAGTATCGATCATCTCAAGACGGCGCTTCGCCGGGAATGGGCCAAAATACCGCACAGCCACTTTCGTGCAGCGTGTGATGTCTTTGTCGGCCGTTTGAAGGCCATAATTCGTGCCAGAGGTGGCCAATTCGAACAAATCTAAACTGTTTCTAAAATTTTATGTTATTTCCGACATTGTTGCTTTTCAACAATAAAATTTAAAATAAAAAATATAGCGCTTTACTTCGTTGCATTACATATCAGCCACCCTGTAGATAAATGTAAGTTCACATAGGTTTTTGAAAATTTTTTCCTTCGGTATAATTTTATCAATATTGTAAACTATGAAATTCACAACACTATATTCATATTTAAGAAGAAAAAGATTAAATCTTGAACTCTTTGTATTCTATATAATAAGAAATTATCTGTAATATTATACTAAATAAAGATAAATTTAATTGAATTAAAGGGATATTTTCTGTGGATTTTTAAAAACAAAAATCATAAAATTTTTTAAAAAATATATATATTTTTTTTAATTTTTAACTTAAAAAGAATTGCCCTCATTCGAAGAATACACTATGCAACAGAATTTTTGTCGAAGGGCTGTAATATTGTGCCAAAACACGAAAAAAATATTAAGAAAAAATTGTTGTTATTTTTTTCATTTTTTAAATTTTCATTTTCTTGGAATGTGGCTTTCGAAGTTGGGCCAAATTTGTTGAAGCATATAAAGCCCGGATTTATTTTAAATTAATTAGAAAAAATTTAATAAATAAAAATAAAAAATAGAAAAAAAATTAAGAAAATTGTTTCTTCCAATTTTTCAAAGCTAGCATCCTAACAAAGAAAACAATTCCCATTTGAAAAAACTGAAAATAACTGTAGAAATTATAACACTTTAGGTGGAAATAAAACAAAATCCGGTTTTTATACCGCCCCCCTTTTGTGAACAATGGTATATATCGTATGCTGCGGGACAAAAGTATAGCACATCAATGGAGAGGCCTAACCCAGCAAAACCTTGGTAAGCACCTGTCATTATTCCCTGCATTACCAAATAATGACATCTCATTATTCACTGCATTACTTTCGGCTTAATAATAATGACTTACCAATAATAACAGAAATAAGTGATTTTTTGTTATCAAAATCATTTTGGCAAATTTTAATATAAATGGAAAGCTTCCCAGCAAAATTTTGGTAAGTACCTGTCATTATTCCCTGCATTACCAAATAATGACATTTCATTATTCGCTGCATTTCTTTCGGCTTATCAATAATGACTTACCAATAATAACAGAAATAAGTGATTTTTTGTTATCAAAACCATTTAATATCATAAAATTTTTCCTATATGTGGGTTATTGCGCAAGATTGATTTATTTTTCAACATGTTTCAAATAATACGTGCAGATTTGAATAAAAATACCATAAATATTTACCTATGCCCTATAATGTTAAACACACATGGGGGTTTGGGTTCAGAAATTCGATTCTGGCATGAGGATATTGTTTGTTTCGAGAAATATGCGCGACAATAAGCACATATTTATGTGGTATGCCTATGCTAGAAATAAGTACTTATTATGCTACTTTATTTTATGCTTTTGGGAAGTACTTTCCTCCAATGACATCCCCATGTTAAAATAATGAGAAAAGTGGCTAAATAATAAGTACTTACTATTATCGAACTTTGCTTACTCGTCGGATTATTTGGTAATGAGAAATTTTGCTGGGAAGAGATCCCAAGAATATTTAGCGTAAATCCGTTTGGGCCATTATAACGGGGTTTCCAATAAAAGTGATATGATTACTTTGAAAAAAAATGTATGTGAAGTGCAACCGATACAATTAAGTTCTAAATAAAACGTCATTCAAATTGCCTCCACGACTTCTTCTACAGGAACGAATTCAATGAACCCAATTTTCGAGCACTTTTTCCACTAAATCAAGTCGTATGTCATGAATGGCACGTTCAATATTGACTTGTAAAGCTTGAAGAGAGTCTGGTTTATTTTGAAAGACCAATGACTTTAAAACTCCACAAGAAATAGTCGAATGGTGTTAAATCACAACTTCTTGGAGGCCATTCAATATCACAATTTCTTGAAATAATCGAATCTCCAAACTTTTCTCGCAACAATTCAATTGTTTCATTTGCTGTGTAGCCACAATCGGTCACTGGCAAAAAGATAGCTCTTAACGAGAGCTAAAATATTGCTCATGGGTGTCAAGGTTGTAGGTCGACTGGAAAGTGTTTTTTTTTTGTTTATTTTAAAAAATGGACTTGGCATCATTTTCAAATGTGAACGGAAAGATTATTTTTTCTCTAGCTCCTTAACGGTACGTCGCATCGGGTATCGCTCAATGGCAAAAAGATAGCTCTTACGAGAGCTAAAATATTGCTCATGCTCATGTAAAGGTCGTAGGACGACTGGGAAGTGTTTTTTTTTGGATTTTAAAAAATGGACTTAGCGCAATTGGACAAAGTTGCAATTGGAGAACGATTATTTTGATAATAAAACTGAATAATTTGTAAACGTTGTTCTTGCGTATATCTCTCCATGATGAAATTGTAAACACTACTGAATACAATGAAAAAGAAATGACATATTACAAATGGCCGAAACGTCACTTCAAAATCATATCATCCTCGATTCAAACATATCTAAAAAGGCGATTTTGCCCCGTGTAGTTTTAAAAACAAATGGATTTACGCCACTTTCAAAACAAACAGTTCAGTTCTTCTTGAACGACTGAACGGATTTTTACAAAGTTTATGTCGTTTGAACGAGAACATAACGAGACATTTTTTGGTTGTTTTTTTTTGTTTGATTTATACTTACATACATATATTTTTTTTTAAAAACTTTAATTTAAAACAAAATTGCTACCCTTCGATTATTATAGAAGTATTTTGCAGAAACAGAAGAAAAATTTGCATAATTACCAGATCTGCCTTAGGATTTCGCCCATAACTTTTACAGTCTTCAAATTTATAATTACTGTTTTGGATATGTGAGAGTCTGGTACATGTTCTTTCACACGACGCAAACTTTGTAAACATTGGGTTAAAATTTCGCAAAAACCAAAAATTATTTTTTAAATTTTTTTAAGAATTAAATTTTTTTCCCAAAAAAAACAATTTTTTTTTTAATTTTCTAAAATTTAATTTTTTTCAAAAAAAAATCTTATTTTACCAACTTTTTATGCAAAAATAAAATTTATAGAGCGCCCCAGTAGGTGAGTTGGTAGCGTGCTCGCCTATGAGTTTGGGGGTCGTGGGTTCAATTCCCACCTGAGGCTCTGGTCTGTCGCTACAAAAATATAACAAGCAACATGGTCATTGTTCCCTGGACCGTAAAATTAAAATATAAATTTACTTTTTATTCTAATTCATATAAATAAGTAAATAAAATTGTTAGTAATTATCCACTCACCTGAGAGAGGAGGGTATACTCGTATATCATTTGCTACGAGCCAAAAGTGTAACACATCGAAGGAGTGACCTAAGACTCTTAGTATGTTCGGCAGATATCCGTGTTGGGTCATTTTAGCAGGGATATGTAACGAATATTCGCATTCGCATATGCGAACGCGAAATATTCGCATCATTTTAACATTTGCATTCGCATTCGCAAAAACCATCTTAGGGTTATTCGCGTTCGCATTCGCTATCGCAAAGATATATTTCAGTGTAATGCTTTTACAGTGCCTACAGTCCAGTGAAAAACGGGGTTATTGCCACGCCCCTTTTAGTACCTCCCTCACAAATGTACCACTTCATACAAAATGTTAAGAGCTTATAGCGTGAGTACCAATGCACGAAAATACAACAAAATTTTGAACAATGTAATATTTTTAATGTACATATAGCCCTATGAAAAAAGGGCGTTATCAACATGCTCCTTTTGGTACCTCCCACAGAAAATGGCCAAATCATACCAAAATTTAATAGATCATAACTTTAATATACGAGGGTTGATATATATATTTTTGGCCTACGCAACACTATGTGTTACCTGGCGCCATCTGACATTTCCATGGGAAAGTTTGACATTTTTTAGCATAAACGTACTCAGAAAGCTTTGACGTACGACCATCATTTGTGTTGTTTACAGTGACTTGAAAAAATCAATTTGGCAAAAAAAAATGGAATTAACTCGTGATCATTTTCGTGCGATCATTGTTCACAACTTTCGACGTGGATTATCACGGCAAGAGTGCATCGATGAACTTAAATCATTGAAACCAGTGAAAAACTGGTTTAATGAATTCAATCGTGGCCGACGCTCGCTCAAAGCGAAGGTCGTCCAAAAAACGGCCGTTGTGCGTGAACTGATAATGCAAGATCGTCATGTGACATACCGTGAGATAGAGGCATCCTTGGGCATTTCTTCCACCAGAATACATTCGATATTGCATGAACACCTGGCCGTAAAACAGGTTTGTTCTCGTTGGATCCCGCACAATTTGACAATCGCTCTAAAAAAGGCTCGTGCCCGATTGGTGCAAAGAAATTTTGAAAAAATACGATCGCGGTGCTTCAAAAGACGATTATAAGATCGTCACAGGTGACGAATCTTGGAACTATGCGTATGAGCCTGAAAGCGAGCCAAATCCAACGAAAGGTGTTCGTGGAAGAAGCACTTCGAAGCATAAGGTCGCCTGTTTCTTCGGCAAAATTGGTCATGTGGCGACTGTTCGGCTTGAGCAACGTAGGGCGGTCAATTCTGAGTGGTACACCACAATTTGTTTGCCTGAAGACGAATCATTGTGCACCATGACAATGCGAGCTCTCACTCATCGGCTCAAAACAGCGCCTTTTTGATCGGCCAAAACGTCGAATTGATGGGTCATCCGCCGTACAGCCCTGACTTGGCACCCAATGACTTCTTTTTATTCCCGCACATCAAGAAAAAAATGCGTGGTCAACGATTTTCGTAGCCAGAAGATGCTGTTGAAGCGTTCAAAAACCATGTTTTGGAGGTGTCTCAATCGGAGAGGAAAAAGTGCTTCGACAATTGGTTTGAGCGCATGCAAAAGTGTATAAATCATGCCGGAGAATACTTTGAAAAACAAAACCATTTTTGATGATAAATATTCGCATTTTCATTATTAGGCCAGAAATATAACTAACTAACTAACCTTATAACTATTCGCTTATTTTTAACTGGTAAATTGGTCCAATATTGGTGTTGATACAACTAAATAAAGGGTTTTGTTCTAGCCCACAGCGTGTTTTTATTAATTTTAACCAAATGTAATATACATTTTTTAATACTCGTACATGAAAAATGTCGAAAAAGTCGACATGGAAAAGTCGGCTTTTACATAGACGTTTCCAGAAACAAAAAGTCGACTTTCGATTTCGACTTTTTTGTACCAAAATCGATTAGTAAAAATTCGAATTATAGAACCCTAGTTTTTACTCCATTGGGTTTTAAAACAACATTAATAGATTGCACATCATCTTTGTATTTTGAGATATCCGAACTCCCAAGTATTTTTTTTAGTATAATATATCAATTACATTTCCTCTTACAGGGATCGATCCTTTCGCTTAAATAGAGCCCACTTAATTTCCTCTTACAGTAAATGTCTGAAAGAACGTGTTTGTCTGTCTGTCCGTCCGTCTGTGTATTATTATAAATCATCTAAATATTTAGATTGGATGTCAAAACAATACATATGTTCGCAATCAGTTCAATTTGTTTACCCTATAAACAGTCATCATTCATTCTTTTAGTGGTACTCTCGGCAAAAGATAGAACAACACCACTTCCAGCATTAACACCAACACAGTAGTAGATGAAACGGGCAAATCAAACAACCACCAAAACACCAAATGGGCCAATATGAATGAGGAAGAGAGTCTTCCTTCCCTAAAATCGAATGCTCACGCAAGAACGCACCCACACTCACCCTCACCCTCTCAGGAACTCACGCATTCATTCATACCAAAGAGGGAAAGTGATCTACATTCATGCAATAATATTTAGGCATTGTTTGCATGAAACACAAACTCAAACACAAATACGAGTACTCAGGCCTTTCATTTCCCCTTCGGTCCGATCATCCTCCCGACAACAACGAAGGCAGCCATTGTTATTTTCCTCTTACCAATAGACGACGAGCTAGTCGATTCGATCCGTTCCGATCCTATGCCCCGACACCCACATTTATTATTGTTGGGTGTTTAATGTTTTGTCTAATTTGTTTGGTGAGTGAGAGCAGAGCGCACATTCAATGCATGATCTTCTTATGGGGGCGCTGAGTGTGTCTCCTCCCACATCTTTAGAAGAAGATGCTCTAAAAATAGAGTCCTAGAGAGTTTTTAAAAGAATAACAAACAAACATTACTCTCCTTCATCCCTGCCGAACGAAACATATGCAATATTAGGTTAAGTGCGACCGACCGATCGGTAGAAATTCACAAAAGAGCGTAAATATGAATGATCTCTAAGAGATGTCTTTAGTTCCTAATTCAGTGCTTTCCCTCGAGGTTGTCTTCTACGGCGAGAGTGTAAGGAAGAAAAGTGAAATCGGAAAAAACAATATTGAAAATAATATATAAAATTAAAAAAAAAATAAGATTGAAATTAAAAAATATATCGTTTGTATATTTAAAAGTGAAACGAAAATATAATTCTAAGAAAATTATATCGAATTTTGGAGATTAAAAAAGTGAATCTTTGAAAACTATAAAACGACAGTGAAGTGATTTTTTTTTAACATCTAAGGAAAAAGCATTTGCAAAAAGTTTTGCTGAAAACATACGTTTCAAATTTATATAAAAACAAAATGCCCCGCAAGAAGCGCTCTGCTAGTCCTTTTGAGCTTATGGATGATGATTTCGATGAGGATGCCAGTTCTCAAGGTATGTGTGCGCTTATTTAACAATCAATTACCTTTCAAAATATCGAAGAAAAATTCAATATAAGAGGAAACATTTTTCGGAAATACAATAACTTCCGATTAAGTTGATAAAGGCTGGAGAATCAGCAATTATATTTCGATAACAAACCAGTGATCACCGTTTTTACTGCTAAAAAATATATAATTTTTTCTCTTTTCTAACATTCGTCTACTACTGATTTGAAGGCGACAAGACGACCTAATTCCAATCAATGATCTATAACTAATTTAATTGAAAATTATCTACTTTTTATCGGCGGCTTAATAATTTTTCTTTAAAGAACTTTCAATGATTAAGAAATGAGTATCATAGGCCGAAAGGATGACAATTTTGGATCATTTCAGAACTTTAAATAAGAATCATGCAGCAAAAATAATGAACATTTAGTTTCGGGGTTTTTGGCTAAATATTTTAAATTCCTTTTCAAAACTTAAGGTTAAGTTGCTATAACTTTCAGTTCAGTTTCAGTTTTTGGTCCATAATTTGAAATTACTTTTCTTTATTAGCCCAAACGCGGACCCACACGCGGTTATTATTTTCTTTATACATATACCCAATTTTAGATATGTCCATACAAATTTTATGATTTTGGTTTAGGCCATATTTTCATTTATTTTTAAGCCACGTTATATTATTAACGACTTTGTAAAGGACCAGTTGGATTATCTACTCCCTAGTAGATCACCGGATGGGTTATCTACTTCTTAGTTGACGACCAGTTGGTGTATATGATGGTTAGTGGATGATCAGTTGGGTTGTCTACTATTTAGAAAGCGGTTAGTTGGAATACTCGTATCTACTCATTAGTAAACGACAAAGTTGGGTTATCTACTCCTTAACAGAGGACCACACGCAAAGAAAAAATTCGTTTCTGCGAAACGAAATATTGGACAACTGAAATATTCGTTTACGACGACTGAAATTCTTTTGGTCAGAACTAAAAATTGCTTGTGGTAAATAAATTACTGTCGCAACAAACGAATTTTCAGTTCCGGCAAAAGAGAATTGTACTTGTCTAATATTTCGTTGCGCAGAAACGAATTTTTTCTTTGCGTGCAGTTGTGTATTCTACTACTAGGATGAACATTTGGGATCATTTCAAAACTTTAAACGGTTATAACTCCTTTAATGAGCGCCATAGAGCGAAAAGGATGAACATTTGGTTTCTGGATTTTTGTTCAAACATTTTAAATTAATTTTCAAAACTTTAAATGGTCATAACTCCCTAAATAAGTATTCTAGGGCGAAAAGTTTTAGTTTTTTGGTCCGAAATTTGAAATTCCGTTTCTTTATTATAATTTTCATTATATACCCAATTTTAGATATGTCCATACAAATTTGAAGATTTTGATTAATTTTTCATATTTTTTTAGGCTATCTTTTTCATTTATTGTTGAACCATATTATGTTATATAATTTTGTGTTAATTGCACAAAAAAATATTGGTTTGGTGTTGTTGTTGGGTTATCTTATGTTATTGTTGGTTAGCAGAGAAGCGGATGGGTTATATACGCCTTAGCTGATGCCCAGTTGGTTTATCTGATGCTTAGTTGACCATCAATTGAGTTATCTATTATTTAAAAAAAAACGGTTAGTTGGGATATCAACTCATTAGAAACCCACAAGTTGTGTTATCTACTCCTTAATAGGGGATAAGTTGTTTTATCTACTTCTTAGTGAACGCAAAGACAATTCAGTAACACCCCAAAGGCCTTTTCAAAAGTACATTCGCATCTGCAAACTCTAGATGGCTACCTAAAAATCTTGTCACTCGCATACAAACGTACGCGAAATTGACTTTTCCGCCATCTTGTGGAAAGTTGCAAATACACTAGGATGTCGATACTTCAAATTGTCATTGGTAAACGATAAGTTGAATTACTTACACCTTAGTTGACGATCAGTTGGGTTATCTACTCCTTTGTTGCCTACCATTTGGGTTACTCACTCCTTAGTAGAGATACAGTTGGATTATCTACTCCTTTGAAGACAACCAGGCTTATCTTCTCCTTAACTCGGGTTATCTACTCTTTAGTAAAAAAAACCGGATGGGTTATCTACACCTTAGTTGACAACCAGTTGGTTTATCTTCTGCTTAGTAAACGGTCAGTTGGATTATCTATTGCTTAGTTGGGTTATATATGTACTTCTTAGTTGACAACCAGTTGGTTTATCTAGCCTTTAGGGTTTATGGTTTATCTACTCTTTAGTGGAGGACCGGTTGGGTTATCTATTCCTTACTAGAGGCCCGATTATGTTATCTAGTGCTTAGTTGACAACCAGTTGGTTTATCTACTGTTTATTTAAGGTTAGATTAGATTATTTAGTTAGATTATCTACTCCTTAGTAGAGGACTGGTTGGGCTATTTACTCCTTAGTTGGCGACCAGTAGGGTTTATTTATTCCTTAGTAAAGGAGCGGTTGAGTTACCCATTCCTTAGTTAACGACTAGTTGGGATATCTGCACGGGGAAATCGTAATTTTCCATATGTTTGAATTGAAAAAAAAAATATATTTGGAACCAAAATTTTAAAATATATATTTGTGAATAATACATTTTATTTGAAAATCAAAAATTTAGTTTGGAACGTCAATATTAATACAGGTCCAATAAGAGTGATATGATTTCTTCGAAAAAAATACTCTTATTGTTAGGAAATTCAAAAGTTTTTTATTTAGTGGGAAGTACATCGATACAATTAAGTTCTAAATAAAACGTCATTCAAATGGCCTCCACGACTTCTTCTGCAGGAACGAATTCGATGAACCCACTTTTTCCACTAAATCAAGTCGTATGTCATGAATGGCACGTTCAATATTGACTTGTACAGCTTGAGAGAGTCTGGTTTATTTCGAAAGACCAATGACTTCAAATAACCGCACAAGAAATAGTCGAATGGTGTTAAATCACAACTTCTTGGAGGCCATTCAATATCACAATTTCTTGAAATAATCGAATCTCCAAACTTTTCTCGCAACAATTGAATTGTTTCATTTGCTGTGTGGCACGTAGCCACAATCGGTCAATGGCAAAAATATAGCTCTTGACGAGAGCTAAAATATTGCTCATGGGTGTCAAGGTCGTAGGTCGACTGAAAAGTGATTTTTTGGATTTTAAAAAAATGGACTTAGCATCATTTTCAAATGGGAAGGGAAAGTACCGTTTATATTTGCTCCTTAACGGTACGTCGGATCGGGAATCGGTCAATGACAAAAAGATAGCTCTTAACGAGAGATAACATATTGCTCATGGGGGTCAAGGTCGTAGGAAGACTGGAAAGTGTCTTTTTGGATTTAAAAAAAATGGACTTAGCGCACGAAGATGTTGCAATGGAGAATGATTATTTTGATAATAAAACTGAATATTTTGTAAACGTTGTTCTTGCGTATATCTCTCCATGATGAAATTGTAAACACTACTGAATACAATAAAAAACAAATGACAGATTATGACATATTAAAAATGGCCGAAACGTCACTTCAAAATCATATCATCCCTATTGGAAAACCCGTTATTAATATATTAGATCAAAATATATTTGCGAACTGACATTCACAAATAAAATATGTGTTTACACACAAACAAAGTTATTGTTTAAGAAGTTCTGCAAGATTTTGTAAAATGTCTAAAAAATTTAAGTTTGAATTTCTAAATTAAGTAATTAAATACAAATTAAACTTTGTTTCGGTAATATAAGTTCCAAATAAAAAATATTAGGATGGAAACACATATATTTGTGTTTGTCAAATATTATATTTTCTTTCCTCTCTAGTGCAAGGAGATTTGACCTTCTTAGTTCGTTCAGTTCCACGATTAAATAGTAAACATTTAATTGGTATCAAATGTGACTTATGCTGTGTTCGACATTGGAAGGTCACGTATTGTAGGCAATCTTCTAGACCTCTACTGGGATGTTACAAGGTGGTGATCTGATAAAACGGACAATCTGCCAACAGATCCCTGTCCTTAATCGATCTATCAAGCGCAGGTCCAATTTCCAGTAGGGAAAACTATATGACTACGGAAAACTCAGGCAATCTTATTGTTTAATAGCAATCTTATTTCTAATTTTATTATTTTTTAAGGTGATATGTAATATAAATAAATACATATTTACGATTTTGTCCTTCTTTGATTGTTGTTTAACTCAAATCTTCTCTGTTTCCATTACAGGTTCGCGCTGCGATAACCCGCCCATTCAACGCAATGCTGCCAATGCCCGCGAAAGGGCACGCATGCGTGTCCTTTCCAGTGCTTTTGGACGTCTCAAGACAAAACTGCCCAACATTCCATCCGATACGAAATTATCCAAATTAGATACTCTTCGGTTGGCCACAATGTACATAAAACAATTGAAAGCTGTGGTCGAGGGCACAGCGCCACTATCGACAAATGCCGCGTTGGGAGGAGATCATGACAACGATGGCGCATTGAATGATACTACTCCCAGTTGTTATCTACAGCTGCACAGTGGGGCACAAAGCATGGTAAGTAATTTTGGAAAATTGATACAATTGAAATGTCACACACCACACAAAAGAAATGCTGAAAAGTTCATGACCAACAATATTCAGGCGTTCATGCGTTCATTCAATGATTCAAATTGGAAAACCATAAAATTAAAAATGTGCTAAGCACTTTTCCCTCGGTGACTGTGGTTTTAAGTGGTGTCACTGCCACCACTTTCCATCATTTTCCACTTTATCGTAATGCAGCAGCAGCGGCCGCGCATTTGGATGCATCTCCATTTTCAGCATTGCCACAAACACAACCACAATCGGTCTAGAGCCTAGACCGACAGCCACCTTACAGGCTGCATTTTGTCAACAAATTTTTGTTTGGCATTTGACAGTAGTTCTTAAATGGTGTCATTAAATAAATTATGCGCGCCTCTGGCACAGTGGTTTAGATGTGAAAAAATGCAGATGTACAAAGAAGAAATTGTCTGCAGTATTCTTAATAAGTTTAAGGACTAATTTTACTACTAATTTTAGCATTCCGTTTGCAACACATTGAAATATTGGGCAGAGACCCTATAAAGTATATATATTATTGTCCACTGAAATATTCTAATATGATTTAGCTATGTCCGTCTTCCCCTAAAGTCTGCAATAATAGAGCTAGATTAATTACATTTGGCAGAAATATTTCACCAGCTCACATAGGTCCCCAGTGTTACCACGGGATCAGATGTTCCTCATCGAAACTAACCTGTTAGATACACAAGGTTAAGTTAGGTGGCAGCCGGAGTTACCGGTTCGCATAGACCACTGTGGTCCCTAGTGCTAGCACGGGCTCAGATCTTAGTTAACAATAATACGAATATCGATACCGGCAAGATCTGTCAGACTTCCTGGAAAGGCCGACTGCAGTATATCCAGACGTCATATACTTAATGCGGGACAGTAATAACGCAGATGCTTACGGTTCTTCAATTCTTCCTCATTTCCACAGCTTCTGCAGATGTCATTGGTCTGAATTCCCAATCTCCTGGCATGTTCGCCGATCAGTCAGTGTCCCGTCAGAACTGACACTAACGTAGACAATCGTTTTCTCTCTAATGCGAGGAGATATTTTCACACTCTCAGGTCATATCTGGGCCAGATTTGTCTAGTACCTTACAAGTGTCTGTCCATCTCTCATTGGACTGCCTGGCTACCGCTTTCCTGTGACAAAGCTTGCATGTGGACACTAATATAAATTCGCAGAGAATGGTTAATGTCGTAACTCTCCATGCAAGTTAATCGCTTTTGCAGTTCCCGGGATATTCCTATGCCCAGATACCCATATAAGGTATATGTTAACGGATCAGCCATCTCGTTAAGAGATCCACGGAAGTCGAGGGCTGTTTGTGAACTTAGGGATGTAGCCTCCAGAGATGTAACAGCGGCCTGGCTATCCAAGTAACTCATGACTGCAGTACTGGTCACAATGTTGCGACTCAGCCACTTGGCGACTTCCCTTATTATCTGCGAGCTATATTAACAGCCAATTTCACAATCCATGGTTATCCTACATTAAGAATATAATGTTATAGCTGTCAAATCGTATGGAATCTAAAAATTATAACTGTTAGTTAGCTGTGGAGAATGGGGGTAAGTTCTGCACAGAGTAAAGCGAAGCCTATCTTATCATCAAGCTTCGAACCATCCGTATAGAAGTGGTGATAGTTTCTATTACCCGACATTCTGCCAACCCATTCCTCTCTGGTAGGTATCTTAGTGGTAAAGATCCTCTCGAAGGTGTACACCGTCTCTATATAATCCATTCGATAGGACTACAATAGGTATTCTGGATTTAGGTGAATTCCCGCCATTAGATAAACTCCACCGTGCTCTAAACACCTGGGTGAATACATGCGTCGAGCAACGACCCATACACATTGTGCATAAGTACCAAACAATTCCGTGCTTCTGGACACTTTTTCGCTGGAGCGGAGCCCATCTAAAACTCCATACCAATCTATGCTTTATGCCACCCGGTTGATATACAAATCCACATTCGAGACTTTTCTCTCCCAGCGATTTTTCAATTTCAACCACAGCCACCACGATGCCCCCCGAAGAGACCACACCAATAGTCGGGCCAGAACCTACATTCCATGGTCGTTCCTCCCGTGATACCAGATTAAAGACTCTGGTCAAACTGCGTAGCCAAAGTTTCTACCAGTTAGACCAGAAAGTCAATGACTGGTGACCCATCTGGGATCACTGTCCAGTTCCCATCCTGGGAATAGGATTCGCAGATCCCCCTCGATCGAACTAGAATGTGATATCCTCATATCTGGATCAATGTGATATCCATCTGGGATCACTGTCCAGTTCCCCTCCTGGGAATAGATGGGAACTATAGGATTCGTAGATCCCCATCGATCGGACTACAATGTGATATACATACTCATATGGCCTTAGTTCTTGTACCTCCACGTTATAGACTCACCAGTTGACTGGCAATAGGTTGGTTATCAGTCACCGCCCACCACTACACAATGTCATGCAATAAATAGTATTGTGCTAAATTCTGCTATATATATTCAATGGACGATTTTAAGAGAGCGGCCCTATGCGACCATACATCTTTCCTGCATGAATATAAGGCGACTTTGGCCTTCGTTACACGTTCCAATACATTAAGTCTGAAGTAAATTTACCATCTAGAATTATTCTTAGAAATTTTGTTCTTTTAGAAAAGACTACCTCAATTCCATTTATCCGAGGAGGGCACCTTATTCTTCCTAGTAAAGAGAGCCAATTCTTTGTGTTTACGCTGAAACCACTGTTTCTGCCCATCAAGGCAATTTATTCGGAGCCGCCACCTGTATAATGTCTCAGAGGACGTTGAGGAATTTACCAGCTACTGCGATTGCAGCGTCTTCCGCATAGGCCACAACTTTCTAGATCTAACAGGATTGTGAATGGAATCCAAATTCTTAAAAACAGTACTTCTCCTTGTAGGTTTCCCCAGGCGTCTAGTGAGAGCAGTAGACCCCGATACTTGCTGTTATGCGTCTTCTGGCGAGAAAACGCTGAATTAGTCCAAACAAGCTATAGTTCTCCCTTAGACCCGATTCACACGAGGAAACTTTCTATTCCTCCTGCCACTCTCTCTCCTATGAATTTCCGCAAATTAAGTTGGGCCAAATCATGGCATTCGATATCGAGTACTTTACGATCGAATTGCGTTTTTTATTAACGTTAAATAAAACTTTGGTCCACGTAATCTTATTTGGACATACCTCGGCGAAGAAAATCTTTAATCTCGGCCGAAAACCGGTGGTTAATCCATCGTTGTTGGGACTTATTTCACTTTTTTGAGTTCAGTATGAAATAACTTTCAAATATTGGGACTTATTTCATAAGCCTTTTGGGAGTGACATATTTCATTTTTTAAATTTGGGAATTGCATATTTCATTTTTGTTGGGACTTATTCATTGGGATTGGGATTGGGAAAGAGTATAGCTTCTGCCGACTTCGAGTAGATAGTTTAAATACATTCTTATGCAGCTTATCTGGATAGTTTTTAATTAATTCCTTATTAATTCCTATTCTTATTAACAAAAATTAAAATGGTTTTTCCATCGAAAAGTTCTCGATATCGAATGCCGTGATTTGGCCCCAGGACTTAGATCGACAGCGCCATAATTACCATAACTGAGTGAATGTTGTTAAAAGCCCCTTCAATATCAAGAAAGTCACCATATTGACTTCCTAAAAATGTAGGGACAATTCAGTAGTACCCGCCAGTTCATGCAGGGCCAATTCTGTAGATTTCCCCTAGCTGTAAGCATGTAGGTTTCCCGACAAGAATTTTGTATCCGGGTATTCTCCAATGAAAGAATCTTGAAGTCTTCTCAGATCTTTTAGTAGGAACGAGGATAGACTAATTTGCCTAAAGTCCTTTGGCATTGTGAGTGATATATTTCGCGCATTAAGTATACATATATACCACTTTGGTTTCCCTTCATCTATTTGGCATATATGAGAGCTTAATGAAGCCTTCATACATCTTCTCCAGAAAGGAGATGATCATTTGCTGCATTTCTGTTGGAGAAATGCCATCCGGACCAGATGACTTGAACAGCTTAAAGCTGTTAATCTCCCAGTTTAGTCTGAATTTTTGGTCAACAGTTTTTTGGACGTTTGCAGTCCACTCGCAATGTAGTCCACTTGCAATGTTGGTCCTGCTGTCACTCGAGTTCTGTCAGAGAGTTCCCGGGATATGTGTGTCGAGCAGTGCAATTAACAACTGATCGCTTCTTTATCCAATATGTAACCTAATCTTGCAGATGGCTTACTGTACAGGGTCTTGTGGACAGTATCTAAATCAGCCTTGCTTCGTCTGAGACCTTTTCCGCTTCTCCGGTGAAGGAAGGTATGCAAGGAACGTCTTTACATTTATAAACTTTGAGTTGCTCTTTATAGGCATCCCAGTCATAAGTGACCCCAGTAGATTTGGTCTTGCTGAATAGCCTGTTGCAGGTCATTTTTCCTAGCATTTAGCTCAGAAGTCCACCATTGTGGTTTAGTATTACCTTTGTACCTTGGTTTTGGATAGGCTTGTTACATTTTTTTTTAAAAATCCACAAAATGGGATTGGAAGACCGTCGGTTGAAGGTTCGTGAGCTAGCTGAAGTCATAGACATTTCAAAAAGTGCTACACAGCATGGGTGCGCACAGCTTTCTCACATGCACTATTGCGATGGCCAAAGAATTAAATCTGGCCTTTTTCGCCAGATTTAATTCGTTTGGATTATTTTTTGTTTCAAAACTTAAAAAATGGTTCGGCGGAAAAAGATTTGCCAGCAATGAATAAGTGGATGTTGCGGTGGAGGCTATTTTCAGATAGTTCTTACTATAAACAGGGTATCAAAGCTATTGAAAATCGCTGAAAAAAGGTTTCAGATTTAGATATAGCTCCCATATATATCTTTCGTCCGATTTGGCCCTTTAGTCCTATAGAAGCTGTATTTTACATCCAATCGTTTTGAAATTTAAAATGGTAGTGTTTCTTGATCCACGAACCAACATTGCCGAATTTGAAGAAAATCGGTTAAGATTTAGCTATAGCTCCCATATATATGTTTCGTCCGATTTGGCCCTTTAGTCCTATAGAAGCTGTATTTGACAACCGATCGTTTTGAAATTTAGAATGGTAGAGTTTCTTGATCCGTTAACCAACTTTACCGAATTTGAAGAAAATCGGTTAAGATTTAGCTATAGCTCCCATATATATGTTTCGTCCGATTTGGCCATTTAGTCCTATAAAAGCTGTATTTTACATCCAATCGTTTTGAAATTTAGAATGGTAGAGTTTCTTGATCCATGAACCAACATTGCCGAATTTGAAGAAAATCGGTTAAGATTTAGCTATAGCTCCCATATATATGTTTCGTCCGATTTTGCTCTTTAGTCCTGAAGAAGCTGTATTTTACATCCAATCATTTTGAAATTTACAATGATAGAGTTTCTTGATCCGTGAACCAACACTACCGAATTTGAAGAAAATCGGTTAAGATTTAGCTATAGCTCCCATATATATGTTTCGTCCGATTTGGCCCTTTAGTTCTATAGAAGCTGTATTTTACATCCAAACGTTTTGAAATTTAGAATGGTAGAGTTTATTGATCCATGAACCAACACTACCGAATTTGAAGAAAATCGGTTAAGATTTAGCTATAGCTCCCATATACATGTTTCGTCCGATTTGGCCCTTTAGTTCTATAGAAGCTATATTATACATCCAATCATTTTGAAATTTAGAATTGTAGAGTTTCTTGATCCATGAACCAACACTGCCGAATTTGAAGAAAATCGGTTAAGATTTAGCTATAGCTCCCATATTTCATCCGATTTGTCTCTTTAGATCCAATCGTTTTTATACCCTACACCACACTGTGGTACAGGGTATTATTTAAGTATAAAATGTCTCAAAAGTAAATTTATGTAAACCATTTATACATGAATTACAAAATTTATATATCAGAGTTACTCAATATTACGAGAGTGGTGTAGGGTATTATATAGTCGGCACGGCCCGACTTTAGCCTTTCCTTACTGGTTTTGTCTAATTTTGTGAAGGGTATACAAGTCCGATCCTACTTAAAATTTTTATTAATTTTTTAATTGAAAATGTCTGTATTATTTTTTTCTCTGTGTAATTATGTCACTTTGTAACATATTTTTACCTAATTAATTCTAATTTCTTCATTGTCTTCCCCCTTTAGAAAGTAGTCAAACCACTGTGCAACATCAGATTTCATTTCTTAATTTAGTGGTTGAGGATATTTAGTAGTAGTCCATCATCGTAAATCTATGAGAGATTAAATACAAAATTTATTTATATTCCCTGTGAAGGAATATAGGCGAAGTGTTGGCTGGCTCACCTTTAAGTACTTTTGTGGTTACTGCTGCTGCTGCTCCTTCCTCCCTCACTTACTCACTCACCTCAATGATGAGTGAGAGAAGTCGCCCCCCAAATGTGGACAATTTGAAAATATTACGTTCCCGAGCAAAGTATTTTTCCTGTAATTGGATACTTTAGTGAAAATGCAGACATTCTTACGTACATCTGTACTCTTACATATTTATGCATATGAATATGTATATTCCATAGATCTTTATGAGATATATATCCACTAGAATTTATGACAGCAGTTAGCGGAATGTATCGCAAGAACTCGTACTGTGGGATTAAAATCTCAATTGTGTGAATGTCTGTCCGTCCCTAAGTTTGTCTATTTGTCCGTCTATCCAGCCATCCATCCATCCATCCGCTTATGATATACTCGTATTCTGCATATTTAGAGGACCACATCTTGGTTCTTAGTTTGGTTTAGTTTAGTTGTTGTTTTTGCTGCTTTTTGTATAGGTGTATTTTCGTTATTTTTAAATGCAGATATTATTTCTAGTTTAGGTCGCTAGTGTGTTGTTGTTGCTGTTATTATTCGTGTTCTTCATTTTTCTGATGAGTCTTTGACACTTTTGACTGGTTGAAGTACTTGTCGTCATTTTTAGCATTTTCTTTGTCGCCGTTTCACAAATCTTTCTCTGCGGTTTTTTGGGGACATTTTCTACGTTTTTTTCTCAATTTTCAGTTTTTGTTATTTTAACAGCCTTCATAAAATAAACAACAATAACAACAAAGAAAATATTATTTCAAATTTCATGAGAAAGAAAACAAAGATATTATTATGAATTATTCACGCAATTGGTAGAAGGACATTTTATTGAAGTAAACAAAATAATTTACACAAGTAAGCTAAATTGCAGTATAGTAAGTCGACTAAGAGGTATGTGAAATTCACCATTAAAGAAATGTGCTATTTCAACCAAATTTTGTAGAAAAATACATCTTCAAAACAATTTTTTGAAAACCGCAGTTTCAAACAAATTTTGTTGAAATAAAATTTCAACGAAATGTTGCAGAAATACTATCTCAGAAAAAATTCTAGAAAAATGCAATTTCAAAGACATTTTCTAGAAAAAGTTAATTATGATGAAATTTTCTGTAGAATTGTCTGGAAATATGCAATTGTAAAGAAATTTTGTAGAAAAAATTAATCATCATAATCATTTGCATAATGCAATTTCCCAAATTCAAGCAAAATTTGTAGAAAAATGCAAATTCGAAGAAATTTTCTAGAAAATTAAAAAATTCTAGAAAAATTTAATTTCAACGAAATTTTCTATAAAAAATCTATTATCATGAAATTTTCTTAAAAAAATTGCAAGCTCCATATAATTTTCAAGAAAAATTAAATTTTAACTAAATTTTGAAGAAAAATTTAATTCCGATGTGGTTTTTTAGAGAAAAGCAATTTAAACGAAATTTTCTAAAAAAAATTGATTTGAATTTTTATGGTATTTTGCAAAAAAAAAAGTAATTTTGAAGATATTTTAAAAAATGCAATTTCAAGAAATTTTATAAGAAATGCAATGTTAGGGAAATTTTGTAGAAAATGCAATTACGAAAATGTTCTAGAAAACCACAATTTCAAAAATCTAGAAAAAAGTTTATTCAATAAAATTTTTTAGAAAAATTTAATTTCTAGAAAAATTTTCAAGTAAACTTTGTAGAAAAATGCAAATTCGAAGAAATTTTCTAGAAAATTAAAAAATTCTAGAAAAATTTAATTTCAACGAAATTTTCTATAAAAAATCTATTATCATGAAATTTTCTTAAAAAAATTGCAATCTCCATATAATTTTCAAGAAAAATTTAATTTTAACTAAATTTTGAAGAAAAATTTAATTCCGATGTGGTTTTTTAGAGAAAAGCAATTTAAACGAAATTTTCTAAAAAAAATTGATTTGAATTTTTATGGTATTTTGCAAAAAAAAAAAGTAATTTTGAAGATATTTTAAAAAATGCAATTTCAAGAAACTTTATAAGAAATGCAATGTTAGGGAAATTTTGTAGAAAATGCAATTACGAAAATGTTCTAGAAAACCACAATTTCAAAAATCTAGAAAAAAGTTTATTCAATAAAATTTTTTAGAAAAATTTAATTTCTAGAAAAATTTTCTTAGGATGAAATTTTCGATAAAATTTTAATTTTCATTAAATTTTTCTAGAAAAATTTAATTTTAACGAAATTTTTAGAAAAATGCAAAAAAGTTATTTTTAAGAAACGCAATTTCAACAAAATTTTTTTAAAAAATTGAATTTTTACTGCAATTTTATCGAAAAATTCAATGTTCAAGAGAAATGCAATTTCAAAGAATTTTCTAAAATAAATGCAATTTCTAAGAAATTTTCAAAGAAAAAATTCAATTTCAACCAAATTTTGAATAAAAACTCTATTTCTACTAAATTTTGCAAACATTTTGTAAAAAACTATAATTTTCAAGGTATTTTTTTAAAAAAATAAATTTCAAGAAATTTTGTTAAAAAAAATCTATTTTCAATGTTCAAAGATTTTTCTAAAAAAATGTCATTTTAAAGAAATTTTGCAGAAAAATTCAATTTCAACCAAATTTTTTATAAAAATGTTATTTCAACAAAAATTTGCAAAAATAATCCATTTTGCAGAAAAATGTAGTTTCAACGAAATTTTCAACAAAAAATATCTTCAGCGAAATATTGCTGAAAAATGCTGTTTTGAAGAAATTTCAAGGATAACACAATTTCAAAAAAAAGGAGAAAAACACAATTTTGTAAAAAATAATTTAAAAAAATTCTAGAAAATGTTATCTCAACGAAAATTTTCAAGAAAAAGTTAATTATGATGAAAATTTTCATAAAATTGCAATTCTCATAAAAATATAATTTAAAGGAAATTTTAAAGAAAAATCAATTCCAATTTAATTTTTTTTATGAGAAATGCAATTTCAACCAATTTTTTTAAAAAAAGGAAAAGTTAATTGTGTTGAAAATTTTCATAAAATTGCAATTCTCATAAAAATATAATTTAAAGGAAATTTTAAAGAAAAATCAATTCCAATTTAATTTTTTTTATGAGAAATGCAATTTCAACCAATTTTTTAAAAAATATGTAATTTTGAGGACATGTATTTACTAAAAAATGTGTTAAATTACAACTTTTTTTAGAAAAATTCAGTTTTATCAACATTTTCTGGATATACGTGATTTCAAACATTTTTGATTCGAAACAATTTTCAAGAAAAACACATTTTAACGGAATTTGTTAAAAAATATAATTCCAAAAAAATTTCTTGAAAAATGCAATTTCAATGAAATTTTGTAGATGTTTAATTATGATGAAATTTTCTAGAAAATGGCATTTTTTTTTGGGAAATTGCGATTTTGAAGACAAATTCAATTCCAACGTAATTTCTTCTAAAAAACGGCAATTTCAAAAATTTCTTTAAAAAAATCAATTTTAAAGTTTATTTTGTAGAACAATTTTATTTTAACCAAATTTTGTACAAAAATGCAATTTCAAAGATCTTTTCAAAATTTTCCAGAAAAAATCCAATTTTTATCAATTTTTTTTAGAAAAAAGTAATTTTAACGAAATGTTTAAGAACAGCGCAATTCCAACGTTTTTTTGTTTAAAAAAATTTAATGATTTTTTGCAAATAAAATACAATTTTGAACATTTTCTCACAAATGCAATATCTAAAAATTTTGTAGAAAAATTCAATTTTAAATAAATTGTGTAGAAAAATGTTATGATGATGAACGTTTCAATAAAATTGCATTTATCATTACATTTTCTAGAAAATGTAATTTTAAAGAAATTTTCTAGAGCAGTTAATTATGATGAAATTTCCATACAATTTTCGAAAAAAATTTAATTTTAAAATGCAGTCAAATTTTGTAGACAACAAATTTCGACGAGATTTTGCTGAAAAATGGAAATTGCAACGAAATTGTTTCAATACTATTTAAAAAATTCTAGAAAAACGCAATATCAAAGACATTTTCATTAAAATTTTAATTTGGATAAACGTTTCTATAAAACTGCAATTTTAAAGTTTTCTTTAAATTTTCTAGAAAAAAGTAAATATGTATAACGAAGTTCTGAAGAAAAATTCTATTTCAAAAGCGACCTCTGTAGGAGAAGTATATCAAATTTATAGAAAAAAGCTATTTAAAAAAAAATTCAAGAAAAAAGCAATTATATCAAAAATATTGTAAAAAATTAAATTTTGAAGTCATTCACTAAAAAAATGCAATTTCAAAAAAATTTCTAGAAAAAAGCAGTATCAACAAAAATTTGCAGCAAAATGCAATTTCATCGAAATTTTGCAGAAAAAAATGCAATATCAAGGAAGTTTTGGAAAAAAAATGCAACTACGACGTAATTTTGAAGAAAACAAAATTTAAAAAAAATCGATAAAAAAAGTAGTTTTGACGAAATTTTCAAGAGAATTTAAAAAAAATAGCTATTTTGGTAAAAAAAAAGCTTTTTTGCACAAAAATTTAAAAAAAAAAAACAATTTTCCAATACAATTACAAACAAATTTTGTAGAGAAAATTAATTTTTACACGCTGAAAAAAAATCGATTCTGTAGTATATTGCCCCAAACATATTCGGCTTGAAACATATATATGTTTAGGGTACACTCTAAATATATAATATTTGGTACACACAAAAATTGTATATTTGGCAAGATGTTGTTCTAAACAAATATTTGTTTACATCCCAATGCGACTGTTATTTCCGAAACAAATATTTATTTGCATTTAAGTATTCATAAAATACATAAATTGTGTTAAATTTTTCAGTAGTTGTTAAATTTTTAGAAATTTTTAATTTTCGTAAAAATAATAAAAAATAATAGTAATTGAAATCGTATAATCTTGGATCAATATAAAGTACTTAGAGGATTAACAACTAATGATGGCTTGGAATACTCAGAAATTTGAAATGATTGATTTAAAACAGAAGTTAATGCTGCATATGATATCATAACCGGTAGGTATAATTCGAATCCAAGGAAAAATTAAAACTAAAATTCCAAAAAGTCAGCAAATGTTTTGGAAATTTTTTTTAAATAAAATTAATTTTGAAACATCCCTGAATAATAAGTTTAGTTGTAATTAAACACATATTTTATTTGACAAAATTAGTTTGCAAATAATTTTGTTGTAATATATTAACATATGCTTTCCAAATATATTTTATTGATTTTTAAATAAAATTTATTTGCTAAGAAATATATAATATTTGAAAATTAGTGTTCCAAATATATTTTCTTTCGATTCAAACATATCAAAAAAGGCGATTTTGCCCCGTGTACAAAATGTTTAAAAAAAATTCAAATTTGTGATGTATTTTTCTAGAAAATAATATTGTGGAAAAATGCAGTCATCAGCATTTTGCAAAAGAAAAATTCAATTTCGACGAAATTTTGAAGAAAAATACAATTTCAACAATGTTTTAAATAAATCCCAAACGATCTGCAATTATAAGCAATATTGCTGCCACAATTGGTCTAAGTACTACAACGTCGTCGAATTTTACAACGGTCAAGAAAATATCGATAGTTTCATTCTGAAGTCTGCTAAGTCGACTTAGCACATTATTAGGGACATTATATGTAGGTATGTTTAAATTCTAAATATTCCAAATTATACTCAGTCAAAATGTGGTGCCTGCTTATCCGGTAACCCAATAAAAAGTTATTCACAAAACGGTATAGGTTATTCGATTACAATATTTCAAGGTGTTTGCAGACGGATGACAAAATTGTCTATCATAAAAATTATCTCAACGATTAATAGAATGACTTATTCCATTAATGTTTTAACTGATTTAATCAAATTTTTAGTTGATCATTTCTTTAATGTTATTTTTCTGTGTAGTATGATATTGTGCCAAAACAGTTTTGGAAAATCCCCCTTTATCATAATGCCCTAAAGGCGCTAAATAAACAAACAACAGAATATAGACATACATAGCAAAGCGTCACATATTTATGACCATATGGAAACATGCAACAATTCCTCCCCAGTTTGTAAATTGGTACTCTACGGCTGATGTTTAGGATTTGTTTAGGCTATGAAAATACCACCAAATACCGCACACTTTATAGGCCACAATGTTGATGGCGCGATGAAATGACGTCGACGACGTGATGAGAAGACCATGGTCGCTCACTCGATCGTTGGTTGTAATTAGCATGTGGCAAGTATCAACGCACAATTTGCTGGTTTCATATGCTGTCGCTGCTGCTACGTATTCCCAGACATCGATGATGAATTCCTTTTGTTGCGCTGCCCATTTGTTTTTCCACAACAATTTGGTTACAATATTTTGAACATTTTATTGCACTACTTGTTTTCTACCCCCTACCCACCCTCTTCACACATTTGAGAATTTATGTATGTTTATGGTTGTTAATTATAACAACAGCAAAATAGACAAATGAACGGACGGACGGGCGAATGGGCGGACAAAAGCATGGGCAGGAACACTTAAGTGGCTTCGACATCTAACTTAAATAAACAAATATTGATAGCACTATCTCATTTAATAGAAATATTAATAAAACACTTCCCTCTCCGATTTTATTCCATTACAGAATTGGCCTTTTGGTTTGCATCATCAGGTTAACCATCACTCCAACGCACGTTCCCAGACGACCAGCTCAGCTGCCTCGAATGGCAATACGACCTCCGCTGGCTACGACTGTCAAACGGAAGCGGGAAATCCAAGCAAATACTCTCGTTATGAAACGGAAAACTATCATCAAGAACTGCCAACATCTGCATCATTGGGACATCATCATCAGGATAATCCCTCTTCGTATTTGCTAATCTCCTCCTTATCCTCACCCTCCACAGCTCTACTGACAACTCCTCCAAATCCCACTCAGCAGCAAGAAACCGTTTGGTATTCAGAAACACCTTCACCAGATTTAAGTAACTCCTCTTCGGGGGGAGGTTTAGGTGGAGGCTATGATAGCTCCCATACCACACCTCAGCAACAACGTCACAACAATCTCATGGAACACTTGTCACATATGCAATTAACACCGCCACCATCACATTCCGCCTCAGCATCTCGTCAATTCCAGCAGCAACAGCACCAACATCAACATCTCCTTCATCATCATAACCACCACCACCACCACCCGCACCAGTCAAACCATAATCAGCAGTATTCAAATCATCTGCATCATCCGCAGCATCATCATTTATCAACTCCTGCTTTGCATCATCAAAATTTTGCAAATTCGCAAAATTTGACATCAGCTTCAATACGCTAACAAACCAACACACATTCATTCATTTCTAATATTTATTATAAACTTTTGTATTAGTTTAGTGTCGTTTAGAGAAAAGATAAGAATTTAGTAAGAATAAAACTACAAAGTACATATTGAATTTAATGTCTTTAATTATTATTAACACTAAGTGTTGCCTGGCGCCATCTGACATTTCCATTGGAAAGTTTGACATTTTTAGCATAAACGTACTCAGAACGTTTTGACTAGGGTGATCAAAAAACCGGTAATTTTGAAAATACGGTTTTCGGTTTCTTCGAAAATTAAGTTAACTCTAAAAGCGGTTTTCGGTTTAACCGAAAATAAAAAAACCGGTGAACCGGTTGTTTTCGGTTTTTCTTTTTTAATAAAAATGCATAAATAATGCTCAACATTTTGTTAGATGACGTAAAATAAGCGTAGTGCAAATTCAATATGTAACCATATTCCAATTAAATTAAGATTTATTTGAACATTTTATTTTAAACACTTCATATTTTTATTTATAATAGGTAATTGTTCCAATTTCATTTATGATATAATATTATAATCTCTGCAATATTTGTAATATTTATGTTCAATTTTTAAAGAAATTTCTTTAAAAAAAATTGATTATGATTTTTATAAAACTTGACTAATAGTGAAGATCGGCAAAATCTTAGCTTTTAGCATCATATAAATGGCAAACCGATTATATACATATATTATTAGAAGTAGCGGATTCTGCCTTGAGCATACTATAGAGATGAAAACTTGTCGAAATGTGAAACTGAACATATGTATTTTATTTATACCTACATTTCAATTAGAAAGGATTGTTAATTAATGTCTATACCACAATAAGACCCTTGATAAAATATGCAGACGAAGTCAATAGAGAAGTTAGCAATGTATACAGTATAAATACATATAAAACTGAATTTTGAAATCGATGGATATGCACAAATGATGTCAACGGTTTTTATATTGATGTTTTCAAAATTTTAGGTAGGTTCCTGTTTCAAAAATAATATTTTCTTTATCATTTTATAATAGTTTCAAAAAACCGAAAAGTCGAATAAACCGAGTTGAAAAAACCGACGGTTCGAGTTATTCGAAAAAGCAGAAAAACCGGAAACCGATAGGCGGTTTTTAAAGAGAAACCGATTAACCGGTGCGGTTTTTGATTACCCTAGTTTTGACGTACGACCATCATTTGTGTTGTTTACAGTGACTTGAAAAAATCAATTTGGCAAAAAAAATGGAATTAACTCGTGAAGACGAGTTAATTCCGAGTTAGACGAAGACGAGCCAAATCCAACGAAAGTTGTTCGTGGAAGAAGCACTTCGAAGCAAATGGTCGCCTGCTTCTTCGGCAAAACTGGTCATGTGGCGACTATTCCGCTTGAGCAACGTAGGGCGGTCAATTCTGAAGTCTTCGGAGGAATTCGAAAAACGAACAAGAGAAGACGAGTCATTGTGCACCATGACAATGCGAGCTCTCACACATCGGCCCAAACCAGCGCCTTTTTGACCGGCCAAAACGTCGAATTGATGGGTCATCCGCCGTACAGCCCTGATTTGACACCTAATGACATATTCTTATTCACTCACATCAAGAAAAAAATGCTTGGTCAACGTTTTTCGACGCCTGAAGCAGCTGCTGAAGCGTTCAAAAACCATGCTTTGGAGGTGAATTTTCACCACACTGCAACCTAAACAAAACGCGCTCAAATGACAAAACGTTCTGAGTGAAGTTATGTCAAAAAATGTCATACTTTCCAATGGAAGTTCCAGTTTTCATCTGGCAACACCAGCATTGCCAGGACCAAAATATAAATAGCAACCCTCGTATATACGATATGATCTATTAAATTTTGATATGATTTGGACTTTTTGTGTGGGAGGTACTAAAAGGGGCGTGTTGATATGGCTCATTCTTCTCGGAGCCATAAGTACTTTAAAATCATTACAATGTGCATAGTTTTGTGCAATATTCGTGCATTGGAACTTACTTAGGCTGTTAACATTTTGTACAAAATGGTACCTTTGGGTTTGAGGAACAAAACGGGCGTATCAATAACCCCATGCTTAACTGGACTGTAGACACTATAAAAACATCACATTGTACACAATTTCATGTATTTTTAAAGTTATAAGCTGTTAAACTTTGGCACAAAATGGTCCATTTGTGTGGGAGGTACCAAAAGGGGCGTGACAACTGCACCCATTTTTCTCGACGTGATAGCGACTAATAAACTAATACTATGTGTGTACTATTAGAGAATCAATATTTCATTAAATTGTGACCCTTTGTGGGCGAGGTACTAGAATGAGTGGACGAATATGGCCTATCTTCGAAGTTAGACTGAGATAGAAACCAGTAAGGAAAGGTTAAAGTCGGGCCGACTATATAATACCCTACACCACCTCGGCAATGTACATTAAGGGTATGTTAGGTAGGTACTACCTTGGAATAATTGGTACTACCCAGGGATGCCAATTTTGTCTGAGGGTGTCTCTTAAATACCAGTGAATGCGTCAGCGTCTGTCAAAAAAAACGCATGATGGATAATTTTTAACGCGCGCTGTACCGAAATACGCAGTAAACAAAAAACAGCTGATTTATCATCCCCATTTCAGAAAAATTTTGTTTTTCTACATTTGGAGAGGGTATTCAGAACAATATCGATATTATGGATGATTTATATATTTGAAAATATTCTGGACAAACCACAAAGAAGAAGGAATAGAAATATATTCCAAAACCAGGAGGCATTCGAATTTTAAACATTTTCCGACAGCAATTCATTTTTCTTCGTCTTCTCAACTTTCTAACTAAGTTTTCGTAAGGAAAGATTGTAGAAGCTGCACTGAAGCAATTTGATAGTTTGCATTCGAGCAGTATTATTGTGTATTCACCCCAATGACAACGTTTTTTAACTACAAAATTTCCATAGCATTGTAGTTATATGTTTTAATTTGTTTGTTATGCAAGATGCTGTTTTTCATTAGAGAAGAACGGAAACATTGCTAATACATATATCGTGGAGTATCTAGAGATGTTGGTTTTGTCCACTGAAGTCAAATTATGTTTCTTAAACTCTTTATTGGTTGTGCAAAATGTAAAGACCTGCAATTCTCCTCCTGACTTTGTAAACGCCAACCAAATCTATCGAAGCTGTCGGCACTTGCCATGTAGGGACTAAATTGTGTTTTATATCACATGACAGTGTCGCTATTAAATCAAATTCTATCTTATAATCATGCTTCAAAGTAGAGAATTGTTTATTGGCCAGTTTCAATTGATATTTCCAAATGTCCTCGTTGAACATGGAATTTAAATGCAGCATCGTAAAGCTATGGAAATAAAAACTATTCGGAACAAGCTCGTGTCACATGCTTCATTGTAGGAAGAACAAACACCTGGACTAACGATTTTCTTAGACCGGAATCAAAATTTGTTCTTGAAAATGGATTCCTTGCGTCCAAGCAGCATGAATAGGTTCCCCACGTTTCTGTTGAATTAATAAACATTAATACAAAAATGCTGGTACATATTTTAAAGTTTTGGAATTTACTTGGTGTTGACAACTTCAGAGAAATTGCTTGCAATGTGCCCTTCTTGATTTTTACACATTTGTGGAGAGGCTCCTTTGTATTCCATAAGTGGGCAGTGTCCCAGCTATTTCAATCATTTCTTCGCTCTTAATCTGAAATACACATTTTGATATAAATTATAACAGTAAAATATTAAATTCTTACCAGTTTGTATTTGGTATTTCCAGCAAATTCAATATTTAATATTTTCCTACTTCGTGCACTGTTCCAAGATAAAAAATAAAATGCTGCTTGTCATCTGTTTGTGTTTATGTTTTCTTTTGTTGTTGTTTTGATTTCTTTCCTTGTATGTGTAAGCGCACTGTCAAATTCGGATTTTTTGAAATTATCCGGTGTATCCGTGTGCGTATTTCGGTAGCTGTAGTACATTTTCATATATTTGAAATCGAGTTTGACAGACGCAGGACGCATTCACCGGTATTTAGGAGATGCCCTGAAGCAAAAGCTTAATTAAAAATTTAAAAACCGTAAAAAGGGACTATTTTTTTTTTAATTAGAAAACTTTTTATTTTATTATAAAAATTGCTTTATTCAAGGCACTTTGGTATAACAGTAAGCAAACATTGATAGTCCAAACAAAAAAATATATATAGTATACATACATATCAAGTCAAGTTGGCTTAATTAATAATTAAATGGCCATACAAATGTTTTGGCTCAAGGTGGATTTTTTGCACATTTTCTATATTTTTTTCTCGGTTACCGTACGGATCTCTTTTGTGTCTGAAGCAAATTAGATATTGAATACGAGAAAAAAATGCCGAAAAAATCTATCCGAAAAAAAGTGCATCTAGTGCCTTTAAATTCTTTTGTTGGTCGCAGCCATTTGGTGAAATTAGGATATTTCTCCCTATATTTTTGTGGATAGCGTTCCATCTGTAAAAAAAAAGAAATTTTTTCGAAATAATTCAGTGAAATTTTTACAATTTCACTGAATTATTTCGTTAAGTTTGACTCTTCTTTATGTATGATATTGAAAATACCGATTGTTTTTATTGGTTGTACACAATTCTTAACTCTAACGACATTTAAAACGCAGAGTGAAATGAGGTAGGCAAATGTAAGTGCATAGAAATTAGATGTTGCCATGCAGTAACAAAATGGAACAATTTCTTTATTTTGCCAGTTTTGATCTGACAAATGTACTAAAAGCGTCAAAAGCACTAACAAAAAATATGAAAACCGTACAGTTAGTGCTTTTTTTCGTTTGGCACTAAGTGAATACTTTTCGCGTATTGGGTGGTCTGAAAGGCACTAAATCTTGGAATAATTGGTATTACCTTGGAATAATTGGTTTAAGTAATGTTTTAATTTTCATTTCCGCTGAAGCCTTTCAGGTCTCTAAAATAGCGCTTATATAAAAAAATCTGGAAAATTTTGATCGGAAGTAAAGTACAACTTATATAGCGCTTTGGTACCAAATCAGGAGGAACATATATATGGAGGTTATATATAAATCTGAACGGATTTTCCTTGAATACTCATTCATTGAAAAAGAAACTTCTCTACAGTCTCTACAGCACTTACATGGCAAATCGGGGGTAACATATATATGGGGCCTATATCTAAATCTGAACAGGTTTTTTCTGAATTTGGAAGTATCCTTTCATATAATAAAAACCTCTTTGTGTAGATTTTTTACTGATCGGATATAAAATACAGATTGTACAGCGCTTACATGTTAAATCGTGGGTAACGTATATATGGGGGCTATATCTAAATTTGAACCGATTTCCCTCAAATTTGGCAGTGTTAATTCACGTAATGAGAAACCTCTTTCTGCCAATTTTTTTACTGATCGGATATAAAATAAAGTTTCTACAGCGCTTACATGTCAAATCGGGGGTAACATATGTATATATGTGGGTTATATCTAAATCTCAACCGATTTCCCTCAAATTTGGCAGTATTAATTCATGTAATAAGAAACCACTTTCTGTCGAATTTCGTACTGATCGGATTAAAAATACACTTTTTACAGCGCTTACATGTAAAATCGGGGGTAACATATATATGGGGGCTATATCTAAATCTGAACCGATTTTCTCCGAATTTGGCAGTATTCCTTCATGTAATAAGAAACCTCTTTCTGCCGAATTTAACACTGATCGGTTATAAAATAATTTTTTTATGGCGCTTACATGTGAAATTAACGTATATATGGGGGCTATATCTAAATCTGAACCGATTTCTTCCAAATTTAACAGTGTTCATTCATATAATAAGAGACCTCTTTCTGCTGAATTTCATACTGATCGGATATAAAATAAAGTTTTTACAGCGTTTACATGTCAAATCGGGGCTAACATATATATGGGGGCTATATCCAAATCTGAACCGATTTTAACCAAATTAAATAGGGGTCGTCCTTGGGCCAAAAAAAAGATATGTGTAAAGTTTCGTCAAGATCGGGCCATATTTGCGACCTGTACTTTGATTACAAGAATACATCTACAGACAGACGGACATAGCTAAATCGACTCAGAAAGTGATTACAAGTCGATCGGTATAATAAACAATGGATCTATCTCTTCTCCTTTTGGGTGTTACAAACAAATGCACAAAGTCATAATACCCTGTACCACAGTGTGGTGTAGGGTATAAATACTGTAATCAAATAAATTAAACAAATGGTTTCACTGTAAATGTTTGGTGGCCAATTGTACTAACGTCAAAATCTAATTTTCAAATTTTAAGTATATGCAGGGTTACAACAACCTTTCTTCCGAAAGGAGGACTTTTGCGCCAGAAAAGGAGGACAATTGTAACATTTACAAAGAGAGTTTGAAACTTTCGGAGGATACAATTTCCAATGATAATGATTTGTACAACTTTTGTATTTTATAGCGCTAAAATGCCATATACTATATCTAAATCTGAACAAATTTTGCAAGGTTTGTTCTTGGGTTCTACATTTAAATCTGAGCCGATTTACACCAAATTCGACAATGTGGGTCCTTGGATCAAGAAACTCAATCCTGCTTAATTTCAAAGTGATTGGATATAAAAAAGTTTTTGTAGCGCTAGAAGGCCAATTCGGAAAGAAAATTTATATAAGCCCTAAATCTGAACCTACTTTGACCAATTTCTTCCCAGGTATGAAAGAGTCCTTATTGCCAAATTTTAGCAAGATTGGAGTGCAAATACGGCTTGTACTTAGCGAACCATTTTAAATGGACAGACAGACAATCGATGTTCTTTAAAGTAGGTCTAGCTCCAGTATTTTTAGTGTTAATTATAATAAATAGGTGAAGCGGCGTTAACTTCGGCCATGCCGAATTTTACAGACCCTCCACCACAGGTCACATGTCAACTATTTTTTGATTCGTTGAAATCTGTGGTGTTTGTTGGGTTAAGAAGTAAAATCTTGAGGTACCTTTTGTGGGGCCTATATCAAAACATGGACATATGATGGCCGTCGCTCGTCTGAGGGGTTCTGGATATAAATACACCCAAATTACCAATTTTCAACTCGACCAGTTAAAATTTGCAGTCACTATGGCGTTAATAAGTCAAATCGAACAGAAGATGCTAAAAATTGATCTATATTCCTTAATTCAATCCCAAGTTACTTGCAGCTATAAGAAGTATCAGTACCAAATATCAGTAATCAAGCTTAATTATTGTAGTACTAACTTTGTACTTAATGTAACTGCTAGTACAATTAATGTGGAGGTTTGTTGCTTGTGAAAAATTTGAATTTGTAACAAAAGGAGGACATACCCATCAATTTTGAAAACGGGAGGACGGGAGCACACTGATTAAAAAGGAGGACATGTCCTCCGAAAGGAGGACGTATGGCAACCCTGAGTATATGTATGAGGAACTTTTGATTACCAATTACCAATAAGTGATTGGGAAAATTCGTAGCTAAGGTAACGACTATATTTTAGATCCTGTTTATAGGGTATGTTATAAACAGTTTTTACAGGGTATTGTCTTTGTGACTTGTTTGTAGCACCAAAAATGAAGAGATAGTTAGTTTATAATACCAATTCGACGAAGAATCGCTTTTCTATCCGATTTAACCATGTCCGTCTGTCGGTCTGCCCATGTTTACTTGTAATCAAAGTCCAGATCGCAATATAAATCTGATGATAATGTAATTTTGTACATATCATTAATTTGTCCCAATGAACATCTCTATTGATCTTCGGAAATTTTGAGTTATAATTTCAATTCGATATTCATGAAATTTGGGAATAGTACTTTATTCGTTCACTTAACATAAGTATGAATTTGGACGATATCGGTTAAGATTTAGATATAGCCCCCATATATAGGGTTTTCCAACAAGAGGTGTTGCTTTGGTATTCAAAGAAAAATGCCATTTTTGGAGATATATGATCAAATGTTTATTTCATAATAAAGAGGAAGGTATGCCGTTAATAATGAAAAACAACATCAGCCAAATGGCCACCACGACGACGCTTACAGGACCCTATCATTTTCATGACATTTTCCATAAACAAATCGCAAAGTGGCTGCCTCGATAGCCTCACGAATTCTATCTTTGAGGTCTTGAATCGACGCTGGGCTGTTGGCGTAGACCTTATCTTTCACGTGGCCCCAAAGGACGGAGTCGCAACGTGTTAAATCACAAGATCTCGGTGGCCAATTGTGATCACCTCTTCGAGAGATAACACGGTCCGGAAACTTTTCCCGTAACAGAGCAATGGTTTGGTTGCTTGTGTGGCACGTAGCGCCGTCTTGTTGAAAGTAAACGTTGTCCAGATCAATACCATCCAACTCCGACCATAAAAAATAATTAATCAACTCTCGATAGCGTAATCCATTCACCGTAATTGTTGATCCAAACACATTTTCGAAAAAGTAAGGTCCAATGACCCCGCCGGACCATAAACCGCACCAAACAGTCACACATTGAGGATGGAGAGGCTTCTCAACAATAACTCTTGGGTTTTCCGAGCCCCAGATGCGACAATTTTGCTTGTTGACGTAGGCACCGAGGTGGAAATAGGCCTCATCAGTCAAGATGATTTTTCGATATTTCGAATTTTAATAAATTCTATGCGTTGTTGAATCGTGTATCGTTCCATTTTTAGTAATGGCGTAGTTTCTACTTGTCAAATGTCAAAGAATAAAAGCTTCAAAAGTGACAGCTACCGAAATACCGTGTGATTCAAAATAACACCTCTTGTTGGAAAACCCTGTAGATACAGCTCCCATATATATTTATGCCTATTCTGATTTGGCCCTTACGATTTAATGTCAAAGCGCCATATAAGCGCCTTTACTTTACATCCTATCATTACGAAATCAGGAAGAGCGGAGTTCGGATTTAGATATAGCCCCTTTATATACAAACATTTCTTCCGATTTGGTATCAAAGTGATATAGAAGCTTTATTGCACCAGAGGGGAGTAACTAACTCAGGCATGATTGAAGAAAATAGATTCAGATATACCCAGCAAAAACTCCCATTACCAGGTAACCTGGCGGGTAAGTGAAATTCAAAAGAAATAATGACTTACCATTTAGCCACCCTTCAGATTATTTTTACATGGGCATGATATTGGAGGAAAGTACTTCCATGCAAGCATACGAAGAGCTAACAAATAACTACTTACCCCCACGCTTACAAAGATCCAACATATAAGTTATTATTGTCATTTTAATAATGGGTTGAATAACACCTTACCAGTAATGATTTTCATAACCATTTACTTATCATATATAATTGAATAGGACGAGACATCAAAAACATGGTAAGTACATGTCATTGTACATTGCATTAGCATTTAAGCCATGTCATTACCCTCTGCATTACATGTAGTCAACAAATAATGACTTACTTATATTGACATAGATATGTATTTGTAAGTTAATTTAAGATGGGCATTGTAAAATATGCAACAACAACAGTTTTTATGAAATAAAAGTTGATTTGATAAGAAATTTAGTAACATTCCGAATAAAAAATATATCTTGTTATATATTAATATATATGGCTAATAAAAGAAGAAACGTTAATTTGATTTACAAATTTAGTAACTCGGCAAATACACGCATTACCAGATAACCTGGCGGGAAAGTCAAATTCAAAAGAAATAACGACTTACCATTTACCACTCTTCAGATTATTTTTGCATGGGCATGATATTGGAGGAAAGTACTTCAATGCAAGCATACAAAGAGTTAACAAATAACTACTTACCCCCACGCTTACAAATATCACACATATACGTAGTTGATATTGTCGATTTTAATAAGGGGTTGAATAACACCTTACCAATAATGATTTTCATATGTGTATATATATATCATATATAATTAAATATGACGAGATGTTTTTTACTCGAAATGTTACTAAGTTTCTAAATCAAATCAATACAATACCCGACATAAAATAACTTACAAATAAGTACATATTTATGTCAATATAAGTAAGTCATTATTTGTTGACTACATGTAATGCAGAGGGTAATGATATGTCATTACCTAGTAATGCAAGTGGTAATGACATGTACCTTACAAGTTTTTGCTGGGTAGTTATATCCACTTTATATTCCTCCCGATTTCTTATTTAAGCACTACATAAGTATTTTTTTCATTTGATCATTTCGGAATTTGGAGAAAAAAGTTGTGTGTAGTATAGAAGTTTTAAGAGAATCAATATTTCACTACATTTAAATCCTTTGTAAGGGAGGTAATAGAAGGCGTGGGCCGATATGGCCCATCTTCGAACATAGCCGGAGATGATCACATATCATATTTGAAGTCAATCCTTTCGAGAGTTATCGCGCGCTCCAGACAGACGGACGGACATTTTTCTAATGACTTAAAACTTTAATTCGTGATTTTTGTGACGACACTGTCAAATCTTTTGATATATTATTATATTATAACTCTCGAAGTATATTGTGTAAAAATGTCATTAAGAAATATTATAAAATATGGCAATAGCAGCAATTATTCGGAAGCGTCTCGGGAAAAAAGTTGTATTGCGGTATCCATCATAACTCGGCCATTTATCATCTGAAATCAAAAAACCAAAATTATTTCGTTAGATAATCGTTTTCCCCGTGTAACGCTGGGAGAATTTTTCGAAATTTATATTTTTAAGTTTTTGGGAACACTTTGGGAAAAAAATTTATTTGGCTAATTTGTTTTTGTAAAATAAAAAATATCAAATTTGAAAAAAAAAACTCTTCAGCGTTGCCTGGCAAAGACAAATAGAATATAAGAAGACATTCCTTCAGGCCGAAACGTCAAAATCTATCAGTTACGAACGAATAGGAATGAACTGTCACACGCGAAAAAACAGTATTCCGCGACATTCATTGAACTTTTTTGCACTTATCGATTACTATTAATTTTTTAATTGTGACAATTACAAAAATTCGGGAAAAACGGTCTGAAAATCTGCGAAAAACCTCACTCGTTGGAATCAAATTCCTATTCGTTCGTAACTGACTATTACTCACTACAGGAAGGAATGTCTTCTTATATTCTATTTGTCTTTGTTGCCTGGTAAATTATGTACAGAAATAGTGTTCAAAATTTTAAAACGACTGGTGCAATAGTTTTGAAGTTAAGAGGGACATCCATCGACTTTGTAAACGTGGGTTGTGGGAAAAACGCTTTAAAGTTTTTGAGTACTGAGTCACGCATGAGGCGCGGTTGCTTAGACTGTTGTATCTTTGTTAGTTTTGCTCCGATTCATCTGAATTTGAATAGTTCTCCCATCAAAAATTAAAATATAAAAATTTTCAAGATAAGAAGACAGTCGAGCTTTTTAATTTGTGATAATTTGTATATCCCTGAAGATGACTAAAGATTTTATTCGAAATATTGGATAAAAATAAATAAATTAATAATCAAAAATTAATGAGTTTTAATTTCCATCAAAGGACCTCAAGCCGAAATATCCGAAAATCAAATAAAATTCTCTACAGGCCTACAATAAATAATACCAATTTCCAAAAAAAAAAACTACAAACGACAATATGTAATTTTAGAAATTTTCTGAACATTGTCTTCGTCTTGAATTTATTTGTCTCTAGAATTTTGAAACTAACGATATTTTGAGAAATTTTCACATTAAATTAAGATTTTTATTTAGAAATTGACAACATTTTAAATGAAATAAAAAATGTCTATTTGAAATTTACTAATTTACTAAAAGAAATATGCAAAATTTAATTTGAAGTTGAGATTTTACATTCGCATTTGACTAAATTCCAATTGATATTGAAATTTTCCGTTTGTAATTGCTGATATTTCATTTGCAATTGAGATTTTACGTTAGGAATTGACCAACTTCCATTTGAAATTGTAAAATTTCATTTGAAATTTAGATTTTATATTTGACAAAATTTAATTTGAAATTGATATATTACATTTGGATTTGTCAAAATTTCAATTGAAATTTAGATTTTCCATTTGAAATATTATTTTAAAAATAGATTTTTCATTTTAAAATGGCTAAATTTCATTTGAAAATGAGATTTTACATTTGGAATTGACAAAATTCCATTTGATAATGAAATTTAGATAATCGTTTTCCCCATGTTACGCTGGGAGGATTTTTCGAAATTTCTATTTTTTAATTTTTGGGAACACTAAAGTAAAAAACTAGATTTTTGCAAAAAAAAAATTTACTAATTTGTTTTTCTAAAATAAAAAAATAATATTAACAAATTTGAATTAAAGAACTCTGCAGCGTTACCTGGTAAATTATGTACAGAAATAGTGTTCAAAATTTCAAAACGATTGGTTTGGTGTAGTAGTTTTGAAGTTAAGAGAGACACCGACTTTGAAAACGTGGGTTGTGGGAAAAACGCTATAAAGTTTTTGAGTACTGAGTCACTTATGAGACGCGGTTGCTTAGACTGCTGTATCTTCGTTCGTTTTGCTTCTATTCATCTTAAATTGAATGGTTATCCATTCAAAAATTAAATATAAAAATTTAAAAAAAAAAATTCCAAACAATATTTTCTAAACATTGTCTCCATCTTGAATTTATTCGTCTCTAGAATTTTGAAACGAACGATATTTTGCGAAATTTTCACTTTAAATTGAGATTTTTATTTTGAAATTGACAACATTTCAACTAAAATTAAAATTGCCTATTTGAAATTTACTAAAAGAAATATGCAAAATTTAATTTGAAGTTGGGATTTTACATTTGGATTTGACTTAATTCCAATTGATATTGATATTTTACATTTGAAATTGGTAAAATTTTATTCGAAATAGAGATTTTTCATTTGAAAATGGCAAAATTTCATTTGAAATTGAGATTTTACGTTTGGAATTGCCTAATTTTCATTTGATATCGAAATTTTCCGTTTTGTAATTGCCGAAATTTCATTTGAAATTGAGATTTTACGTTTGGAATTGACTAAATTCCATTTGAAATTGAGATTTAACCTTTGAAATAGAAAAAATGTTATTTGAAAATGATTTTTTATCTTTTTGAAATTGATTACATTTAATTTTAAATTGAGTCACCATTCGAAATTGACAAAATTTCATTTGAAATTTATGTTTTACATTTGGAATTGTCAAAATTTGAAATGTGAAAAATTTTATTTTAAAAATAGATTTTTCATTTGAAAATGACAAAATTTCATTTGAAAATGAGATTTTACATTTGGAATTTACTAAATTCCATTTGATAATGAAATTTTCCATTTGAAATTGCAAAATTTCATTTGAAATTTACATTTTACATTTGGAATTGATTAAATTCCATTTGAAATTGAGATTTAACCTTTGGAATTGAAAAAAAATTTGTTTGAAAATTAATTGTTCCCCTTTTGAAATTGATTACATTTCATTTTAAATTGGGTCACAATTGACAAAATTTCATTTGAAATTGATATTTTACATTTGGATTTGTCAAAATTTCAATAGAACTTTAGATTTTCCATTTGAAATTTGTAATATTTTATTTTAAAAATAGATTTTTCATTTGAAAATAGCAAAATTTCATTTGAAAATAATGAGATTTTACATTTGGAATTGACTAAATTCCAATTGATATTTATATTTTACATTTGAAATTGGTAAAAATTTATATGAAATAGAGATTTTTCATTTGAAAGTGGTAAAATTTCATTTGAAATTGAGATTTTACATTTGCATTTGACTAAATTCCAATTAATATTGAAATTTTCCGTTTGTAATTGCCGAAAATTTCATTTGAAATTGAAATTTTCCGTTTGTAATTGCCGAAAATTCCATTTGAAATTGAGATTTAACCTTTGAAATTGAAAAAATTTTATTTGAAAATGATTTTTTCTCCTTTTGAAATTGATTACATTTAATTTTAAATTGAGTCACCATTCGAAAAAATTTCATTTGAAATTGATGTTTTACATTTGGAATTGTCAAAATTTCAATTCAAATTTAGATTCCATTTGAAATTTGAAAAATTTTATTTCAAAAAAAGTTTTTTCATTTGAAAATGACAAAATTTCATATGAAAATGAGATTTTACATTTGGAATTTACTAAATTCCATTTGATAATGAAATTTTTGATTTGAAATTGCAAAATTTCATTTGAAATTGCAAAATTTCATTTGAAATTGCAAAATTTCATTTGAAATTTAGATTTTACATTTGGAATTGATTAAATTCCATTTGAAATTGAGATTTAACCTTTGGAATTGAAAAAAATTTTGTTTGAAAATTAATTTGTCCCCTTTTGAAATTGATTACATTTCATTTTAAATTGGGTCACCATTCGAAATTGACAAAATTTCATTTGAAATTGATATTTTACATTTGGATTTGTCAGAATTTCAATTGAAATTTAGATTTTACATTTGAAATTGGTAAAATTTTATTTGAAGATTTTTCATTTGAGATTGAGATTCTACCTGTGGAATTGACTAAATTCCATTTGAAATTGAGATTTAAAACCTTTGGAAATGAAAAATTTTATTTGAAAATGAATTTTTCCCCTTTTGAAATTGATTACATTTCATTTTAAATTAGGTCACCCACAGACCTTTAATTATACAGATGTTTCGCCCGGACGAAACGTCAAAATCTATCAGTTACGAACGAATAGGAATGAACTGTCACACGCGAAAAAACAATTAAAGGTCTGTGGGGTCACCATTCGAAATTGACAAAAAATTCATTTGAAATAGACAAACATTTTATTTGAAATAGCGATATCAAATGTAAGATCTCAATTGTAATTTAAATGTAAACTCTCAATTTCAAAAGATATTTAGGCAATTACAACTTACATTTAGAGAACTTCAAATGGCAAATCTCAATTTCAATTGAAATTTAGACTATTTCAAATGGAAAATCTCAATTTCAATTGAAATTTTGTTAATCTCAAATGTAAAATCTCAATTTCAAATGAAATTTTGTCAATTTCGAATGAAAAGATACAATTTAAAAAGCCAACTTCAAATGGAAAATCCCAATTTCTATTAAAGTTTTGTCAATTTTGAATGGAAAATATAAATTTCAGATGAAATCGTGGCAATTTGAGACAATTTCAATTGAAAATGAGATTTTACACATGAATTTGAAATTTGAACATTTGAAATTGACCAAATTTCAGTTGAAATAAATATGTTCCATTTGAAATTTGCTAAATTTCATTTACATTTTACTGTTGAAAATTATGTAGATGGGACATATCGCACTCTCATCAAGCTTTGACTTTGATTGATGGCTGTGATTTTCATAACTAAAATTTAAGTAAGTTTCTTTGTTTTCTAACTAAAGCTAGAAACGTAATATTATTTCCCAACTAGAATATTTTGTAAAGTACTATTAAAAATCTACATACATAAGTATAATAAGAAAAATCAGTATTTCTATAATTTATTTAAATATATTTTTATTTACTTATTCTTCTCATCATATATTAATTATAATTATAAAAAATGAATTTTGAATAAGGATATAAAAAAACAAATTTCCCATTTCCTTATAACAAATTGTATGTTTATCAAGTAAGTTAATGTGTTTCTTTTGTTTGTTTCATACTTTCTTTCTTTGTTTGTCTTACAAAAAATTATGGATGAACAAATCCACAAGAAAAAATGTTTTTTTTTTCACATGATTTTTATCATCGATCGATCGTGTTGTACAGTTTTTTGTGTAAGAGAAAAATGAAAATAAACAATTTAACTATTTATGTATGTAAAAGCATTAAATTACTTTAGGCAGATTTTTCTTTTTTCGTAATTATTAGACACTTTGTAAAGAGCACTCTTTGTTGTACAAAAGAAAAAAAGAAAAACAAAAGTAAAAGTAAGAAATTCTTTACACAATACAATAAGGAAAAAAACGTTAAGGGGGGTAGCCGGAGGAGGAGAATAGGGATATTCTTAAATGCAATAGAATAAGTCCAGCAATTGGCAACAGAAGGAATGAAAGAAGGATTTTTAAGTGTGTGTGTGTTTGTGTTTTTTTTATATCTAAAACAAGGAAAATAATTTCACAACTAGTTCTTTATTATAGAAATAAAAAGTGCGTTTGTTTGTGGCTGGGTGGTGGTGGTGGTGGTGATGTCCTCCCTCTTTTGCTGTTCATAATTATTGGGATTTGGTACCAAAGAAGAATTTGTAGATGAGGGTGGCTATTAAACCCAAAATGAAAGGCATCATCCAGGATTTCATTGAGGACTCTTCGTTTTTCTGTTCCGTATTCCATGTGGGTTCAGATTTTTCGGCAACATTTGTACGTTCTTCGGCAACCAATTCACCGACTTTGTATTGTTTCATCATTTCACGGGCATCCGAACTATGGCCGACATCTTCAAAGTTTTCTGTAGCATCTTTGCCGGCCTGTTCGATCAGGACTTCTTCACCACCAGGATGCTAAAAAAACCAGAGGAGAAAAAGAAAATGTTTTTTATTAGTATTGATAACTCTACGCAATAGTCCATTTTTCAATGGATGTGAATAATACTGTTTGGCCTTGTGTTGTCGAAAAAAATATTTAAAAACAAATTTATGGATAATTTTATTTAATTGAGATTTTTTTGTCGGTGCTATACTATTTGGGCTATAATAATAACACACAGTTCTTAGAAGTAATTCAGAAAACTTTATTTGAAATTGAAATTGAATTTTTACATTTGAAATTTACCAAAATTTCAATGGGAATTGAGATTCTCGATTAGATTTTTGGAAAACATCGAAAATCCATTTGGATTAAAATGTAATTTAGTCAATTCCAAATATAAAATCTAAATTTCAATTGTAATTTAGTTAATCTCAAATGGAAAATCTCAATTTCAAGTGAAACTTAACCAATTTCAAATAAAATGTAACCAATTTCAAATGAAATTTAAACAATTTCAAATAAAATGTAACCAATTTCAAATGAAATGTAACCAATTTCAAATGAAATTTAACCAATTTCAAATGGGATATCTCAATTTTCATTAAAATTTGATCAATTTCAAATGTAAAATCTTTATTTTCAATGAAATTTGGTCAATATCGAATATAAAATCTCAATCAAATAATTTGAAAAAAAAAAATTTTCGATTTCAAATGTAGAATCATTAATTTAAAATGTAGAAATATCAATTTCAAATTTAGTCAATTCCAAATGGAATAGTTCAATTTCAAATGAAAGTAATCTAATTTAAAATGGAAAATTGCTCAATTTCAAATGAATTTTTTGCAAACTTCAAATGAAATTTTTGCCAATTTTAAATGTAAATCTCAATTTCAAAAGTAATTTAATCAATTCCAAATGGATTTTCGAGAATCTCGATTCCCATTGAAATTTGGTAAATTTCAAATGTAAAATTTCAATTTCAAGTGTAAAATCTCATTTTCTCTGAATGCCTTTAAAAATTGTGTGTTTATATTTAAGAACATTAGTTTTAAGAACATTAAGAAATGGTATGGAGTATTTAATTCGCATAATATGACAAATTTCTTCAGTCGTATATATATTGGCCAGTACGAGTATTATTGACTGCTATTTTCAATGTCATCCTGAAAACCAAAGACAAATAGAATAAGAAGACATTCCCAAAAATAATATAATTTAAGAAGACATTCCTTCCTGTAGCGAGTAATTGTCAGTTACGAACGAATAGGAATTTGATTCAAACGAGTGAGGTTTTTCGCGGATTTTCAGACCGTTTTTCCCGAATTTTTTGTAATTGTCACAATTAAAAAATTAATCTTAATCGATAAGTGCAAAAAAAGTTCAATCAATGTTCGCGGAATACTGTTTTTTCGCGTGTTACAATTCATTCCTATTCGTTCGTAACTGATAGATTTTGACGTTTCGGCCTGAAGGAATGTCTTCTTATATTCTATTTGTCTTTGGACATTCCTTCCGGGCGAAATGTCAAAATCTATCAGGTACGAACGCATAGGAATGAACTGTCACACGCGAAAAAACAGTTTTTCCGCGAACATTGATTGAACTATTTTTGCACTTATCGATTAATATTAATTTTTTAATTGTGACAATTACAAAAAATTAAAAAAATTCGGGAAAATCGGTCTGAAAATCCGCGAAAAGCCTCACTCGTTGGAATCAAATTCCTATTCGTTCGTTTCTGACACTAACTCGCTCCTGGATGACTTTATTATTTTTGTACCCTCCTCCAATAAAGTGAGGATATAAAGAATATTATGTGTGTTCCATTCAAATTTAAGACAATTTGAAGTTTTATTTTATTTATTTTTTAAGAAAGAAACACACTCACACCCAAAGGGGAAATGTTAAGACAAAACGGTGTGACTTCTGAAAAAATCCTCAACAATTGAGACTATTCAACTATTCATAAAGCCATTAGCATCGTATGACGTTTGGGCGACGAATATTCTCTTGAATTTCGAAATATGTATTCTGATAATTTGAATTTCTAATTTATTTCGACCTTAAACCATTTTCAAAATTTACATATGTTCATACATATGTAAATACATACAATAAATACCACACAACGAATTCTGTTTTGAAATCAATATGTGGGCACAGAGCTGCCATTGATTGGTTATTTTACAGCAGTATTTTTTTCTTTCTTTTAAGTTGAGTTGAGAAATTTATGACATTAAATCAGACAAAATATTTCTTAGGGCGAGACATTTAAACTAATAAATGCCACGGAAATGCAAATGTTCTTTTAAATTTATTTGCATACCCCAGCCCTACAGGGAGGAGGTGTACTTATATACTCGTATGTGTTTTTGCTACGGAAGAAGTGAAAGAAAAACAAACTGTTAATGAATAAAAAAATCGCCCTTGGTTTGCTAAACCATTTTGTAACAGCAATTAAGAAAATCTCTCTTGAAATTGTGATGTTAAATTTAAAATTGATAAAATTTCATTTGAAATTAAGATTTTACATTTGAAATTGGCCAAATCTCAATTAAAATTGGGAGTTTCCATTTGAAATTAGATACATTTCATTTGAAATTGTGGTTATAAATTGAAAATTGATAAAATTTCATTTGCAATTAAGATTTTACATTTAAAATAGGCCAAATTTCAATTAAAATTGGGAGTTTCCATTTGAAATTAGATACATTTCATTTGAAATTTGCTAAATTTCGTTTAAAATTGAGATTTTACATTTCGACTTGACTAAATTTCAATTGAAATTGAGATTTTACATTTGAAATTGACTAACTTTCATTTGGAATTACGATAATTCCACTTTAAATTCAGAAAATCCTATTTGTAATTGAGAATGGAAATTTTATTTTGAAAAATTAAAAAAAAAATTAAAATATCGCACATTTTCATGGGTCAAGATTCCGAGAACTTCCAGAGTACTCCAAATTGACGAACGTAGTGGTTCATTATACGCATACTCTAGAAAAAAAGATGTGCAAAATTATATGATCTGGGAAGCGATGTGTCTGTTATGGCTTGTGATGCAATTTCCCATGTCATAGATCAGGCCTTTCTTGCCATATTACATAGGCTAAGTAAGGCAAATGAAACTTTCTCAATTTAAAATGGAAATATCATAACTTAAAATGTAATTGAAATTTAATCAATCCCCCAACAGTCTCAAATGAAATTTAGTCAATTTCAAATAGAAATTTAGTCAATTTCAAATAGAAATTTAGTCAATTTCAAATAGAAATTTAGCCAATTTCAATTTAAATTTAACCAGTTTCAGTTTTAATTTAGCTAATTTCAAATAAAAACTCTCAAATTTAATAGCAATTTAGCCAATTTCAAATGTAAAATCTCAATTTCAAGTAATATTTTCTCAATTACTGTCAAAAATGGTGGAAAGAAAATAGGGGAAAAATATTTTTATTAAAATTTCCAATGTCTTAATAAGAAGACCTAGTTGAACCAATATTTGTTGAAGTGTCACAATTTCAAAAAATACAATTGTGTGTTTATATTTCGATACCTCCATTCTGAAACATGCTAGGTCGACTTAGCATGTTTTTAGGGAGATTGCAATTTTTAACTTCCAAATACAGAGTTTTCCAGCAAGAGGTGTTATTTTGAATCACCCGGTATTTCGGTAGCTGTCAGTTATGAAGCTTTTATTCTTTGACATTTCGTCGGCTTAATGCTATTTTGGTCCATACGCCATTTTTGCGTTTTTGGAGTTAGTAGTTGATTATATGGGTTTCAAGCATGCTCTTTCAGAATCTGCAATATTTTTTTTCCTATCTCGTCTAGTTTTCGAGATATTGGTAGGGTAAATCGATTTAATTTTGATTTAAGGGAAATAATTTTTATATTTTTGTTCTATATCCCCATTTTTCTATCGCCTTATAAAATATATATATATATATTATATTATATATATATTTTTTAGTCACTATTTTACATTCTTTCGATCGATATGTAAATTACTCTCCTTTCATACCGACCTTCTTTGTGGTCCATGTAATACAAATACGAAAAAATATTAAAATAAAAATGGATATGGACCAAAATGCCATGTACAAAAATTGTTATAACTTGCTTATTTTTGAATATAATGGCATAGAAATGCATGGGAATAATAAAAATACTGTTGGGAACCCTATGGAATAAAAAGTGTGTAACTCTTCAGTCCCGGTTTTACTCAAACAATAAATTGCGTTTTTCTCCGATCATACAAAACGGTGTATGGAACAAAATAGCATTAAGCCGTCGATTTGACAAGTAGAAACTACGCCATTACTAAAAATGGAACGATACACGATTCAACAACGCATTGAAATTAATAAAATTCGAAAAATCGAAAATCATCTTGACTGATGAGGCCCATTTTCACCTCGGTGGCTACGTCAACAAGCAAAATTGTCGCATCTGGGGCTCAGAAAACCCAAGAGTTATTGTTGAGAAGCCTCTCCATCCTCAACGTGTGACTGTTTGGTGCGGTTTATGGTCCGGCGAGGTCATTGGACCTTACTTTTTCGAAAATGAGGTTGGATCAACAGTTACGGTGAATGGATTGCGCTATCGAGATAAGATTATGGTCGGAGTTGGATGGTATTGATCTGGACAACGTTTACTTTCAACAAGACGGCGCTACGTGCCACACAAGCAACGAAACCATTGCTCTGTTACGGGAAAAGTTTGCCACAGAGATCTTGTGATTTAACACCTTGCTACTTTTTCCTTTGGAGTCAAGTGAAAGATAAGGTCTACGCCAACATCCCAGCGTCGATTCAAGAACTCAAAGATAGAATTCGTGAGGCTATCGAGGACATAGGGCAGCCACTTTGCGATTTGGTTATGGAAAATTTCATGAAAAGGACATGGTCCTGTAATCGTGGTCGTGGTGTCCATTTGGCTGATGTTGTTTTTCGTTAATAACGGCATACCTTTCTCTTTATTATGAAATAAACATCCGATCATTTATCTCAAAAAATTGCATTTTTCTTTGAATACTAAAATAACACCTCTTGTTGGAAAAACCCTTTAAATTTGGTCTTTATTCGTCAACCCAATCAAAATTTAACCCACACAAATTTAAAAATTGACATTAACTTTCGAGAGAAGCAGGAGCGTTTACTTTGTTTTGTTTTCCAGTAAATTGTAACCCTTGAAAATGATGGACAAAGTCGGTCGAAATATCGGGAAAATAACAATTTTTAAAAATAAAACAATAAATTCATAATTAATTTGTTTTATTTATGACCTCAAGCCAACAAAAACAAAAATATAATTTCGTCAAACTGAAAAACTACATTTTTGCACTTAGCATATTTTAGAAAAGGAGGTATCGATTTAATGTTCTTAAAACACTGGCCAAAAATGTAACACATCGAAGGAGTGACCTTTTACGCCAAGTATGTTCGGAGGAAATCCGTTTTAGAGCATTTTAAGCGCACGATAACTCTCGAAAGGAGCAACGGATTTCAAATTTGGTATGTGCTAATTTCTATCTCAGGCTATGTTCGAAGATGTGCCATTTGAAACCACTCCTTCTGGCACCTTCCATACAAATGGTAAACAATTAGTGAAATATTGATCCTATGTATAATAACATATATACTTCTTATCCGAATGTTCTATATCTTCCACATATATTAATAGTATATCTGTCGCTGTCAGCTTGAGAAAAATGGGCGAAGTGGGCCCGCCCCCTTTGGTATCTCCCGTACAAAGGGACCATTTTGTGCAAAAACTTAACAGCTGATAACTTTAATACCAGTGCATATAAATACTTGAAATTTTGTGCAGTGTAATGTTTTTATAGTGCCACAGTCCGGTAAAAAATTTACATTATTGACACAACCCCTTTGGTACCTCCCATACAAAATTGCCAAAGCATACTAAATTTGAATTACTCATAACACTAATACCAATGCACATAAACGCTTACAATTCGTCACAGTGCAATGTCTTTGAAGTATCTACTGTTCAGAAATAGTCGTATTCGTCAAGCCACTTCTGGTACCCCTCACACAAATAGACAGACTCAGTCGAAAACAACATTTCCATAACTTCTGCAAGAAAAATCTGAATGTTTTCACATTTTGTATTTTAAACAACATTTCCAATGACTATAGACTGGCGAAGAATGAACAATTTTGTTTTCAACGTTCTGGCATATCCCACCCGAAATACCATATTATATTACTCACAAAGTAAGTGTATATACCTTATGTTATTTTATGATGAATACATTTCTTTATTTACAATAAATCGTTAGTCTTTAGATTATTCTGCAACTGCAAAATGCAAAAATGCTTAACATTCATTCCCTCCATATCTTTGGACAATAAGGTGAGACCAAGTCTTTAATCACTGTACATTTAATTCTATCAATAGCCCCCGTGGTTCTAAATTCGAATAACTAAATGAACAAAGTCATTGTTTTTACCATTTAAGAAGTACTTATATAACCTGAACATTAGACATACTCCATATGAGGTATAAACATACAAATACATCTACAAAAAAAATAATAAAACCTGCTATAAAATGAAGACTTCCACAATAGATTAAAGTATTTGTTTTGTGACGCTAACGTCGGCAGAGGTTAAGGAAAACGTGTCTGTGACATGTTGTCATACATATGTACATATGTATGCATGTATGTTATCGGCAAATGCCGGTAAATAGTATAATCTTATATAGAAATCTACATATGTTTGTGTGTACTTTAAAATGTACTAATGTCGAGTCGTTAAAACTCATCACTTGAAAAAAAACGGGGGAAATAGAAAAATTCTAAATAATGCTTACAAAATTATGCATACAGTAACTGTATACCGGGAGGGGCTAAAGTCAACAGCTGATTATCAATTATATATCAATAAGGTGATAGTAAAACCGTACACATTTAATAATCGAGTGAAATGCGATGAAAACAAGTAAGTAGTCGAGTAAAACGACTAAGGTATATCCTCACTTTGTGATTAATGTAACATCGAATTTGATACTTTATGTTATAGTCAAAAAGGTGGAACATTTTTACTCAGTCTATAGTCATTGCAAAAGTTGCCTAAAATACAGAATATGAAAACATTTAGCTGATTGCTTCAGAAGTTTTGAGGAAGTTGTGTTCTGTGTTAAATCCGTAAATGTATGTGTGGTGGGTACCAGAAGGGGCTTGACAAATATGTACACCTATTTGACGCTGCACAGTAGATACTTCAAAGACATTGTACTGTACGTAATTGTAAGTGTTGGTATAAAAGTTATTATACCCTCCACCATAGGATGGGGGGTATATTCATTCTGTCACCCCGTTTGTAACACCTCTAAATATTATATTCTTAATCGTTGTAAAATTCTAAGACGATTTAGCCATGTCCGTCTGTCCGTCTGTTGTAATCACATTACAATCTACAATACTTGAGCTAGGTGGCTGAAATTTGGTATAGATACTTCTTACAGCTGCAGGTAACTTGGGAAAATGGGCGATATCGGTCCATATTTAGATATAGCTCCCATATATAGCATCTAACTTCTCATCTACTATATTTTTTGTGTTTTTTCGGTGTTATTTTCTTTAGGTTTGAGTTATTTTGTTAGGCCACATGCTATCCATGGTGGAGGGCATATACGATTCGGCATGGTCGAACTTAACGCTTTTACTTGTTAGATTTGAATTTTGGTATGAGTTGGCCCTTTTGTGTGGGCGGTACCATAAGGAGCGAGTCAATAATGCCCATTTTTCACTGGACTGCACAAAATTTTAAGTATTTATATGTTGTAGTGTTATAGTGTTACAGTAAAACAAAAAGGCCCATCATCGAACTTACCTTGAGATAGGAAAAATATTATCGCATACCAAATTAGAAGTCAATCCGTTCTTTGAGTTATCGTGTGCATCAGCAAGACAGACACACGGACGGACATTGCTCAAAGGACTTAAAATGTCCTAAAACTGATTTCTGCCGAACATACTTAGGGTCTTAGGCTACTCCTTCAATGTGTTACACTTTTGGACCGTAGCAATATAAAGGGTTTTCCAACAAGAGGTGTTATTTTGGTATTCAAAGCAAAATGCCATTTTTTGAGATAAATGATCGGATGTTTAATTCATAATAAAGAGGAAGGTACGCCGTTAATAATGAAAAACAACATCAGCCAAATGGCCACCACGTCCACGCTTACAGGACCTTATCCTTTTCATGAAATTTTCCATAACCAAATCGCAAAGTGGCCGCCCTATGTCCTCGATAGCCTCACGAATTCAATCTTTGAGGTCTTGAATCGACGCTGGGCTGTTGGCGTAGACCTTATCTTTCACGTGGCCCCAAAGGAAGAAGTCGCAAGGTGTTAAATCACAAGATCTCGGTTGCCAATTGTGATCACCTCTTCGAGAGATAACACGGTCCGGAAACTTTTCCCGTAACAGAGCAATAGTTTCGCTGCTTGTGTGGCACGTAGCGCCGTCTTGTTGAAAGTAAACGTTGTCCAGATCAATACCATCCCACTCCGACCATAAAAAATCATTAATCATCTCTCGATAGCGCAATCCATTCACCGTAACTGTTGATCCAACCTCATTTTCGAAAAAGTAAGGTTCAATGACCCCGTCGGACCATAAATCGCACCAAACAGTCACACGTTGAGGATGGAGAGGCTTCTCAACAATAACTCTTGGTTTTCCGAACCCCAGATGCGACAATTTTGCTTGTTGACGTAGCCACCGAGGTGGAAAAGGGCCTCATCAGTCAAGATGATTTTTCGAATTTTAATAATTTCAATGCGTTGTTGAATCGTGTATCGTTCCATTTTTAGTAATTGCGTAGTTTCTACTTGTCAAATGTCAAAGAATAAAAGCTTAAAAAGTGACAGCTACCGAAATACCGGGTGAATTAAAATAACATCTCTTGTTGGAAAACCCTGTATTACAAAACAAATCATATTTTCCAAATTGAAATTCCAAAGCATATCCTAAGCACCTTTTCTTTGCTACCATTTAGAGCAACCATTCGGGAAGTACCAATAACTTCAACTGACCCGCATCACATTTTAAGGAAAAAGATGCGCTCTTTCCAGCGGTATAAATATAATTGTGATACCCCTTGGGGAGATATAAATATTACAGTATTTTCGTTAAACAAGTAGGCGAGGCTATCCAATGTTTATGCCGTCTATAAGTGAGTTTATAAAAAAGGGAACATGAGCCCAACTATATTAGAGGTCAGACTCACAAAAATTAAAAAAAAAATAAAAATGTTTACATAAACAATTTTGCATTATGTATATGATTTGAGTCTGCGACATCATCCGCTCTCAAGAATAAACTGATTCTAAACAAAGATGTTTAAAATTGTTGTCCTTTTCATTTCTAAATAAAATATTGGATACACATAATTTAAAACCAATCAAAATCTTGTTTTTTTGTTTTATTCGATCTGCTTTCATAGTACATATTTTGTTTTTGCACTTAAGCTCAAGATCGTTTTTGTTGTTTTCAGTATATGAAAACACCTTTGTTAAAAATTAAAGAAGAAGTAAGTGACATGGTTGTAATGTTTTAAATTTTTAGGGATTTCCAAAAGAATAGCGGATGAATCATCAAGAAAACAAGTAAGAAAGTTTCAGTCGGGTAAACCGACTAAGGCATACCCTCACTTTGTGAGTAATGTAATATTGAATATTACACGAATTATTCTGTCAATTGTGTGGGAGGTACCAGAATGTTTTTAACAAATACACCTATTTTTCGCTGAACAGTAGATACTTTAAATTCATTGCACTGCGCCGAATTATAAGCGTTTATGTGCACTGGTATAAACGTTACGAGATATTAAATTGTGGTATGATTTGGCAATTTAGTGTGGGAGGTACCAAAAGGGGCGTGGCGATAACGCCCATTTTTCACAGGACTATAGACACTGTAAAAACATTACACTGTACAAAATTTCAAGTATTATTATACACTTGTATTAATGTTATAAGCTGTTAACTTTTGGTGCAAAATGGTACCTTTGTGTGGGAGGTACCAAAAGGGGCGTGGCAACAACGCCCATTTTTCTCTGGACTGTAGGCAATATAAAAGCATAACACTGTGCAAAATTTCAAGTATTTTTATACACCGTTATTAATGTTATAAGCTGTTAATTTTTGGTGCAAAACGGTGCATTTGTGTGGGAGGTACCTAAAAGGACGTGGCAATTTCGCCCATTTTTCTCGAGTTAATAGCGACTAATAAACTAATACTATGTGTGGAATTTCAGAAGATTCGAATAAGTAGTATAGTAGTTATTAAAGAATCAATATTTCACAACATTTTAACCATTTGTGGGGGAGGTACTAGAAGGAGTGGACCAATATGGCCCATCTTCGAACTTAGCCGGAGATAGAAAAAAATATTACCACATACCAAATTTGAAGTCAATCGGTTACTCCTTTCGAGAGTTATCGTGCGCACCAGCCAGCAGACACACAGACAGACAGACAGACAGACGGACAGACAGACAGACAGACGGACGGACATTGCTCATTCGACTTAAAATGACCCAAAACGGATTTCCTCCGAACATACTTAGGGTCTTAGATCACTCCTTCGATGTGTTACACTTTTTATACCCTCACTTTAGTGTGACGAGGGTATATATCATTTGCTACGGAAAAAAGTGTAACACATCGAAGGAGTGATCTAAGACCCTAAGTATGTTCGGAGGAAATCCGTTTTGGGTCATTTTAAGTCGAATGAGCAATGTCCGTCCGTCTGTCTGTCTGTCTGTCCGTCTGTCTGTCTGTCTGTCTGTGTGTCTGCTGGCTGGTGCGCACGATAACTCTCGAAAGGAGTAACCGATTGACTTCAAATTTGGTATGTGGTAATATTTTTTTCTATCTCCGGCTAAGTTCGAAGATGGGCCATATTGGTCCACTCCTTCTAGTACCTCCCCCACAAATGGTTAAAATGTTGTGAAATATTGATTCTTTAATAACTACTATACTACTTATTCGAATCTTCTGAAATTCCACACATAGTATTAGTTTATTAGTCGCTATTAACTCGAGAAAAATGGGCGAAATTGCCACGTCCTTTTAGGTACCTCCCACACAAATGCACCGTTTTGCACCAAAAATTAACAGCTTATAACATTAATAACGGTGTATAAAAATACTTGAAATTTTGCACAGTGTTATGCTTTTATATTGCCTACAGTCCAGAGAAAAATGGGCGTTGTTGCCACGCCCCTTTTGGTACCTCCCACACAAAGGTACCATTTTGCACCAAAAGTTAACAGCTTATAACATTAATACAAGTGTATAATAATACTTGAAATTTTGTACAGTGTAATGTTTTTACAGTGTCTATAGTCCTGTGAAAAATGGGCGTTATCGCCACGCCCCTTTTGGTACCTCCCACACTAAATTGCCAAATCATACCACAATTTAATATCTCGTAACGTTTATACCAGTGCACATAAACGCTTATAATTCGGCGCAGTGCAATGAATTTAAAGTATCTACTGTTCAGCGAAAAATAGGTGTATTTGTTAAAAACATTCTGGTACCTCCCACACAATTGACAGAATAATTCGTGTAATATTCAATATTACATTACTCACAAAGTGAGGGTATGCCTTAGTCGGTTTACCCGACTGAAACTTTCTTACTTGTTTCCGTAGCAAATGATATATACCCTCGTCACACTAAAGTGAGGGTATAAAAAGCTAAGATAATTTAAATCAATAACCATTTTAACATATTTTACTATCTCATCTTATAAGTTAAACAAAAAAGTAAAGATTTGATAATAGCTAAGCAGTAAATAAACCCTCAGATCATGTGTGACGCGGCCCAACTACGTGATCGCTATCATAGACATATATATATCTCGCAAAATATTTGTTGTCAAATACATATGTAAATGCATTTTGATTCAATGAAATCGAATAATGAATAATGAATGTCATAATTAATGCACATATTTATATTTTAAGGTTTTTGTCATATTCCTCGGCTTCTTTGCGATTATTGTTATATTAACAACATCAGCAGCAAATATACATACATATATAATAAAAATAGCAATAACATTTGACTTGCAAAACGGAATTCGGAATTGTGTTGTTGCGTGGCAAATGACAACAACTATGAAGAACAACAACGCGTGTTTTAGAGAAGAAAATACATTGGCGTATTCGTATACGTATGTGCGATGTATGTCTTTGGGTCAACCGTCATTATATTTAGGTAGGTTTTTTAATATTTCATTCATTTCGATGTTTTGCCTTTTTGTCTGACTTCCCACACAGCCTGTAGTCTGTTGTGGTTTTGGGTTTTATCTTATCTTGAATAGGCTAATTTTTAGTATATTGTTGAATCATTGAGCGAAAAAACTATTTGCAGTCTTTCAGATCATTCCAGAGTTTTTCAAACACTTAGTAACACAGGGTTTTCCAAAAAGAGGTGTTATTTTGAATCAACCGGTATTTCGGTAGCTGCCACTTTTGAAGCTTTTATTCTTTGACATTTGACAAGTAGAAACTACGCCATTACTAAAAATGGAACAATACACGATTCAACAACGCACTGAAATTTTTAAAATTCGAAAATCATCGAAAAATCATCTTGACTGATGAGGCCCATTTCCACCTCGGTGGCTACGTCAACAAGCAAAATTGTCGCATCTGGGGCTCGGAAACCCAAGAGTTATTGTTGAGAAGTCTCTCCATCCTCAAAGTGTGACTGTTTGGTGAGGTTTATGTTCCGGTGGGGTCATTGGACCTTACAGTTACGGTGAATGGATTGCGCTATCGAGAGATGATTAATTTTATGATCGGAGTTGGATGGTATTGATTTGGACAACGTTTACTTTCAACAAGACGGCGCTACGTGCCACGCAAGCAACGAAACCATTGCTCTGTTACGGGAAAGCTTCCCGACCGTGTTATCTCTCGAAGAGGTTATCACAATTGGCCACCGAGATCTTGTGATTTAACACCTTGCGACTTCTTCCTTTGGGGCCACGTGAAAGATAAGGTCTACGCCAACATCCCAGCGTCGATTCAAGACCTCAAAGATAGAATTCGTGAGGCTATCGAGGACATAGGGCAGCCACTTTGCGATTTGGTTATGGAAAATTTCATGAAAAGGAAATGGTCCTGCAAACGTGGTCGTGGTGGCCATTTGGCTGATGTTGTTTTTCATTATTAACGGCATACCTTCCACTTTATTATGAAATAAACATCCGATCATTTATCTCAAAAAAATGGCATTTTTCTTTGAATATTATGAAATAAACATCCGATCATTTATCTAAAAAAATGGCATTTTTCTTTGAATACCAAAATAACACCTCTTGTTGGAAAACCCTTTATATATTTAAATTAAAGCCTGCAAACATGAGAAATGGACAAAATATTTGTTGAATGTATTTATCAGTTGTTTTTTATATAAAAAAAAATTTTCTTTCGTCTTTTCTATAAAAACAAGTAAGAAAGTTTCAGTCGGGTAAACCGACTAAGGTATACCCTCACTTTGTGAGTAATGTAATATGGAATATTAAACGAATTATTCTGTCAATTTGTATGGGAGGTACCAGAATGTTTTTAACAAATACACCTATTTTTCACTGAATAGTAGATTCTTTAAATACATTACACTGCGCCGAATTATAAACGTTTTTTGCACTGGTATATTAACGTTATGAAATATTAATTTTTGGTATGATTTGGCCAATTTGTGTGGGAGGTACAAAAAGGGGCGTGGTGATAACGGCCATTTTTTACAGGGCTATAGGGACTTCAAAAGCGTTATACTGTGCAAAATGTTGTTGCATTTTCGGGCATTGGTACTCATGCTGTGAGCTCTTAACTTTTTGTGCAAAATGGTACCTTTGTGTGGGAGGTACAAAAAGGGGCGTGGAAATAGCGTCCATTTTTCACAGTGCACAAGACACTATAAAAGCATTACACTGTAAAAAATTTCAAGTATTTTTATACACTGGTATTAATGTTATAAGCTGTTATCTTTTGGTGCAAAATGGTACCTTTGTGTAAGAGGTACCAAAAAGGGGCGTGAATATGACACCCATTTTTCACTGGACTGTAGGCACTATGAAAGCATTACACTGTACAAAATTTCAAGCATTTTTATGCACTGGTATTAATGTTATAAGCTGTTAACTTTTGGTGCAAAATGGTGCATTTGTGTGGGAGGTACCAAAAGGGGCGTAGCAACATGGCCCATTTTTCTCGAGTTGATAGCGACTAATAAACTAATGCTATGTGTGGAATTTCAGAAGATTCGAATAAGTAGTACAGCAGTTATTAAAGATTCAATATTTCACAACATTTTAACACTTTGTGGGGGAGGTACTAGAAGGAGTGGACCAATATGGCCCATCTTCGAACTTAGCCGGAGATAGAAAAAAATATTACCACGTACCAAATTTGAAGTCAATCGGTCACTCCTTTCGAGAGTTATCGTGCGCACCAGCCAGCAGACACACAGACAGACAGACAGACAGATAGACAGACAGACAGACAGACGGACGGACATTGCTCATTCGTCTTAAAATGACCCAAAACGAATATCCGCCGAACATACTTAGGGTCTTAGATCACTCCTTCAATGTGTTACACTTTTTTTCGTAGCAAATGATATATACCCTCGTCACACTAAAGTGAGGGTATAAAAACTCAAGCGATGACGATTTTTCCATAAGAAAGGTCCGTCAATGATATCTTGTCTAAAATAAAAGTTAGTATATCAAACTATCCTCTGATGAGTGTTATATTGTATTTAATTTTTTTATTAATGTAATTAAAGCCTGTAGGCCAATTAAAGCTAAATTACAATATTCGAAGAAAAATTGGTTTACGTATATAAATTGAGGTGCATCTACAGATCTATTTTATTACACTTACATCTATGATGCTTACACTTACAATTTGTTTTAAATAATTTAAATAGTTCTTCCAGAAAGAACAAAGAAATTCTCTCAATTTATTCGATACGAGCGAGCGAGCCTTCTTAGACTAGTTCCGTTAGATTTTTTAATAAGCTAATCTCGAATTAAAAAAATGTTAATGTCATTTGTATATATATTGTCAAACATATATACATTGTCAAACATATATACAAACAAACATATATGACTTGAAATTCGACATCCCTCTATGTTTTGTTTTCGTGTCTATTTAGTCGTCATACCTGTTTATAGCAAGAATTGGTCATTAAATAGCTAAAAAATTGCGATTTAAGAACATTTCAAATTATGTTTTTTTTGCAATTTTTGTGACAAGTAATAGCATTAAAATGCTCTTAATTAAATGTGTGTTTTTGTAAATCCTCATACAAAGTCAAAGTGGCGCAAAAGTCATATCCTATTCCATATATTCTGTCCACTGTTTCTGTTCACATGTGTATATCAAAACATCCGATCCGACTGATTTTCCATTCCAAACATACTGCAACTATGAGAACTATTTTTGCCAAATTTTATCAACCTAGCTGCAATATTACGGACTTTGAGGAGGTGGGCATGCTAAGTCGCCTTAAAATTTTACGACGATCAAGAATATACTTTATAGGGCCTCATATAAACATTTCAAGCTGTTGCAAACGGAATGACAAAGTTGTTATATCTCCATCCTATGTTGGAGGCTACATAAATTACATCCGTTAATTCTTACTAAATACATGGCTATTATTCCGTCGACACAATTTATTTCGGTATGTGGTATATATTTATTTCACGCAAATATTAATTGCGTGTCTACTTAGAAGTCGCCATGAACTTGTTGTTGTTGTGAAATTGTTATATTGGCGTATAATAAAATAAAAGCAATGACAATTTGGCAAATAGTAATTATATATAGTCTATTTCACAGGTCTTCCATTAAGTTGTTAGTTAGCACATTACTTAACCATTAAAATGGTTTACGATTCGATTCGTTATGAGCACAGCAGTTGCATAAAAAGTAATATTTGTGGGAAAGGGGTCAATGTTCCCATGTACTATTAAGTTATTGAATTTTTCGTAAATTATTAATGTGACTAAAAATGCGAAAGTCAGTTTTTTTATAATATTGGGTGTGTTTTACTTAACCAAGATTGGATATTATATACAGAGTGAGATTGTCATACAATATTGAATTTATAGGAAAAACATTTTTTTAAACAATGACATGGGTTTTAACACTCTCTTGGACAATAAGTTTCGTACACTGCGTAAACATTGGACAGCCTCAATTAGTTTTTTACGGAATACATGTAATATTTATATTTTCCGAAAGTGTATGTATGACAATTATATTTATACCAATGAAGAGCACATTTTTCCGCTTTTAGAAAAATGAAGCAATTTGGCGCATTTTTCGCTATATCTTGATAACGGTTTCAAAGATATCTTTGAAAAATATGGCTTACGAAATTTGATACAGAAAAGTTATTTGGGCCGACAATAAACCTTGCCAAATCGGTTCAGTTTTGGATAAGGTCCCCATATATAGGGTGATCTAAGTAGAGATACTTTTTCAATAGACTTTTTTTGACAGATCACGTGTGAGTCGTGTCATGCTGTCATGTTATTTTTGTTAAGTATTGTTTGGCATTTCATCATGGAAAGACTTACGCCTGAACAACGTTTACAAATTATTCAGTTTTATTATCAAAATAATCGTTCGCCAATTGCGCTGTCTATTTTTTTTTAAATAAAAAAAACTCTTTCCAGTCGACCCACGACCTTGACACCCATGAGCAATATTTTAGCTCTCGTTAAGAGCTATCTTTTTGCCTTTGACCGATTCCCGATCCGACGTACCGGAATCATCGGTCCATATTTCTTCAAAAATGATGCCAGTGAGAAAGTAACCGTCAATGACGACCGTTATCGTGCCATGATAACCGACTATTTGATGCCTAAAATTGAAGCTCGTGATCTCGGCGACATTTGGTTCCAACAAAAACGGGCGCCACTTCCCACACATCGCATCAATCAATGGATTTATTGAGAGAACACTTCGGTGAGCAGATAATTTCACGTTTTGGGCCGGTCGATTGGCCACCAAGATCGTGTGATATCACACCGTTAGACTTTTTCCTGTGGGGATATGTAAAGTCTAAAGTTTATGCGGACAAACCAGCTTCGATTCGGGCCTTGGAGCAAAACATCACGCGTGTCTTTTGCCAGTTACCAGTCGAAATGCTCGAACGAGTCATCGAAAATTGGACTCAACGGATGGACCATCTGAGACGTAGCCTCGGCCAACATTTGATAGACATAATCTTCAAAAAATAAATGCCAAAGACTGTTCTTTCAAATGATAATAAACATTCCCCATACAATTTGAATTTTCTGTGTTTTTTTCTTTAAAAAAGTAGGGAACCTCGAAATTGATCACCCTATATATCTTTATCCCGATTTTGCATTTAAGGGCTACAGAATCCGCATTTCTGAACACCACAAATTTAGCAGATAACAGTTTCTTGAACCAAGAACGATACTTGTCAAATTTTAAGAATATCGGTACTGTTTTACATATACAGGGTTTTCCAATAAGAGTGATGTGATTTCTTTAAAAAAAGCACACTTATTGTTAAGGAAATTCAAAAGTTTTTTATTTGATGTGAAGTACAATAGTCATTCAAATGGCCTCCACGACTTCTTCTGCAGGAACGAATTCGATGAACCCAATTTTCGAGCTCTTTTTCCACTAAATCAAGTCGTAGGTTTAGGTTAGGGTGGCAGCCGTATTTTTTTATACAAGCTCACATAGACCAGTTTATGTCCCTAGTGTTACCACGGGCTGAAATGCCCCTCATCGAAACCAACCTGTTTGATATACAAATTTGTCGATATTACGAATATCGGTACTGGAAAGATCTGTTAGGCTGCCTAGAAAAGCCGACCCCAGTATGTCCAGTCGTCGTTTACTCAGAGCGGGACAGTCGCATAGCAAGTGCTCAATGCTCTCCACTTCTTCCTCATCTCCACAGTCGATCAAGCAGTGTCCCGTCAGAACTGATACTAACGTAGACAATCTTTGCCTCTCTAGTGCGAGGAGATATTTTGACCTTTTCAGGTCATACCTTGGCCAGATTTGTCTAGCTACCCTGAAGGAGCCGATTTCTGTCCATCTTTCGTATGTCATGTCAATATTGACTTGTAAAGCTTGAAGAGAGTCTGGTTTATTTCGAAAGACCAATGACTTCAAATAGCCCCAGAAGAAATAGTCTAATGGTGTTAAATCACAATTCTTGGAGGCCATTCAATTTCACAATTTCTTGAAATAATCGAATCTCCAAACTTTTCTCGCAACAATTCAATTATTTCATTATTTCATTTGCTGTGCTATCTGTTTGCTCTTAACGAGAGCTAAAATATTGCTCATGGGTGTCAAGGTCGTTGGTAGACGGGAAAGTGGTTTTTTGGACTTGAAAAAAAAATGGACTTAGAGCACGAAAAGTTGCAATTGGAGAACGATTATTTTGATAATAAAACTGAATAATTTGTAAACGTTGTTCTTGCGTATATCTCTCCATGATGAAATTGTAAACACTAATGAATACAATGAAAAACAAATGACATATCATGACATATTACAAATGGCCGAAACGTCACTTCAAAATCATATCATCCCTATTGGAAACCCCGTTATATAGCCTCTATACATAACAACATGTATATATCTAAGGCTATATAATCCGCATTTGTGAACAGATCTTTATAAAATCTGGAAAATAACAGTTTTTTTTAACCGAAAAGGAGATTTAGATATAGCCCTGATATATTATTTTATACCGATTTTGTATCTAATCGCTATATAATATTTTTTGTATATAGATTATTATGATTAGGAAAGTAATATTGATAAATCTTGAAATATTTCTATTACTTTATACATTCCTTGCTGGTTCCTTACTTAACTTCAATTTGGGAAATTTGATTTCTTTTATAATAAGTATTCAATATGTTTTGTTTGTTTCAAAGTTTCAGAGATTAATGCAGTAGGTCTTCGTTATTACTTTCAGACAATAGCGCGTGTGCGAAAAGTTACCAGCAAAGGTGGGAATGCCGTAAAACCAAAAAATGCTGTTCTAGGTAAACAAATTATTAAATAACTTTATAATAACAATTTTATGATAATGTGAACCTCTGTTGTTGATTTTCCATCTAATTTTTAGTTAGCTCTAACCGGAGGTTGTGAAATTGGGGGTTAGAAGTCTTGAACACTCCATTGTTCGACTTTATTTGAACACATATAATGAACACATAAAGTATTGAAATAATAAAAAACGTAACAAACATTTAAAGTAAAATCAAATTTTCCATATTGAAATCCAAAAAATATTACATTTCTCTATCCTAAGTTTACACCAACTCTATCCTAAGTTTACACCAAACAATACACATTTCTTGCTACTATTAAGTAAAACCATACCAAGAGTATTGCTGGCTTCAAAGGACCCGCAAGAAATTGTTTCCATTTTAAAGAAAACAGTGTCCTCTTTCCAACGGTATACATATATTTGTGATATTCCTTCAAGAAATATACATAAATATTACGGTTATACCGTGAAAAAAGTAGATTAGACTATCCATTGCTTACGCCGCGTATATTTTCACTCTGTTTCGCTAAACTACTACTGTAATCGGTTGAGTATAGTTGATTGATGGATGTTGAAAACAACAAGTAGTTAATATTAATGAGGCTTTTGACAATCAACAAAACAATTTGCGTGTTTTATCTGTTTATCTACCAATTCTCTCTTAATATATGGTTGTTGTTTTTGTAATTTTACTCAGTTACTTTCGAAAATTGCATCATACTCGTACTCGTATACTGCTGCTAAATGCATCCAGCCATTCTGATGTAATAGCCTTCAATAGTGAGTGGAGTAGTCTGACATACCAAAAATGTATGTATTTCCATTATATCTTATCTTAGCATTTATTAATAGCTTTTTTGGGGGTTAGTGTTATTGATAAAAGAAATTCAAAAATTGATTTAAAGCGAACAAATTTAATATAGTCTATATAAAAAAGGAAATCAAAAGAAAAAAACAAACAACAAGAAGGTTTCAGTCGAGAAAACTAATTGAAGTATTCACAATCAAGTTTAAATGCTCTAATAAAAGTGTAAAAATAAAACCATAAACAAAACGCATATATGTAAAAGGCCAAATTTCGTTGCAATACATCCATTTGTTATTTTATTGGAAAAACGTTGTTGTTCATTATAAGAATTAAAAGAATTACTAATGAAAAAACTTTAAATTTACGAGTATATACACCTTTCCTAATAAATTTGTATTTACTGTGAAAACCCCTAATATTTTAAAAGTAATTAATGTATATTTTTCTGCTTATTTCAAAATACATTTAAGCGGGCGAGCCCCCATGAGTAGACAGTATTTTTGTTAAGGGTATAAAACAAAAATTGACGATTACAAAAAACATACGTACATATGTACATACTCGTTCGTATATATAAAATGTTGAGTTTGATTGAATCAACAAATTTTCCCAATTGTGTTTGTCCTATATATTTAACGGGTGATTCATCGTGAGGTTTTGATTTTCAATATGCTATTTTTTTGCAGCTCACGCGTGGCTCATATCAAACTGCTTTGCTTTTTGTTCAGCACAGCACAACACACCATAACAGCGTCTACAAATTGTTCATTCGTGAAATGTTGTTCAGTGATGAAGCACATTTCTGGCTCAATGGATACTTTAACAAACAACCTATTTGGGCTGATGAGCAACCCAAAGAGTTCCAAGAGCTATCATTACATCCATTAAAACCAACAGTACGGTGTGTTTATGGGCTGGTGAATCATTGGACAATATTTCTTCAAAAATGAGGAAAATCAGAATGTTACCGTCAATGGTAACCGTTATCGCACCATGTTTACGGAATGTGTGCTTTATGAAAATCAAGCGCATGGTCTCGGTAAGCTCTGGTTTCAACAAGACTGCGCTACCAGCCATATAGCGCGCGAAACTATGACCTTGTTGAGAATGCATTTTGGTAGGCACTTAATTTTACGTTTAATTGCGTTTGGCCAACTAGATCGTGCGATATCACACCTTTGGAGTATTTTCTCTGGGGATTGGTAAAGTCTGAAAGAACGAGTCGCCCAAAATTGGACCTTCAGAATGGACCACCTCAGACGTAGTCTTGGCCAACATTTTTAGGTTAGGTTTGGTTGAAGAAAGGAGACTTTAAAACGTCTCATGTCCATGGACATACACTTAAGCCAGTGGTTCGGCCAGTTGTGCGCTCCTTAGGTTAAGTTAGGTTAGGTTAAAGGACGTGTAGTGCACTACCAATTGGCGTGCACTACTCCACTCGAAGACCGAAAGGTCCATTGTGTTAGTCCTATAAAGAATTAAAGATTTGGGGAAACAGAAGAAAAAATAATAGATTGAAAAATGAGACGGGGTGGAGTGGGGCCCCAATAAGGAGTGAGAAGAGCGGAAAAAAGAAATGTTGAATTAAAAGAGGAGAGGGCAGAAAAGTTCTTGCAATAGACGATGCCGTTTAGGCAGATGGATGAGCGGTTGTCATCCCCAGCCACTTTAGACAACTAATATAATTGAGGATACTGACGATTTTCGGCGATGACAGAGCTTCGAGATCTTTGATCGTAAAGTCACCTAGGTAGCGGTGTCTTCTTCTAAAAAGAAAAGGACATTGGCAAAGAAGTTGCTCGATCGTTTCAAGTTCTTCTTCGTCTGTACAGAGACGGCAGTAGTCCTCGGTGTCCCGTTGCCACTTTGATGTAAGTGCTCTAACGTTACAATGGCTTGTGAAAACGCCCACTAACAGCCCTCCTTATTTATAATCTTTTTATACGTCACGAGTTACAGAAAATCGGTACTGGACACGAATTTTCTCAGTATCTTCCAGTCATATCCTCTGAGATGAGTCAAGTCTGGCAATATGTCGGACCCGAAATATTGGGATCTAGCATGTGTGAAAGCAGGGCAGTGACACAGAAAATGTTCCATCGTTTCGATGTTTTCCCAGCATGCACTGCATTCGTCGTTTTCTGCTAGTGCTAAGTGATGAAGATGTGCTTGTAAGCTTGAGTGTCCCGTTAGAACACTCATCATCTTACTAATATCGATCTTGTTTAGTTTTAGAAAACTTTTTGTTTTCTTTTCATTTGGTTCACCCCACAGTATCGAAAGGTTTCCAATTTTCCAAGTTTATTATTCGAAGTTCTCTGCCCTTTGAAGCCAAGCGGTTTGGCCGTTCATTTTCAATCACTCCGTTGTGTCCAGGTACCCAGCAAATACGCAATTGGGCTGATAAATCATTTATCGTTCTTTTACAGTCTAACACAGTTCTAGATTTGACCCTTTCCGATGTTATTGCTTTAATCGCCTTTTGGCTATCTGTGAAGATGTTGGCATATTTAGGCTTTGTGGTATTACTGAGCCAGTTCACACACTCCATGATTGCTCGAACTTCTGCTTGAAATACCGTGTTATGGTCCGGGAGGCGGAAGTTCGTCAATAAAAAGTCCCAGACCCAGGCCAACATTTTTACATTATATTATTTCCAAACAGTAAATGCCATACATTGTTCTTTTAAACGATAATAAACATTTTATGTTCACTTTAAAATGTATGTACATATGTGTTTTATTTTACATTATAAATCAAACCTCACGATGAATCACCCATTACCAAATAAAACAATATTTCCATTTAGAGCACACGACATAAATTGAAAATTGATATGAAAAATATCATATTTCAAAAATTCACTATAGGTATATTTTTCAAACTCAGCATATGTTGTTGAAAATGCTATATGTTAGTTTTTGCTGAGAGCAGTAATACCCGAAATGGCTTTAACGTTGTTGCATATGCAAGCCGAATTTATAATCAAAATTATCTCTGTGTATCAAGTATTACAAATATTATTTTAATATGTATGGCAACATTGGCCATACTAAGTCTTTTTGACGTTCCTATTTTATTGGAGTTATTCTGAAGTTTACATATGATTAAAGGGACCATCCATCCCGCTATTTACATTCGGATCCCGTCTAAATTTAAGCCAGTCCCGCTTTCCTAAAATTTTTTAATTGTCTTATTATAATGACTTTAGAGCATTGAATGAAATCTAATTAGAATTTAGAATTTATATATGATCGCAACTACTTTTTTGTATTGTTTCATATGAAATAAGGAATCTTTTTCAATTATTTGTTTTTCACTAAAAATAAATAATTTTTGTTTGTCTTATTTTTCGTTATTTTTTATGAAATAAATATATTTCAGGTTTGTTTCAAGAACCAATCAATAATGAATTTAGTTCAATGATTTAGAAAAAAAGTCCCGCATTTTTGCAAAGGAATTCCCGCTTTTGGACCAAACTTCTGGTCACTTTACATATTGTTACATCAATACGTGAATTATAAATAACTTAAGAATTAAAAACTAGATTTAAAAAAATGCAAAAGACAAAAAACACTTGTGTTCCGTGAAGGCAATTATTCAATCTACATTACAAATGAAAGTCCGAGTTCATTGAGGAGTGGGGAGGGGGAGATTGTTATTCTAATAACTTTCAATTTTATTTGAAGCTATTACACATTAAAAATACACATGTAAAGTGACGTAGTTACTGGGCATAACAGGTTAATTATTTTAATTTCTAGTGAAATGTGTTCTTAATTACTTGAATTACGGCCATTTTTATCGTCTTCGGTTATCCTATAATTAGAGCTAACCTGTAGTTATTAGAGTTGACAAATCGTATGTTGCTAAGCTCCAACCAGAGCTGGTGGAAATGGGGGTTACGAGGGAAATAATTACATATCACTCATTTCCTGCAAGAATCTAAGATTTTATAATTATATATACGTGTCAACTTGTCTAAGAATAAAAAGAGAAAACAAATCATATCTAAAGGCACCGCTTTGATAAATAATTGAAGTAGTATATAATTTACCATAACAATCTGAACTTTTTGCAATTTTTATTCGGTATATCTAAATTTTGTATTGGCTTCCTAGTTCAAGGTATAAAATGAGTATTTTTGCAGAGTGCTTTTTTACTGATATTTTTAAATGAGAATATTTTTACAGATGCACATTATTTATAAAACCAACTGTGAAAAAGGATTACATTTATAGAAAAGTATCGAAAAACGAAGAGCTTGTATCGTCCAATATAGCGAAATAATAAAAATAAGCCTTACACTCTTTCCTACATACATATTAATGCATATTATGGCCCTGTGATCCTTATAGAATCAACAGGAAATAATAACTCCAGTAAGGAAAGACAAAATGTCGGGCGGGGCCGACTAGATAATACCGTACACCTCCCATCAAAAACCTCATTTCTTCCAAATTCGGACGTAAAATACTGTTTCAATAGCGCTTAAATACTAAATTGGCAGAAATCTAAATCTGAACGATTATCCCCAAATTTGCCAATGTTCATTCATGTAATAAGGAAACTCTTTCTGCCGAATTTTATGCCGATCGAATATAAAATACCGTTTCTACAGCGCTTGCATTTCATATCGGGGATAACATATATATGGGGGCTATATCTAAATCTGAGACGATTTTCCTCAAATTTCAGTATTGTATCTAAGTATATCAAGAGACTGCTCTCTATCAATTTGTATACAGATCGGTTAAAAGATATTATTTATACAGCGCATATATGCCAAATCGGAGGTACATATACCTACATATCGTCATCAGAAACAAAAAAGGGCGAACAACAAGAAAAATGGACCTTCAGTTTTTGATGGATTTCGGTAGACTGCATCAAAAAAAATACACATCCTGACAAATTTGTAGCGAGCTACTTTCATAAATGGCGAATTTATTAACGAAATTTAAAAGGGCCTAACAACAAATTATTTCTTTTTTCATAGAAACCCCGTTTTTCTAAAGATAAAATTTTTAATTTTATTACGTTTTTTTTGATTCTCCTGTAAAATATTCAAATATGATAATACGCCATTTTTCGTTTCTGATAGAGATCGTCCTGGAGCAAATTAAGAGGTTATTACTAAATTTCGTAGTTATCGGAGCATAATTTCGACCTGTACTTTGATTACAAGAATACATCTACAGGCAGGCAGACAGACGGACATAGCTAAATCGATTCAGAAAGTGATTTCAAGTAGATTGGTATAAACAATGGGTATATCTCTTCTCCTTTTGGATGTTACAAAGAAATGCACAGTCATAATACCCTGTGTACCATAGTGTGGTGTAGGATATCAATGCATCCATTTTGGCCCCACAATTCAAATTAATGTAGGACTTCTTAGAATCATTGTATACAAAATTCTGGTCCAAGATTGACAATACTTGACCTATGAATAAAAAATATGTTTGTACAAATCAGTTCATTAGAGTTCTGTTAATGCATATTATGGCCCTATGATACTCATAGGATCAACAGAAAATAATAATAATAATAATAATACAGCCATTTTGGCCCCCCAAATTCAAATTAAAGTAAGTGCGGATATTTATATACAAAAGTCCGTGATTGACAATACTCAAAGTTATGAATAAAAAACATGGTTGTACAAATCAGTTCATTAGAGCTCAAGGAATATGAATGCTGACATGGTGGTGTTGGAAAATCAACGACAAGTGTTCGCAGCATCATCAATACTCCAAAAAAAATATAAATGAAGTAGATCTTCTTCATTCCAGTCATCCAGTTCACTTCTCTTGAGTTTTAATGCTTCCGCGATCCGCGAGTAGTTGGAGCATGTACATATGAACTTTTTTAACTGAAACGAAACTTATTATTCCATATTATTATCGAAATGCCCCTTTGCGAATTGTTAGGGAGGTGTAGGTTATTATATATATACCGTCTTTCTGTCTTTCCTTACTGATATACATAGTATATCAAAAGAAAATTCACATTTTTATAAATAATACAAAATTTTGTATTTCCAAAAATAAGTGTATCGAAGGTACATTTTTGGCTATGTAAAAACTTTTTCTTTACATACTATGTATATATATTTTATACGAATTGCGTATTTTGTATAACCATATCACATGCGAAGGGTATAGGTACAAATATTAAAAACAAGTGAGAAAATTTAGTCGAGAAAATTTAGCCGGCTAAGGCATACCCTCACATTTGTGAGTAATGGAATATGGTAATTTGTATAACCTTATCACACGGGAAGCGTATAGGTTGAAATATGAAAAACAAGTAAGAAAGTTCAGTCGAGTAACCAACAACCCAACTTTGTGAGTAATGGAATATGGTACGCTGTGTTAAAGTCAGAAATGTGGCAACATATGCTTAGTCCATAGTCATTGCACAAATTTTCTATAGCACAGAATATGAAAACGTTTAGATAATTACTTGAGAAATAATGGGGGAAGTTGTTCGATTGAATCTGTAAATTTTTGTGGACGGTGCCGGTAGGGTCTTGACAAATACGTCTATTTAGCGCTGAACAGTAGATACCTCAAAAACATTGCACTTTGCAGAATTATAAGTATTTATGTGAACTGTTATTAAAGTTATGAGCTGTTCTATTTTGGCATGTTTTGGCCATTTAGTGTGGGAGGTACCAAAATGGGCGTGCTAATAATGCCCGCTTTTTACCGGACTGTAGGTACTATTAAAGCATTACACTGCCCAAAATTGCATGTATCTACGCACTGATATTAAATTTATAAGCGTTTGCATTTTTGTACAAAAAAGAGACCACCCTTTGTGTGTAAGGTACCAAACGGGGCATGAGAAAAAAGGTGATAGATAAATAAACTGTTATTAGGTGTGGAATTACAGAAGACTCGGATAAGAAGTATAGATGTTATTATAGGATCAATATTTCACTAAATTTTAGCCCTTTGTGTGGGAGGTACAAGAAAGAGTGGATCGATATGACCCATTTTCAAAGTTAGCCTGAGATAGAAACGAATATTATCACATTCCAAATTTGAAGTCAATCCGTTACTACTTTCGATAGTTATCGCGCGTCCCAAGCAAACAGACGGACAGACATTGCTCTAATGGCTTAAAATGTTCTAAAATGGACTTCCGCCGAACATACTTAGTGTCTTAGGTCACTCCTTCGAAGTGTTAGACGTTTGGGCGGTACCAAATGATATATATCCTCTTCCACTAAAATGGAGTAACTTAGGTGGTAAACACAGCCGATATAGTCGGGTGAGGTTCATTCGACTGTTTATTAAATTTTCAATTCTTGAAAAAGCTTCCGTCTCCCCGGCGCGTGTTTCCAGCGCTTGATGGGAACGATTTAAATCGTAACGAAATATTTGTTAAATACAATTAAACATTTGTTTACGATTTACAAATAACAACCTCCGTTTAGAACAAAACAAACAGGCGCCATTAGAGATAATGAAGGTTGAATTTAATTCATTCTGACGTATTTACAATCGTGACAGTTAGAAAACCAGGTTTATTTTTTGTGTAATAAGATTTATAAATGCAACAGGTAAATCTAGGCTTTAGCTTGGCAATAGCTGGGAATCAAAACCATCACATCAGACAGTAGAATAATTTTAAACATCTCAACTACACATAGTATATCACACTAATTGGGATGATGATGACAACACAACCCGCAACCCGCACCCCAAAAAACGACAACAGCTGCGAATTAAAACCATCACATCAGATTGGGGAATAATTTGAAACATCTCAACCACATAGTACCTATATTAAATAGATGGAGATGGTGACTGCACCCGCACCCCAACTGCGCCTTCTAGTAAATAACATTAAAAACCCCAAAAAGCAACAATAAGGTTTTGCTTTCCAACGTCTTCTCGGCTAAACAACAGCTAAAGTTCAAAGTTCATAGAAAAAATAAGAAGCGAAGATAACCAGAAAAGGCAATATGCGAATACATATTTTGTTATTTGTGTGGCGGCCACTGCTGAAGATTAATCCAAAAATGTATTAACAACTTTCACTGTGAACAGAAAAAAACAACAACAAATGATTGCATTTCACAAAAACAATTTTTGATCAAAGGGCAGTCACAATAAATATTAAGAAAAACCACCTTGGACTAAGCAGTAACTAGCCGACTATACTGATAACAAATAAAAAGATTAATTCAAAAAGAACAACTAATTCCCTTCCGAAGTTTAAACGACGTGAAGGAGCACTACCCAAAACGCGTTGGTGTGATGATAATTCTATATAGCAGTATAGCACTGAAGGGGAGATATACTATACTATATTGGTTGGATTCACTTGTCGCAACATCAACATGACTAGAAAGAATACACGTACGTACGTACGTATTATCTATCCCGTCAGTCCATTATTTTTGCTTAATCATGATGAATGAAATATTGTAGATTTTTTTGGAAATAATTGCTATTGGGGGAGATGGTTAGATAAATTAAGCCCACATTGAGTTCAAACCAGCTGTGTGTTTACTATTCCTTGGCGACTAGACCCCACTCTCATCATTGCTATAAAACAAAATCACGTAGTATTTTTGACACAAGTAATTGTAATTGCACACTCTGCGCTTTTAACAATAATAAAAAAAACACAATAATATTCCATCCAGAAACTGCGTACTATTTTTTTCCATTTTGCATTCAAGTTCTAATTGTTAATCTTTTTTTCCTCACATATGTGTGTGTCGCGGGTTGGTTGGTGGAGAGGAGGTAGTTCTAACAAGTAGTGTACTGTCGCAGCAACGAAGATTGAAGATTGTCGATATGTCCACTCACCTCATTGAGAAAAGCGGTCACGTCATACACGTTGTTGTGAATAACGAACCAATTCTTTTCCTTGGTATTGTTTTTGGCAACTTCGGCGCGGGTATATAATTTTACGTTTTCCGACGACATGTTTTTTTATTTTTGTTTAGTTTATTGTTTAAATTTAAAAGAAATTAAAGTTACTTAGTTTTTAGAAGACCCTCCTCTTGGTTGGATGAATGTAGAATGACAGAATGACATTAAACGATGAGTTGTAGCAGCAGAGCATTGCGGCGTTCGAATACAGCACCGGCTGCGGCAAGCCGCCGATACATTTTGTTGTGAACGTAAGCCGTCAGTTTCGTTGGCTCGGAAAGCTTGGGAGCAGGCCGGCAAAGAATTGTATATATAAATACCAGTTTATTAAATTATTTGATATATATATTATTTTATTCAGAATTTCTTTAACCGGAAGTATTGATATTTGTATTTAGGTAGTACTAATTACATATGGGAAAAATAAAGAAGTGACATTTGTACGGCGGCAGTTACTTTACGGTACGCATTTTTAAAAAGTTAAACCCTATTGTGCTGTTGTTTCAACTACAATTTTTTGCAACTATGCAATTATAGCTTAGTTTACAGTTACAATTAAAGACACAAATCAAACTTATGGAAAATAGCTTTGCTTAAACGAAGGTAATTCCATTTTAGTAATTCGACTTTTGGGGAAAATCTGTCGATAGAACATTGTAAGTAAAGCATATAAGTAAATTTTGTGGCTAAAGAGGTATCACAAAAATTAAAAAATAGCCTATCTTGTTTAGTTTGGTCCAAAAGTTATAGTTTTGGAAAATAGTGCCTTGGACCCATGGGGCCCGCACGACAGGAAAAATGTGGATCCAGAAAAGCGGCTTAGAGCATGCCACAGAGGAGAAAATCTTTAATAGCAACCGAAACCGGCCACGCAGGATCATTTATGTCCGCGTAGCCGCCTTTAGACATACCACAGAGGGGAAATCATTAATCCCGGCCGAAGGCAACCTTTATACAATGCGGCGCGCTTATCCGGCTTTAGACACACCCCACTGGAGAAAATCGTATTTTTTATAGCAGTTTTGTTTTCATTTGAGGATTCACACGATATTTGGACCCAATAACCCTTTTTTTAAAGACCCTCTATGGCCACCAGGGAGGGAGCTTGAACTTTTTCTACGATAGTTTTAATATACAGATAATTTCCTTTACTTTCAGTTAATTTGACCACGTTTGAGACTGGGTACATTTTATCAGAGTTGTGTAGTTCGTGAACGAACTAGTTCAATTGAACGGGTAACTTTACTGAACGGTACGAACTGGTTCACACAACTCGTTCATTTCAGCTCAGTAGTTCAACCCTGTCATTTCGTTCTTCTCAGCTGTTGTGTTGTTTCCATTTTTATGTCATCATGAATGTAAGATTCTTCCTTTTTTGATGTTTCCCTATGCGGGGTTGATCTGTTTTTGATGTTTTTTTATGGTTTTCTCACTTTGGAGTTGAGCTGAAGATCAGAGTTCCTTCAAAGTGAAGGAAGGTATTTTGAATAGTCAAGTGAAAAAGAAAACGACCTTGCAATCCAACATCAACCAAAGCATGACGCGTTTCGTTGTTCAATTCATGTTCCAATCAGATTCCTTTAATAGCGCTGATTTGAACTGGTGAACTAAAGAGCTGTTTATGTAAATTAAGCTGGTGAGCTAAAGAGCTGATGAGCTGAAGAGCTGGTAAGGAAAAGATCTGGTGAGCTAAAGAGCTTCCTTACGGGTTTAAAGTTTAATTGTTGATAATAGCAAAATGCATTCTCTCCAATTACTGTATTTTGAAAACGTCCCCTGAAAGTTCCAAACTCTCTTTGTAAATGTAACAAATGGCACAAGACATCCGTGCATTTATTGGCAAACAATGATGGAGGGTATTATACAGTCGGCACGCCCGACTTTAGTCTTTCCTTACTGGATTTGAAATTCAAATTATTCCATTTGAATTTCGAAATTGAAATTCCAACTGTAATTCAAAGTTTTCCATTTGAAAAGTTTGACCTAATTTACACGCTGCGACTTCTTTGAATTCTCTTTTGAAATCCCTACGAATCTACGAAGTCTTTAGTTTCAGCAACTAGAGCTCAAATTTATGTTTTTTATATGTTCGCTCACAATTATTTTATTGAATTTGTTTTTTGTTTTCAGTCATTCATTTCTAATTTTATTTTTATAATTGAGAACATTTGGCGTTGTTTACAAAGGAAGATCAAGTATTTTCTTTACCTTTTTCCCGCCGGTGCGTTCTGCCAACGTTGGATTTTTCGAAACTATTTAGCGCATTCAGTGTTGCCAAACGAATTTGGTCCAAAATCGTCAAAATAGAGGCACTAAAATCGTCAAAATACATTTTCGAAATCGTCAAAATAAAAATCTTGAGATGGTTCTTACTTGAAAGTTATTCTTATATGTAAATTTTAATTATCTTTCATATAAATAGAAATTATAACAAGTGGACCGCAGACCAAACACAACACCAATGCATCCGAAGATATGATTTTCCAACCGTGAAACGTAATTCACTCTAATTATACGAGGTATGTTCAAAAAATTTTTAATTTCCGCGGGCTACGTGTATTTCATTTTTGATATTTTTGTAGCGTTATGTTGGTACTCATGTCCCTTACTTATGCTGAAAAGGTCGGCCATTTTGAATGTTTAGTTCATTTTTGACAGCTGTTGTGCTTGGATGTGTTTTAACTTGTCTTCGATTCTTATCTATTTCAGAAAATGAATCAAAGAATCTGCATCAAATTTTGTGTGATTTGTTTGCTCACAGTTTTCTTTGATTGCAGGGGCGTGGTGCATTATGAGTTCTTGCCACAGGGTAGTACGCTCAATAAAGAATATTACCTTCAAGTTATGCGGAAATTGCGCGAAGCAATCCGCCAAAAACGCCCGGATTTGTGGAAGAACAAAAACTGGCTTTTGCCAGTTTTGCCCCTGCACACTCATCGTTGCTTGTGCGTGAATATTTGGCCAAAAACAACACAGTAATGGTGCCGCAGCCACCGTATTCCCCTGACCTAGCCCCCTTTTTTGTTCCCAGAACTGAAAAGGCCCATGAAAGGACAACGCTACACCACGATTGAGGAGATAAAGACGGCAGCGAACAAGAACAAGATCACAAAAAATGATTATTTGAGTGCTTCGAGGATTGGAAAAAACTTTTGGCAGAAGTGTATTATATCCGAGGGGAATTACTTTGAAGGGGACAAAATAGATATTCATGAATAAATAAATACTTTTGAAAAAAATACAAAATTCGCGATATGTTTTGACCATACCTCGTATATATTTTTTGATATATTCCTCAATTGATTTTATGTAACGTTAACCAATTGGGACGAAATTTGACAAAATTAATGAACCATTCACACCAATGGTTCTACGCCACGTATATCCATGATTTTATGTAGCTCACATACAAAGGTTCCCTTAGAATCGAGTGGAACCTCTAGTGACTAGATTGTATTTAAATGTACCTCGAAGAAAACCACATAACCGATTATGCTGAAATTTCGTTATTTGCGCTTTATTTTCTCAGTAATCGTTCACACAATCCTTCATTGGTTCGAATTTTGGTATAGACGTCAACCGATTTGACTTTTTAGCGCCTTAGAAACAACAAATACCAACCGATTGGGATAAAATTAGGAAATTTTGTATTTGAGCAAGCGACCTCATTGGTCTATAGTTTGATATAGTCCCACACAAAGGTCCCATCTGATCAATTGTGCTGGAAAATTCATAATTTACATTTAATTTTAACTGAAACCATACGTTAGAATAATGACATCCAAGTTTTGACATAGCCCTTACATTACTTGCAATTTCCTCAACCGATTTTGGGACTTAACAAAATTCTAGAAAATTTTCCTGTTATGTCTTTGTATGCGATTTATGGCAGAAAGTTTACACAGTTCGGACCGACCAAATCTACCAGCACTTTTATTTGTTTCAATGATTCAAAACATTTCTAATTTTCATTTTAAAAGGATAAAGTGAACAAGAGATACCCTGAAACACAAATACGCCCAGTGTTGCCAGAAATGACTACTTATCGTCAATTTGACGATTTATCGTGATTTTGATTTTTTTGTTCTTATATTAGGGATTTCTTATAATTCCTTCGGGATATAATTTACAAGAAATCCCTAATATAAGAACAAAAAAATCACAATCACGATAAATCGTCAAATTGACGATAAGTAGTCATTTCTGGCAACACTGGGCGTATTTGTGTTTCAGGGTATCTCTTAAATACCAGTGAATGCGTCCGGCGTCTGTCAAACACAAATTTCATTCTATTGTTTTCTCTGCATACAAAAACACTTTGACAGGCGCCGGACGCATTCACTGGTATTTAAGAGATGCCCTCAGTTTGACAGTCGCCGTACGCTTTCACCCGTATTTAAGAAGCAGCCCCAAATCCATTTCCATTTGTGGAGCTGTGTTCAGTAATTGGTGTATATCTACAGGGTGGTGTGTGCAAACACACCCCTGCTTTTCATATATATGGCTGTTTAGCGTCTTACCGTTATAAATACAAACAACACTTTCTGTTCTTATTTTACTTTCAAAAAAATAAGGTAATTTACATTTTCGTCAAATTAATATTAATTTAACAATAGTGAGCGGCTTAGGATAAATGTAATAATCTCAGCTTAGAATGTAGACATAAAAGTACATTTTAGCTAAAAAATATGATCATGATAATTACAACACACAAAATTAATGTTAAACATAATACAATAATCTAACATGTCGGTCAAAAATCCTCCAAAAACATTGTATTCGCAAAAATAATTTCATAACTATTCCGCACTATGTTGCATTTGCTTAACTTAAATGTTTTCTTTTTCATATTTTTTTTTTGAATCAAGGTCTAGTACATTCGAGGGTTGCTACTTATATTTCGATTCTGACAATGCTGGTGTTGCCAGATGAAAACTGGAACTTCCATTGGAAAGTATGAAATTTTTTAGCATAACTTCACTTCAAACGTTGACCAAGCAGTTTTTTCTTGATGTGAGTAAATAAGAAAAAGTCATTGTGTGTCAAATCAGGGCTGTACGGCGTATGACCCATCAATTCGACGTTTTGGCCGGTCAAAAAGGCGCTGGTTTGAGCCGATGTGTGAGAGCTCGCATTGTCATGGTGCACAATGATTCGTCTTCTCTTGTTCGTTTTTCGAATTTCTCCGAAGACTTCAGACAAACAAATTGTGGTGTACCACTCAGAATTGACAGTCCTACGTTGCTCAAGCGGAACAGTCGCCACATGACCAGTTTTGCCGAAGAAACAGGCGACCATTTGCTTCGAAGTGCTTCTTCCACGAACAACTTTCGTTGGATTTAGCTGTCTTCGAAGACCCACACGGTCGATTGCTTCTTTCGAAGCACCGCGATCGTATTTTTTCAAAATTTCTTTGTACCAATCGACACGAGCCTTTTTTTGAACAACGAGAACAAACCTTTTTTACGGCCAGGTGTTCATGCATTTCTTCCACCACAATATGATGGTGGAAAAAATGCCAGGGATGCCTCTATCTCACGGTACGTCACATGACGATCTTGCATTATCAGTTCACGCACGGCATCAATGTTCTCTGGCACAACGGCCGTTTTTGGACGACCTTCTTCTTTGAGCGAACGTCGGCCACGACTGAATTCATTAAACCAGTTTTTCACAGTGCTATAGGATGGTGCTTCATCGCCATGCAAAGATTTGAGTTCATCGATGCACTCTTGTCGTGATAATCCACGTCGAAAGTTGTGAAAAATGATCGCACGAAAATGTTCACGAGTTAATTCAATTTTTTTGCCAAATTGTTTTTTTCAAGTCACTGTAAACAACACAAATGATGGTCGTATGTCAAAACGTTCTGAGTACGTTTATGCTAAAAAATGTCAAACATTCCAATGGAAATGTCTGATGGCGCCAGGCAATACTTACTGTTGCCTAGACCAGAAATATATATAGCAACCCTCGTATCATCGAGGGAAAGATATCCGATATCCTAAAGAAAGAACGTTTGCATAAACTATTCAATATGACAGTCATTCATTTTTCTCTCTCTTTTCCACAATTCCTCTTTGCGGACATGCGCATTAGTTACCGCTATGCAAACCATGCCACCGTGTTCGTGTTTATTGTTTGTTTCCATGCCTGTTTGTTTTTTGTGCATTCTCCTTTGTTGCGTTGATTTCACTCTGGTGGTTGTAGTAGTGGTGGTGGTGGTAGTTTTTGCGTGCAGTAATAGATATATATTCCTTGGTATTCATTCTCTGTGTTCGTGTTTAGTCCTTTTTACCAAAGGATATTTCAAAGTCAAACAATTTCAATTTTTCGCTTCTTTCAAACAACACACATTCTCTGCCAAAGAGGATAAAACAAACGCACAGTGCCGGACAATAATTTGGTCCAGAAACTATATTTGTTCAATTGACTGATTGACACGGCGGAGTAGAAAACAAAACAAAACTTAATTCGTCGTTACAATTTAACTTTTCTCAAGGAAAACGCCAGAAATTGTCAAGAAATTCGTTAGAAATAAATCTCGGGTACATTTCTTTTTGGAGGTAAGTGAAAGTTGAGAGTGTTTTTTGGAAATGTTACGCAATTTCATGGATTTTTATATTATTTTAATGGTGTAATTCAGTGAAATATGAAGTTAATATATAGACACTTCACTTCTCTCAGTAGGTGATGAATTTGGAAAATTGAAGCTTTTAAAAAGTTTAAACGTTTCTTAGGTTTCATATGGAAGTTACAGGACATTGGTGTTCTTGGCTAATTTTTTTTTGTTACTGGACAATGGTGTTCTTAGTTGAATTTTTTTTTGATGGCACTGGCAAATAATTTCTTTCTCTACTTGTGAAATTCAAGACGTCATTGAAGTGATTGGCGGCGCGGCTTAGGGAGATTAGGGGTACACAAAGATTGATTACCTTTGATTTGCAGAGAAAATGAACAGAAAATTGCGTTGTGTCTGGAAGGAATGTGTATACATTTCAAATTAAATTTGATTCTTTGCACCCCATAAGATGAATAAGTTTTGATGTGACGGAAAACAATACAAATAACTAGATAAGATTAACTCCTTAAAGTACCGACACTAAAATGTACCTTTTCAAAGACGTAAAATATAACATCCACACTGAAGAAAATACTTAATTTCAAAGATTTTATAGCAAAGACTTTATAATCACGCTTAATATAAATTATAGTTTCCAAATTATAAGTATTGTCCTTTTTATTCTCTAACTTTAGTGGAGAAGGATAGTATATCATTTGTACGGACAAAAGGTATAACATATCGAAGGAGTGACCTAGGACACTAACTAAGTTCGGCGGAAATCCGTTTTAAGTCATTTGAGCAATGTCCGCCTGTCTGGCTGATGCGCACGATAACTCTTGAAGGGAGTAACGGATTGACTTCAAATTTGATACATGTGATAAAATTGTTTGCTCTCTCAGACTAAGATTGAAGATGCGCCATATTGGTCCACACCTTCTAGTACTTCCCTCAGAAAGGGTTAACATTTAGGGAAATATTGATTCTCTAATAACATCTGTACTACCTATCCGAATCCTCTGTAATTTCACACAGTAACAGTTTATCTGTCGCATATTCTTTAAAAAAAATGCACGATATAGGCGGCCAATTGACGGGCCCCAAACGTGAAATAAACTATTCACCGAACTCTGCAAGCTTTGTTCGTTTGTAAGTTGATTCATGTTTTAATTATAGACCAAACTGAACATGTTTGACAGTAATATGTTACACGAAAACAGCTGAGCTGCCAAAAACAGTGTTGCCAAAAGTCACCCATTATAAAAAATTATAATTCTTGAAATATCTACTTCCCTGCTGATAGTTTTAAATAGTTTTTTGGAAGTCAGTTGCAAAAAATTGAATTTTGTTAAGAAAATTTCCATTAATCCAATTCCGTGGTCACCTTTACTAGGTTATCGAGCTTTAATCCGGTCATAGACACTTAATCCGATCATTAATCCCGTCAGTGGCCCTTAATCGGTGGTCATCGACCTTTACTCTGGTCATTGACTTTTAATCTGGTCATTGACCTTTAAATCCGATCATCAGCAATTAATCCGACCTTCGGTCATCGATATTTACTGCGGTCATATACATATCTTTAATCCGATACATTACCCCGGAATCAAGTCTATTAGTCGGATAAAAGCTCAATGATCGGATAGTAAGGATAAGAATAAGGACCACTGAACAGATTAAAGGTCGATGGCCAATGAGCGGATTAAAGGCTGGGTTAGGCAAACGTTACCGTAACGCCCCCGTAGCGTAACTAATCAGCTGATTCGATCTGACATCTGTGTAAACGATTAGCCAACGATAACGAAACGTAAACGTACGGCTGAATCTGCTGAAATTTGATTTGGACGGTACGTTTACGTGCATTTGCCTAAAAAATCAGCAAAACAACGAAAAAAGAAGACATTTATGCGAAACTTTTCAAATGCAATGATAAATCAGTAATAAAATATTAAAATAAAAGCAAGAAAACATAAAATTATATAAGGATTTTAGATTTTTAGTTTTGAATGTCTGAGACTTAAGGCACGTTTTTCAAGTTTTGGGTAATTGCTCCAGCGGGCAACGTTACGAATGCGCTAGAGCTAAGTTACGGTTATGTTTGCCTAACCCAACCTTAAGTCCGCGGTCCGGATTAAGGGCCACTGGCCGAATTAAATTCCCGTGGCTGATTAAGTGTTACTGACCGGATAAAGGTCCGGATTTGAGATTAAAGGTCGATGAGTGAATTAAAGGCCACTGACCGGATATATTAAATGTTGGTGGACGGATAAAGACTGTATTAAAGTCCAATAAAAAAATGTCTGCAAAAATTCAATTTCAACAAAATTTTCTGGAAAAATTTAATTTTCAAGAAATTTTCTAGAAAAAAAAATTTCTTCGAAATCGGAAGAAATATGGAATTTTGAAAAATTTTAAACTAAGGCAAATTGGCAATTTTTGACATTTTTCTTCTGTTTCTGCAAAACACCTCGAGTAAAATTTCATATAGAGGAATTTTAAAATTCGTATGTGAAAAAAACAGAATAAAAGCGTCAAAAATTTGCCAGACCTATGTACCTTAGTATTATGTACATAAATTTTACAAATATTGAGCCCCAAAAATCCAATTACAATTTTGGATTTGTGAGAGTCTGGTGCATGTTGGGCGTCAATTTTTTCTAAATTAATGTTTTTTTAACATTTTTTTCAATTTTTTAAATAAATTCCATTAAAAAATGTCCCATTATGTTCTCTTTCGAAAGATGTAAATTTTGTAAAAATCGATTCTGCCGTTCAAGAGCATTTTAAAATTTCGTAAAAATGAAAAATGCATTTTTCTCATTTTTAAAAATTTCAAATCTCCATATCATTTTGTAATTTTTTTTAAATAAAGTTATATTTTATTTTTCTATTTATCAGTGTTTTTTTAAATTTCAAAGAAATTGCTTTTTTTAGAAATTTTCCAATAATACTCTTTAATTCCGCCAGTGGCCCTTAATCCGTGTTCATCCACCTTTACTCGTGTCTTTGACCTTTAAATCTGATCAGCGTATATTAATCCAGTCATAGATATTTAATCCGTATTAAAGCTCGATGAGCGGATTAATGAAAACTTTTTTTAAAAAAAAGCAATTTTGAAAAAAATTTAAATAAAAATTTAATTTCAAAGAATTTTCCAAAAAAACTGAATTTCGAAGAAATTTTCTAGAAAAAAAGAAAATTTCCATAAAAATTTATTTTTGACAAAGTAGTTCAAAAAACTATGCAAATTCTACAAAAAATTTTCTAGCGAATAAAATTTCAATTTTTTTTTAGAAAAATAAAATTTTCGACGAATTTTTTGTAGATAAATGCAATTCGAAGAAAATTTTAAATTTTGGCATAATGTTCTAATAAACTGCGATTTTTATTAAATTTTCAATAAAAATGCATTTTTGGCGAAATTTTGTTGAAAAAAAAGAAAATTTCCATAAAAATTTATTTTTGACAAAGTAATCCAAAAAACATGGAATTTCTACAAAATTTTTTCTAGCAAAATAAAATTTTAAAATATTTAACCAATATTTTTTAGAAAAATGCAATTTGAAGAAAATTTTAAATTTTGACATAAACTGCGATTTTTATTAAATTTTCAATAAAAATTCATTTTTGGCGAAATTTTGTTGAAAGTTTTTTTTTAGTTTAAACTAGTATTATTAAAAAATGCTGAAAAAATTCAGCATTTGAAACTAAATTTCGATGAAATTTTTTAGAAAAAAGAAATTTTCCATAAAAATTTATTTTTGACAGAGTCCAAAAAAATATGCAATTTCTACAAATTTTTTTCTAGCAAAATAAAATTTCAAATTTTTTTTTAGAAAAATAAAATTTCAATTTTCTTTTAGAAAAATCAAATTTTGTACCTAATTTTTTAGAAAATGCAATTCGAAGAAAATTTTTGACAAAAAGTCCAAAAAAATATGCAATTTCTACAAATTTTTTTCTAGCAAAATAAAATTTCAAATTTTATTTTAGAAAAATCTAATTTTGTACATATTTTTTTAGAAAATGCAATTCGAAGAAAATTTAAAATTTTGACAAAATGTTCTAATAAACTGCGATTTTTATTTAATTTTCAACAAAAATGCATTTTTTGCGAAGTTTTATTTTGTCAAAATTGGTATTATTAAGAAAAAAAGAAAATGTCCATAAAAATTTATTTTTGACAAAGTAGTCCAAAAAAATATGCAATTTCTACAAATTTTTTTCTAGCAAATTAAGATTTCAAAATTTTTTTTTGGAAAAATAAAATTTTTAACTTTACAATGTTGTTTGAGAGTAGTCTTCAATTCAATTTCAATTCCATTTATTCAATTCAGTCAGTTTAGTTTAAATGTTTATTTATAGGTTTATTCAGTGCTAAAAAGATTTGTTGTTAATTTTTTTTGTCAATATTTTGTTTATTTAAATTATAAATTTTTATCCGAATTTTTTAAATATTTGAGTAGTTTCAATTCCTCCTTATTTATAGATAGTTTTTATTTTTTATGTCTAAATGTTGTAGCCTATTTAACCATATATGGCCATAAGGCTTGGTTATATTTTTGAATTAAATAAATAAAAATAAAATTCAGCATTTTTGAAACTAAATTTCGAAGAAATTTTCTAGAAGAAAAGAAAATTTTAATAAAAACTTATTTTTTGGCAAAGTAGTCAAAAAATGCAATTTAAAAAAATTTTTTCTAGCAAAATAAAATTTCAAAATTTTTTTTAGAAAAATAAATTTTTTTACGATTTTTTTTTAAAAAAAATACAATTCGAAGAAAATTTTGACATAATAAACTGCCATTTTCATTAAATTTCAAAAAAAAAAGCATTTTTGGCGAAATTTTGTTGAATGTTGTATTTCGTCAAAATTGGTATTATTAAAAAATGCTGACAAAATTCTGCATTTTTGACAAAATAAAATTTTCAACGTTTTTTTTTTAGAAAAATGCAATTCGAAAAAAATTGTAGATTTTGACATAATGTAATTTTGGCGAAATTTTCTAAAAAATTTAATTTTGTTGAAAATTTTCATTAAAAATTTATTTTTGCTGAAGTTAATAATTTGTGAAAAAAAAATTAAAAATCGCTACGACCCCCCGGGCCAAGGATTTGCTATTTGAAACCATATTTTCTGCTTTCCCATTTGCTGCAGAAAAACTGCTGTTATAGAAGACTTTTTTTACTGAATCTACCAATACATATCTTTAAGTGTTTCTATGCAATGTAACATTTGATATAGATATTCATAGCAAAACTGTACGCCCAGCTATAATGCAACTAATATGCAAATGCAAATCATTTTGAGTTTACAATAATATTTTAGTATTTTCAAATACATTCTCTGGTTTTGGAATAAACAAATCGTTAATGGGGTCATTGGACTTTCTAAGAGACCAAAAACCAAACAACCTTCTGGATATGAGAGATACGATGCAAACCATACAATAATATGCAACAAAGAATTACGAATAAGAAACACAATTTTGTTTACTAAATATTCAATACGTCGTGCATTGGGTATAATTTTGCATACATTCATATACTCGTACATATGTTTTTTTATTTATAAAATAAAAAAATAGATTCGATGTTCAAAGGGGGGAAGAAGAACATCTTCTATCTATCATCAGTTCTCCTCCGCCATATCTCAAAATCCATATTTACTTTTTATATGTTAGGGTACATTAGGTGCGCCTAGAAAATTTCATATTTATTGTAAATTTAGTAGAAATTGTATTTTTATAGAAAATTTCAGCAAAATTTTATTTTTATACGAAATTTCAAAAAAATTGCATTGGCCTTTGATTGTAAGTTAATAAAAAAATAAAATTTAATAAAAAATCGCAATTTTATAAAAAATATCAAAATTAATACAATTTTTTTTTTAATTTTTAATTTTTATAGACAATTTCAGCAAAATTTAATTTTTAAACGAAATTTCAACAAAATGAAATTTTTTTTAGAAAATTTCGCCAATATTGCCTTTTGATTAAAATTCAATTAAAAATCACAGTTTGATAAAAAAAGTTGTCATAATTGATATTTTAAAAAACCTGATTTCTAAAAAACATTTTAATTTTTTGGGAAATTGCATTTTGATAAAAAAATTTAATTTTATTGTAAATTTAGTAGATAGTACATTTTTATAGAAAAAATCCAACAAATTGTCTTCTTTGTAAAATTTTGCCAAAATTAAATTTTTAAGAAAATTTTGCCAAAAATGCATTTTGATTGAAGAAAATGTAATAGAAATTTCAGTTTTATAGAAAATTTTGTCGAAATTTGTATTTTTAATTTTTGTTTACGTTTTTAAATTAGTTGAAAACTAAATTTTTTTTAAGTTTTTCGAAAATGTATTTTTCTAGATAATTTCGTTTTAATTTTATTGAAAATTTCAGAGAAATTGCATTTTTGTAAAAAATTTCTTATTTATTGTAAATTCAGTAAAAATTGAATTTTTATAGAAAATGTCGGCAAAATTTAATTTCAAAAAAAATTTCAACAAAATGGCATTTTTTAAAAATTTTTTTTTTATTGAAAATTCAATTTAAAATCGCAGTTTTATAAAAAAGTTGTCAAAATTGATATTTTAAAAAACCTGTATATTTCTAAAATAATTTTATTGAAAATTAAATATTTTATAAATTGTATTTTTCTAAAAAAAATCTAAATTTATTTTTTTTAGAAATTTCATTGAAAATGCATTTTGATAAAAAGTTTAATTTTATTGTAAATTAAGTATATAGTGCTTTTTTGTAGAAAAATTCAACCAATTGGTTTTTTATAAAATTTTGCCAAACCTTAGTTTTAAGGAAAATGTTGCCAAAAATGCGTTTTGATTGAAAATGTAATTAAAATTTCAGTTTTATAGAAAATTTTTGTAAAAATTTTGGTATTTTTAATTTTTTTTACGTTTTTAATTTTAATTTTTATTCAGTCAGAGTTTGTTTTGGTTTGAGACCATATGTTTCATTTACTTTCTGTCTATTGCAAAAAAGTAATAGAAACAGTTTCGATAGACACCACTCTATCATCTTCAGTAAATTTATTTTTCTATAAATATATATTTTTAATATTTTTTAACAAAATTCAATTTTTCTGAAAAATTTTGTTGAAAATTAAAATTTCTATAACATTTTTGCAAAAATGTTTTTTTCTAGAAAATTTCGTTTAAATTTAATTTTATTGAAAATTAATAGAAATGGTATTTTTGTAGCAAATTTTATATTTATTGTAATTTTAGTAGAAATTTAATTTTATAGAAAATTTCAACAAAATTAATTTTTACACGAAATTTCAACAAAATGTTTTTTTTTAGAAAATTTAGCCAAAAATGTCTTTTTATTGAAAATGTTATTAGAAATCGAAGTTTTAGTTTCATCGAAATTTTAGTTTCATAGACAATTTTGTAAAAATTTGTGTTTTTGATATATTTTTACAAAATTACATTATTCTGAAAAATTTAGTTGAAAATTCAAATTTTCTAGAGTATTTTTTTTGAAATGGTATTTTTTAGAAAATTTCATTTAATTTTAAAAATTAAATAAAAAAAATAAAAAATTGCATTTTTATTGAAAATTTCATATTACCTTATTGTAAATTCAGTAGAAATTTAAACTTTATAGAAAATTTCAGAAAAATTTAATTTTTATAAAAAAATTCAAAATTGTCAAATTTGAATTTTATTGAAATTTCATAGTAATTGCCTTTTTATAGAAAATTTTATATTTATTGTAAATTCAGTAGAAATTGAATTGTTATACAAAATTTAACCAAATTTAATTTTTTTTAAATTGTTTTGATAATTTTGTCGAAAATACATTTTTATTGGAAAATTTTTTTTCCAATAAAATTTTGTCAGAAATTCATATTACCGATTTTTTCTCTAAATTTTAGAAATTTTTTTTCTAAATTTTATAAAATTTTGTTGAAATTTTTATAGAAATTATATTTTCATAAAAATTTTCATATTTATTGTAAATTTATTAGAAATTGAATTTTTTGTAGAAAATATCAGAAATTGTTTTCACAATTGGTATTTACAGAAAATTTTTTGTCGATATTTGCAATTTTATAAAAAATATTGTTGAAAATTAAATTTTTCTATATTTTTTCGAAATTTTATTTTTCCAGAAAAATTTTGTCGAAATACACTTATGTTGAAAATTTGTTTTTTCGAAAGTAAATTTTTCTGGAAAATTTCTTTGAAATTGCATTTTTTCAGAAAATGTCGTAATCGGCCTTAACATAGTTAACAACCTTTAATGCGGACAGTCGCATAATCGGGGGTAATTTTCGGTAAATTACAAAAAAAAATAGTTTTTTTTAAATAATTTTGCCAGAAATGTATTTTGATTCAAAATTTATATAAAATTTTGTCAAAATTGGTATTTTTAATTTTTTTTAACAAAATTCAATTTTCAAAAAAAACTTATTGAAAATGTAATTTTTCTATAATTGTTTCTTCAAAATTTTATTTTTCTAGAAAATTTTGTCGAATTGTTTCTTTAAAATTGTATTTTTCTAGAAAATTTTGAGGAAACTTTTTCTAAATTTTTTCGAAATACACTTTTATTGAAAGTTCAGTTTTTTTCTAGAAAATGTTGTAAATATTTCATTTTTCTAGAAAAAATTGTTGAAATTGCATTTTTTTAGAAAATTTGGTTGAAATTGTTTATTGTTGTAGAAAATTTCGTCAAAAATGTATTTTTATTGAAAATTGAAGAGAAAGTACGTTTTCTAGAATATTAAATTTTCTAAATATGTTATACCTTTTTTTCAAAATGTTATAGAAAATTTTGCCAAAATTGCACATTTTTTTTTAATTTTTGTCAAAATTCTATATTTCCATACATTATATTACATAACATTCAAAAATTCAAGAGAAATCGCCGTTTTATAGAAAATGTTTTCAAAATTGTAGTTTTTTTAAGAAATTAAAATTTTTTAAATTTTACACAAATTTTTCGAAATTGTATTTTTCTAGAAAATTATGTCAAAATTTGACTTTATTTTTAAATTTCGTCGTAAAGAATAGAATATTTCTTTAAAATTTTAATTTTCCTAAAAAATACCGTAAAAATTGCATACATATGTATATTTTTATATTACATTACATTTTTATTGAAAATTTGACATTTTTAAGACGAAATTAAATTTTCTAAATAATTAATTGGAATGTTGCATTTATTTCTCTATAATTTTTTTTTCGAAATTGTTTGTTTCTAGAAAATTTTGTTGAAACTTCATTTGTTTTTTAAAAATTTCGTCGAAAATAAATTTTTATTGAAAATCATTTTTTTTGTAAAATTTTGTCAAAATTCTATATTTGTAGAAAATTTGTTTGAAATTTAATTTTTCTTGAAAATGTACATATATCTTAAAGCAAATTTAAACAAAATTGCGAAAATAAATTTTTATTGAAAATTATTTTTTTGTAAAATTTTGTCAAAATTCTATATTTGTAGAAAATTTGTTTGAAATTTAATTTTTTTTGAAAATGTACATATATCTTAAAGCAAATTTAAACAAAATTGCATTTTTTTTTGAAAATTGTGCCAAAAATTTATTTTTTTTAAAGAAAATTTTAGCAAAATTCAATATTTCTAGAAAATTTCTTTGAAATATAATTTTTCTAGAAAATATCGTTGAAATTTACATATATCTTAAGGTAAATTTCAATAATTTTTTTTTTTGTTGAAAATTTCGCCAAAAATTCATTTTTGTTTTTATAGAAAATTTGCGAAAATTCCATATTTCTAGAAAATGTCGTTGAAGTTACACATACATAAGTATATGTTTTGGCAAATTTAAACAAATTGCATTTTTTTTTTTGAAAATTTGGCCAAAAATTCGTATATGTTTTTTAGAAAATTCTATATTTCTAGAAAATGTATTTGAAATTTAATTTTTCTAAAATTTTGTTGAATTGCAGTTTTCTTCAAAATCGAATTTTTCACTTTTTACAAAAAATCTATTTTCAACAAAATTTTCAAGACAATTAAATTTTAAAATTTTTTACAAAAATATATTATTGATAATATTTTTAAAAATTATATTTGGTAGAAAAATTCAATTCCAGTGTTATTTTTCAGTGAAATTTTGTAGAGTAATGCGATTTTGATAAAATTATTTAAAAAATTTAATTTTCTACAAAAAATTTAATTTTGATAAATAAATTTTTACTGAAAATTATTTTTTTGTAAAATTTTGTGAAAATTCTATATTTGTAGAAAATTTATTTGAAATTTAATTTTTTTTTTTTAAAATGTACATATTTCTTAAAGCAAATTTAAACAAAATTGCATTTTTTTTGAAAATTTCGCCAAAAATTTATTTTTTTAAAGAAAATTTTAGCAAAATTCTATATTTCTAGAAAATTTCTATGAAATATAATTTTTCTAGAAAATCTCGAAAATTTGAAAATTTCGCCAAAAATTCATTTTTGTTTTCATAGAAAATTTGCGAAAATTCCATATTTCTAGAAAATGTCGTTGAAGTTACGCATACATAAGTATATGTTTTGGCAAATTTGAACAAATTGCATTTTTTTTTTTGAAAATTTAGCCAAAAATGCGTATTTGTTTTTAGAAAATTCTATATTTCTAGAAAATGTATTTGAAATTTAATTTTTCTAAAATTTATTGAATTGCAGTTTTCTTCATAGCATTTTTCACTTTTTACAAAAAATCTATTTTCAAAAAAATTTTCAAGACAAATTAAATTTTAAAATTTTTTAGAAAATTATATTATTGATAATATTTTTAAAAATGATATTTGGTAGAAAAATTCAATTCCAGTGTTATTTTTCAGTGAAATTTTGTAGAGTAATGCGATTTTGATAAAATTATTTAAAAAAATTTAATTTTCTACAAAAAATTTAATTTTGATAAAATTTTGTAAAAAAATTAATTTTGTATAAAAATTAAATTTTACCAAATTTTCAAGAAAAATTCAATATTACCAAAATTTTGTAGAACAAATCAATTTTTAAAAAAAATTCTACAATAGAAAAATGAAAATTCAACAAAACTTTCTAAAGTAGAAAAATTCAATTTTGTTAGATTTTTGTAAAAAAAAGATTGTCCGGATAAATGCAATTTTAAAGAAGAACTTATAGTTTATTAATTTTTTGGCAGCCACTCTAATATATCCCCACACCGACATCTGTGGATAGCATTTCTGTTTTGCATTTTTCCAATATATTCATACTCGTTTTGCTCGTATGCATGTTCAATTTATTTTCTTTTTTCGAAATATGTAATAGAAATTTTGAGAAAAACGAGTACACCGACGAGTATGCGTTATTTTATCTTGAAATTTCTTAGTGAATTAACGTGAAATTCTCCTGCAATCGACCAACAAACAAAACGGTGTGCCAAGTTTTTCGCGAAATATCCAAATTTGCATCTAACAAAAGAAGACTAATTATATTTCTTTGCACTTTTGTAAGAGTGTAAAAATAACAAATTGACATCATAACTAATAAATAAATAAATAAAAACAAACAAAAAAAAAATCATGAATCCGTAAGTGTTTTTTATTTTATATAAGAAGTGAAAACAAAAAATAATTACTTTGTGGGCGAACGAAGAACGAAGACCGACAACGAACAATTCAAATTCAAATTCAATTACAAAGGTGACTTTTCGCGTCAACACATATCTATCGATCGATAATGCAAATAAATAAATTCACATGTGTGTACTTGAAATTTTAGTTGCTAGAGTTGCTGAGATGTTATTGTAAATCATCAATTCAATTTAGTTGGTTTCATTATCAGCCCACAAGTTTTACTTTAACATAATCTGAAGTGGTAAAAAAAACAAAGTAATTTTGTGTTGTGAAGTAAGTAACCTAGTAACGAGATTTGTGGCTTTTGTTTTCAGTTACTTGAAAATAGTTTGAAATTTATGACAATTTGAAAATATGCGCAACATATTTAGCCATTTGTGTTCTATTTTGACAAGAATTTATCACAAAAAAATATCATAATCAGTTCATATTTTGTTGTAGTCCCCACATTTGTACACTTATACGAGTATGTACATATGTAGATGTCGCTCTCAAATATATGTACTTATTTAGGCCATAAAATAAATACTACATTTTCCAGACGATTTGGTTGCAATTTAGCTTTTTGTGTTTTATTTGCCATATCGGTTCATATTTTGATGTAATTCTCCTTCAGAGGCCACTCTTAAATTCGTTGTCCTAAGTCGTATGTATACGCCATATAACCATACATTTTCATATTTATGTTTTGATACAGTCAACATATAGAGGTCGCTCTTAAAAGTGTTTTTTTTTTTACATTTCCAAACGATTTGTCTGAAGTTTTATAGTTTGTGTTTTATTTATAATAAAATTCAACAACGAATATTTACAGTACGGTCTACGGCTAGAAATAGTCCATATATAAGTGGTCGCTCTTAAGTATCTTTGGTTAGATCGTAGATCCCTGTGACTATTCGGATTTAGTAACAATTTCATTTTAATAGAAAATTTAATTTAAACAAAATTAACAAATTGCATTTTTTTTTTGAAAATTTCGACAAATTTAGTTGAGTCTTTAAAGTACATCGAAATTAAATTTTTCCGAAATATTAAATATCGGTGAAATTTTTTCTTAATTTTTTCTATCTTTGATAAAGTCATAGATGCCTGTTATTATTCGGATTCAATGGAAATTGCATTTTTTTTTTAGAAAATTTCAACAAAATTTAATTTGTATAAAAAATTTCAACAAATCTGCGTTTTTTTTAGAAATTTTCGCCAAAAATCCTGTTTGATTGAAAATTTAATGGAAATCGCAGTTTAACAGAAAATTTCAACAAAATAGGTATTTTAGAAAATTTCCTCGAAATTGCATTTTTATAAAAAAAATCTAAATTATTTTTTCCTAAAAATATTGTCGAAAATGCATTTTTTGAAAATTTTTGTCGAAACTCATTGTTGTTCAAAATTTCGTTTTTTTCTATAAAATTTTGTCAAAAACCATCTTTCCACAAAAATTTCTTCGAAATTAAATTTTTCTAAAAAAAATTCTTTGAAATTTCATTTTTCTATAAAATTACTTTTACATTTCATTTTTCTAGAAAATTTCTTTGAAATTTCATTTTTTTAGAAAATGTTTATTTTTAAAGTTTATTCGAAATTGTATTTTTCCAGAAAATTAAATTTCTTCGAAAATTTTCAAGAAAAAATGCAATTTCAACGAATGTTTTGTGAAAATTAAATTTTAACAAAATATCCTAGAAAACTTAAATTGTTTTGAATACATTTAGAAAATAATTTTCTAGAAAATTATTATGATGAAATTTTTTAGAATAAATATAGAAATATTGCACAAAAATACTATTCCAATGTAATTTTTCCCAGAAATGCAATTTCAGTGATATATCGTACAAAAATGTGATTTTGCAAAAAAAAAATTTTAATGTAATTTAATAGAAAAATTAAATTTTCAAGAAAAAATACATTTTCAACGAAATTTTGTGGAAAAAAAATTCCCAGAAATTTTTTTCGAAAAATTTAATTTTGACGAATTATTTTAGAAAAATACATTTTCTGCATAATTTTCTAGAAAAATAATTTGTATTGAAATTTTTTAGAAAGACTTGTAATTTTGGTATTTTTAAAAAAATTTTCAAAATTTCATATTTCCAGAAATTTTTTCGAAATTCAATTTTTCTGGAAAATTTAGTTGAAATTGCATTATTTTAGTACTATACTTCGAAATTAAATTTTTCCGCAATATTTAATTTCCTCGACATTTTCTAGAAATACGCAATATCGATGAAATTTTTTCTTAATTTTTTCTATTTTTGATAAAGTCATAGATGCCTGTGATTATTCGGATTCAGTAGAAATTAAATTTGTTTAAGAAAATTTCAACAAATTTAAAATTGTATAAAAAATTTCAACAAAACGGCGTTTTTTAGAATTTTACGACAAAAATGCTTTTCGATTGAAAATTTAATAGAAGTCGCAGTTTAATAGATCATTTTGACAATTTGGTATTTTTAAAATAATTTGTCGACATAGCATTTTTTTTTAAAAAATTAATTTCAACAAAAAATTTTATAAAAATGCAATTTACACTAAATTTTATAAAAAAAAAATTAAAAAAAAATATTTTTGAAAAACATGTATGGAAAAAATAAATATCGAAATATCCTAGATAAATGTATTTTTTTAGCAAAAATAATTTTCATGAATAACACAATTTTAACGAAATTTTATTTTGATAATTAGATTAAAAAAGACAAAAATTTCTGCGGGAATGGGCATAAAGATTTTTTCATGGTTGTGGATTGCGAAGTCCTGATCTAGCCTCTATAATATCCCATGAGAGAGCTCTACATAAATTTGCAATATGTTGCAGCGCCATCTTCATATCAAGTTCACGCTTTTTTTTACTGAAATATTCATTTGGGTTTGCCTTTATTGCTTTTAAGTCTGCAATTTTTCGAAATTATATTTTTCTATTTCTTTCTGTACATATTATATTTTTCCAATTTTGTGGAAAATGTGTTTTTTTAAATGTACAAAATTTTGTGGAAAAATTTAATTCTATCATATTTTTTTGCATAACTAAAATTTTAGTGAAATTTTGTAAAAAAAAAATAGATTTTGATGAATTTTTTCAAAAAAAAAAAAATAATGTAATTTACAAGAACAAATCAAATTCCCGCGAAATTTCAAAAAAAAATCCAAAAAAAATGTAATTTCAACGAAATTTTGTTGAAAAATACTATTGCAATGTAATTTTACACAAAAAATTTTTTTTTGACCAAATTTTTTTTATTTTAAACAAATTTTATAGAAAAAAAGAAATTGTGAAAAAATTAAATTTTAATGGAGTTTTACAAAAAAAAAATAATTTTAAGGTTATTACTAGAAAAATATCGTAGAAATTTTCAAGAAAAATGTAACTTCAATAAAATTTTGTAAACAAAAAAATTTTAATTTTAAACAAATTTTATAGAAAAAAATAAATTGTGGAAAAATTAAATTTCAATGGAGTTTTACAAAAAAAATTTCAAGACAAATGTAATTTCAATAAAATTTTGTAAACAAAAAAATTTTAATTTTAAACAAATTTTATAGAAAAGAAGAAATTGTGGAAAAATTAAATTTCAATAAAAATTTTTTGAAAACGCAATTTTGACGATTTTTTAAATGCAATTTTGGAAAAATTAAATTTCAACGGAGTTTTACAAAAAAATGTTCAAGACAAATGTAATTTCAATAAAATTTTTTAAACAAAAAAAATTTTAATTTTAAACAAGTTTTATAGAAAAAAAGAAATTGTGGAAAAATTAAGTTTCAATAACAATTGTTTGAAAACGCTATTTTGACGATTTTTTAAAAGCAATTTTGACAAAACTTTCTAGACAAATTAATTTAATTTTATGTTTGTAGAAATAAACTATTATGATAAAATCTTGTAGAAAAATGTAATTTCAATAAAATTTTGTAGAAAAATTTAATTTCTATGAAATTTTGTAGAGAAATTTGATTTTGATGAAATTTTTAAAAAACAAAAAAATTTTCTTTAAAAATTTTAATTTCATCGAAATATTGTAGAAAAATGCAATTCTAATAAAAATTTTCTCAGAAATGCAATTGCAGTTAAATTTTGTAAAAAAAATACGACTTTTATGAAATTTTTAAAAAAAATAATTTTCATGTTAATTACTAGGAAAAATTATATTTTCGACGAAATTTTCTAGAGAAATGAAAATTCAACGAAATTTTGTGGAAAAAATTAAATACCGTAAAAATGAAAATACAAGAAAAATGAAATTTCGCCGAAAAAATAATTTTTCCTAGTAATTACAAGAAAATTATTTTTTTACAAAATTTCATAAAATTCGTATTTTTCTACAAAATTTAATGAAATTGCATTTCTGAGAAATTTTTTTTATTAGAATTGCATTTTTCTACAATATTTCGATGAAATTAAAATTTTTTGGTTTTTTAAAAATTTCATCAAAATCAAATTTCAACGAAATCTTGTGCAATTTCAACGAAATCCTGTGCAATTTTAACGATTAGGTTTTAGAAAGATGCATTTTCTGCAACATTTTCTAGAAAAATGAATTTTCAACAAAGTTTTTCGAAAAGTATAATTTCAACAAAATTTTGTAAAAGCTATTAAATTCCAGCGACAATTTTTCGCAGAGAAGCAATTTCAGCAAATTTGTAAAGAAATGATATTTTGAGGAAATTTTGTAAAAAATATAATGTAATAATATATAAATTTTCAAGAAAAATATAGGCTGATCAATTTCGAGGTTCCCTACTTTTTTAAAGAAAAAAAAACACAAAAAATTCAAATTGAATGGGGAATGTTTATTATCATTTGAAAGAATATTCTATGGCATTTATTTTTTGAAGATTATGTCTATCAAATGTTGGCAGCGACTACGTCTCAGATGGTCCATCCGTTGAGTCAAATTTTCGATGACTCGTTCGAGCATTTCGACTGGTAACTGGCGAATGACACACGTGATCTTTTGCTCCAAGGCCTGAATCGAAGCGGGTTTGTCCGCATAAACTTTAGACTTTACATATCCCCACAGAAAAAAGTCTAACGGTGTGATATCACACGATCTTGGTTGCCAATCGACCGGCCCAAAACGTGAAATTATCTGCTCACCGAAGTGTTCTCTCAATAAATCCATTGATTGATGCGATGTGTGGGAAGTGGCGCCGTTTTGTGGAAACCAAATGTTGCCGAGATCACGAGCTTCAATTTCAGGCATCAAATAGTCGGTTATCATGCCACGATAACGGTCGCCATTGACGGTTACGTTCTCGTCGGCATCATTTTTGAAGAAATATGGACCGATGATTCTGGTACGTCGGATCTGGAATCGGTCAATGGCAAAAAGATAGCTCTTAACGAGAGCTAAAATATTGGTCATGGGTGTCAAGGTTGTGGGTCGACTGGAAAGTGTTTTTTTTTTGGATTTAAAAAAAAATGAACTTAGCGCAATTGGCAATTATTTTGATAATAAAACTGAATAATTTGTAAACGTCGTTCAGGCGTAAGTCTTTCCATGATGAAATGCCAAACAATACTTAACAAACATAACATGACAGCATGACACTCACACGTGATCTGTCAAAAAAAAGGCTATTGAAAAAAGTATCTCTACTTAGATCACCCTATACATATAAATCGCATTATAAATATAGTTCAGGTGTCATCAGCCGATGTATTCGTCACATTTAGACAAATGTTGACAACAAGTTTGAAAGAGAGGAGAGCTTTTAAAAATGGCGTGTTCGGCATTTAAGCTTTTCGTAACAGCTGTTCCAAAAAAGGAAACATTTCAAACAAAGTGATTGCGTGCGCTGTCACTTAACCCCACTTATCAGACTATCCCACGCCGCGTGTTGTGCCCATTTGCCCAGTCTATTTAATTGATTTTTTTTTTTGCCATAGATACTTTTCAATTATTATTGTTTCTAAGTGACAATATGGAGAATATTTTGATATCTTTATTTAAACACTCCAACATTTTTTAGGAGGTTTTTTGTTCATTATTTTTAAACAATACTGGTCATTTGTGTATCTCGCCGCTATCTATCGACTCTGTCATCCGTCATTGTTGCCCGTTGTTCATCCTGTGTGCGTGTGTGTGTGTAATAAAAGTAAATAGTAAAATAAACGATAATTATTATTCTAATTAAGTAAAGGTATGTTTAGACGATTGCCTGATCGGACAACATTGTCCGAAAAATGGCGGAAAAATGCAACCCTGTGAACGTACAACCGTGTGAACAAACAATTTTTGTCTCGCAACGTTGACAGAAAAGTCATTGTGAGATAATTTGCAGATTTGTTGATGTGCGAAGTTTATGCATGTGACAACGGCGCCATTGCCAGAAAAACTTTTTATTGGCAGCACTGTCTATAAAATATTTTAATTGGCAATCCTGCATATAAATATTAACAAAATATATGAAATTTGAAGGTTTTCTTGCAATCGTCTGAACAGTCAATTAACATTTGCCTAACAACCTGTCAATTTCCGTACATTTGCAACAATTTAACAGGGTTGATAACGTTTGCCGATCTGGCAATCGTCTGTACACACCTTAAGACAAGACGTAACGAACTCTGCGACATTGTACCTCCTTTTTTTGGTTTATACTCCGTTGTGTGTTTGTCCCTTGTTTATAATGGGAGGATATCAAACCGCCTGTCTGTGGTTAATCTAGAATAACATTATGGGAAGACATTATGGAATACATACGTGTCTCAATGACTAGGAGTGAATGTTCTATTAACAGTGTCATTCATCATCTTTATGCTTTTCTTGCAGTTATTGAATTTTACTTTTATATTGATTGATTTCCACAACATTCATGCGGCGGGGGCAAATATCAAACTTTAATTGACAGTTCTCATACATACACATATATAGGGCAGGGTCGTCGTTATAACCCAGATAAAATAGTGTTTGTTTTGAGAGAGCATTTAAAATTTAAATCAAGAAAAACACAGCAAAATGCATACGATTATTGCAGTAAAAAAGTTGTGCTTGACATGAAGATGGCGTTACAATATACTGCCAATTTATGTCTTTTAATAAGAGAGCAGAATAAGTTTTTTAAAAAGTTGCCCATAAATGTTGCGGGGAAATCAAAAAGTTTAGCAATACATTTTGAAAATGGTGGAAACATTTGAAAAACATTCTTCTTAGAGGATTCAATCCTATAGCTCCTCCCATTATCGCTAATAATCGTCATTAAAAATTAACAAATATGCGGATTTCATGCCAAGTGAGTAAATTTTGAAAAGCGATATCTTCTGATCGGTACACTGAAAAAAAATTGTCTTAAAATTAAAGATTTGCACCAATGACGCACTTAATCTTTGAAATAATTACGCTACTAAATTCTATCAAATCGGAAAAAAAATTAGGTGAAAATTTCTTATTTATCTTATCAAAAGCGTACGAACGTAGGTTCGTGAACCGCGGAAATGCCCATATGTGGTTCTTTATATTTGTAGATGTTTATCTTTATTTTGATAGATAAACGGGTCCCATCCCACCAATAGACCATAAAGCTCATAAAGGAAATTACCTAAGGTTTCGTTTGAGCAAAAAGAAATAAAAATATGTTTTTTTACAAAAATGCCAAAACAAGTTTTAATTTCGCAAAAAAAAATTAACAACAAATATTTTTGTGATGTTTTTTATCAGAAGACATCGGTATTAAAAATTTACTCACTTGATATGAAATCCCCCATATACATACATATGTATTTATACACCTACTTTAGTTATTTTATGTGGTCGCTCGTTTTAGTTCAGTTCAATTGAGTGAACTAATTCGTTCGTATTATTTTTCAGCAGCTCTCTTTCATTCACCAGCTCTCTTTCATTCACCAGCTCTCTTTCGTTCACCAGCTCTCTTTCTTTCACCAGCTCTCTTTCTTTCACAAGCTCTCTTCCGTTCACCAGCTCATTTTCGTTCAATATATCACCAGTTCAATTCAGCCTGTATTATATGAATTTTTTTGGAATGAATTGAGTGAAGTCGCTGTGTAAAATAACGGCAAATATATAAACGCGTTTGTTTACCCATACTCTTACATTCATGATGTCTTCATAAAAAGTGGCAACAGCACATTACAGCTGAGAAGTGATAACAAAATAAGAAGAGAGAATGAAATGGCATGTTTGCTTCATTGAAGAGAAATGACATGATGAACAGCTGACCTAAAATAAACATGTTGTTTGAACTGGTTCGAACCAAAGTCAGTCAATTACGAAGATGTGCCGTCGCATAACGAGTAGCTGAGAGTGACGAACGAATAGGAATTTGATTTCAACGAGTATGGGCTTTCTCGTATATTCAGATCGATTTTCCCAAATTTTTGGGAAATAATAACGATTATCACGTGAAGATTAATATCAATCGATACGTGTAAAAAAATTCAGGAAAAGGCAGCGAAAAACTATTTTTTTGCGTTTGAAAAATCATTTCTATTCGTTCGTAACTCGAGAAAATGTAAACAAACATGCGATGGCACATCTTCGTAAAGTGACCAGTTCAATTGAACTAGTTCGTTCTCGAACTACACACAAGTCTAGTATGTGATAGAAAACCACTCAAAGACCATTAAGAAGCATACGACATTCAACTGATAGAAACTTGACATAAATAAATGTATGCGTATACTTAATACACATTACGTATACGTTATAGTAAAAATCGTCGCTCTAATATACTCGTACTCTGCCAAAGAATGGGGAAAACAATTAAGAAATTTCAGTAGATTAAACCGACTAAGGACGTTGCTATCGCAGCATCTTTTGAATTCGAAAATGTACTCAGAGACATTATTCAGGTGGCTTTGAACGAATTGACACGATGGGCCAGAAGCAGTGGTTTGAACGTTAAACCCAAAAAGACAGAATTTTTTCTATTCCACATGTGGACCCTTCTCGACTAAATGGAATTGAACTAGTCTTTTCTGAAAATGCAAAATTTCTAGATACAATCCTGGACGGGACATTGTACTTCAGACTCAATGTATTGGAACGAGTAAGGAAAGCCAACGTCGCATTATATCCCTGAAGGAAAGCTGTAGGGTCGCGTTGAGGTCTCTCGCCTAAAATCGTCTATTGGATATACATAGCAGTATGTAGTTCGCCCAATATATTGTGGTGTGATGGACGGCAACTAATAAATTATGCATTACAACCCAATTATCAAAGGTTCAGAGTGCCGTCAGCCTTTGCAAATGCGGAGCGTTAAGGACTTCAGCGACTACACAAGCCCTACTTCGTCTACCGCACATTGATATTGTGGCAAGAGAAGTTGCCTCTAGAGTTCAAGATTGAACTATGTATCAATGTGGAGGTACACAAACTACGGCCACATGTAGTGCAACGGTAACCGACCGAGTGGACTAAATTCCAACGGTGTACACCTTCGAGAGGAACCTTGTCGCTAAGATACCTGCCAGACCCAAATGGATTCGCTATCTCCGCTTCTAAACAGATGGTTCGAATCTTGAGGAGAAGATTGGTTTCGGATTACACTGTAAAGAACTTGTCTTGTTGTAGTTCACCGACTACCAGATACTTGCAGTGTCTATTAAGCCGAAATAATGGCAATAAGATAAGTCGACAAGTGGCTGAGTGGCAACATAGTGAACAATTACTAGGCATTACTATTGAACTGTCTCTCAATGTGGAATTACAAGAACTACAGCCACATGAGGCTATCACAATATAGTGCTACGGTAACTGACCGAGTTTACTATATACCAAAGGTGTACGTACACCTTCGGGAAGAACTTCACCACTATTATACTTGGCAGAGAGAAATGGATTTGCAGAACTCCAAGAAATAGAAAACATCTCCACTTCTATACACATGGTTCGAAGCTTGATGATAAGGTTGACTTCGGAGTGTACTGTAAAGAACTCAGTCTTAATATAGCTTATAGACTATCAGATACTTGTAATGTCTATCAAGCCGAAATAATAGCAATAAGGGAAGTCCCCAAGTGGCAGAGTAGCAACGTAGTGACCAGCACTGGCTGGTTGTTATTTACTCTGACAGTCAGGCTGTCATCACTTCTCTGGAGGCCACATCCATAAATTCAAAAAAGCCTTCGCCCCAGTTTGGTACAGAAAACCACTCAAATAGGTAAATTAAAAATCCATTACGAGTCATAGAATAATCGACTGGCAAAAACTTGGCATAAATACTTGCATGCGTATACTTAATATGAATTGCGTATACGTTATAGTGACTCCCAGGAATGGCCCTATTCGATCTCAAAGGCTTAAAAATCGGCATTCTAAAATATCCTTATCTGTCAAAAAAGGACAAAATTTTCCGGTATACCTTTTTATATAACCGCACATATGAAGGTCCCAGACGGTTTGAAATAGTCCCCATACACTTTTCTCTGACTATTGCTTGGCAAATAAAGGTGGAGGGTACTATAAAGCGAGCCCGACCTCCTAGTTTAGCTTTTTGTTGATAAACTCATAACATAAATACATAAATGCGTATGCTTAATATGTATTGCGTATACGTTATAGTGACTCCCAAGAAAACAGAATGGCCCTATTCGATCTCAAAGGCTTTAAAATCGGTATTCGAAAATACCCTTACCTGTCAAAAAAGGGGGAAATGTTCCCAAATGTATAGTGGAAGATAAGGGTCCATGGAAATAATTTAATTAATAAATAAGCGAAAATGCTATCTTGACAAATAAAACAAGTCTATTATGGTATATTCACAGCCTGTCAATAGCAGTTTCTTAATGTCAAGACTTGTTTTTATTAACATCAAATGGAGAAATCCCACTTCTCATCCCTTTGCCCCTTTGTTCTCATGGATATTACAGCCGATTTTATGGCTCAAAATATGTACACTCAAACGGCTGAGGTTTCTTAACTCAAAACAAACAAATACGGGTTTGAGTGAGATACTCTCATAGATATAAAAAAATATGTACGTACATATGTATATCTCAAATTGAGAGTGCGCTCTGTTCAATATCTTTCAATCTTCAGACATCCAATAACATACACACACATACATTTACACATCCATATCTATGTATGTATGTATGTATGCAAACAAACATTCACCATAGTTGTGTTTCCTTTGTTTTCTTTTTTTGTTTTGGTTTGCTGTGTGTGCGTGTGCTGGCCCGGCTGACTGACTGGCTGTGGCGGCGGCTCTGTTGTAAACAAGAAACCAACCAATGTTATGGTACACAGACGAACGGTTGGATAGATGAATGTAGAGACGTACCAAGAGAGTTTTGTGTAGTATTTGGAGAGAGGGCATGGAAATCAACCACATCTGATCACTACACAAATGCGTGATGATCACGCTTTCAGTGAATGAATGGATGGATGGCCTGGCATATAATGGTTGTTACTACCGCTGGTGTGTCTGTTGACTGTTAAGCTGTGTGTTGTTGCTTTTGTTATTGTGTTCATTTAAATGCCTTTTTGTTTTGATGTTTTTTTTTTGCATTTTTTGTTTACTTCATTTCAAAATTTCTTTTGTGTCAGACCTCAAAATTAGTACTATTAAAAAACAACAATTTCTCTACTCTGTGTAACCAGACACAAATATTCTGTATCTAGTTTTAACAACAACTGAACTCGGTGTAAGGTTAAGCTGGTTCTTAATTATACCACGCGTCATTTTCTACAGCTGATTACAATTTAAAGCCGGTATACTTTTAAATACCGGTTTAAATAGTTATCGGTGCAGTGCAGAGAAGTGAGAGTGGCTGTTTAGGTAGATACATATATACATATATAAGTAGGTGTCTAGGAAACACATATGAAGATATATATTCAAATTTAGAGGGCACGTGTATCAGGGGAATGCCGTGTGTGTCGTGTTTCACACTGACTACGTGACTAATTTCAATATGGACCACCACAGATCCCCATGTTTTCATGTTGTGTTTTAGATGTGGTGTGGTGACATACTTAAAATTTTATATTTAAAAAACAACGGAGCAAATCTTGTTCTCAACCCCCCTCTCTCTCTTTCTCTTGTGAGTTAGTTAGTGTTTATAATACAACGCTTTGTTTTGATTGCGTTGCTGCTATTTTATAGTTTTGTTTTGATTTTTTTTTAATTTAATGATTTCACATAATTTTCGCAAAATCATGTTTTAATAATATCACTTCGACAATAGGCAAAACAAAAGCAAATAAACCCACAAACGCACAAACTATATAATATCCTACAACGTTATTAATACATTAGAAATTTTCAAATTTATTATAGATATACGTATCTATAATTTGGAATAATGAATAACAATGTGTAAACAACAGCTGTTGTTTATTTACATTACACTCCATCAAGTCACAGTGAAACAAAAGCGCCCCATAGTGAACCAATGTAAGTCTAGGTTTACACGAGGTAATTATTGCCAAAGCAATTCTGCCTATCATAGGAGAGAAAGGCAAGAAAAATCAAAAAGGGAAATTCCTCCCTTGCCTCAGAAATACTTTGGGAATAATTGCCTCGTGTAAACCGGGACTAACTGTTTCATTTGTATTGATGTATTTATAAATTTCTTTGATGTCATGAAACATTACATTGCTATAATGAACAATAAATCATTAACTCCATATTTTAGTATTATTATTAGAAAAAACTATGTACTAATGACCTTGGCGAGAATTAGTTAAATGTTTCTTAGTTTTTATGATCTTAATTATACTTTTAATTTACTACAAGTAAGAACGTTAGCTAGTTCTGTCGGTCCGAATATTATTTACCCTCCAACATGAATTGCTTTCAATTCTATAATCGGAAAAATCTTTGAAGTGGAAAAGAAGCCAACCATAAACAGACAGGGATTTTTGCAGGTTATTCTTTTAAAAATAAAAATCAGCCAAATTCTTTAGAAAATATGATATCTACGACTTAACCAAAGATATTTAAAATCGACCTCTACTTATATGTATATGTGGGCTATATCAAAACGTACACAGATAAGGTAAATTTTGGTTGCGCAGGATTTTAGTATAAATAAATACCTAAATTGCTAAATTTCACACAAATCGACTGGAAAATGCCGTCTTTATTCCATAAAGAAGCAAATTTAAAAGCGATCTCTATATGGAGACTATATTAAAACGTCTGCTGTTAAGTAGAAGAAATTGACAATGCTCATGCTGTCAGCTGTTAAGTTTACCCGCTGGACTCTGTGCCAGCTCATAATATCGGTAAACGTGTTTGTAGAACTTTCTGTTAACAAATATTTATTAACATTTGTGTTTGAACAATATTGTAAATAAACATCAATTATTGTTATTGTTATTTAAGTTTTGAAGGCTTAATTATCCAGTCTTAATGACAAATATCAATATTATTTATTTGAAAGTAGCAATGAACAGCTGATTACTATTCAGTTTATCTTTACATGTGCTTGAAAAATCAATAACACCACTTGAATATGACAAATACTCGTAAACAACTCTTGAAATGGTGAACAGTTTCGGTTACTAAGACCAAACTTACACGCTGGGACATATCCCTGCGACACGAGTTTGTCGAGGACCCAATTTACACGTTGCGACTTGTTCCTGCGAGTTTTTTGAAATCACATGACCCAATTTGCACGGTGCAACTTGTCGCTGCGACATGAGACTTGCGACACGAGTTTGTAGACGAAAAGTGTGGAGAAGCTTCCGCGGTAGGAAAAGTTGCTCGATATGAAAATACAGGGGACAAATTGACATTTCCTTTTATGAGTGACTGAATACGAAAAACAAATTCAATTAAATAAATGTGAGTGAAAGAATAAAAATATAAATTTGTCCCCTGGTTGCTGAAACCAAAGACAAATAGAATATAAGAAGACATTCCTTCAGGCCGAAACGTCAAAATCTATCAGTTACGAACGAATAGAAATGAATTGTAACACGCGAAAAAACAGTATTCCGCGAACATAGCTTGAACTTCTTTTTTTGCACTTATTGATCAATAATAATTTTTTAATTTTGAGTGTTACAAAAAATTCAAGAAAATTGGTCTGGAAATCCGCGAAAAACCTCACTCGTTGAAATCAATTTCCTATTCGTTCGTAACTGACAATTACTCGCTACAGGAAGGAATGTCTTCTTAAATTAAATTGTCTTTGGCTGAAACTTAAAACTCACCGTCTGAACGAGCATGTTTTTACGTAGGGATTTCAAAAGAAAATTCAAAAAAGACGCAGGCACAAGTTGCACCGTGTAAACTGGGTCAAACATATCAAAATGGCAACAAGGTCAAGCAGGATCGAATATGATATGATATACATATGTATACCCTTCAAAAAGAAGCCATGTTATATGTTAGGATTTAACAAATCTATATAGACCACGACCAGAATGGTCATTAACTCAATAGAAAGCAACCACAATAATCGACTCTATAAAAGACAACCAGAATGGACATCTACTCTATAGTAGACATCAAGAAGGATCATATATAAGTACTATATATCATACGACCAGAAGGAATATCTACTGTAAACTAGACAACCAGAAGTGATATACACTCCGGAAGGTTAATTTACTTTGCAGTAAACTGTATAGGTCAGTGACCCACTGACCTATACAGTATTTTCCACTCCAGTGCGAGGATATATTTTGACATCCTCAGGTCGAATTTTGGCAAAATTTGTCTAACTACCCTACAGGTGTCGATTTCTATACATCTCTCATTGGACTGCCTGGCTGGCTCTTGCGTAAGCCAAAGCTTGCATGTGGACAGCGGCGCACCATATTCTTCGAGAATTTGTAATATCGTCCTTTTGCTAGAAACTTCATCGAGTTTGTAGTTCCCCGGGATATCCATATACCCAGTTACCCACATGAGGTATATGTTAAACTGCTCAGCCTTCTCGTTGTGAAATCTGTGGCAGTCAAGGGCCGTTTATAAATGTAAAGATGTAGACTCCAGAGATTTAATGGCAACCTGGCTTTCGGAGTAAATGAAACGCCTGTGTTGTTCACTATGTTGCGACTAAGCCACTTCCCTTATTGACATTATTTCAACTTGATAGGCACTACAAGTATCTGGTTGTCTGTGGGATATATCAAGATTAAATTCTTTACAGTGTAAACCGAAGCATACCTCATCAAGCTTCGAACGAATAGATGTGGAGATAGTTAATACCTCCTGGTATTCCGCCAACACAGTCCTCTCTGACAGGTGTCTTAGTGACAAAGTTCCTTTTGAAGTTGTCATCTACTTTATAGTAGACGACCATAATGGCCATCTACTTTATACAGGGTTTTGCAACAAGATGTGTTATTTTGGTATTCAAAGAAAAATACCATTTTTTGAGATAAATGATCAAATGTTTATTTCATAATTCATAATTTATTTTCGTTATTAACGGTATGCCGTTAATAACGAAAAACAACATCACCCAAATGGCCACCACGACCACGCTTACAGGACCATATCCTTTTCATGAAATTTTCCATAACCAAATCGCAAAGTGGCTGTCCTATGTCCTCGATAACCTCATGAATTCTCTCTTTGAGGTCTTGAATATACGCTGGGCTGTTGGCGTAGACCTTATCTTTCACGTGGCCCCAAAGAAGTCGCCAGGTGTTAAATCACAAGATCTCGGTGGCCATTTGTGATCACCTCTTTGAGAGATAACACGGTCCGGAAACTTTTCCCGTAACAGAGCAATGGTTTCGTTGCTTGTGTGGCACGTAGCGCCGTCTTGTTGAAAGTAAACGTTGTCCAGATCAATACCATGCAACTCCGACCATAAAATATCACTAATCATCTCTCGATAGCGCAATCCATTCACCGTAACTGTTGATCCAACCTCATTTTCGAAAAAGTAAGGTCCAATGACCCCGCCGGACCATAAGCCGCACCAAACAGTCACACGTTGGGGATGGAGAGGCTTCTCAACAATAACTCTTGGGTTTTCTGAGCCCCAGATGCGACAATTTTGCTTGTTGACGTAGCCACCGAGGTGGAAATGGGCCTCATCAGTCAAGATGATTTTCGATTTTTCGAATTTTAATAATTTCAATGCGTTGTTGAATCTTGTATCGTTCCATTTTTAGTAATGGCGTTTCTAGTCAAATGTCAAAGAATAAAAGCTTCAAAAGTGACAGCTACCGAAATACCGGATGATTCTAAATAATACCTCTTGGTATGTACCATAATGTTTATCTACTTTATATTATACGACCATAATCAAAATTGTCATATACTCTATAGTAGATAATCAAAATTGGCAACAACTCTATAGTGTAAGTCGATCCGATCCCGCCAATTTTTGGACCAATCACTTAGATTCGTATCTACTTCCAGTTGAACCCCAGAGAACCCATGTGGGATCACGGTCCCAGACCTGCGGGGCCACGCCCCTTCAATCAAGAACTAATATAGCCTATGTCACCCGCTTAAAATCAGTCCAGCCGTTTTGGACATCCATTTTTATATAAATGGTCCGACAAATAACTTTGTTTTTTGAAAACATCGAGTGTAGCTTCGGCTGTGTGGCACGTAGCGCCGTCCTGTTGAAACCAAATGTTGCCAATATCCTCCTCTTCAATTTTTGTGAACAAAAATTCGTTCAACATGGCCCGATAACGATCGCCACTGACTGTAACGGCCACTCCTTGCTCATGGCCCAATTATGCCTCTGGACCAAAATCCGCACCAAACAGTGACTCGTTTTGGGTGTATCGGCTGTTCAATGTGCGTGCGGGTTTTCTGTGCCCCAAATGCGACAATTTTGCTTGTTTACATACCCGCCAAGATCAAAATGAGCTTCATCTGAAAAGATGATTTTTTTTGGCAAAATCGGCATCTTCTGTAAGTCGATCGCTCCCAGCGTTGTTTAAGCGTATACACAACCATATTCGTTCAGCGGAAGGATAAAACTAATTATCTGTCAAATCAGACATGAGCTAAGTGCTACCATTCACGAAATAAGCACTAGTTGCAAGAAAAAAACGTTAGATTGCGGTTTATATAGATAATCAAAATGGTCATCTCCTATATAGTAGAAGTCCAAAGTGGGAATTTACTTATAGTAGAAAATTGTCGTTTTCTCCTAGTAGACGACCAAAGTGATAATATAATCTATAGTGACGACCATAACGGTCATCTACTTTATATTAGACGACCATAGCGATCACCTACTGTATATTGGACGATTATAATGATAATCTTCTCTTCGTTCATAATGTTCTTCAACTTTATATTAAACGATTAAAATGATCATCTAATTTATATCAGACGACCAAAATGGTGATATACTCGTACTCTATAGTAGAATATCAAAATGGTCTTCTTTATATTAGGTCATCTACCCTAGATTAGATCTACTATACTACTCTATACTAAAAAACCAAAATGGTAATTTACTACATAGTAGAAGAGCAAAATGGTCATCTAGTTAAAATTTTCGTTAATGCACACAATTTAATTTAAAACTAAATGTAAAAATGTAATTTAAAATTAAATAACATTTTTTCATAGTGTAATAAATCAATTTTGTGCGACATTCTGATTATTTTCTATACAAGAATTTCCGCTGTAGTATTGTTAACAAGTTTTATTTAAATAATTTGCAAAAAAAAAAATAATTTAATTTATAGCGAAACACCCTAATAAAGGCATTATCTACTTTATATATTATACAATAGTTATTTCTTCCTTGTTTTTGTGCGAAAAATGAATAAATATTCCGCATTAGAATACGCATGTAAACATTTGTTAATTTCCTGTTATTAATAAATCTAATGATTCTACGCATTTTTACTAAATACAAATTTACTCTCATTCTCCCTTCCTTGTAACAAGCAACGAAACATCCAATTTTTTGTGAGTGTATTTATTTTGGAATAAATTATATCATCTATTTATTACATTTTTTGGTTGTAAACAAAATAAGTAAATATGTAAATGTTTGTTAAAGATATATATGTTTGGCTTGTGTTTGCGGATGTATTGGGGGGAGTGGTAGGCAGAGGAGTGCAGGCGGCAATGTTTGTTTTTATTTTGTATCTTCTCACTCATTTAGTACTATGCGCCACCCGCTCATTGTTAACGTAAATACGAGTACATGCACCGAACATACATACAGACTAATTACTAATTATTGAGAGAGTATGAGGTTTTCTACTCATTTGTATTGTGAGGTAAGTGTGCATGTGTTTTTGGGGTTTGTATTTATTTGCCTGAGGGTCTGAGTGTGTGCGTGTGAGTCGTGTTTTGTGTGTAGAAAGAACTTAAACAAAAGTAAAAAGCGATCAACCAAAAACGTTTAGTTGAGTTGCAACCGTCTAACCCAAAGCAAGTAAAAATTCCAAAAAGTTTCCAAAAAAGGAGAAGAAAAAGGAAAAAGTGAAATACAAAAAAACCACAAATTTAAATTAAAGAAAGCAAAATACCAAGTGAAATTTTAACAAAGAATTCTTTGTGATATTAAAAAAAATAAAAAAAAGTGTCTAAGAAAAAAATCATAAAGACTAAGAAACTTGACTTTATGTTAAAGAAAGAAAACAAGAAAAATTGTGAAATAAATTAAAAAGAATCATCAATTAAAACCTGCAACAAAATGCCGGCTGGAATTTGTACGCAACAATTCATACCACCAAGGTACGAGTACTGCTACTACTGTCAATGTTACATATGAATTTATGTTTGCTACTACACGGAGAAAAATGTTTACTAATTTTAAAGACAGTTGCAATGATTTTGAGCCACACACAGATAATATTTAAATCGAATACATTGCGTACATTAAATTAAGACATTTTATTAATATTAAGTCTAGTTTTTTAATACTATGTAAATTATTTTTAACTTAAGACGAAATATAATAATTTTAAAAACTATATCTGTGGCATTTTGACAAAATAACCGATCTCAAAAACTCAAAATTTTTGAGGGAAGTAACGGGAACTTTATGGGGCCACAAAAACCTGCCAAGACGCATTTCAGCAAATATGGAATACCTACTTTGTAGGGAATTCCTGGGCCCTTATATTCCGTGAAATATAACATTCTTCCAGCTATAACAGTTGGCGAGAAAATCACCAAAAACTGTAATGTAAATGTTTTGTCAAAAAACAATTTTGTTTTGAGATCGGTTGTTTTGTCAAAATGCCACAGATATACTTGTCTTAGCCGGGAAGTCATTATCGGCTGTTGCATAAATTTGCAAAAGATTTGTTCAGTGTACTAAATTGCACTTCTAAGTTATCTAGACCTTTCTCAATTTAGAATGACCTCTATATTAGAATATTGAAAATGTTAACATGGAAAACATTGATCTAGAATTTGTTTATGTACTGTGTTGGCGTTTTGTGAAAAACAAAACTCACAGCATAGCGTTAATTTTTTGTTTGTTTATATGTGAATAGATTTTCTATTATAAAATTGTTTTGTAATTGACGGTGGAACCTTGGCATAAATCAATTTGACTACTACAGAAATTATTCTATGGATACATTTCAATTTTGCCATTGATTTATTTTGACATGCCAAGAGTCAATTTAAAAACTAATTTCTAATGACAATTTATTGCATTCTACAGATAATTGACTTCGTATTATAACAAAAATAGATAAGAGTAAATATTTTTAAAAAAATATCATTCATTAAACCTTTGCGTATTGTGATTTCTGAACACTAAAAATAAGCAATAAAAAACGGTGAAAGTTCTGCCGGGCCGAATCTTATATACCCTGCATTCTATGAATACATAGATTGCATTTAATTCTATAACGGGAAATATTTTTGAAGTGGAAATTAGGTAAATCTTGGATCGATGTGGTTCTTTTTGTAGCGAATTATTTTAAAAATAAAACGTGGCAAAGAAAATGTGTCATTTATGGCTTAACTAAAGATATTTCAGAGCGACCTCTACCTCAAAACGTTTATTATCGTTGTGCATACATTTACCGCCTGACTCACGATGTCGAACGTTCGCATGACTTCTATGCGAAAAACAGCTGATTTTATCAGAACGGCAAAAAATGATCAGAACGACAAAGCGAATGAAAACATACTGCCTGATGCCTGTCAGTTGGTCGCAGATCAGCTGTTATTTGCATAGAAGTCATACGAAGGTAAACGTTCGACATCGTGGATCAGCCGATTAATATAAATAAAAGACAAACTCCAAAAATTTCACATAAATCAACTTTTAACTGCTGTATTTATGGCTTAAATAAGAATATTTAAGAGCGATCTCTATATGTTGACTAAAGGGTTTTCCAACAAGAGGTGTTATTTTGCTATTCAAAGAAAAAATTCCATTTTTTGAGATAAATGATCGGATGTTTATTTCATAATAAAGAGGAAGGTATGCCGTTAATAATGAAAAACAACATCAGCCAAATGGCCACCATGACCACGCTTACAGGACCATATCATTTTCATGAAATTTTCCATAACCAAATCGCAAAGTGGCTGCCCTTTGTCCTCGATAGCCTCACGAATTCTATCTTTGAGATCTTGAATTGACGCTGGGCTGTTGGCGTAGACCTTATCTTTCACGTGGACCCAAAGGAAGAAGTCGCAAGGTGACTTTTCCCGTAACAGAGCAATGGTTTCGTTGCTTGTGTGGCACGTAGCGCCGTCTTGTTGAAAATAAACGTTGTCCAGATCAATACCATCCAACTCCGACCATAAAAATTCGTTAATCATCTCTCGATAGCACAATCCATTCACCGTAACTGTTGATTCAACCTCATTTTCGAAAAAGTAAGGTCTAAGACCCCGCCGTACCATAAACCGCACCAAATAGTCACACGTTGAGGATGAAGAGGCTTCTAAACAATAACTCTTGGGTTTTCGGAGCCCCAGATGCGTCAATTTTGCTTGTTGACGTAGCCACCGAGGTGGAAATGGCCCTCTCCAGTCAAGATGATTATTGTGATGAATTCTTGTCAGAGTAGAATTCAAACTGCAAACCTTCAGCTAAATTGCTTAGAAAATTTGGAAGCGACATCTATAGAGAAGCTACATCAAAACATTAAGCGATTTGGCTCATGGCTCAATTCCATAGAACCTGTAGGTATAAGAAATATTTCTATCAAGTTTGATCAGATATACTGTGAACACAAAAAATATAGTTTCCTAAACACGAAAAAAATATTTAACAAAATGTATGGAACATTTGATATACCCTACCCTTCACTATAGGATGGGGGGTATATTCATTTTGTCACTCTGTTTGTAACACCTCTAAATATTCATCTGAGACCCATAATGTATATATATTCTTAATCGTCGTAAAATTATAAGACGATTTAGCCATGTCCGTCCGTCCATATGTTGTAATCACACTACAGTCCGTAATAATAGAGCTAGATTGATCCAGTTTGGTAGAAATATTTCTTCTAGTTGCAGGTTGTTTGGGATTGAAAATGGGCCATATTGGTCAATGTTTTAATATAGCTCTCCTATAGAGGTCGCTCCGAAATACGGTTTCTCAGCCATAGATATCACATTTTTAAAGCAATTTAGCAAAAACTTTACAGTTTGTATTCTAAAGGGTGGTTAAATTTTAAGGGCCGATTTTGTTTTTGAATAAAACACAAATTATTTTGGAAATTATTGTCATTTTTTTTTATTATGATAATATTGGTATGGTTCAATTATGTGTGGAACAAAATTAACTCTTGAATTGTTGCTGGCTTATCGACGTACACCTTTTCTTCCAAATAACCCCAAAGAAAGAAGTCCAACGGTGTCAAATCACATGATCTTGGCGGCCAATTGACATCGCCACGACGTGAGATAACACGGAAATTGAATTTGTTGCGCAAAAGAGCCATTGTTTCGTTAGCAAGTGTGGCAAAGTGGCAACGTCTTGTTGAAACCACATATTGTCCACATCCATATCTTCCAATTCGGGCCATAAAAAGTTCGTTATCATCTCAGGATAGCGAACACCATTCACAATAACTGCCTGACCGGCCTCATTTCGAAGAAGTATGGCCCGATGACGTCGCCAGCCCATAAGCCGCACCAAACGAACTGGGCGAGCATGCACAGGTGTTTTCAATTCCCTTACAGACCCGGTTTTCTGAAATTTGCGCACAATTCTCCCGATTGTGGACACATTTGGTCGATTATGCTGATCAAAAAAACATCACGAAGTGCACGAAATGCATTTTGATTTGAACGCCCATTTTCGTAAAAGGCTTAAAAAAACTTTAACGCGTTGATCGATTGTGTATCTTTCCATGGTTTTCAATTGAGTTAGTCTGAAATTGAGAAATGTCAAATGAAATTCAGAAAAAACTTGACGTTTAGGTGTGGTTCACATCCAACATCGGCCCTTACAATTTAACCATCCTTTATTTTGAGAAGAATTCATCACAGCAAAAATTTTACAAATCGGTTCATATTTTGTTGTAGTCACCCTATAGAGGTCGCTCCAAAATATACGCATGTAAGCTATAAATACCATATTTTCTAAGAATTTTAACTGAATCTGTGCAGTTTGTTTTGAATTAGGACAAGAATTCATCGCAGTAAGCATTTTTAAAATTAGTTGATATTTTTAAAATCAGTGATATGATCACTTAGAATGCGTTACAGTGGAATGTCTTTAAAGTATTTACTAGGTATTTGTCAATACTCAAATCAGATTCATTCTAACACAACTTCCTTATAACTTCTGCAGCAATTCTATCTTTTAGAAACGGTTTGCAATGACTATGGACTGAGCAAAATGTTTCCACCTTTTTGGTTCCTACACAAAGTACCATATTCCATGTTAAATTACTCACAAAGATTTGGTTTACTCGACTGAAACTTTCATACTTGTTTTCTTCTCTCATTTGTTAAGATTAGACTCAATTCTAGACTCTTTATTATTGTATGAGAGAGCTCTTTAAAATATGCCTAAAATCTACAGTCTATTGTAGCGCCATCTTCATGTCAAGTTCAACTCTTTTACTGCAATTTTCACATTGATGGATCTTTTATTGGTTTTTAATATTCGGAAAAGGTTCTTTTACATCAATGTATTTGCATTTGATTTAACATTTATTTACTTCATTTAGTTTGTCTCTTTAGCATACCGCCAATAATTCTAATTATAAGATTTTAATAGATATGACGTAAAATCGTCTAGATAAATTAGAATATGCCGCCAACACATTCAATTGCGAAAAGGGGAAAAAAGTAGAACGTTTTATATGTACATACATAGGAATATTGCCTTTGCAAATTATCAACAAAATGACAAAAATTGACATTTATAATTGTTGTTTGGTGCACACGTGTCCGTCCACAAACCTCCCAAAACCCACAAATGATTTGCGACAACAACAAACAATTTAGCTTATCTAATAATACGATTAATAATTCCCACCTCCACAACACCCGCCCGCCATCCATCATTATCATTTATTAAACAATCAAAAGTATTTTGAAACATTAAATGCCATTGGCTGTAAGTATTACATGAATATTGTTGTGAAATATTACAGGAAAATTACATAAAATGAAGGTTATTATTATCATTCTCTTTGTGGTGGTGGAACCCAAATACCAAATAAAATGGCCTATTTAATTATGTAATCGGTTTTTCGGTTAGGGAAATGTATTTAAATAGCAAAAGTTAAATGTAATTGTGTTTGTTTTTTGTATTGACAAATAAATCGTGGAAATTAATGGAAAGTTCTAAAAATCGAAAAGTTCAAGAGAAAAGAAAAGTCATCAACGATGAACTTTTCTTATAGAAAAGTCAACAACGATGAGCTTTCTTTTATAGAAAAGTCATCTACGTTGAGCTTTTCTTATAGAAAAGTCATCAATGATGAAATTTACTTATAGAACATTCATCAATGATGAACTTTTCTTATAGAAAAGTCATCAACGATGAACTTTTCTTATAGAAAAGTCATCATCGTTGATGACTTTTCTATAAGAAAACTTCATCGTTGATGACTTTTCTATAAGAAAAGTTCATCGTTGATAACATTTCTATAATAAAAGTTCATCGTTGATGACTTTTCTATAAGAAAAGTTCATCATTGATGACTTTTCTATAAGAAAAGTTCATCATTGATGACTTTTCTATAAGAAAAGTTCATCGTTGATGACTTTTCTATAAGAAAATTTCATCGTTGATGACTACTCTATAAGAAAAGTTCATCGTTGATGACTTTTCTATAAGAAAAGTTCATCGTTGATGACTTTTCTATAAGAAATGTTCATCGTTGATGACTTTTCTATAAGAAACGTTCATCGTTGATGACTTTTCTATAAGAAACGTTCATCGTCGATAACTTTTCTATAAGAAAAGTTCATCGTTGATGACTTTTCTATAAGAAACGTTCATCGTTGATAACTTTTCTATAAGAAAAGTTCATAGTTGATGACTTTTCTATAAAAAAAGTTCATCGTTGATGACTTTTCTATAAGAAAAGTTCATCGTTGATGACTTTTCTATAAGAAAAGCTCATCGTTGATGACCTTTCTATAAGAAAAGCTCATCGTTGATGACTTTTCTATAAGAAAAGTTCATCGCTGATGACTTTTCTATAAGAAACGTTCATCGTTGATGACTTTTCTATAAGAAACGTTCATCGTTGATGACTTTGCTAAAAAAAAGTTCATCGTTGATGACTTTTCTATAAGAAAAGTTCATCGTTGATGACTTTTCTATAAGAAAAGTTCATCGTTGATGACTTTTCTATAAGAAAAGCTCATCGTTGATGACTTTTCTATAAGAAATGTTCATCGTTGATGACTTTTCTATAAGAAACGTTCATCGTTGATGACTTTCCTATAAGAAAAGCTCATCGTTGATGACTTTCCTATAAGAAAAGCTCATCGTTGATGACTTTTCTATAAGAAAAGTTCATCGTTGATGACTTTTCTATAAGAAAAGCTCATCGTTGATGACTTTTCTATAAGAAAAGTTCATCGTTGATGACTTTTCTATAAGAAAAGTTCATCGTTGATGACTTTTCTATAAGAAAAGCTCATCGTTGATGACTTTTCTATAAGAAAAGTTCATCGCTGATGACTTTTCTATAAGAAAAGTTCATCGTTGATGACTTTTCTATAAGAAAAGCTCATCGTTGATGACTTTTCTATAAGAAAAGTTCATCGTTGATGACTTTTCTATAAGAAAAGTTCATCGTTGATGACTTTTCTATAAGAAAAGCTCATCGTTGATGACTTTTCTATAAGAAAAGTTCATCGTTGATGACTTTTCTATAAGAAAAGTTCATCGTTGATGACTTTTCTATAAGAAAAGCTCATCGTTGATGACTTTTCTATAAGAAAAGTTCATCGTTGATGACTTTTCTATAAGAAAAGTTCATCGTTGATGACTTTTCTATAAGAAAAGTGCATCGTTGATGACTTTTTTATAAGAAAAGCACATCGTTGATGACTTTTCTACAAGAAAAGTTCATCGTTGATGACTTTTCTATAAGAAAAGTTCATCGTTGATGACTTTTCTATAAGAAAAGTTCATCATTGATGAATGTTCTATAAGTAAATTTCATCATTGATGACTTTTCTATAAGAAAAGCTCAACGTAGATGACTTTTCTATAAAAGAAAGCTCATCGTTGTTGACTTTTCTATAAGAAACGTTCATCGTTGATAACTTTTCTATAAGAAAAGTGCATAGTTGATGACTTTTCTATAAAAAAAGTTCATCGTTGATGACTTTTCTATAAGAAAAGTTCATCGTTGATGACTTTTCTATAAGAAAAGCTCATCGTTGATGACCTTTCTATAAGAAAAGCTCATCGTTGATGACTTTTCTATAAGAAAAGTTCATCGCTGATGACTTTTCTATAAGAAACGTTCATCGTTGATGACTTTTCTATAAGAAACGTTCATCGTTGATGACTTTGCTAAAAAAAAGTTCATCGTTGATGACTTTTCTATAAGAAAAGTTCATCGTTGATGACTTTTCTATAAGAAAAGCTCATCGTTGATGACTTTTCTATAAGAAAAGTTCATCGTTGATGACTTTTATTTAAAAAATACATCGTTGATGACTTTTCTATAATAAAAGTTCATCGTTGATGACTTTTCTATAAGAAAAGTTCATCGTTGATGACTTTTCTATAAGAAAAGTTCATCGTTGATGACTTTTCTATAAGAAATGTTCATCGTTGATGACTTTTCTATAAGAAACGTTCATCGTTGATGACTTTCCTATAAGAAAAGCTCATCGTTGATGACTTTCCTATAAGAAAAGCTCATCGTTGATGACTTTTCTATAAGAAAAGTTCATCGTTGATGACTTTTCTATAAGAAAAGCTCATCGTTGATGACTTTTCTATAAGAAAAGTTCATCGTTGATGACTTTTCTATAAGAAAAGTTCATCGTTGATGACTTTTCTATAAGAAAAGTTCATCGCTGATGACTTTTCCATAAGAAAAGTTCATCGCTGATGACTTTTCTATAAGAAAAGGTCACCGTTGATGACTTTTATTTAAAAAATACATCGTTGATGACTTTTCTATAATAAAAGTTCATCGTTGATGACTTTTCTATAATAAAAGTTCATCGTTGATGACTTTTCTATAAGAAAAGTTCATCGTTGATGACTTTTCTATAAGAAAAGTGCATCGTTGATGACTTTTTTATAAGAAAAGCACATCGTTTCTTGTAGAAAAGTCATCAACGATGTGCTTTTCTTATAAAAAAGTCATCAACGATGCACTTTTCTTATAGAAAAGTCATCAACGATGAACTTTTCTTATAGAAAAGTCATCAACGATGAACTTTTATTATAGAAAAGTCATCAACGATGAACTTTTATTATAGAAAAGTCATCAACGATGAACTTTTATTATAGAAAAGTCATCAACGATGTATTTTTTAAATAAAAGTCATCAACGGTGACCTTTTCTTATAGAAAAGTCATCAGCGATGAACTTTTCTTATAGAAAAGTCATCAACGATGAACTTTTCTTATAGAAAAGTCATCAACGATGAGCTTTTCTTATAGAAAAGTCATCAACGATGAACTTTTCTTATAGAAAAGTCATCAACGATGAGCTTTTCTTATAGGAAAGTCATCAACGATGAGCTTTTCTTATAGGAAAGTCATCAACGATGAACGTTTCTTATAGAAAAGTCATCAACGATGAACATTTCTTATAGAAAAGTCATCAACGATGAACTTTTCTTATAGAAAAGTCATCAACGATGAACTTTTCTTATAGAAAAGTCATCAACGATGAACTTTTATTATAGAAAAGTCATCAACGATGTATTTTTTAAATAAAAGTCATCAACGATGAACTTTTCTTATAGAAAAGTCATCAACGATGAGCTTTTCTTATAGAAAAGTCATCAACGATGAACTTTTCTTATAGAAAAGTCATCAACGATGAACTTTTTTTTAGCAAAGTCATCCACGATGAACGTTTCTTATAGAAAAGTCATCAACGATGAACGTTTCTTATAGAAAAGTCATCAGCGATGAACTTTTCTTATAGAAAAGTCATCAACGATGAGCTTTTCTTATAGAAAGGTCATCAACGATGAGCTTTTCTTATAGAAAAGTCATCAACGATGAACTTTTCTTATAGAAAAGTCATCAACGATGAACTTTTTTTATAGAAAAGTCATCAACTATGCACTTTTCTTATAGAAAAGTTATCAACGATGAACGTTTCTTATAGAAAAGTCAACAACGATGAGCTTTCTTTTATAGAAAAGTCATCTACGTTAAGCTTTTCTTATAGAAAAGTCATCAATGATGAAATTTACTTATAGAACATTCATCAATGATGAACTTTTCTTATAGAAAAGTCATCAACGATGAACTTTTCTTATAGAAAAGTCATCAACGATGAACTTTTCTTGTAGAAAAGTCATCAACGATGTGCTTTTCTTATAAAAAAGTCATCAACGATGCACTTTTCTTATAGAAAAGTCATCAACGATGAACTTTTCTTATAGAAAAGTCATCAACGATGAACTTTTCTTATAGAAAAGTCATCAACGATGAGCTTTTCTTATAGAAAAGTCATCAACGATGAACTTTTCTTATAGAAAAGTCATCAACGATGAACTTTTCTTATAGAAAAGTCATCAACGATGACTTTTCTATATCAACGATGACTTTCATCGTTGATGACTTTTCTATAAGAAAAGTTCATCGTTGATGACTTTTCTATAAGAAAAGTTCATCGTTGATGACTTTTCTATAAGAAAAGCTCATCGTTGATGACTTTTCTATAAGAAAAGTTCATCGTTGATGACTTTTCTATAAGAAAAGTTCATCGTTGATGACTTTTCTATAAGAAAAGCTCATCGTTGATGACTTTTCTATAAGAAAAGTTCATCGTTGATGACTTTTCTATAAGAAAAGTTCATCGTTGATGACTTTTCTATAAGAAAAGTGCATCGTTGATGACTTTTTTATAAGAAAAGCACATCGTTGATGACTTTTCTACAAGAAAAGTTCATCGTTGATGACTTTTCTATAAGAAAAGTTCATCGTTGATGACTTTTCTATAAGAAAAGTTCATCATTGATGAATGTTCTATAAGTAAATTTCATCATTGATGACTTTTCTATAAGAAAAGCTCAACGTAGATGACTTTTCTATAAAAGAAAGCTCATCGTTGTTGACTTTTCTATAAGAAACGTTCATCGTTGATAACTTTTCTATAAGAAAAGTGCATAGTTGATGACTTTTCTATAAAAAAAGTTCATCGTTGATGACTTTTCTATAAGAAAAGTTCATCGTTGATGACTTTTCTATAAGAAAAGCTCATCGTTGATGACCTTTCTATAAGAAAAGCTCATCGTTGATGACTTTTCTATAAGAAAAGTTCATCGCTGATGACTTTTCTATAAGAAACGTTCATCGTTGATGACTTTTCTATAAGAAACGTTCATCGTTGATGACTTTGCTAAAAAAAAGTTCATCGTTGATGACTTTTCTATAAGAAAAGTTCATCGTTGATGACTTTTCTATAAGAAAAGCTCATCGTTGATGACTTTTCTATAAGAAAAGTTCATCGTTGATGACTTTTATTTAAAAAATACATCGTTGATGACTTTTCTATAATAAAAGTTCATCGTTGATGACTTTTCTATAAGAAAAGTTCATCGTTGATGACTTTTCTATAAGAAAAGTTCATCGTTGATGACTTTTCTATAAGAAATGTTCATCGTTGATGACTTTTCTATAAGAAACGTTCATCGTTGATGACTTTCCTATAAGAAAAGCTCATCGTTGATGACTTTCCTATAAGAAAAGCTCATCGTTGATGACTTTTCTATAAGAAAAGTTCATCGTTGATGACTTTTCTATAAGAAAAGCTCATCGTTGATGACTTTTCTATAAGAAAAGTTCATCGTTGATGACTTTTCTATAAGAAAAGTTCATCGCTGATGACTTTTCTATAAGAAAAGGTCACCGTTGATGACTTTTATTTAAAAAATACATCGTTGATGACTTTTCTATAATAAAAGTTCATCGTTGATGACTTTTCTATAATAAAAGTTCATCGTTGATGACTTTTCTATAATAAAAGTTCATCGTTGATGACTTTTCTATAAGAAAAGTTCATCGTTGATGACTTTTCTATAAGAAAAGTGCATCGTTGATGACTTTTTTATAAGAAAAGCACATCGTTGATGACTTTTCTACAAGAAACGATGTGCTTTTCTTATAAAAAAGTCATCAACGATGCACTTTTCTTATAGAAAAGTCATCAACGATGAACTTTTCTTATAGAAAAGTCATCAACGATTAACTTTTATTATAGAAAAGTCATCAACGATGAACTTTTATTATAGAAAAGTCATCAACGATGTATTTTTTAAATAAAAGTCATCAACGGTGACCTTTTCTTATAGAAAAGTCATCAGCGATGAACTTTTCTTATGGAAAAGTCATCAGCGATGAACTTTTCTTATAGAAAAGTCATCAACGATGAACTTTTCTTATAGAAAAGTCATCAACGATGAACTTTTCTTATAGAAAAGTCATCAACGATGAGCTTTTCTTATAGAAAAGTCATCAACGATGAACTTTTCTTATAGAAAAGTCATCAACGATGAGCTTTTCTTATAGGAAAGTCATCAACGATGAGCTTTTCTTATAGGAAAGTCATCAACGATGAACGTTTCTTATAGAAAAGTCATCAACGATGAACATTTCTTATAGAAAAGTCATCAACGATGAACTTTTCTTATAGAAAAGTCATCAACGATGAACTTTTCTTATAGAAAAGTCATCAACGATGAACTTTTATTATAGAAAAGTCATCAACGATGTATTTTTTAAATAAAAGTCATCAACGATGAACTTTTCTTATAGAAAAGTCATCAACGATGAGCTTTTCTTATAGAAAAGTCATCAACGATGAACTTTTCTTATAGAAAAGTCATCAACGATGAACTTTTTTTTAGCAAAGTCATCAACGATGAACGTTTCTTATAGAAAAGTCATCAACGATGAACGTTTCTTATAGAAAAGTCATCAGCGATGAACTTTTCTTATAGAAAAGTCATCAACGATGAGCTTTTCTTATAGAAAGGTCATCAACGATGAGCTTTTCTTATAGAAAAGTCATCAACGATGAACTTTTCTTATAGAAAAGTCATCAACGATGAACTTTTTTTATAGAAAAGTCATCAACTATGCACTTTTCTTATAGAAAAGTTATCAACGATGAACGTTTCTTATAGAAAAGTCAACAACGATGAGCTTTCTTTTATAGAAAAGTCATCTACGTTGAGCTTTTCTTATAGAAAAGTCATCAATGATGAAATTTACTTATAGAACATTCATCAATGATGAACTTTTCTTATAGAAAAGTCATCAACGATGAACTTTTCTTATAGAAAAGTCATCAACGATGAACTTTTCTTGTAGAAAAGTCATCAACGATGTGCTTTTCTTATAAAAAAGTCATCAACGATGCACTTTTCTTATAGAAAAGTCATCAACGATGAACTTTTCTTATAGAAAAGTCATCAACGATGAACTTTTCTTATAGAAAAGTCATCAACGATGAGCTTTTCTTATAGAAAAGTCATCAACGATGAACTTTTCTTATAGAAAAGTCATCAACGATGAACTTTTCTTATAGAAAAGTCATCAACGATGAGCTTTTCTTATAGAAAAGTCATCAACGATGAACTTTTCTTATAGAAAAGTCATCAACGATGAACTTTTCTTATAGAAAAGTCAGACTTTTCTTGTAGAAAAGTCATCAACGATGTGCTTTTCTTATAAAAAAGTCATCAACGATGCACTTTTCTTATAGAAAAGTCATCAACGATGAACTTTTCTTATAGAAAAGTCATCAACGATGAACTTTTCTTATAGAAAAGTCATCAACGATGAGCTTTTCTTATAGAAAAGTCATCAACGATGAACTTTTCTTATAGAAAAGTCATCAACGATGAACTTTTCTTATAGAAAAGTCATCAACGATGAGCTTTTCTTATAGAAAAGTCATCAACGATGAACTTTTCTTATAGAAAAGTCATCAACGATGAACTTTTCTTATAGAAAAGTCATCAACGATGAGCTTTTCTTATAGAAAAGTCATCAACGATGAACTTTTCTTATAGAAAAGTCATCAGCGATGAACTTTTCTTATAGAAAAGTCATCAGCGATGAACTTTTCTTATAGAAAAGTCATCAACGATGAGCTTTTCTTATAGAAAAGTCATCAACGATGAACTTTTCTTATAGAAAAGTCATCAACGATGAACTTTTCTTATAGAAAAGTCATCAACGATGAGCTTTTCTTATAGAAAAGTCATAAACGATGAACTTTTCTTATAGAAAAGTCATCAACGATGAGCTTTTCTTATAGGAAAGTCATCAACGATGAGCTTTTCTTATAGGAAAGTCATCAACGATGAACGTTTCTTATAGAAAAGTCATCAACGATGAACATTTCTTATAGAAAAGTCATCAACGATGAACTTTTCTTATAGAAAAGTCATCAACGATGAACTTTTATTATAGAAAAGTCATCAACGATGTATTTTTTAAATAAAAGTCATCAACGATGAACTTTTCTTATAGAAAAGTCATCAACGATGAGCTTTTCTTATAGAAAAGTCATCAACGATGAACTTTTCTTATAGAAAAGTCATCAACGATGAACTTTTCTTATAGAAAAGTCATCAACGATGAACTTTTTTTTAGCAAAGTCATCAACGATGAACGTTTCTTATAGAAAAGTCATCAACGATGAACGTTTCTTATAGAAAAGTCATCAGCGATGAACTTTTCTTATAGAAAAGTCATCAACGATGAGCTTTTCTTATAGAAAGGTCATCAACGATGAGCTTTTCTTATAGAAAAGTCATCAACGATGAACTTTTCTTATAGAAAAGTCATCAACGATGAACTTTTTTTATAGAAAAGTCATCAACTATGAACTTTTCTTATAGAAAAGTTATCAACGATGAACGTTTCTTATAGAAAAGTCATCAACGATGAACTTTTCTTATAGAAAAGTTATCGACGATGAACGTTTCTTATAGAAAAGTCATCAACGATGAACGTTTCTTACGTTCATCAACGATGAACTTTTATTATAGAAAAGTCATCAACGATGTATTTTTTAAATAAAAGTCATCAACGGTGACCTTTTCTTATAGAAAAGTCATCAGCGATGAACTTTTCTTATGGAAAAGTCATCAGCGATGAACTTTTCTTATAGAAAAGTCATCAACGATGAACTTTTCTTATAGAAAAGTCATCAACGATGAACTTTTCTTATAGAAAAGTCATCAACGATGAGCTTTTCTTATAGAAAAGTCATCAACGATGAACTTTTCTTATAGAAAAGTCATCAACGATGAGCTTTTCTTATAGGAAAGTCATCAACGATGAGCTTTTCTTATAGGAAAGTCATCAACGATGAACGTTTCTTATAGAAAAGTCATCAACGATGAACATTTCTTATAGAAAAGTCATCAACGATGAACTTTTCTTATAGAAAAGTCATCAACGATGAACTTTTCTTATAGAAAAGTCATCAACGATGAACTTTTATTATAGAAAAGTCATCAACGATGTATTTTTTAAATAAAAGTCATCAACGATGAACTTTTCTTATAGAAAAGTCATCAACGATGAGCTTTTCTTATAGAAAAGTCATCAACGATGAACTTTTCTTATAGAAAAGTCATCAACGATGAACTTTTTTTTAGCAAAGTCATCAACGATGAACGTTTCTTATAGAAAAGTCATCAACGATGAACGTTTCTTATAGAAAAGTCATCAGCGATGAACTTTTCTTATAGAAAAGTCATCAACGATGAGCTTTTCTTATAGAAAGGTCATCAACGATGAGCTTTTCTTATAGAAAAGTCATCAACGATGAACTTTTCTTATAGAAAAGTCATCAACGATGAACTTTTTTTATAGAAAAGTCATCAACTATGCACTTTTCTTATAGAAAAGTTATCAACGATGAACGTTTCTTATAGAAAAGTCAACAACGATGAGCTTTCTTTTATAGAAAAGTCATCTACGTTGAGCTTTTCTTATAGAAAAGTCATCAATGATGAAATTTACTTATAGAACATTCATCAATGATGAACTTTTCTTACAGAAAAGTCATCAACGATGAACTTTTCTTATAGAAAAGTCATCAACGATGAACTTTTCTTGTGGAAAAGTCATCAACGATGAACTTTTCTTGTAGAAAAGTCATCAACGATGTGCTTTTCTTATAAAAAAGTCATCAACGATGCACTTTTCTTATAGAAAAGTCATCAACGATGAACTTTTCTTATAGAAAAGTCATCAACGATGAACTTTTCTTATAGAAAAGTCATCAACGATGAGCTTTTCTTATAGAAAAGTCATCAACGATGAACTTTTCTTATAGAAAAGTCATCAACGATGAACTTTTCTTATAGAAAAGTCATCAACGATGAACTTTTCTTATAGAAAAGTCATCAACGATGAGCTTTTCTTATAGAAAAGTCATCAACGATGAACTTTTCTTATAGAAAAGTCATCAACGATGAACTTTTCTTATAGAAAAGTCCTCAACGATGAGCTTTTCTTATAGAAAAGTCATCAACGATGAACTTTTCTTATAGAAAAGTCATCAGCGATGAACTTTTCTTATAGAAAAGTCATCAGCGATGAACTTTTCTTATAGAAAAGTCATCAACGATGAGCTTTTCTTATAGAAAAGTCATCAACGATGAACTTTTCTTATAGAAAAGTCATCAACGATGAACTTTTCTTATAGAAAAGTCATCAACGATGAGCTTTTCTTATAGAAAAGTCATAAACGATGAACTTTTCTTATAGAAAAGTCATCAACGATGAGCTTTTCTTATAGGAAAGTCATCAACGATGAGCTTTTCTTATAGGAAAGTCATCAACGATGAACGTTTCTTATAGAAAAGTCATCAACGATGAACATTTCTTATAGAAAAGTCATCAACGATGAACTTTTCTTATAGAAAAGTCATCAACGATGTATTTTTTAAATAAAAGTCATCAACGATGAACTTTTCTTATAGAAAAGTCATCAACGATGAGCTTTTCTTATAGAAAAGTCATCAACGATGAACTTTTCTTATAGAAAAGTCATCAACGATGAACTTTTTTTTAGCAAAGTCATCAACGATGAACGTTTCTTATAGAAAAGTCATCAACGATGAACGTTTCTTATAGAAAAGTCATCAGCGATGAACTTTTCTTATAGAAAAGTCATCAACGATGAGCTTTTCTTATAGAAAGGTCATCAACGATGAGCTTTTCTTATAGAAAAGTCATCAACGATGAACTTTTCTTATAGAAAAGTCATCAACGATGAACTTTTCTTATAGAGTAGTCATCAACGATGAAATTTTCTTATAGAAAAGTTATCAACGATGAACGTTTCTTATAGAAAAGTCATCAACGATGAACTTTTCTTATAGAAAAGTTATCGACGATGAACGTTTCTTATAGAAAAGTCATCAACGATGAACGTTTCTTATAGAAAAGTCATCAACGATGAACATTTCTTATAGAAAAGTCATCAACGATGAACTTTTCTTATAGAAAAGTCATCAACGATGAACTTTTCTTATAGAGTAGTCATCAACGATGAAATTTTCTTATAGAAAAGTCATCAACGATGAACTTTTCTTATAGAAAAGTCATCAACGATGAACTTTTCTTATAGAGTAGTCATCAACGATGAAATTTTCTTATAGAAAAGTCATAAACGATGAACTTTTATTATAGAAATGTTATCAACGATGAACTTTTCTTATAGAAAAGTCATCAACGATGAATTTTTCTTATAGAAATATCATCAACGATGAACTTTTTAATAGAAAAGTCATCAACGATGAACTTTTCTTGTAGAAAAGTCATCAACGATGAACTTTTCTTATAGAAAAGTCATCAACGATGAACTTTTCTTATAGAAAAGTCATCAACGATGAACTTTTATTATAGAAAAGTCATCAACGATGAACTTTTATTATAGAAAAGTCATCAACGATGCATTTTTTAAATAAAAGTCATCAACGGTGACCTTTTCTTATAGAAAAGTCATCAGCGATGAACTTTTCTTATAGAAAATTCATCAACGATGAGCTTTTCTTATAGAAAAGTCATCAACGATGAGCTTTTCTTATAGAAATAGTAATCAGAGATAGAAAAGTCATCAGCGATAAACTTTTCTTGTTGAAAATAATATTCTTATATTCTTGCTGCTTATTTATGTCTCATTAAATTTGACCTTCTTTTGCCAGACCCGAATACCAAATGGAATACGCAATAGAATGAACTGCGACGAAGTTATTCCTTATCGCTGGTGAATGTATGTTTTAACAAAATAACAAGATTTATTTAAATTTATTTTGGGATCACTTCAAATACATAATTGTACACAATGTACACAACAAAGTACATATGTATATCAAAGATAAAAAAGAATGTTGATGATGTCAGATTTTATCTCCATTAAAATCTAGATCTTTACTTTTATATATATGTATATAAACAAAAAAATCCACGTTTAAACAACGTGGATTTAAAAAAAATCGCCCCTCCAAGGAATCACATTCCACGTTTGTGGTCAGCATACTTATACTCAAGTATTTTTCTTAACTATTACACTTAAGTACGTTCGTTGTACACAAAAGTATTTATATGTCTGTATAAATAAAATGTTAAAAAAAACATAATAACAAAAGTTTATTTTGTAGTAAACAAGTGACGTCATTTGCCATTAGTTCCATGTGTTGTTTATTTGCTGCCAATCATCATCTATAAATCGCATGCGCATGCGCACTTTAAGCAAAGAACACGTTCCAAGTCTTCACACATGAATAATATTATTCTAACAAAAAGAGAAACGAGCGAAAAAAGAACTCCCACCAAATAAACAAAATTCTCAGATAGTTCTGTATAGAATTTTAAAATTCTATCCCTGTCAACGCAAAAAATAGACGCAGTAGATGATTGGACAATAAATTCAGCGATCTGCTTCCCAGTAGCAACGACATTTATCAAAAGCTAATTAAAACGTTCCATATTTATGATTGAAATGAAAGGAAATAATACATAAAACAATAGAGGCGGCGGCGCATTCTTCAAATCAAAACATGTTTTTTTTTGTCGTTTCAACTCAAAAGTTAAGACTGTAACTGAAAGTAATTAATGAATATTCCACAACAATTGATTTATTTGTTTCTAATTGTAATTATCATTTACAATTGTCTTAAGATTAAAATGTAAATAATAGTAGAAATTAATGAACATAAATACATTTGTATGAAGTAGGAAGTAATAACGATGAACTTCTCTTATAGAAGGTTAATCACCGTGGAACTTTTCTTTTGGAAAAGTCATTGAACGTTGAATTTGTCTTATAGAAAAGTTATCAACGATGAACTTTTCTTAGAGAAAAATCATCGACCATAAACTGTTATTATAGAAAAGTAGTCAATGAAAATTTTTTTTATAGGAAAGTCTTCAAAAAAGATGTTTGCTTAGAGAAAAGTCATCAATGATGAACTTTTCTTAAAGAAAAGTCATCAATGATGAACTTTTCTTAAAGAAAAGTCATCAATGATGAACTTTTCTTAAAGAAAAGTCATCGACGATGAACTTTTCTTATAGAAAAGTCATCAACGATGAACTTTTCTTATAGAAAAGTCATCATCGATTAACTTTTCTTATGGAAAAGTCATCAACGATGAACTTTTCTTATAGAAAAGTCATCAACATGAACATTTCTTATAGAAAAGTCATCATCGATTAACTTTTCTTATGGAAAAGTCATCATCGATGACCTTTACTTATGGAAATGTCATTAACGATTAACTTTTCTTATAGAGAAGTCATCAACGATTAACTTTTCTTATAGAGAAGTCATCAACGACGAACTTTTCTTATAGAAAAGTCATCAACGATGAACTTTTCTTATAGAAAAGTCATCAACGATGAACTTTTCTTATAGAAAAGTCATCACCGATGAACTTTTCTTATAGAAAAGTCATCACCGATGAACTTTTCTTATAGAAAAGTCATCACCGATGAACTTTTCTTATAGAAAAGTCATCAACTATGAACTTTTCTTATAGAAAAGTCATCAACGATGAACTTTTCTTATAGAAAAGTCATCAACGATGAACTTTTCTTATAGAATGTCATCAACGATGAACTTTTCTTATAGAATGTCATCAACGATGAACTTTTCTTATAGAAAAGTCATCAACGATGAACTTTTCTTATAGAAAAGTCATCAACGATGAACTTTTCTTATAGAAAAGTCAACAATGATGAACTTTTTTATAGAAATGCCATCAACGTTGAACTTTTCTTATAGAAAAGTCAACAACGATGAACATTTCCTAGGAAAAGTCATTAACGATGAACCTTTCTTATAGAAAAGTCATCAACGATGAACTTTTCTTATAGACAAGTCATCAGTGATGAACTTTTCTTATAGAAAAGTCATCAACGATGAACTTTTCTTATAGAAAAGTCATCAACGATGAACTTTTCTTATAGAAAAGTCAACAATGATGCATTTTTTACAGAAAGGCCATCAACGTTGAACTTTTCTTAGAGAAAAGTCATCCACGATGAACTTTTCTTAGAGAAAAGTCACCTACGATGAACTTTTCTTATAGAAAAGTCATCAACGATGAACATTTCTTATAGAAAAGTCATCAACGATGAACTTTTTTTATAGAAACGTCATCAACCATGAACTTTTCTTGTAGAAAAGTCATCAACGATGATCTTTTCTTATAGAAAAGTCATCAACGATGAACCTTTCTTATAGAAAAGTCATCAACGATGAACATTTCTTATAGAAAAGTCATCAACGATGAACTGTTCTTATAGAAAGTCATTAACGATGAACTGTTCTTGGAGAAAAGTCAACAACGATGATATTTTCTTATAGAAAACGAACCTACGACGAACTTTTCCTATAGAAAAGTCATCAACGATGAACTTTTCTTATACATTTTTCTACGAAAGATGCAATTTTTTGGAAGAAAAGTAAATTGTTAATGACTTTCTTCTAAGAATAGATTATTATGCTGTAAGAAAAAAGTCACCAACCATATCGCTCACTCACTTCAAGAGTGGCATAACTCAAAATTGAAAATTGTCATGATGTGTAACTTTAAGTCCGTATAAAAAGATAAGTAACATGAAATAAGATGTTTAAGTACGCTTGAATACTCCGAAATATTGTTGTTTACTTATAGACCAAATTTCGCTGAGATTAATTTATGGAAATTTGCAAAATTCTGATTTTTGTGAGGCAACTTCAAAAATTTTAAATTTTGAGTTATGTCACTCTTGAAGTGAGTGAGCGATATTTTCTTATAGAATAGCCATGAACAATATCGTAGAAAGCCTTTCGTCAGTCTTTAACGTTGAGGTTTTAACGAAAACGTCATCGACGGCGATTTTATTTTACGACAATTCATCAACGAAGATTGTGTTGTTTCACTTGTTCATAAATTATAATTTAATCAGATATTATAATTACTATGAATATTATTTTTTGTTAGATTGCGTGGGGCTACACATGTATGTATATTCATTAAACATTTTAATATTATTCTAGAATGTATTTGCGACAACTATTAAATAACTAGTTACTAACAATAACATCTAGTCTGCTATATAACAATTAATAATTTATTATGAAATAAAATTAAATCACATGTAGGAATTATATATTATTCCAACAAGAATTAAGTTAACGTCTTAATGGAGAGAACTATTATTTATACAAAGTCCACAAGAATAACTTAAAAGGGGAATCTATTGGAAATTTCAATGGTTGTTATTATTTTCTAGCAATAACTCGATCAAATGTAATATCTATATTACAGCATATACTTATGGATTTCCTTTCCTTCCAGAGCTACAGCTCCCTTGGCCACTACAACAACACCTGCTGGCAACGAAAGTCCGATTTCATCATCGCCCAGTGATAGCATCAAATCATTCAACATGAACAAACTCTGTCGTCAAGTGTCAATTGAATCGCCTGGACCCCAGGTCAAGAATTGTGTTTTCAATTTCTTTGTACCCATCGAAGACACACCCGCTCTGGGCGCCCGCATTAAGATTGTCTGTGCCGGGGCTTGTTATCGTCGTCGTGATCGCTCTGCCTCGATTACCAGTATGTCCTCGGTGTCTTCGGACTTGAGTGACTATTGTCCTTCGATGACTTCACAAACCTCACCGGCTCATGCTGGCGTACGAGAGGGTTCATTCTTCCCCGGTTTCGAAGTGGCCGGCGTCATTGAGGCTTTGGGTAGTGAAATTACAGATGAAAATAACTTAGGTCTACGCATAGGTCAACGCGTGATAGTCTATCCATTCGATGAGGCTCCAGCCGGTTATGCCGAATTACTTGTTGTACCCGAATTGAAGTATGTTGTACCCATACCAGACTCATTGCCCATCAGTGTGGCCGCAATGTTGCCCACAGGCGCTCTATTGGCAATGAATGCCGTGTTTAAAGCTCAAGAAGTTGTCACAGAAATGCTGAAGAAAACTGCAACCGAAGATCCAAATAAGAAGTGCAAAATTCTCATTGTGGGCACAGGTGGTTTGGCTTTGTGGGCTGTTCGCATAGCTTCATATCATTTTGCCTCGACTGGAGCGAATAATTATATTGACATAACTGTGGCTAGTCTACGCGATGAGGGCTTCCGTTTGGCTACAGAAATTAAGAAGTAAGTTGCATAATTATATCTATTCGTATATACGGATTCAAAAATGTTATCTCAATGATTGAATTAAAAAAAAATTATCTTTTCTTACATAAAAGTAAGAAAACGTTGACATTTTCATCAACGATGAACTTTTCCTGTAGAAAAGTCATCAACGATGAGCTTTTCCTATAGAAAAGTCATCAACGATGAGCTTTTTCTATAGAAAAGTCATCAGCGATTAACTTTTCTTAAAGAAAAGTCATCAACGATGAACTTTTCCTAAAGAAAAGTCGTCAACGATGAACTTTTCCAAAAGTGAAGTCAACAACGTTGAACATTTCCTATAGAAAAGTCATCAACGTTGAACTTTTCCTATAGAAAAGTCATCAACGTTGAACTTTTCCTAAAGAAAAGTCATCAACGATGAACTTTTCTTATAGAAAAGTCATCAACGATGAACTTTTCCTGAAGGAAAGTCATCAACGATGAACTTTTCCCTAAGAAAAGTCATCAACGATGAACTTATCCTTAAGTTAAGTCATCAACGATGAACTTATCCTTAAGTTAAGTCATCAACGATGAACTTTTCCTATAGAAAAGTCATCAACGATGAACTTTTCCTTAAGAAAAGTCATCAACGATGAACTTTTCCTTAAGAAAAGTCATCAACGATGAACTTTTCTTATAGAAAAGTCATCAACGATGAACTTTTCCTTAAGAAAAGTCATCAACGATGGACTTTTCCTTAAGAAAAGTCATCAACGATGAACTTTTCTTATAGAAAAGTCATCAACGATGAACTTTTCCTAAAGAAAAGTCGTCAACGATGAACTTTTCCTAAAGTGAAGTCATCAACGATGAATTTTTCCTAAAGAAAAGTCATCAACAATGAACTTTTCCTAAAGAAAAGTCGTCAACGATAAACTTTTCCTAAAGAAAAGTCATCAACGATGAACTTTTCCTTAAGAAAAGTCATCAACGATGAACTTTTCCTTAAGAAAAGTCATCAACGATGAACTTTTCCTCAAGGAAAGTCATCAACGATGAACTTTTCCTTAAGAAAATTCATCAACGATGAACTTTTCTTATAGAAAAGTCATCAACGATGAACTTTTCTTATAGAAAAGTCATCAACGATGAACTTTTCTTATAGAAAAGTCATCAACGATGAACTTTTCTTATAGAAAAGTCATCAACGATGAACTTTTCTTATAGAAAAGTCATCAACGATGAACTTTTCTTATAGAAAAGTCATCAACGATGAACTTTTCCTATAGAAAAGTCATCAACGATGAACTTTTCCTATAGAAAAGTCATCAACGATGAACTTTTCCTATAGAAAAGTCATCAACGATGAACTTTTCCTATAGAAAAGTCATCAACGATGAACTTTTTCTATAGAAACGTCATCAATGATGAACTTTTCCTATAGAAAAGTCATCAACGTTGAACTTTTCCTATAGAAAAGTCATCAACGATGAACTTTTCTTATAGAAAAGTCATCAACGATGAACTTTTCTTATAGAAAAGTCATCAAAGATGAACTTTTCTTATAGAAAAGTCATCAAAGTTGAACTTTTCCTTTAGAAAAATCATCAACGTTAAACTTTTCCCATAGAAAAGTCATTAACGTTGAACTTTTCCTACAGAAAAGTCATCAAAGTTGAACTTTTCCTATAGAAAAGTCATCAACGATGAACTTTTCCGAAAGAAAAGTCATCAACGATAAACTTCCGAAAGAAAAGTCATCAACGATGAACATTTGCTAAAGAAAAGTCATCAACGATGAACTTTTCCTATAGAAAAGTCATAAACGATGAACTTTTCCCATAAAAAAAATCATCAACGATGAACTTTTTCTATAGAAAAGTCATCAACGATGAACTTTTCTTATAGAAAAGTCATCAACGATGACATTTCTTATAGATAAGTCATCAACGATGAACTTTTCTTATAGAAAAGTCATCAACGATGAACTTTTCCTATAGAAAAGTCATCAAGGATGGACTTTTCTTATCGAAAAGACATCAACGATGAAGTCATCAACGTTGTACTTTCTTATAGAAAGAAATTCATTAACGTTGAACTTTCCTATAGAAATATCATCAACGTTGAACTTTTCCTATATAAAAGACGTCAACGTTTAACTTTTGCTATATAAAAGTCATCAACGTTGTCAAATTTCCCCATCACTTAACAATTAATAATCCCTTCTCATTCATATATTTTACTCCAAGACTAACATATGTATATTCCCTCTTTATTTTCTTCTTCCAGCGTTAGTGTTGTTCAATGGAATGAATGCCTCTACGAACCACAGTTAATCGAACGCACAAAGGATGTTTGTGGCGGCCCAGTGGATGTGGTCATCGATTTTGGTACAACCTCTCGCAGTCTTCATCGCTCAATGCATTGCTTGCACAAAGGTGGTGTTGTACTGATCAGCGATGAAGTGGCCGAGAAGCTAATGCCAAAATTCTCACGGCTCTCCGTGGAATACCAACAACAGATCATACCCATATCCGCCGGTACAGTGGATCAATTGCGCGAACTTGTGGAGATGGTGGCTGAGAAGAAGATTGAACCACCACCACACTCCGTGTTCCCCTGCGAACAGGCCGCCGAAGTTATACAGAAATTGTGCAATTCTGAGATTCCGGGACGTGCCATTCTACGTTTCCACGATATTGAATAATTTCCACAATCTCACATTTATGTTTTTGCCCGGCAGTGGAATATTTGGCAAACAATTTTCTAGTATTCAAAATTATCAGGTTTAAGAAGAACAAATTTTAAGACAGCAAGGACTGCTTTCAATGAAGACTGTCCAGTCCTTCAGAACTCACATCGTACATCAATACAAAAACATTTTGCATACATAACTCTACTCATTAGATATGAAAACCAAAACAAAAAAGAAAGGAGCCCTACAAAATAAGGAGCATAAACCTCTAAAACCAAACATACATAAATGTCTATTTAACTGTTGATATTGATGGAGTAGGCAAATGCGCGGCCATAGAGGAGCGAGCAGTGGACGAAGGAGAAACAAAAATCATCTCTCCCCCTACAAACAAACAATGAATGATTGATTGTCATATTTTTAATTATTATAAGAAACTATATTCGTCTACTCGTGCATAACTACTACATACGCCCTAAATTATAAGTTGTTCTCCTTTTTTTCTTTTTCTTAATATTTAAGACCTACTCTGATCTGAAGATAATATATTTTTTAAATTGAATTAAGTTCTTTGAAGGAAAACAGAAAAACATGCAACTGTGAAGCTCCTATCCTATTTAGATTACAAAGCTTTATTATTTCTTATTCCTTTTATCACTCCCAAGATAAGAAACAGTCAACAAGTATTTTCCCTTTTAGTTCAAAACATTATTGGCTTTTTTATGTTTTTTTAATTTACTTTAAAAACCTCAAACATCACCAACCAGTGTATTTATTATTATTTTTTAATATTTAGTTATTATTAGTTTTTAAAATTAAATTTAATTTAATTTAGTTTTTATATTGTACAACACATGTACTCACTCGTACGTACAACAATAACATATGAAAACATGTAATGTTTTTTTTTAACAATGAATTATATATTTACCAAAAAACAAAACAAACTTAATAATTGAAAACATTTAAACAATGGATCATAAAAATCTGTTAAATTGCTTAATTAATTATAACGTTATATTTCACTTTGCTTAGAGATCCATTGATCGATCACTACAAAATAAAACAGATACAGACATAAAAAAAGAGAAAAACTAACATTGGAAATATACAAAATTCATAAAACCTATATAAAAACAAAGATTAACAATAACAACATGAAAATAAGTTATTACAAATAAAAAGAAAATCAAATTATAAACAATAATTGCAAGTTTCGGTGTTTTTTTAAGTTGGGTCAAATTGTCGCGGTACACAAAAACGTATTTTCTTCACGCAGTTTTTTTTTTCAAGGATAATTAATTTCTTTGAAATGTTTTAATACTAGTCACCACATGTGAAACATTGGTGAGAGAGAGACCCCAAATTATGAGTGATAAAACAAGTAAAAACGACCATGCCGAACCTTATGGCGATTTCGTTTCTGCAAAAAAAGTTGCAGAACATTTTCGTTGCCTTTTTCCCGAAAACTGGACTTTTATAACAAATTTTGGAAATTTGAAATAGAAGCTACGTTTAATTCGAACAACTACATCAGTTCCACCTAAAAAACGCAAATTCACAAGTTTACAAAACTTTTATCAGAGGGTTGTGCATAACATTTTCTGTTGAAACAGAAGTTTAGTAACTGTCGTTAAAACAATTAGACACAATTGTTTAAAAATATCGTTTTTTTGCTGGCGCAAAAAAAGCATAAAAAATGAAAAAAATCGCAAAAAATAATTTCTTCCAATTTTTGAAAGATATCATCGTAATGGATCTAAAAAATCTAATAAATCTATGGATAAATGTAGAAATTATAGCCCCTTTTGGTAGAAGTAGGAGAATTTCAACAAAATTTTGTTTTTATAGCCCCACTATTGTGAACGATATATGTATATATGTAGGTTAGGTTAGGGTGGCAGCCGTATTTTTTATACAAGCTCACATAGACCAGTTTAGGTCCCTAGTGTTACCACGGGCTGAAATGCCCCTCATCGAAACCAACCTGTTTGATATACAAATTTATGTATAGTACGAATCGGTACTGGAAAGATCTGTTAGGCTGTCTAGAAAGGCCGACCCTAGTATGTCCAGTCGTCGTTTACTCAGAGCGGGGCAGTCGCATAGCAAGTGCTCAATGCTCTCCACTTCTTCCTCATCTCCACAGTCGATCAAGCAGTGTCCCGTCAGAACTGATACTAACGTAGACAATCTTTGCCTCTCTAGTGCGAGGAGATATTTTGATCTTCTCAGGTCATACCTTGGCCAGATTTGTCTAGCTACCCTGCAGGTGCTGATTTCTGTCCATCTTTCGTTGGACTGCCTGATTGCCTCTTGCCTAAGCCAAAGCTTGCACGTGGATAGTGGCGCACCAATATATGCAAATTCTTCAAGAATTTTTAATGTCGTCCCTTTCCTAGCAATTTAATCGGCTTTGCAGTTCCCCGGGATATCCCTACGCCCAGGTACCCATATGAGGTGTATATTAAACTGCTCAGCCAACTCGTTAAGATATCTGGCTGTTTGTGAATTTAGGGATGTTGGCTCCAGAGAATTGATGGCAGCCTGGCTGTCCGAGTAAATGACAATGCCAGTGTTGGTTACTATGTTGCGACTCAGCCACTTGGCTACTTCCCATATTGCCATTATTTCGACTTGATAGACACTGCAGGTATCTGGTAGTCTGTGAGCTATATCCAAACTAAGCTCTGCACAGTGTACTCCGAAGTCAACCTTTTCATCAAGCTTCGGACCATCCGTGTAAAAGTGGAGATGGTTTCGATTACCTGGTATTCTTCCAACCCATTCATCACTGGCGGGAATCATAGTATATATTTATATGTATGAGTTGCTGCGGGCTAATAGTGTAACACATCGATGGAGTGACCCAAGAATATTTGTACGGATATTCGTTTAGTCATTTGAGCAATGTCCGCCTCTCTGCCTGTCTTTCTGGCTGGTGTGCACGATAACTTCCGATAGGAGTAACCGATTGACTTCAAATTTGGTATGTGTGTTTCCACATTTTTTCTATCACAGGCTAATACACTTCGAGTACCTCCCTACAAAGAGTGAACATTTAGTGAAATATTGATTCTCTAATAACTTGGATTCAACAAAAGCCTCCTCCTTCCGGTTCCATATCTAGGTTTACATTAATATGGATGTAAAACCTTACCCATTGGTGAGGGTCGAGGCTTATCTAAAACCTCTGCTGATCTATGGATCACAGCACCCGGTTGCAATGCAACTCCACATCGAGGCGAAAACTCTACCCGCATTTGGGCATTAAAGCACAGCCACCACGAAATTCCCATAAAGGACCGTTCCCATCTGATCAGGCTCTATCAACAGATAGAGGGGCTCCTGATCACCCGTGGTACCAGATTAAAGTCTCCGGTCAGACTTCGTAGTAGAACCTACTTCCAGTTTTTGCTCCATAAAGCACGGGACTGATCACCCAAGGAGTATTTTGTACAAAAAGATAACAAAATATTACAACAATATCATTGCATAAAAATACTTGAAATTTGGCGCAGTGTAAAGATTTAATGTTACCTACAGCCCAGTAAAAAATTGCCGTTATTACCACGCCCCTTTTAGTAGCTCCCAGATAAAATGGTAAAAGCATACCAAAGTAGAATAGCTCGACATTAATACCAATACGCATAAAGACTTACAGCCTGTTTCTCTATGTCGAATGAAAGCGATGCGAACGAAAATCAGCTGATTTCAGACCTTCGAAAAGGTATCAGAACAAAGCGCATGCAAACATACTGGCTGATGTAGTAGGTCTAAAATCAGCTGTTTTTGTTCGCATCGCTTTCGTTCGACATAGAGAAACAGGCAGTTATAATTAGACACAGTACAATGTCTTTAAGGGTACTGTTCGGCGCACAATAAGCGTATTTATCAAAACCCTTATGGTACCCTCCACACAAATTGACATTTTCATTCGAACTCAACTTCCCCATAACCTATGTAGTAGTCATCTACATGTTAGCATATTATGTATTTTAGATAACTTTTACAATAGACTGAGAAATTACAAAATTTGGGTAAAACTTGACAATAATGGATTTTACTTACCAAAAGAATTGTGGATGTATGTCTTGTCGCTAAAGGTCATTGATTTAAATGCCACTAATTTTCGATCGGGGGTTGTTTTTCTTGAAAGTTCGGCTGCCTAACATACAACTCTACTACACTAATATACAAATTCAGATTTAATCGGTTGTAAAATATGATTTCCAGGAAAAAAGGACATAACATTAACTTTGCCAAAGCCCGATCGGAGAAGTTTCGGCGTTTCAAATGATCAAGTGGCTTTAGTTCTTGAGTCAGTTTGATCTTATAAGGATGAAGGCCAAAATCTTTTCGCTAAATATACAGTGCGGTTTGAGAGATGCCCAATTCCTGAGAACGACGTGGATTCGACTGTTTTGGCTTATTTTGAACGTTGACATATAGATACGAAATTGTTATGTCCCTATTAGAAAACCCAGTACATACACATAAACTGATCCTAAGTGTATCTCTTAAATAACTTAATTTCATCCCATTGTTTTTTGTACACACAACAACACTTTGACAGACTTCGGACGCCTTTAGTGGTATTTAGGGTATCTCTTAAATACCAGTGAACGCGTGCGCCATCTGTTAAACTCGTATTTAAAAAGTATTTGAATGTACTACAGCCAGCGTTACCGTTGTGCGACTAAAGTGGCATATTTGCCCCTTTTTTTCAGCCGTGCTACTTTCGCGCCCCTTTTATTTTTTGATACTAAATGTGCCCCTTTTCGATTTTTGTGCCACTTTTTGGCTTTTGTAAAAAATCTGCTTTTTATACTCTTATAATAACACTTTCGTACGGAAATGCTTCACGCGCTACTTTCTGAATTAGGTTATTTAATGGGATATACGCATATGCTAAAACGATTTACATTTATCTTTTGTATGTACATATATGCATATCTGAATTTATTTCCACCGTTTCGTCTTATTGGTGAAAATTCTGCGTCTATGCAAAAACACAAATAATTTGAGTGATTTCTTAAATGTAACAATATGTATATGATGAAAATTGTTTTTTTCGAATCAGTCGGCGTTTATAAAAAAATCCAATTTGTTTTGCTTGTGGTTTCTTAAATGTAACAAATACGAGTATATGGATAAGTATTTTACATTAGGTTGATGCACATAAAAATATAAGTTTTTTTCTAAGCAAATTTATTGTGAGATCAAAAAAACTCAATACAAAACACATCTGTCCCAAGCACAGATCTAATTAGAAAGTATAAAAAAGAAGTTACAAAAAAGTAACTAAACTTTATAAATAAAGAAATGTATGTGATAACATATATTTAGTATACATCTAAGAAGTTTTCTATAACATTTTATTTTTTGTTTAGTTTTCGTGTAAATGAATGAATTTTTTAATGTTACCCATTAATTTTTAATGTTGAGCTTTGTTTTTTTATTGTTGTTTTCTTTAAATAAAAACCTTAAAATTGATCCCCCTTTTTTAATGACCAGTTGCCCCTTTTTTCGAAAAAATCCCCTTTTTGTGCCCCTTTTTGGAATTTTCCAACGGTAACGCTGACTACAGCTGCCCAAATACGTATTTGGGGCGTAGCTGTAGTACATTTAAATACACTTGAAATCGAGTTTGACAGGCGTCGGACTCATTTACTGGTACTTAAGGGCATCTCTTAAATACCAGTGAATGCGTCCTGCGTCTGTCAAACTCAAATTTCATCCTATTGTCCGGATTTACACTAAGCAAGTTTTTTCAGCAGCTTATCATCAAATTCTCTTTTGAACTTGCACGAAGAACTCAAAACGTTCAGGGAGAGTTTTTTCCTCCCTCTTGCCGACTGCCCCTCTCTCCAACAAAACGCCGATAATCTGCTGAACATTCAGCCAGTGTAAATCCGGACATTGTTTTCTGTGCATACAACAACACTTTGACAGACGCCGGACGCAATTCACCGGTATTTAAGAGATACCTTAAGCTGTCTGATATCAGCTGTTTCAGAAAAAACAAAGTCGATACTTTTTGTCGTCGAAGCCGATTTAAAGATTCAATGCTTGCTTAACTACTAATCCAATTTAAAGTGGAATTCACAATAAGGGCATCTCTTAAATACCAGTGAATGCGTCCGGCGTCTGTCAAACCCAAATTTCATCCTATTGTTTTCTGTGCATACAACAACACTTTGACAGACGCAGGACGCAATTCACCGGTATTTAAGAGATGCCCTAAAACTGTCAAATCTTCCAACGAATACCATGTTGCATACATTTAGGCCCAAAATTATATTGAATCGGTGGCAATTGTTTTGAAATTGTCAACAACCTATTGTCAGCTTGCCAAATAAACACGACAGCTATAAAGAAAACATACCTAATGTAAGAACAGCCCATTACATTTAATGCTACGATACGTTTGGGCGACTAATCTCACCTGAAATTATTTACCGAAAGAAGAAGCATTTAAATAAAAACAACGTTCTCGACACCAAAATAACAGAGATATTTATAATTATAAAATACAAAATATAACAGCATCTCTTTGTAATCTGAGTGTTTTGTTTTTACTATAAAAGATGCCCAAAACCAGTCCCATATGTGGTGAATGTAAAACGACTGAATCCTTGCTCTGGCAACCAATAGATAATGGGCAACTGTGCCTAGCATGTTTTGAGTTGCGTGAGGACAAGGAAAAGGAAGCCACCGAGCAAAACAAATCTTCTGAAAGCACTTGTCTAGAGGAGAAAAATAAAAAGCTAAACAAGGACACAAAAGATTCCAAAGAGGAACAAAAAGAGAAAAGGGATTCCTCAATATCAGCGACTTCAGAGGATAAATGTGCTCGTCTAAGAAAAAGCACCCGAGCGACACGTTTCATGTCGATGACGGCTGATGTCCATTGTTGTTGCTGTTGGTGATTGGTTGGTGATGATGGCTTCTTGGGGGGGTGGTGTCGGGGGATGATTAGTTTTGATTATGATTAGATTGTTGCTGCTGGTTTGGGATTTGCTGGGGATTTGCAGGGATTGTTGCTGCTGCTGGATTGAGATTTGCTGGATTGGGATGTTTGCTGGGGGGGTTGGTGATGCTGGGATTGTGTCGATGTCGGCTGATGTCCATTGTTGTTGCTGTTTTATGATCGGGGGATGATTGGTTGGTGATGATGGCTTCTTGGGGGGGTGGTGTCGGTGGATGATTAGTTTTGATTATGATTAGATTGTTGCTGCTGGTTTGGGATTTGCAGGGATGTTGTTGTTGTATCCCTTCAGGAAGTTTGTATGTATCGAGATTGGGAAGAAAAGAAGAGAGAAGAAAGAAAAGAGGTTAAAAATTAAAGATAGACATTAAGCTACCACATCCAGTTCGAGGAAGCGAGCTGCCTCTAGTGGATGTGTCCAGAGTGACATTGGTGTCAGGTTGGTCGGGTTTGCGGGACACTCAAAGAGGTGTCTGGTGATGTGCGGCGAGTGATCACACTTGGGACATTCATCCCGTACTGCCGGGTTCAAGGCGGATAAGTAACTGTTTAGGTACCTAGAGATACCAGATCTGAGCTGGGAGAGCACAGATCTGGTCTCCCTAGGTAGCTGTCTCTCATCGTCATGTACAGGCGGTGGTCTGCCTCCAAGCACGATGCTGCTCGGGTATGACTCGATGGCTTCCTGAACCATTTCTGTGTGAACCTGCCTCAATGCCGTTGCTATGCCTTCATCTGAACTGTCCGATGTTAATCGTCTCTCCATTAGATATCGGGTTTCTTTCCTAAAGTCATACCGTATGGGTACTGTTCTTTCGGAAAGCTCTCTCCTACTAGTAGCGTGGTTTGGGTGTTCAGGGTTTCCGCATTTGAGAAGATGTTGGCGGGTAAGGAGGGTGCAGTGGTGTCTTGCCGATAAAAGTTGACTCTCCTGTTACAGGTGCACTTCAGGTGTCTTGGAGTGACATCCTGTGGCTACTCTCAGTGCCGCATTTTGTGCCGTTTGGAGTTTCCTCTATTGCGTATCACTTAAACAGGGAGCCCATACCGGGGCTGCATAGTCAATCAAGGGACGTCCTATAGCCTTGTAGGTTGATAAGATTGTCTCCTTGTCTTTCCCCCACGTGCTACCCGCCAGGGCTTTCAGGATCTTGTTCCTATTCCCCACGTTTTGGCCACAATCTCAGCGTGTTTACAAAAGAGGAACATATTGTCGTATGTAACGCCAAGAATTTTGGGGTTCTTGGTCGTCGGGATGCTCTGGCCACGTATGTGGATTTCGAGTTCCTGGTTCACTTCTTTTGTCCACGACGTGAGTAATGTGGCTGTCGACTTGGGGGCAGAAAGCATAAGATTCCTGTCAGCAAAGAAATCTCTCAATGCGGGAAGATATTGATTGATTTTATCTTCTAGCTCCTTAATGTTTCTACCCACGGACAGGATGGAACAATCGTCCGCATATGACACCAGGGTGATGTCTGGTGGGGGTAGGGGAGCTTTGGCCACGTAGTAATTGAAAAGTAGGGGGGGAGAGAACTCCACCTTGGGGTACGCCTTGCTTATTCTTCCGTAGTGGCGACCTCTTTCCTCTGAATTCTACAAAGGACTGTCTGCCGGCCATGTAGTTAGTCAGCCACCTCTTGAGTTGATTAGGGAGTGTGGTCTCCATAACATCACTCAAGAGGGTGGTGTGACTAACCGTATCAAACGCCTTAGACAAGTCCAGTGTCACAAGGATGGAGCGTTTATGTGGCCTTTTACTGTTCAGTCCCTCTGCAATCCTAGCTGATATTTCACAAAGAGCGGTAGTTGTGCTCCTGCCCGAGCGAAAACCATGCTGATGATCAGCCAGGGGGAGGTGTTCTGCAAAGCTGGGCAGTAGAATTGCTTCCAGAATTTTCACTACAGGGGATAGAAGAGTAATTGGTCGATACGAGCTTCCTTGTTGTACCGGTTTTCCTGGTTTCGGCACTGGGACAATTTTCCCCAGTTTCCACATGTCTGGGATTTCAAAGGTGCTGAGGCACAAACTGAAGGTATGGGCAAGGAATGTTGCACCAATCCTTCCGATGTGTTTCAGCATCTTTGTTGCCAGACCGTCTGGACCAATAGCTGTGGAGCTCTTGGCGGCTTTTATGGCCTTAAGCACATTATCCAGGGTAATGGTTGTGGGGTTGTCCGGCCTGAGGGTACGGGAGGCTCGTCTGAGCCTTCTGCTTGCACGGTCCGGTGACATTGGGTGCTCAACAAATTGTCTGCAGAAGGCTGCTGCTACACGGGTTTCGTCCTTGGGAGTTTGGTCACCAAACGATATGCGTATGTTATCGTTTCGCCTGGGGTTGGAGAGGTTTTTAATGGTGGACCAGTTTCCTGGATACGAGATCGGACTCTTCGAGGTGCTTCCGCCACCTGTCTCTCTTGTGGGCGGTCACTAATCGGTCGATCTCTTTATTGAGACTGAGGATCCTGGAATCTGCTGGGTCATTTCTCCTGATTTCATCCCTTTGCTCTGCCAACTTTGATGCATCCGTAGGGAAATTTGGTCGAATGTTGGGAATTCGACCCGCTGGTATGCACCTTTTGCACGCCCGTGCTAGTATTTGCCGGAAAGTTCTCTCTCCGGCCGGCGCTGACGTTGGCAGGGGGTTACAACAAACTCGTCTTCCGTGAGCTTGGTAAACAGTTCCCAGTCTGCTTTACCAAAATTTATAAACGTTCTGTCCTCGGAGGCGATGAAGTCTGTCCCGGTATGTAGCCTAACAGTAATAGGGAGGTGGTCGGAATTTAGGGCGATGTCCACGTGCCAGGACGTGATTGCCACCAGATTTGAGCTCACTAGTGTGACATCAGGGGAGCTTCGGCAGGTTGCCGTTATTCGCGTGGGGTGGTCCTCATTGATGGCACAGAAATCTGAGTCATCCACCTGGTCTGCGATGTGTTCTCCTCTGTTGTCACAGCCGAGTTCAGAGAACCAGCTATCATGGTGTGCGTTCAGGTCACCTAGCAGGATAGTATTATCATCGTTTAGGTATGGGCCTAACGATGGTTTGTATCCTGCTTGGCACACTGAGTCGGGAGGGATATATACATTAAGTATTTTAATCTCAACCTCACCGGACATGACAGCAATTCCCTGTATCTCAAGGTGAGCATCAATGGTGACTATTGGCAGTGGCTTGTACGATACCGAATTATGGATAAGGAAGGCAATACCTCCGCCAGCATTTCTGTCCCTGTCTTGCCTAAGGACAGTGTAGCAGGATGATGTGGACAGGCGGTTCCTGCTGGACAGTTTGGTCTCTTGGACCGCTGCAATGGGGATGCGCTTCCTCTCCATAAAGTCAGTTATCTCGGTGATCTTCCTAGTTAGCCCGTTACAGTTCCACTGGAGTATTTTGAGGCTATCTGCACTCGTAGGTGGGCTCACAGTGGTTGCGCTCGCAGTTCTAGCAGAAAGTGGATGCACATTGTTTGTAGCGGGAGAAGTAGGAAGATTTTGGGCTATTGGGGGGTTTGGGGTTTGGATTGGCTTTGTTGGTAAGGTCCTTCGGCAGCAAGGTCCAACAAAGTCAGGGGTGTATTGTGCCGAGTTCCTGAGCCCAGAGCATCTTAGATGCGTTTCGGTGCTACAAATGGAACATTTTACAGGTTTTGCTGCCTTGGTAAAGGTTTTCCTGCAAATGCGGCAAGCAGTCCGGTTTGTGTCTGTATTCGTTCTGTTATTGTTAGTATGTGTGGTGGGGGGTTGTGTATGTGTGTGGGTGGTTTGGGATTGTTGATTGGGTGGGGGAGGGGTGTGGATTGGGTGGGGGAGGGGTGTGAGTATTACTGGTTAGGGGAGGTGATGAAGGTGGGATAACTACTGGTTGGTGTTGGGGGTGAGTAGTTATCCGTGGCGGTGGCATTGGCGCAGGTGCGGCACAGACTGGACATCGGAAATTCGAGGAGTGATCCTTTAATTTCTTTAGTCCAGAGCAGCGGAAATGGACCCAGTTTTGGCATCCTCCGCACAGCACCGAGTATCCTCGTGTGACCTGCCTCGAACAGACCGGACACACATAGATCACTGGTCCTGGATTTCGCTCAATGTCACCGGCGCAGAGGAGGAGGAGGCTGAGCAGGCAGGCCGGTGTTGCCTGCTCAGTTAGGGGAAAAACAAATGGATAGGTGTAGGGGAAAAGGGAAGGAATAAAGGTGATAGAATACATACTTGTTTTCCTGTTTTGGGGAGGTAGCAGTCCTTGGGCAGGATTTGTCCTGCGTCAACTCCGGTACAAAGAACCGACTGCTGTGAGAGTTGCAGTTGATGTTTGATGGGGGGGTTGGTGATGCTGGGATTGTGTCGATGTCGGCTGATGTCCATTGTTGTTGCTCTTGCGGGGGTGCTGGAATGATTTGCTGATTGGGACTGGTGCCAAAAATTTCGTCCATCATGCTGTCTAGAGAATCTGTTTTCTCTGCTTCTGTTTGTTGTTGTTGCTCTTCTGTTTCTTGTTCCTGAAAATAATAATTTACATATTATACAATTTCTCAAAGCATATATAATAACTATATCAATAATAACATTTCCTAAAATAAAAGGTCTTGGGAATTAATGGTTTAATAATATATATGTAATACTACATTTTTCTATCTCAGTTCACACACGTACTTTACATTCAACACAAGTAACAAGTAGTTTCAACACAACGACAGTGTTTCTTGCGGAACTTGTGCAATCAAACTTACAATCAAATTACAATTTTATTTCATATTTTCATTGGTGTATATTTACCTTCATATAGCAATCCTTCTTTCTTTATTATTTTCTTTCTTGATTTTTCTCGCTAGCATCTCCTAAATACCGGTGAATTGCGTCCTGCGTCTGTCAAAGTGTTGCTGTATGCCAAATGATGGATGAAATTTGACAGAATTTTGAATTTGACAGACGCCGACGCATTCACTGGTATTTAAGAGATACCCTTATACTTATTTTCATTTGTTTTGTTTCGGCTTGTTTCGTACAATTTGTACGAGTGAATAAGTACGAGTCCGGCATCTTGTGTGTGAATGTAAAAGTACGTGTGTGAACTGAGATAGAAACATTAGGTATGTTTTCGTTACAAGCTAGCACTTTTAGTTTAGCACTTTGCAACGAAAACAACTGACTTCCACTAACTGGCACATAAGCAATAAGTTGCGGATTTTCACTATCTGGTAGCAATGGTGTCATGACAGTGCGAAACAGACAAAAAATTCGTGAAAAGTATTTATAAAACATATATTTACTATTCTATGTTCAATTGTTTACACTCTTTTGCAAATATTAAAATAATTTCCCATTTTTGTTCTTCTTCTTCCCGTTAATTCACAATAATTGATAAAATCTCTCCAAAAATGGGATGCCATATTGCTAAATATAGGGTTCCCAATCTGGCAACATCATACACGATTAAGACATGAACACAAGCACCAAACTTCATCAGGAACTAATAGTGCTTAAAAGTGCTTAGCTCCCCATACAAATTAAGCACTTATGGTGTAACGAAAACACGCCTATTATATCCAACAATATACGATACGACAATATACGATACGATACTTACTTAATTCTTAAAATAAAGTATCATGTAAATGCAGAAGACTTACCATTTCTTTTACGACCCAACTCTTACTTTTGCGCCCTACTCGTACATCTTTAAGGTAACGTGCCCTTAGCGCTCTATAGGTGCGATATACCTCTTGCGTATTTTTTGGTACATGGTCATCCGGGAGCATCTTGGTCAACTCTTTTAAAACTTGTTCCCGCTCGCTTGCTCGTTTTTTCATACCAGGGCCTTTGACAGTGTAATTCGTAACCTCTGCCCTTCGAAGGCAAGCCCTAAAAAAGGGTTTACATTTTTCCGTAAACTTCTTGCTTTCTTTTGGCATTTTGCTTCCGTTTGTATGGACTCACTTTCAAATTTTTATGTTATTTAAGTGATGCCATTTAATAGCAGAGTTGCCATCGCAACTCAATATTATTGCATTATCGGTTCGGAATTATCGATTGAATTTGATTATCGCGGGAACCTTATGTCTAGATTCGCACATGCAATTTTTTTCTGCAATTCTCTTTTGAAGTTGCATTTGCGTTCAGACAACGTATTATGTTTCGACAATTTTATTTTCGTCGTTCATTAAAATTTATTAAATTCATTATATTTCATTAAAATGTATGTCGCACAAATTTACATATGTTGAACCGAGCACAAAACTACGAATATTAAATAAAAAGGAATGCGGAAATGCCAAAAAAAAATCACCACTCATTCAATTGTACGTGGTATCACCACTTTGTATCACCACTCATTCCGTACAAACTCATTCAATTTTATTAAAATATATGTCGCACAAATTTACATATGTTGAACCGAGCACAAAACAACGAATATTAAGTGAAAAGCAGTGTGGAAATGTCGAAAAACTTTGTCCGAATTTACACTAGGCAAGTTTTTTCAGCAGCTTATCATCAAATTCTCTTTCGAACTTGCACGAATAACTCAAAACGTCCATGGAGAGTTTTTCCCCCCTCTTGCAGACTGCCTCTCTCTCCTACAAAACGCCGATAATCTGCTGAACATTCAGCCAGTGTAAATCCAGACTATGTCCCTATTAAAAAACCCGGTACATAAAAATAAACTGATCCTAAGGGTATCCTTAAATAACAGTGAAAGCATCCAACGTCTGTCAAACTCAACACTTTGACAGACTTCGGACGCCTTTAGTGGTATTTAGTGTATCTCTTAAATAGCCGTGAACGCATCCGCCATCTGTCAAACTCTTATTTAAAAGGTATTTAAATGTACTACAGCTTCCCAAATACGTATTTGGGGGGTAGCTGTAGTACATTTAAATACACTTGAAATCGAGTTTGACAGGCATCGGTCGCATTCACTGGTATTTAAGAGATACCTAAGGGCATCTCCTAAATACCGGTGAATGCGTCCTGCGTCTGTCAAACTCGTTTTCAAATGTATGGAAATGTACTACAGCTACCGAAATACGCACACGGATACGCCGGATAATTTCAAAAAATCCGAATTTGACAGTGCGCTTACAACTACAACGAAAGAAAACAAAACAACAACAAAAGAAAACATAAACACAAACAGATGACAAGCAGCATTTTATTTTTTATTTTGGAAAAGTGCACGAAGTAGAAAAATATTAAATATTGAATTTGCTGGAAATACCAAATACAAACTGGTAAGAATTTAATATTTTACTGTTATAATTTATATCAAAATGTGTTTCAGATTAACAGCGAAGAAATGATTGAAATAGCTGGGACACTGCCCACTTATGGAATACAAAGGAGCCTCTCCACAAATGTGTAAAAATCAAGAAGGGCACATGGCAAGCAATTTCTCTGAAGTTGTCAACACCAAGTAAATTCCAAAACTTTAAAATATTTACCAGCATTTTTGTATTAATGTTTGTTAATTCAACAGAAACGTGGGGAACCTATTCATGCTGCTTGGACGCAAGGAATCCATTTTCAAGAACACATTTTAATTCCGGTCGGATCTAATCTAAGAAAATCGTTAGTCCAGGTGTTTGTTCTTCCTACAATGAAGCATGTGACACGAGCTTGTTTCGAATAGTTTTTATTTCCATAGCTTTACGATGCTGCATTTGAATTCCATGTTCAACGAGGACATTTGGAAATATCAATTGAAACTGGCCAATAAACAATTCTCTACTTTGAAGCATGATTATATGATAGAATTTGATTTAATAGCGACACTGCCATGTGATATAAAACACAATTTAGTCCCAACATCGAAAGTGCCGACAGCTTCGATAGATTTGGTGGGCGTTTGCAAAGTCAGGAGGAGAATTACAGGTCTTTACATTTTGCACAACCAATAAAGAGTTTAAGAAACATAATTTGACTTGTGGACAAAACCAACATCTTTAGATACTCCACGATATATTAGCAATGTCTCCGTTCTTCTCTAATGAAAAACAGCATCTTGCATAACAAACAAATTAAAACATATAACTACAATGCTATGGAAATTTTGTAGTTAAAAAACGTTGTGTCATTGGGGTGTATACACAATAATACTGCTCGAATGCAAACTATCAAATTGCTTCAGTGCAGCTTCTACAATCTTTCCTTATGAAAACTTAGTTAGAAAGTTGAGAAGGCGAAGAAAAATGAATTGCTGTCTGAAAATGTTTAAAATTCGAATGCCTCCTGGTTTTGGAATATATTTCTATTCCTTCTTCTTTGTGGTTTGTCCAGAATATTTTCAAAACATATAAATCATTCATAATATCGATATTGCTCTGAATATCCACTCCAAATGTAGAAAAACAAAATTTTTCTGAAATGGGGATGATAAATCAGCTGTTTTCTGCGTATTTCGGTAGAAAATGTAGAAAAACTAAATTTTTCTGAAATGGGGATGATAAATCAGCTGTTTTTTGTTTACTGCGTATTTCGGTACAGCGCGCGTTAAAAAATATCCATCATGCGTTTTTTTGACAGACGCTGACGCATTCACTGGTATTTAAGAGACACCCTAAAGCTGTCTGATGTCAGCTGTTAGAGAAAAAAACGAAGTCGATACTTTTTGTCGGCGACGCCGATTTAAAGTTTTTTAATAGGCATGTTTTCGTTACAAGCTAGCACTTTTAGTTTAGCACTTTGCAACGAAAACAACTGACTTCCACTAACTGGTACATAAGCAATAAGTGGCGGATTTTCACTATCTGGTAGCAATGGTGTCATGAGTTGCGAAGAAAGAACAGTGCGAAACAGACAAAAAATTCGTGAAAAGTATTTATAAAACATACATTTACTATTCTTTGTTCAATTGTTTACACTCTTTTGCAAATATTAAAATAATTTCCCATTTTTGTTCTTCTTCTTCCCGTTAATTCACAATAATTGATAAAGTCTCTCCAAAAATGGGATGCCATATTGCTAAATATGGGGTGCCCAATCTGGCAACATCATACTCGATTAAGACATGAACACAAGCACCAAACTTCATCGGGAACTAATAGTGCTTAGCTCCCCATACAAATTAAGCACTTATGGTGTAACGAAAACACGCCTAATGATTGCCTAACTACTAATCCAATTTAAAGTGGAATTCACAATAAAACTGTCAAATCTTCCAATGAATACCATGTTGCATACATTTAGGCCCAAAATTATATTGAATCGGTGGCAATTGTTTTTAAATTGTCAACTACCTATTGTCAGCTTGCCAAATAAACACGACAGCTATAAAGAAAACATACCTAATGTAAGAACAGCCCATTACATTTAATGCTACGATACGTTTGGGCGACTAATCTCACCTGAAATTATTTACCGAAAGAAGAAGCATTTAAATAAAAACAACGTTCTCGACACCAAAATAACAGAGATATTTATAATTATAAAATATAACAGCATCTCTTTGTAATCTGAGTGTTTTGTTTTTACTATAAAAGATGCCCAAAACCAGTCCCATATGTGGTGAATGTAAAACGACTGAATCCTTGCTCTGGCGCCCAATAGATAATGGGCAACTGTGCCTAGCATGTTTTGAGTTGCGTGAGGACAAGGAAAAAGAAGCCACCGAGCAAAACAAATCTTCTGAAAGCACATGTCTAGAGGAGAAAAATAAAAAGCTAAACAAGGACACAAAAGATTCCAAAGAGGAACAAAAAGAGAAAAGGGATTCCTCAATATCAGCGACTTCAGAGGATAAATGTGCTCGTCTAAGAAAAAGCACCCGAGCGACACGTTTCAAGGCGAAACTGTCGTCTAATCACAACAATTCTACAAATGGAAATGGTGAAAAGAGTAGTAGTGGAAGCGGTGGGGGCAATTCAAAGACTCAGACTAAGGGACGCAATAGACGAAGTCTATTTAAACGGGTACCCTTTAAAACACCTCATGCTCAGGCTACAACGCACTCAGTAGAGAATGTGTTTCATAAGGTAAGACTGATATTTACATATGTATATATATTTTTTAATTTTACGAGTGTTTTCTTTGCATCTTTTTTAGGGTTCCTATTTACAGGTGGGAGATATTGTGTCTATGGTCGATAGTGAAAATAATGTCTACTATGCCCAAATCCGAGGCCTACTGATAGATAATTATTCTGAGAAATCTGCTTTCTTAACGTGGCTCATACCGACACAAGAAAGTCCAGATCCAAAGGATGGGTTTGATCCGGCAACATATCTAATAGGTAAGAGAAATGCTTGGTCAACGTGGTCCATATTCAAAGATAAACCAAGTTTGGGGAAAATATTAACAGTTGCAAAATTGGCAATCATTCGGCCAATCGACTTGAGGGAGCGTATCATAATATATACCAGTCAGCCAAACCGACAGATATTCCTTTCATGTGCTGCAATGTTTGTGTATCAAATGATATATGTATGCTAGCACACTTTTTACTGAATTGTGAGGTTTACATAAATTGCTCGGATTTCGTCCAAATTTGTAACCAGTCAGTCATTTCTTCGCTATTAACTCGAAAAAAGGAAGAACAAATTACCATCACAATGGAACAAATTTGGAGCAAACATTTTATAGCGCATAACATATAGCGCTTTGCTCTTACAGGGCCTACATATCACGGAAATTGGCCGTAATTTCTAGGCCCCTTTCTGTACCTCTCAAACAAAGGGAACAAATCGAAAAAAATTCAATAGCTCACAACTACAACGTTAGAAAAAAAGGCAAACAATCTCTTTGAAGTACCTACTGTTCAATGCAAAATGGGCGTATTGGCGATCTCCTTTAAGTACTCTCCACACATATTAACAAATTCATATTGGAATAATTTTTGTAACATTTTTCTTAATATTTTCAAATATTCTGTGTTTTTGACAATACTCTGATAAAGGATGAGCAAAACGTGTCCGCCTTTCTGTCAGCTACCAAACAAAGTAAACAATTCTTTTATACAATTGTATCTAAATATTTTCTTTATTTTTTCTTGCAGGACCCGATGAGGAACTCTCTCGGAAATTATCATGCTTGGAATTTGTTATGCATGCTCCCAGCAATTATTATCTCGACCGGACGACACCTTTCCCCTTGCCCGACAGCATGGAATATGATACAAAACCAGGTGGCTACATCTGGACCACACTACCAGAATATCAAAGAAACAAAACGATAGAGGTATAAGAAATGTTGCAAAATGTATTATAAATAAATATTTATTAAAAACTATAATATGAAAGAAAAATACAAAGAAACAGAATTTAAATTAAATGCAAATCAATAAGTTCTTATAACAATAATGAAGGCCCTTATTGGGATATAATGAAAACACTGAAACATACAAGAAAAACATAAAGGTATTAGGCCTTATTCATTACTCCTTACTTAAATGGCTTTCAACGTTAAAATGTATTCTAAATCTTCCATAGCTTTTTATGAATAAAGCCCTAAGTTCACAAACAAAAGCTCAACTCTTAAATCTAAGTCAAAGCAAACATAAAACATACATAGGTTTACAAAAAACAGCTTAACTCTATAAATGTGACAATCCATGCGGCTACTTCTAAAAATCCACTGCGATGCCATTAACGACTCTCATTTAAATTTATATCTAAATCTGAATCTGGCTTAGTATGACGTTTGCGGCTACGTCCTCGCAAACTTGAGGCCGCCTGCTGTTCCATGGTCAAAGTATCATCCGCAATAACTTTTGTTGCTGTCGTTCTTGCCGGAGACTTTCTACGTTTTACCACCTTTATTGCTGCCGCTGCGGAGGTAGATGGCGGTTCTTCTTCTTCAATTACCAATGTAGAATTTGCTACCGGCCTTAAAACAGCAGATCTTGTCTCATTATTCATTCCATGATTACTGGCCAATAAACCCATTACACCATTTGGTATATTCTTTTGAATAATATTCATTACACCTCTACCCAGGAACATAATCGCCTCGCTGGCATAGTGGAAAATCATATCCTGACCTCTATGTTTCAGTTGGACGAGTGTGCGATCAACACGTGTTTCGTGCTTCTTCAAAAAGGGATGAACACATTTGCGATATATCACAGGACTACCATTGCCCATAGACGGCAAAATCCATAGAATAATAGCAATCTTCAGCTCATAATAAAACGGTAACCACTTGAGAAAGATGTCGGTGAAATTTTCCGCTGCCGTAAAGATGGCAAAAACAATCCAATACATCATCCATTTCATATATTCATCCACAGATTTGGCGCGCACAGTTTTGAAGGAATAATAAGCGGGATAAAGGGTGCCAAAGGTAAGTATAGTTAGGCGAGAAAATATACTGCTAATCATATTTTTTGTTATCACTGTTTTGTCACACGGTATTGATTTTGTGGAAAATTTGTTTGAAATATATTTCCAGGATAATTTATAATTTCTTTGTGAAATGTCTCAGGAGTGGAGCTTTGAGAAGTTTGTGGCGGCACAAATAAAACTAAACAAATCAACCCTGCTAAGAAAGATCACAGTGATGTGTGTACGTGTGTTATCGTTCGTTCCTCGTGTTAGGGATGTCGATCGGAGATTGTTTTGGATATGCTTCAAAATAAATGAAAACCGATAGCGATAATAGATAGAAGCATAGATTACACTATTCAACAGCAAATTTGATGAAGAGTAGGCTATTTTTATCAGAAAGGAAGAAATTTTCAGTTGAGTAAACTGATTAAAGTTTAACCTCACTTTATGAATTTCTGTGGGAGATGCCAGAAAGATGTACAAATTTTGCTCCTTTTGTGTCATACTAAATTTATTTATTTATTTATTAATCAACCTGAGCCCTCATGGACTATATGTTGATAGTTAACAAAATTTTAGTTTTATAATATCAAAATTATCTAATGAATATATATAACTAATAATAACCCTAACCTAACGCACACTCTCTCAAACGATGATATACATATTAAAATTAATTTAACTGAAGTAATCGTTGTAATAAGGATATTGATAATGGGAGTTTGGTGGCTCCCGAAACAGATCTGTCTATCCAACCATTACAACCGCCCCCAATACATGTCACTTACTTCTTCTTTAATTTTTAACAAAGTTGTTTTCATATACTGAAAACAACAATAATGATCTTGAGCCTGAGTACAAAAACAAAATATTAAATGGTGAAACGAATGTTGTCAGTGATAATAAAAAAAAATATAATTCTAGTTTGATTGATCAGAATAGTAAACTAGCAGTTTATTTCGAAATGTTCGAGGACAAACCGAAATATCTTTAACGTTAGGAGGTAACACATTCCACAATCTTGCCACACGAATTACAAAAGATCGTTCAAAAATATTGTTATTAAATTGTTCTATAAGTATTTGAGAATTTCTTGCAGAGTTCAGGAAGTGAAACGATAATATCAAATATAAAGGTTGACGGTGCTTTAACACGCCGAAAAAGAAAGAAAGGCACCTTAACTCTAGAAAATGTTCAAAGGTACAGCCTAGAAACTGCTTGCTGAAATGAGAATAATCACGCCTAGAACGCGAACCATACACAAAACGAAGGATACCATGAAAACATGAAGGAGCTTACGGATATTTGCTCTATTGGTACCCATAAATACGTCCGCTCCGTACAGTATATGAGGCATGAGCAAGGAGTTTGAAATTTATTTGAAAAGCAGTATAAAATACACATTTTCTGTCTTACTGCCCGGCTTTCACACATGCAAGATCCCGATAGTTCGGCTCCGATATATTGCCAGACTTGTTTAAACGTCTCCCTTCAACCTAATCTAGTATACAATACAGAATATTTATGAAGACATTTAAAAGAATAATCTCCCCAAAATAATGGGGAGATTATTTTCGTATAAATTTGTCAATTTGTGTGCAGGACATATTTTGAGCTGAATATCCGTATGTAAAAAATTTACCAAAATTCATGTGTATTGGTATCAAAATTATCCATTCAAATTTGGTACTAGTTGGCCCCTTTGTGTGCGAGGCACCAAAATTGAATTTCCCATTTTTTATTGAATTCTGCGGACTATAAAAGCAAAGCACTACAAAATTTCAGGTATACCATCCTACTTGTATTAACGTTATGCACTATCAGAAGTTATGGATAAGTAGTATAAACGTTATAAGGGATTCTATAATTTTCTTTAATTTAGCACAAAAAAAATTATAACAAGCAATTACAAAAAAATTTAATTATAATTATAAGATAGAAATTTATTTTTACGATAATTCCTTATAAGGCGGTTTGGTTTTAACTCATGTAAAAGGTTTTTATATTTTGCATATTGTAATTTATCTTTAATTGACCTGATGGTTTTTATAACAAGTTAAGGAGAATAAATGAAATGTTAACGCTTCCTGGGGAAAGTATCAGAAGGAGTGAACCAATATGGCTAGTCTTTGAACTGAGCGATAGATAGCAGAAAATTTTACCATATATACAATTTGAATTTTCTACATCGGTCACACTTTTTGAGAGTGTGCTACAGCTAGACAGATGGGAAAAAAATTGTTGTTAGACCAAAATGACAAAATTCAATACCCGCCAACTCGAAGAGTCCTTAACCGATCTCGTTGATATTTTATGTCATAACTACTACCCAATACCACTAAACTAGATGCAAGTTTCATTACGATCAGAAGACATCGGTTTCACTTGACATGAAATCCCCACATATTTTTTTCCAACAAGAGGTGTTATTTTGAATCACCCGGTATTTCGGTAGCTGTCACTTTTGAAGCTTTTATTCTTTGACATTTGACAAGTAGAAACTACGCCATTACTAAAAATGGAAAGATACACGATTCAACAACGCATTGAAATTATTGAAATTCGAAAATCATCTTGACTGATGAGGCCCATTTCCACCTCGGTGGCTACGTCAAAAAGCAAAATTGTCGCATTTGGGACTCGGGAAACCCAAGAGTTATTGTTGAGAAGCTTCTCGATCCTCAACGTGTGACTGTTTGGTGCCGTTTATGGTCCGGCGGGGTCATTGGACCTTACTTTTTCGAAAATGAATGGTTACGGTGAATGGATTGCGCTATCGAAAGATGATTAGTGATTGTTTATGGTCGGAGTTGGATGGTATTGATCTGGACAACGTTTACTTTCAAAAAGACGGCGCTACGTCCCACACAAGCAACGAAACCATAGTTTCCGGACCGTGTTATCTCTCGAAGAGGTGATCACAATTGGCCACCGAGATCTTGTAATTTAACGACTTCTTCCTTTGGCGCCACGTGAAAGATAAGGTCTACGGCAACAGCCCAGCGTCGATTCAAGACCTCAAAGATAGAATTCGTGAGGCTATCGAGGACATAGGGCAGCCACTTTGCGATTTTGTTATGGAAAATTTCATGAAAAGGATATGGTCCTGTAAGCGTGGTCGTGGTGGCCATTTGGCTGATGTTTTTTTTCATTATTAACGGCGTACCTTCCTCATTATTATGAAATAAACATCCGATCATTTATCTCAAAAAATGGCATTTTTCTTTGAATTCCAAAATAACACCTCTTGTTGGAAAACACTTTATATGTATTTACATGTCATAATTTTTTACAGGGCGGGGGACCATGACAAAACAAAATATATCACTATTCTAGATTTCGTAAAAGAGGCTATTTGTCATATATTCGCATATTCCGTTCCCTGTCCAATAAGCATACAACATTTTTGCAACTCTGCTTTGGTGCGCTTATTTTGTACATTTGCTAGTGATGTACGGTTCGGCTTTATTATGAACCGGTACGAAGAAAATCTAGAAGGACCTTTGTAAGGAAGCCTATATCCAAAGACAAATAGAATATAAGATGACATTCCTTCAGGCCGAAACGTCAAAATCTATCAGTTACGAACGAATAGGAATGAATTTAAACATGCGAAAAACAGTATTCCGCGAACATTGATTGAACTTTTTTTGCACTTATCGATTAATATTAATTTTTTAATTGTGACAATTACAAAAAATTCGGGAAAAACGGTCTGAAAATCCGCGAAAAACCTCACTCGTTGGAATCAAATTCCTATTCGTTCGTAACTGACAATTACTCGCTACAGGAAGGAACGTCTTCTTAAATTATATTGTCTTTGCCTATATCAAAACATGGACTTTGGCTACCGTTGCTAGTGTGAAGGATCGCGGGTATAACTTAACCACAGTTACCAATTTTCAGCCCGATCAGTTGACATTTGTTGTCTCTATGACGTTAAGAAGTCAAATCAGGAAGATGCTATATATGGGGGCTATATCAAAATATGGACCGATATTGCCCATTTTCAATCCCAAGTTATCTGCAGCTATAAGAAGTAATGGGTTTTCCAATAGGGATGATATGATTTTTAAGTGACGTTTCGGCCATTTGTAATATGTCATGATCTGTCATTTGTTTTTCATTGTATTCAGTAGTGTTTACAATTTCATCATGGAGAGATATACGCAAGAACAAGAACGTTTACAAATTATTCAGTTTTATTATCAAAATAATCGTTCTCCAATTGCAACTTTTCGTGCGCTAAGTCCATTTTTTTTAAATAAAAAAACACTTTCCACTTTGATCTACGACCTTGACATCCATTAGCAATATTTTAGCTCTGGCTAAGAGCTATCTTTTTGCCATTGACCGATTCCCGATCCGACGTACCGTTAAGGAGCTAGAGAAAAAATAAACTTTCCGTTCCCATTTGCAAATGATGATGTCAATTTTTTTTAAATTTAAAAATACACTTTCCAGTCGACCTACGACCTTGACACCCATGAGCAATATTTTAGCTTTCGTTAAGAGCTATCTTTTTGCCATTGACCGACAGCAAATAAAACAATTGAATTGTTGGGAGAAAAGTTTGGAGATTCGATTATTTCAAGAAATTGTGATATTGAATGGCCTCCAAGAAGTTGTGATTTTAACGAACGAACGTTCCCAACTCAACCACTCTTATTGATTTAACACCATTAGACTATTTCTTGTGGGGTTATTTGAAATCATTGCTCTTTCGAAATAAACCAGACTCTCTTCAAGCTTTACAAGTCAATATGGAACGTGCCATTCATGACATACGACGTGATTTAGTGGAAAAAGTGCTCGAAAATTGGGTTCATTTGAATGACGTTTTATTTAGAACTTAATTGTATCGATTGTACTTCGCATTAAATAAAAAACTTTTGAATTTCCTTAACAATAAGTGTGTTTCTTTTTCAATGAAATCATATCACTCTTATTGGAAAACCCTGTATATAAACCCAATTTCAGTCATCTAGCTCAATTATTGAAGAATGTAGCGTGATTACAACAGACGGACATGGCCAAACGTCTTTGAATTTTACGATGTTTAAGAATATACACATATGTATACTTTATGGGGTCCCAGATTAATATTTATAGGTGTTACAAATGGAGTGATAAAATGAATATACCCCCCATCCTATGGTGAAGGGTATAAATAGTACTCTTTGCAACGGTATGAAATATGTAAGTGTACAATTATTCTGTGAAACAAGTAGGTGGTGCATCGAATATTTACGTATTGTATTATTTTTATCATTTTATTTAGATTTTCATATATATGTTTATTCCAATAGCTTTATTTTTGAGGGAATGATGCTGAGATTAATTCTTTTTTGTAAACTTTACTTTTTTTATAATTTTTTAAAATAAACTAACAGTCAATTTCATCAACTCCGGTTATCCCACAGTTAGAGCCGTCAATTTAACAATTGACTAGACTGTTGGTTAGCTCAAACCGGAGCTGGTGAAAATGGGGGTAAGTCGTACAAAAAGGTTGGTTCTTGATATTCTTAGTCCGATTTACACGAGGTCATTTTAGCCAAAGCAATTCTGCCTATCATTCGAGAGGGAGAGGTAGTCCGATTTACACTGGTTGAATGTTCAGCAGATTGTCGGCGTTTTGTTGGAGAGAGAGACAGTTGACAAGAGAGGGAAAAGCTCTCCCTGAACGTTTTGAGTTCTTCGTGCATGTTCAAAAGAGAATTTAATGATAAGCTGCCGAAAAAACTTACCTAGTGTAAATCTGAACGTAGGTGGAATATAAGAGGAATTCCTCCCTTGCTATTCCACTTGCCCCTCTCTCCCATGATATGCAGAATTGCTTTGGCAAAGATTCCTCGTGTAAGTCGGCGCTTATTTGGGGAAGTGAAAGTGTCAGAAAATTGCATTTCGTTATATGAAGATAGCTATAGGAAGATAGTTTCTCTAAAAACCGGTTCTGACGTACGGCCTTCCCGTTTTCATACATCACTACTACCCATAATAACAATCCACCGAACACCTACCCTCCCACACCCCTTAAATGATAAGAAGTTTTCTTTTCATTAGTTTTTATTGTGGTCACATTTGTTTTAAATAATTTAAATTAAAGACTTCCGCGGAATATTGCGTCAAATCTTTCGTCATATAATGTCCAAACTTTTGAAAGTATTCGTCTATGGGACTCTGAAACGAGGCGAGCCAAATCATCATTGGTTAACACGGCCGGAAAACGGCTCTGCTCGTTTTGTGGCAGCCGGAGCAACAGATGAAAAATTCCCCCTTGTTATTGGTACACGTTATAACATTCCCTTCCTATTGGATAAACGCGGAACGGGTCACAATATTCAAGGTGAAATCTATGAAGTGGATGAGGCAATGTTTGCCAATCTTGATATCTTGGAAGATTATCCAAACTATTATGATCGTGAAATTCAGAAGATAACAACAGAGACAGACAAAGAGTAAGTAAAATGCAAATTTTGGTAAATGGTTGGTTGTTTGTATTTAGACTATGATGTTTCTTTTGTTTTCTTTTTCCACAGATCTATTGCTTGTTGGCTGTATTTAATACGTAAATTCCCCGCCAAGTTATTGGAAAAGCCTCATTTAACCTCCTATCATAATACACCACAACAATTGTACAGAGAAAGGTCTGAACGTGATGTTAATATTAAAGCTATTACTGATTTAGAATACTGAGGTGGGAGGGAAAGAAGAAAGAGGAATGCTCAACTGGATGGATGGATCATTCATAATTGGCTAAAAGTAATGCAGGTCTCTTGATCAATGTTTAAAATGTTCTTTAATCCCAAAGAGATAATCCAAAACCTTAAGGGCCTTATTTATAAAAAGTTAATGAAGGTTTGAAGAACGTTTTAGCAGTGTTAAAGTGTTCTTCAAACCTTTATTAACTTTTTATGAATAAGGCCCTTAAAATTTAAAAATCCTTGAGGGAAACTTTGACGGTACTCTAGACGTCGGAAGCATAGTCAGATAACACCTATCACCGCCAAGTTATTTTTCTATAAATATTATTATCGAAGTTTAGTACCACAATTTGGGCGTTAAATTTGATTGGTTGCGGTTTTTTCTTTTCAATTTCTTAAGTAGAGGCTATCTTCTTTAAATTGTTAAAGAAAGCAGTTCATAGAATTTTAGGTTAAACAAGGAACAAGAACATTTTAATTGAAATTTGAACAAACAATTAGGACAATTTCAGTTGAGTAAACCGACTAATGTATAACCTCTTTTTGTCAGAAATGTTACATGAACTTTGAAACATTCGGTCTTTCTGAGAGATAAGGGAACAGTGGAAGAATCTTACTCATTCTTTGTCGGTGTATGGTCATTTCGGAAAGTTTTTTTAATATTCAGAATACGGGAAAAATTTAGATTATTGCTACAGAAGATATGGGGCAATTACAATAATTTACAACATTTTTGTCAAATGGCTGGGCAAAACAAAACAAACAAAACACGAAAAAAAAAAATAAAAAAAAATTTGGTATTCTGATTTTCTTGTATGATACCTTTAGTAGTTAGACCTTATTTAAGTATAAGCTAGATAAAGCCGGAATACTTTTTTTTTTACAAATGCTGAAAACATAACGTTCATGTATAAAAAGAAGTTTAATAACAGTCGTTAAAACAATTGGAAAAAATTTAATTTTTTCATAAAAAATGGAAAAAATTCGCAATCTATTTGTTTGTTAAATTGTTTTGAAAGCTAGCATCCCAACGAAGAAGCAATGCCTATTAAAAAACAAGTAAAAGCGTTAATTTCGACTATGCCGAATCTTATATACCCTCTACCGTGGATTTCATTCAATTTTTTTACTGGAAAAACCTTTGGAATCTTTAAGTAGATTATTAAAAAAAGGAACGCTGCAATTTTTAGCCAAATTTTAGGACGCATTTTTGAGAGCTAAAGGGATTTATGCGATTATTATAATTTTATTTTTAAAAATACAGTATATTATTGTGGAATTTTTTGCAATTAGCTTTGAAAAATGATACCCTGTAAGTGATGTTCATTTTCTGCTTCGCACATACGTGCTCTTTTTAGCATATTTTCCATAACGTTTCGCAAAATTTCAGAAAAATTAAATTATTTTTATACGTTGTTCGATTCATAATTAATTCCTCAAGTCTCCTTCACAAAGGCTGAAAAAAAAGAAAGAAAAATAATTAAAAAATTCAAACCGTATATGTAGCTCATTTTGCGCCATCAATCTGCAAAGTTTCAGCTAAATTTCTTAGAAAATGTTTGCTGTGATGAATTCTTGCAAAGTTTTTGCTAGATACTTTATGGGATCTCTGATGAATATTTAGAGGTGCTACAAACGGAGTGACAAAATGAATATATTTATCCCCATCCTATGGTGGAGGGGGTAAAAATCTATTGATAAATGGAGAAATTTTATCCCTTTCGGTAAGAGAAAGAGAATTTCAACAAAATCATGTTCTTATAACCCCACTGTTGCGAACGAGGGTAACACATCGAAAGAATGACCTAAGAATCGGTTCCGTTTTAATTCACCTAAGTCATTTGAGCAATGTCCATCCGTCTGTCTGGTTTGTGCGCACGGTCAACTTAAATTTTGGTACGTGTTAATATTTTTATACTCTATACCACACTGCGGTAAAGGGTATTATAAGTTTGCTTAATGGCAGATGTTTGTATCACATGGATCGACTCAAAATCACTAGCTGAGTCGATGTAAACATGTCCGTCCCATCTGTCGTAACCTACCGTCCGTCCGTCTGTCCATTTTATGTTGTCCGTTGAGTACAGGTCGCAATTTCACTCCGATCGTGCTGAAATTTTGCAGTTACGAGTCTTTCGCGCCTGGAAAGAACGCTATTGAAACTGGTTTTAGATATAGCTCCCATACATAGGGTTTTCCAATAAGAGTGATATGATTTATTTGAAAAAAAAACACCCTTATTGTTAAGGAAATTCAAAAGTTTTTTATTTAATGTGAAGTACAATCGATACAATTAAGTTCTAAATAAAATGTCATTCGATGAACCCAATTTTCGAACACTTTTTCCACTAAATCAAGTCGTATGTCACGAATGGCACGTTCAATGTTGACTTGTAAAGTTTGAAGAGAGTCTGGTTTATTTCGAAAGACCAATGACTTCAAATAACCCCACAAGAAATAGTCTAATAGTGTTAAATCACAACTTCTTGGATTCCATTCAATATCACAATTTCTTGAAATAATCGAATCTCCAAACTTTTCTCGCAACAACTCAATTGTTTCATTTGCTGTGTGGCACGTAGCCACTATCGGTCAATGGCAAAAAGATAGCTCTTATCGAGAGCTAAAATATTGCTCATGGGTGTCAAGGTCGTAGGTCGATTGGAAAGTGTTTTTTTTATTTAGAAAAATGGACTTAGCGCACGAAAAGTTGCAATTGGAGAACGATTATTTTGATAATAAAACTGAATAATTGGTAAACGCTTTTCTCTCCATGATGGAATTGTAAAGACTACGGATTACAATGAAAAACAAATGACAGATGATGACATATTACAAATGGCCGAAACGTCACTTCAAAATAATATCATCCCAATTGGAAAACCCATTATAAGTTTCGTCCGATTTGGTGCTTTAGCCCTATATATGCTGTAGTTTACATCCAATCTAGCATGGTAGAGTTTCCTGATCCTTGGACCAACATTGCCAAATTTGAAGAAAATAGGTTCGTATTTGTCTATTGCCACCATATATATGTTAGTCCGATTTGTCTCTTTAACCCTATAGAAGCTGTAGTTTACATGTAATTGTTTTGAAATTTCGCATGGTAGAGTTTATTGACCTATGAACCAACACTGCAGAATACAAAAACAAATAGGTTTAGATTTAGTTATAGCTCCCATATATGGTCACAATGCATAACAGCAAAACTCAAGTTATGCTCAAATTGCGTTTTTAATGCCACGATGTTCCCCATATTTGATTAAATATTGTGACAAATTTTTGTGATGATATTTTGTTTAGTTATCTATACTGGTATTTTATTCCCCTATCATCTTGGACTATTGAAGATGTAAATCGTATGAAGTCGTAACAGCATATCTGAGTAGTGTTATTATTCCAAATTGGAGTACGGCCTAGCATTAAAACGTAACCCAACTGTTATTCTAAAATCTAATATTGGCTAATGAGTGTTATAAATTTCAAAATCATCCTTTGATTTATCAGTCGATATATCTCCTTTGATTTATCAGTCGATATATCTTCACGATTCAATATTTCTTCACGTCTTGTTTTCGAGATATTGGTAGGGTAAATCGATTTAACTCTGATTTACGGGAAATAATTTTGATATTTTTGTTTTATGTCTCTATTTTTCTATCTTCCTATGTTTTTAACTCGCTATTTTACGTCCTTTTGATCACAACATGTAAATTACTCTCCTTCCATACCGACCCTCTTTGTGTTCCATGTAATACAAATACGAAAAAATATTAAAACAAAAGTTGATATGGAATAAAAAGAGTGTAACTCTTCAGTCCCGTTTTTACCCAAGCAATAAATTGCGCTTTTCTCCGACCATACAAAATGAAATACAGAAATGAATAATTAATTGGGCTTTAAGATTACAAGTTAAGAATTGATATGAATTAGTCAGCTTTGTTATTTCAAAATTTGATTTTAAACCAGGACGCCTTACTCCAACGTATTTGTCCCCTATCTTTTTCAATAAACAATCTATGTAGATAATTTCTGACTTTTCTCCTAATATATTTTACCAATGAGCGCCCCAGTAGGCGAGTTGGTAGCGTACTCGCCTATGAGTTTGGGGGTTGTGGGTTCGATTCCCACCAGAGGCTCTGGTCTGTCGCTGCAAACATTTAGCCATATGGTCTTTGTAACCCGGCCTTTCCCTGGACCGTAAAATTAGAATATAAATTTACTTTGTATTGTAATTCATATAAATAAATAAATATTTTACCAATTACAGTTATTTGGACAGCGACAAAGATGACATGTACGACGACGAAGAAGCACCAAAACCATAAAATGAATGCGGATACCATTAGCCAGCGCAAATATATGGGAAGAGCATTTGTTATAACTCCACAACATTTATGTAAATAAAATTCCATATTACGTATAAACAACAATTAAAAGAGGATCGATCACAAAGATACATTAAGTTTTGTTTACAGTGAAACCACAGATTTTTTTGTTTGTTTTTTTGCTTAATAAGCTATTTTTTATTTGTTTTTGTTTGTTTACGTTTCCATGTGTTTTTTTTATTTACCCGTTTCTCTTCTTTTTAATAGAATTCTAACGTTCGTTTTTCTTTATCATGATACAAAAAATTAGAAAAGAAAATAATGTTGATGTATAAAAAAGGGGCGGGCTAATATTGGGGGGGTGTTTTACCAAAAAGCAAAACGCGTATCTTAATCAAATCAAAGGTTGGCTTGCAACACTCTGTGAAAACAAAGGCGGGTGGTGACGATGTTTTAACACAACAAAATTTTTGTTTTGACTAAGGGAAATTGAATTCTCTTCGAAAAATAAAATGGCAAAAAAATAAACATCAAGAAATTGTGGGGTGGGGGGGAATAATTGATTGGAAAGGAAGCTGACTGCTACTTGATATTTTTGTTGATATTGGTGGGGCAGGGAAGGAGTGGGAGACAATTCAACGTGCAGAAAATTTACATGACGGATTTTCCTCAATTGGGGAAAATTTACAAAACGGAAAATTGATTAGTAGAAAGTCGGCAGTTCTGAAAAGAAAACCAACTCTTTCCCATCCATCCATCCATCTATTGTTTTGTGAGTGAATGTGTTCGTTTTTTATGTTGTTTTGTGTGTAGCTTGGGGAATTAATGGTCTTAGCTTTCATCGTCCAGCGATTGGAAACGATTTGTGGCCGCCGATGGGGCCGACGATTGTTCTTTAACCCTTTGCACACGACCACCGTGACGGACTTCCTCAAATGCGGGTTCATTTTTCTTCTTACGTTGCTCTTCGGGCCGGGCAGCACCCAATGTGGGGAAGAAATCAGCGTTTGTAATGTCAGGAGCAGTTTTCGAGCGTACTTTAGGTTTTATGCCAGTACCTTGCTGAAATGGGGTCAACCATTAAATTAAATCTGACGTTTTTGAAATGTGTATCTTATTTTTATAGTACTTACCGCTGCTGCTGCTCTCAAGGCCGGCGATACATAAACTTTCGATACAGGTTTTGGCGGCATCTCCATGGGTATCTGTGTAACCTCTTCGGCGGGTATGACCTTCTTCCAAACACCACCACCGGCCTTGCGACCGGATTCACTATTGGCATTGCCTTCACTTTCACCGTCCTCATCTTCGCCATCTTCACCACTCATATCATCATCGTCATTCAATGTCAATTGGCCGATTTTTAAACCGGAATAATCCTTGCGCTGCTCCTCTTCCACCTCTTTCCATTCATCTTCTTGAGGCTAAACAAAAGAAAACAAGAACATTGATTGAACCATCATTTGCCATAGAACAAAAGTGAAATTGACGCCGCGCTCCGCTATTGTTGCTGCCTGGGGCAAGCAACTCGATCGGTCGCTTGGTCCGTCCGCTTTTTTTTTGCCAGCGTGTCTTTGTTTTTCTTTTCTGCTCATCACCATGATTAGCAGCGGCTGCATTACTCACTTGTTCGACCACCACGACTTTGTCCTCTACAACATCACCACCTTCTGTTGTGTTGGTGGTGGCAGCGGCGGCGACTGGCGGTACTACTGTTGTCGTCGTGGTTTCTGGTTTTTTCGGTTTCAGCACTTCACGCTTTGACTCTTCCAGGTTCTTAACCAATTCTTCGGCTGTCAAGAACTTTGGTTTCTTTGCCTTCTTCTTGTCTTTCTTGGCAAAAAAATCATCTAAATCGGCCATATTGCTACTAAACGACGAACGGGGGTCTCTACTTGGACTCTGCAATTGTCTGCAAATTATGAAAAGCACCTTTATACAATGTCACTGCTACAGATTTTGGCGAAATTTATTGATAATTCATGCAAAAATATTCGATAAGCATGCGGGAAATTCATTTCTTTTTTTCCTTACCCACTTAACGTGTTTGCCAGATAAATTGATGACAGTACTGATCAGAGAACCAAGCCCAGGCAAATTTTACGACGTTGCTCGCTCGCTGGCAGCAGGTCGTTTGTGTGATTTATTGTACAACATGCCGTTTTTTTTGACGATATTGCCACTAATGGCCATGTCGCACGATTTTATCAGCCGGTTGGCAACGACAATTTTTCCCACATACTAAAATTTAATCGGGACAGATGTATTGCTGCCAACAGGCTGTACGGCATAAGAATTTACGACAACATTATTCAAAATGCTGAAAACGGAAAATTATCTGTTTTTTATTTACATATAAAATTATTTGTACGTCTTTTTTTCACCCAGTGGCAACTACAATTGTTTTAACGTTAAGAAGTTGTAGTTGCCACAGGTTGAGAAAAATCGTACAAATAATCTTTACATTTGAACAGCCAGTAAGTGCTGCTTCACACGAGGCAATTTTTTTCCAAGCAAGTGTCAAAGTTTCTAGGAGAGAGTGGCAGGCGGAAAGAGCTCTCTGCCTCTATCTCCCACAAATTTTGACACTTGCTTGGAAAAAATTGCCTCGTATGAACCAGGACTAATAATTATCGATAATTGTGATTGGCAGGATTGAGAGAAAAGCTATAGTTTATCATCGTACAACATTAAAGAGCACAGCTTCCGATTCATGAAGACACAAATATCAATACAAAGTTTCCTTAAAAAAATGTCAGCGGCTTGGTGATGATCGGCTAAAACTGAAATTAGTGGCGCAAACGTATCGCAACCTTCATCATGAGGCGTGTTTTCGTTACACCATTGGTGCTTAATTTGTATGGCACTTTTAAGCAAAGAGATTGTATATAAGAAGAGATACCATTTCATTCACCTCAACGAAAGGTGAATTCCGACTCGTGAGCAAAGATGAGTTCATGAAAAAATTTATTGAAAAATCGTGTATTTTGTGTGCTTTTCTTTCAATTTTTCACATGCACGTCAATAAACACACAAAATAAAATTATTATACGTTAGTTGAAACAAAGAAAACGGAGAACATATCTTTTTTTAATCAATTTAAAATTCCTTTATGTCCACCACTTCAATAGAAAAACTCAACTCTGCACATGAATTTTCGCCGTGCATACTCTTATTCTAGAACCTCTTTGCTTTTAAGCATTATTAGTTCCCGTTGAAGTTTGGTGCTTGTGTTCCTGTCTTTATCAGGTATGGTTTTGCCAGATTGGGCGTCCTATATTTCCCAGTATGGCATCTCGTTTTTGGAGAGATTTTTGTTAATTATTGTGATTTAAAGGGAAGAAGAAGAACAAAAATTGAAAATTATTTTAATAAAGGGTTTTCCAACAAGAGGCGTTATTTTGGTATTCAAAGAAAAATGAAATTTTTTGAGATAAATGATCGGATGTTTATTTCATAATAAAGAGGAAGGTATGCCGCTACTAATGAAAAACAACATCAGCCAAATGGCCATCACGACCACGCTTACAGGATGTCGTAGTCCCGTTGACGAGACTGCTACCTTTTGGGAGTGAGATGCTGTGCTGACTTGTTGCTGGCGTTAGAGCTCCGGCTGTGGCTCAGTCTAGGGGCGCGGTTCTTGCCAGCAACAACACGAAAAGCTGAACAATTCGAATGTGAAAACATTCAATAAATAAATCTAAACACCTCAGGTAGTTGACAAAAAAACAAAAAAAAACAGCCTATGGATCAATAATTAATAAGGGAATCACGTACCATTTCACGTTCCCAGTCACATCATTTTCCCTGGTTTTGGAAGCACATCTGATGTTCATGTGCTTGGACATTACCCACCCCAACCATGGTATCCTTTGTTAGATGTTTCGGGATACCCCAGACTCTTTCACCCTCCTTTCTAGCCGCCTAGAACACTTACCCTTTTATCTTCCCCTTTAGCCATTAATTTTATAAAAAAGTTTCCATTTCTTTTCAAACCAAAATCATTATAAATAATTCCTTTATTTGCAGGCTCGCAGCCAGACTCACGTTTAATTACATAATTATTCAAAAATTCCAAAATTCCCACATTAATTGAAAGATAGTCAAAAGAAAATGTAAGTTTACAATACTAAATATCTAATTTGTAGAATTCCTTCTAGTTTAACATTTCATTCATTTGATTTGTTTTACTTCAATGTTCTAAAAACTATAGAAACTTCAAAATAATGAATCTCTTCTTTCTCTTTTTTTTCCAGGTTAGGTTTCGGCACTGATGGTAACGATGTCGGAATCACCGGTAAGTGTCTAACAGACAGGTAGGTATCGAAAATCTAGATTCGGAGGTGAGGTCATGCATAAAAAACTGGATATTTCCAAGATTCTTCTTACAGGATTCGGCAAACCAAATCGAAAAAAACAGGAGCCCAAAAGGAGATTGGCGGCAGGTTGTAAGAGTCGTGTTTGGATGACCAAAAGTTTCTGTCGTCTGTAGATGTCTGCCCGGTAGTTTTAGTGGTAAGGAAATATATATATGTATATTTGTCTTTATTTTCCTTTAATTTTACCAACCAATGATTGTAGTCTTTTTGTTCTATTTTCTTAGGAGGAAAACCCAATTAAAGTAAGGGGCTACCCCTGAGCCCTAAGAGAGAAAGGACAACCTAAACTAGGCCTGAGCTCAACCCAACGTTTTGGTGCACTAAAACCACTTAAAAAGGTATGTAAAAAAACTAATTGTTTAAATCTCAGAAATTGAACACTCCTAATCCATTTTTTTTACAAATATAGATATATGATGTCGGTCTGTCTGCGGGTAAAAGCTTCCAGTGTTTGTCTACTTTTGGACTACCGTCGCATGCCAGGCTTGGCTATGCGAAGCTGGAACTCCCTCGTAGGGCCGGACGCCTGATGAAGTGGCTGTGATCCTCTTGGTTGCGGCGCACACGCGTTTATATTTTAGTTTTGTGCAAATAGTCTTTTTTTCTTTTGGTTTATGTATTGTAAAAGTTATTGTTTTAATTTTTCCTTGCTTAATAAGGCGTTCACACCAACCCGTTTTGGCTCATTTGTTTTGGGAAAACATCTCACCGTTCACACATGTTGCCTGCTTAATTATGACATTTATTATGTTTTCAAATGGCATATGTCATCTTATTGTGTACAAACAACGTTAACTGAAAATATAAAAAAGAAACATGGAAAGTACCAAAAAAGCATTAGGCATGTTTTCGTTACAAGCTAGCACTTTTAGTTTAGCACTTTGCAACGAAAACAACTGACTTCCACTAACTGGCACATAAGCCATAAGTGGCGGATTTTCACTATCTGGTAGCAATGGTGTCATGAGTTGCGAAGAAAGAACAGTGCGAAACAGACAAAAAATTCGTGAAAAGTATTTATAAAACATATATTTACTATTCTATGTTCAATTGTTTACACTCTTTTGCTAATATTAAAATAATTTCCCATTTTTGTTCTTCTTCCCGTTAATTCACAATAATTGATAAAATCTCTCCAAAAATGGGATGCCATCTTGCTAAATATAGGGTGCCCAATCTGGCAACATCATGCTCGATTAAGACATGAACACAAGCACCAAACTTCATCGGGAACTAATAGTGCTTAAAAGTGCTTAGCTCCCCATACAAATTAAGCACTTATGGTGTAACGAAAACACGCCTATTGTTAAATTATTTGGTGCTCACAAATCAATGCACAACGAGAATTCAACTATTCGATTCCATTTCAATTGTTGCTTCCATTTTTATTGTTGACAAAATTTGAAATGTATATGTTCAGTGTGCGACAGATTGACAACTTAAGGGGGTTCACATACTTCAACATGCAGTTTTGGGACGTGTTATTGAGAAAAACATGCCGATTGAGACGGTTTCAATTGACATCTATAAGGGGAAAGCAACTCGTTTTGGCTCGAAAATATCTCAATGAGCCAAAACGGGTTGGTGTGAACGCCTTATTAACTTTATACATTTGTTTTCTTGTATATATATAGCTCTTTAGTTTTTCTTTGTGTAGTTCTTAAGTTTTGTTAACTTTCGCTCAAATTAAGCTCATGGTATTTCTTTTAACTTTTCTTTAGGAAACTTCGTTTACTTAGTTTGTAAGTCTTTTGTTTCAAACATGGTATATTTCACAAACTTTAAATCAATAAAAAAACAATAAACGATTTTAAAATCACGCGTATATTGAGACTTTTTTTATTTGGTTAGGTCTCCGGGGAAGAGCCACTGCTTCCGGTCAGGTTCAAATCAAGGTAGAAAAAGGGAAGAAGCTTCTTGCCATTTTTGCCAAGAAACTTCTCCTTGTCATAACTTTCTTCCTGTTGCCTTTTTCTCCTTCACTCTAAACTTTCCAAAATGTCAGCTGTCGTTTGTTTTGACAAAACAACTGTTGCCAACCTTCTTCCCGGTATTTTAAATAATAATATTCGTTAAAAAAATCCCTTTATTAACCCTCAAAAGGCGCACATTACAAGGACCATATCCTTTTCATGAAATTTTCCATAACCAAATCGCAAAGTGGCTGCCCTATGTCCTCGATAGCTTCACGAATTATATCTTTGAGGCCTCACGAATCGACGCTGGGCTGTTGGCGCAAACCTTATCTTTCACGTGGCCCCAAAAGAAGAAGTCGCAAGGTGTTAAATCACAAGATCTCGGTGGCCAATTGTGATCACCTCTTCGAGAGATAACACGATGCGGAAACTTTTCCCGTAACAGAGCAATGGTTTCGTTTAGAGTGATCAAAAAACCGGTTTTTTTTGAAAAAATAAAAAACCGGTGGATGGTTTATTTAAGTTATAAAAAAACCGGTGAACGGTTTTTTTCTTCGAAGAAAACCGGGGAAACCGGTAGAACCGGTTTTTTTCTGCATACAAAACAGTATGAATATTGCCGTTTGAAAAACATTTTCCTTTTTAATAATAAAAAAGGCGATTTTTTAATATTAAATTTTTAAAAGCGATGTCTTCTGATCAGGAAACTTGCACCAAATTTAGTCCTGTTGGATAGTAGTTATGAGTTGGATTGTGATGAATATTGTCATTTGAGTCAAACGGTCCTTTTATCTCATACTTATAACTAATTAGCTATTGTATTTAGAAACATTTTCCAAAAGTGCTATAGATAGTCTTTTCTTCAACCTTTTAAAAAATTAGCAAATATATTTTCATTACTTTTTTGCAAAATTAAACTTTTTTGACATTTTGGTAAAAACCTATGTTTTAATTTTTGATTTTTTTGCTCAAAAGAAAGCTTAGATAATTTCCTTTAAAAGTTTTGTGACCTATTAATGGGATGGGACCTGTTGGTCTATCAAAATAAATATAAACCTCTGAAAAAAAATTAACGTTCAACCAAACATTTTAGCATTTCAGATGGGAAAAACAACCGTTTGACAAAAATGTCAATATTTGACACCCTCCAACTCGGAAAGTCCTTCACCGATTTCGTTGGAATTGTGTCTCATAACTACTATCTGATAGGGCTACTTGGTCCAATTTTCATCCCGACAGAAGACATCTCTTTTAAAAATTAACTCACTTGACATGAAATTCCCCTTATGTAGTTCAGTCAAGAAAATATTAATATTTCGCGATATATTTAATAGAGGTATTAAATCTTTATACATATATATTTTATATACACACTTTAGTGCAGGTGGGTATATACGAGTATACATACATATAAATATATAAGAGTATACACTAGTCGGTTTACCCAAATGAAATTTTCTTACTTGTTTTTGTTTCGGTTTGGAAGTGGGAGAATGCGTTTACTTTTCACATAACTTCTGCGCGTATGAATCATTTATTTTCTTTAAATTTTTGTAATTTGTATAGAAATTGGTGAATGGCTTCGGATTCTAGCAAAGTTGCCGAGTCTTTTTAGGCCATATAAGGAGATCTTTCATATTATTGTCTTAATTTGTGATATTTTGTATATAAAGTTGTAAATAATTTTTAATATTTTAGTGATAATAAAAAAACCGGAAAACCGGTGGAAACAAACGAAAAAAACGGTTGCACCGGTTGTTCGAAATTCATGATTTTGAGAAAAACCGGGGACGGTGGAAGGAAAAAACCGGTGGGCCGGTTTATTTTAAACCGGTTTTGATCACTCTAGTTTCGTTGCTTGTGTGGCACGTAGCGCCGTCTTGTTGAAAGTAAATGGTGTCCAGATCAATACCATCCAAATCCGACCATAAAAAATCATTAATCATCTTTCGATAGCGCAATCCATTCACCGTAACTCCGTTATTTTCGAAAAAGTAAAGTCCAATGACCCCGCCGGACCATAAACCGCACCAAACAGTCACACGTTGAGGCTTCTCAACAATATCTCTTGGGTTTTCCGAGCCCCAGATGCGACAATTTTGCTTGTTGACGTAACCACCGAGCTGGAAATGGGCCTCATCAGTCAAGATGATTTTGTATCGTTCGTATAGTTTTTTTGTTCGATCGTTTTGTATCGTTCGATGAAATGTCAAAGAATAAAAGCTTCAAAAGTGACAGCATCTGAAATACCGGGTGATTCAAAATACAACTTTTGTTGGAAAACCCTGTATTTGCAAAAAATGTGTAAACAATTTATCATAGAATAGTAAATTTATGTTTTATAAATACATTTCACGATTTTTTTTGTCAGTTTCGCACTTTCTTTCTTCTCAACTCGTGACACCACTGTTACCAGATAGTGGAAATTCACCACTTACTGCTTATGCGCCAGTTAGTGGAAGTCAGTTGTTTTCGTTGCAAAGTGCTAAACTAAAATCGTTAGCTTGTAACGAAAACATGCCTATGATGTCGACCGTAGAACGTAAATCAAAACGTTGACGTAGCGTCCTGCAACTAATTACTCCCCGATCGTTTTTGGTTGTTCGCATTTTAAGATTGTTTGTACGATTTGAGTTCACTCTGTGTGCCCTACAACATATTTTCAAAGAAAAAATCGTTAAAATAATCTGGAAACTGCACAGTTCTAGATTATTCAGGCAGTTTGCCACACAGTAAATGAAACAATTGAATTGTTGCGAGAAAAGTTTGGAGATTCGATTATTTCAAGAAATTGTGATATTGAATGGCCTCCAAGAAGTTGTGATTTAACACCATTAGACTATTTCTTGTGGGGTTATTTGAAGTCATTGGACTTTCGAAATAAACAAGACTCTCTTCAAGCTTTACAAATCAATATTGAATGTGCCATTCATGACATACGACTTGATTTAGTGGAAAAGTGCTCGAAAATTGGGTTCATCGAATTCGTTCCTGCAGAAGAAGTCGTGGAGGCCATTTGAATGACGTACTTCACATTAACAGCCTGTCTCTGTAACTTAAAAATTTGCTTTCGTTCGCCTGCTAGACGACAAACAGCTGATTTGGGTTTCACTAACCACAATCACAACGACAAGTAGCACGAAAATGAACTCGTGCGAAAACGTAATCATTTCAGTGTAAATTTTGGTTTCTCTATCTCTCTTTGCTGTCATCTAGGCGAACACAAATGTCAGATCGAGTCACTATATTTTACAGGGTTGCCCATATTCGACGGACCCACGGACTCGTTGGGCCCATTCCAATCGACGAGGCTTGTCCGCAGGCAACAATCTTTGCGTCAATTGAATTTTGTACGGGAACAAATGCAAATCAACGCGAATAATCCGTTGTAAAGTGGACCGAGCCATGCCCAACTGCTGAGAACAGCGTTTTTGGGATGTTCTTGGGGACCTCTCAACACTGGCTCGTACGGCAGCGATATTCTCGGCCGATCGCCTTGGTCGACTTTTATTTGGCCTCTTCGGATTAGAAAGAGCCTCACCAGTCGAAAATTTTTCGTATAAACGCTTAATGGTGTTCTTAGAAGGCGCACTTCTCACATTTTTTAATATTTTAAAAGCACGTTGACTTGACTTCTTCTGTTGAATGTAAATTTCAACTATTTCAGAGCGCTCGCGTGGCGTGTGTTGTTCCATGGTAAAAATCTGCTTGGACTGACGCTTCAAACGCGGTATGTCATTAAGCGATCTGACATCTCTGTCAAAAGTTATGGCGTTGCCAGATGGGTCCGTCGAATATGGGAGACCCTGTATTTGTCGACTGATAGGAACAATGACAAAAAATCGGTATTAAAAGCAACAAATAAGTAGATATCAATATAATTATGGTAACAAAATTAAATAGTAATAAAATTGTATATATGTGTATACATATTTAAGCATAAAGAAGTCAACATTGGCAGCTCGCTGAGATGGAAAAAAATCATCAGTGCACAATGAGAGAGAGAGAAAGAAATGAGAGTGTTGCATCAGCTCAACTGACCCACCCAGGGTTGATTTTTGGCCACCGCTAGTGTAATGGATACAGAGGTGTATTTTCTAAGGTCGACCATACAAAAAAGTGTGCTTTTTTAGACCGGAAGTTGTGAAATTATTGATCTGGCAATTACATTTTTATCCAATTGGTAAATTGCTAACGTCATTGGCGTAAGGCCAGGCGAACGAACGAACGAACCTTAGAGAAACCAAATTCCTGACGAAAATAAGTGACTGGTTTTCGTTCGCAGAGACTTTCGTTAGAAATACAGAAACAGGCCGTAAATAAAAATCTTTTGAATTTCCTGTTTCCACTTGAAAGTGTCATTATTAACACTTGTAATCCCCATAATTTCCTTTAATTTGAAGTGTAGCCCGACTTTATCGAGCATATACGTACTTAAAATTCATATGGTCCAAAATATGATTCATAAAATTGCATTGAATTCGAATTTTTTACAAAATTACATTTTTGCTAGAAATTTTCATTGGAAAATTCATTTTTCTACAAAATTGTTTTTCAAAACTCCGTGAAAATTACATCTTTCTAGAAAAAATCGTCTAAATTTAATTTTTCTAGAAATTACATTGAAATCGCTTTGGGTTTACAATATTGCATTTTCTTAAGAATTTCGAAAAAAATGAACTTTTCTACAAAATTGTTTTCTCAAACACCGCAAAAATTGCATTTTTTCAAAAAATTTCTTCAAAATTAAACTTGAAATTCAATAAAATTGATAAGGCAGATCTGGCATTTTGCATTTAAAAAAAAATGTTCCGGTTTTAGAATTTAATGTAATCCATGGTTAAGGGTATATAAGACGGTGTTCGGGTATGTAAGGTTGTGCCGTTCTTATTAGTTTATTGTAATGTGCTGTAATAACAGACACGGGGACTGGGAGGGCGACTTGGCAGAAAAAGTTCGTTCTCCTTTTTTGGGAACACTAACATATGTATATATTTTAATAAAATTGTATAAGATGAAGTTCAAAGTCAATATAAATATAATTATGCAGATAGGATTGACAGACAGATAGACATACATAATTACAAAAAGATAAACATTTTGTTAATGCATTTTATTAAAGCAAAAATTAAAGTGGGGCGACCGACTATCACTATCATAGTACAATCGGTTGTTGTTATTATCATCAGTAGTTTTAAAGTAGCTATGTTAGCCAATGGCCGGCCGGCCTTTAGTATTGAATACATATTTCATAGCTGTAGCTTAAAATTAAAGAAATTTAAATTTGCACATTTTATTCGTTAAAAATTGGCTACATTGAATAAAAAAATGCATGCAAAATAAGCCAAAGGGGGGAGAAACCGCGGTCCAACATAATGCAAATTATGTGAGTAGGTTTATGTGCATATTAAGTCGAGAGATAACCCTCCTCTCGCTCCCCTTCCAAACATAATTAGTCAGTTAGTTCATCGCTTCGCTTGCTATTATCCAATCCCCCCTCCCAGTTCGAAACTTGAAAGATTTGCAAATTTTTTCTCTTCACTTTCCTTCATCACAACAAGATGACACCAATAATAATTTATCAAAAAAAAAAACAAAATACAAAACTTCGAACACGCAATCAAACATCATTCAAATAACAGCGAAAATTCGCAAATATTTTGTGAATTTTGCTTTGTCGTTTGATTCCTTTTTTTTTGTTTGCAAAATGTACCACATTTGAGATTTGTATATTTAAACGCAGCTTTGAGACTTGAACTATTGACAAAATTTTGTTAATTGATTTATGTTAGTGTGTCTTCTTCTTCATCTTTGTCTTTTTTCCCCTCGTTGTCATTGTAGCTTTGGTGTCCGGTGTGTCTGTCCGTCTGTCATGTTGACATGATGTAAATGTGGACATTGGGGCAGAACAAAGTGGAAAATTAAAGAAAAATCATGTACCATGAGAGTGAGAAAAATAAATACATTTTCAATAGATGAGAGCAAATAGTTATTAACTATTGCAGAGATGACCGAGGCCAACACCGTGGAACAGTGGAATTTCTGTCAAAATTAAATTTTTCTAGAAAATTTCTTCGAAGTTACACTTTTTTAGGAAATTACGTTGAAATTTAATTTTTTCTTCTTGCAAAATTTCGTTGAAAATTTCATTTTTCTACAAAATCATTGTGTAAAGCACCGTTCAAATTGCATTTTTCTAAAAAATGTATTCTCCGGAAAATTACGTGGAAAGTAATTTTGTTTTTTTACAAAATTGCATTTCTCAAGAAAATTTCTTTGAAATTACACATTTCTACAAAGTTTTGTAACAGGTGGCGTAAAAGTAATCCTCCTATCAGAAAATGCTATAAATTTTGCGATTGGCCCCTAATGTCAGTTCTATTTTGACATTTGTGTAGTAAACACATGCGAAATACACGTTAATAAACAATGTTACGCTACACTGCTCCAGAACGCGGAATATTGTTTATTTGACCAATAATCGGTCGGTGACTTTGGCACAACGTGAATTTCGTCGCAGATTTCCTGGCCGTCCAACGCCTACTGGTGAAACACTGCGACGTTTAGCCGCTCGCCTCGAAGAGACTAGCACAACACGAGATGCTGCCAGGCGTGGCAGACCCCGGAGTAGCCGTTCTGCAGAGAATATTGCTGCTGTAGCCGAGGATGTCATGGAAGCGCCGTCGACATCGACCAGACGACGTGCCACGCAAATGGGTATCAGTCGACGGTCTCTACAGCGAGTTTTGGTACAAGATTTGAAGATGTTTCCGTACAAAGTCCAGACGGTGCATCAGCTGTTAGCTGCTGACCGCCAATCGCGTCTAACATACGGTCGAAAGGTTACTTTTGCGCCACCTGTTAGAATACTCATTTTTTTTCTACACAATCGTTTTCCAGAGCTCCTTTAAAATTACATCCTTTTAGAAAATTTCGACTAAACTAAATTTTAGTAGAAATTGTGTTGAAATCGATTTTTTATAAAATTTAAATTTTCTAGAAAATTCCGTAAAAATTGTATATTTCATCAAAATTTCGTCGAAAAATACATTTTTCTACAAATTCGATTTACAATAAATCGCCAAAAAAAAATGTCTTCGAAATTAAATTTGAAATTCAACAAAAGCGATTTTTTTTTTAAATTTCTCCATAATGAATTTTTATTGAAAATTTAATAATAAATTCTGACTGAATAATAATAATGATTAGATATATACTTAATTATCTGTTTTGTACAAAATTTTGTCAAAATTGACATTTAAAAATTATTTATCAAAAAAAATCGTTTAATTCGCGTTTTTGTAAAATTTCTTTGAAATTGCATTTTTCTAGAAAATTTTGTCGAAAATACCTTTTTATTAAAAATTTAATATTTGTTTCCAAGAAAAATTCTCCAGATTTCATTAGTGAAATTCGTTTTTCTATAAAATTTCTGTGAAATTGCATTTTTCTAGAAAATTTTGTCGAAAATACATTTTTATAGAAAAAACAAAATTTAAAAAATTTTGTGTTTTTTCCCCACAAAAATTCTCCAGATTTCATCTTTCTAAATTTTTTTGTCAAAATTGTATATTTCTAAATAATTTTTTGAAAATATTTTTTTTTTATTTTGTTTCAAAATTTTTTTTTTCAAGAAAATTATTGTTTCATTGCATTTTTGTATTGAAAGTTCAACTTAATTAATATTTTCTTGAAAACATCATCGAAATTTAATTTTTATTGAAAACTTAGTAAAAATTGTATTTTTATACAAAATTTCAGCAAAATTAAATTTTTATAAAAAAATATAACACTTATAATTTTTTTTTGAAAATTTCCACGAGAATGTGTTCTTTTTAATAAATTTTATAGAAAATTTTGTCAAAAAAAACTTAATAAATATAGAAGTTTTTCCAAAAAAAAAATGATTTAAAATTGATTTGTTCTATAAAATGTATTTCAAATTGCAGTTTTCTTGATTAAAATCAGCATAAATACATTTTTATTGAAAATTTCGATTGTTCTAGAAAATGTTGTCAAAATTACATATTTCTAGAATATTTCTTCCAAATTTAGCATTTTATAGAAAATTTCATCGAATTTCACTTTTTTAGAAAAGTATGTCTTAAATGAATTTTATTAAAAATTAATTCAAAATTCACATATAGTATTTTATAAAAACAATATTTTATAGAAAATTTCAGCAACTTTTTTTTGTATACAAAATTTAAACACACTTTACTTTTTTTGAATTTTTATTGTAATTTTATAGAAATAAATAAAAAAAATTCTTTGAAAGTAAATTTTCTAGAAAATTAAAATCTAAAAAATTGTCCAGATTTAACTTTATTTTTTTTTTGAAATTTTATTGTAATTTTATAGAAATAAATAAAAAAAATTCTTTGAAAGTAGATTTTCTAGAAAATTAAAATCTATAAAATTTTCCAGATTTAACTTTATTTTTTTTTTTGAAATTTTATTGTAATTTTATAGAAATAAATAAAAAAAAATCTTTGAAAGTAAATATTCTAGAAAATTAAAATCTAAAAAATTTTCCAGATTTAACTTTTCTTAAAAACGTTTTTACAGATGCCAACTATCTAGAAAATTTCTTCAAAATAATTATTTCCAGAAAATTCCTTTATAAAATTTCGTTGAAATTACATTTTTCTACAAAATTGTATTTAAAAAATATTTTTTTCCTTCAAAATGACATTTTTGTTGAAATATAACTTTTCTGTAAAATTTGTCTACATAATCGTTTTCTAAAAATTCATCAAAATTGCATTTTTTCTAGAAAAAGTCGTCGAAATTTACTTTTATTAGAATTTGCACGACTCTAAAAAAATTGATTTATACAAAATTTTGACAAAAAAATGATCAAAATTGCATTTTTCCAAAAAAAATTAAACGATTTTTTTCTATTTTTGTTGAAAAAACATTTTTATTGAAAATTCCGTTTTTTTCTAGAAAATTTCTCCAAGATTTCATGTTTCTAGAAATGTTTGTCAAATTTGTATTTTTCTACAAAATTTTGATTTTTCGACTGAAAGTTTCTTCAAAATTGACGATATTGTATTTTTTCAAAAAATTGTAATTTAATTTCTTCGGTATTAAAATTTACTACAACAGTTCATTGAAATTACACTTTTTAGGAAATTGCAATATTAAAGAAAATTTAATATTCAACCAAATTGATTTTTTTAAATCTAAAGAAATATCTGTTTTGTAAAAAATTGATATTTTTGTATTACATTTTTGTACAAAACTTTATCGTTACAATTTTGGAAAAAAAAAATTTTAATTCAGCAAAATAATTTTTTTTGGAAAATTTCAGCGAAATGAATTCTGAAAATTTAATAGAAATCAATATTTGTTTTATACAAATTGTGTCAAAAAAAACTTATTGATTTTTCCAAAAAAAATTTTTTTAAATTGATTTTTTCTATAAATTTTATTTGAAATTGCATTTTTCTTGAAACAATCGTCATAAACACATTTTTATGGAAAATTTCGTTTTTTTCTAGAAAATGTTGTCAATATTACATATTTCTAGAATATTTCTTCCAAATTGAATTTCACCAACTTTCACTTTAATAGAAAATTATGTCATAAATTAATTTTATTGAAAATTAATTCAAAATTCAAAGTAAGTAGTTTTCTAAAAAAATGTAGAAAATTTCTGCAAAATTTCATTTGTACACAAAACGTTTTACTTTAACTTTTTTTTTTGAATTTATTGTAATTAAATTTTTTGTAAATTTTTCTAGAAAATTTTGTTAACAAAATCTTCCAGATTTAATTTTTCTAAAAAACGTTTTTCCAGACGTCAAGTTTCTAGAAAATTCCATCGAAATTGATACTTTCTAGAAAATTTCGCCGAAATTAAATTTTTCTACAAAATTGTATGCAAATGTTTTCTTTTAATTCCTTCCAAATGACATTTTCCTAGAAATTTTTGTTGAAATATAACTTTTCTATATAATTTTGTTGAAGCTAAATTTTTCTACAAAATCGTTTTCTAAATATTCATCAAAAGTGATTTTTTCTAGAAAATTTCGTCGAAATTTAATTTTACTAGAATTTTTTTTTGAAATTACACTACTCTAGGAAATTACGTTGAAATTGATTTTTATATACAATTTAGTTGAAATTGCGTTAATCTCGAAAATGTCTTCAAAATTCAATTTTTCTGCAAAATTTCATTGAAATTAAATTTTTCTATAAAATGTAATGGTTGCAACTCTAAAGAAAATTTGAAAATTTTAAATTCAACAATATTATTTTTTTTTGAAAATTTCCGCGAATGCATTTTTAATTTCTGCAATTTCTTCAAAAGTTAATTTGTCTACAAAATTTCATTGAAATTAAATTTTTCTATGAAACTTAATGTTCTGCAATTTTAAGGAAAATATGAAAATGTTCAATTCAGCGAAATTATTTTTCTTCTAAAAAGAAGTTTAAATTGTTTTTTTCTATAAAATTTCTTTGGAATTACATTTTTCTAGAATTTTTTTTAGAAAATACATATTTATTGAAAAATTGTTTTTTTCTAGAAATTTTTTTCCAGTTTTCATATTCCTAGAAATGTTCGTCAAATTTGTATTTTTCTACAAAATATGTTGATTTTTTCTTAATTTCCATTCAAAATTTAAATTTTTGTTTCATTGAATTTTTCGATTGAAAGTTACCTCAAAGTTGACAATATTGTTTTTTTTTTCAAAAAACCGTGCCTAAAATAATATTTTCTGGAAACTCATTGAAATTAAATTTTTATTGTAAATTTAGTAAAAATTGAATTTTTATAGAAAATTTCAACAAAATTTTATTTTTATAAAAAACATTTTACAAAATTTTTTTTTTGAAAATTTCCTCGAGAATGGGTTCTTGTTGAAATTTTAATAGAAATCCCTGTTTTATAGAAAATTTTGTCAAAACTGGTATTTTTGAACAACTTAATCAACATCGCATTTTTCCAAAAAATTTCGTTTAAAATTTTTCTAGAAAAATTTGTCGAAGATATATTTATATTGAGAATTTGGGTTTTTTATTTTCTAGGATATTTCTTCCAGAAATATTCTAGAAAATTAATCACATTTCAGAAAATTTCAGCAAAATTTAATTTTAATAAATAATTTAAACTGAGTATTTTTTTTTAAATTACACTTTTCCAGAAAATTTAATGGAAATTGCTATTAAAAAGAAAATTAGTTTTATATTCAACAAAATTATTTTTTTCAAAATATGCTCTAAATTTACATTTATGAACATTTAATAGAAATTTATAGAAAATTAAAAAAAAATATCAAAATTGCATTTTTCCAAAAAAAAATCATTTTAAATAGATTTTTGCTATAAAATATCTTTGAAAATTGCATTTATCTAGAAAATGTTGTCGTAAATATACATATATAAATTTTTATTGAAAATTTAGTTTATACACATTTCTAGAACATTTGTTCCAGATTTCATGTATCTAGAAAATTTCTTCGAAATTAGGTCGAAATTGATTTTTTTGTACAAAATTATATTTTGTTTGAAAATTTCGATGAAATTGTATATTTTGCAAAATTTCGATAAAAAATTTATTTTTCTACAAAATCGTCGTCAAAATTGCATATTTGTAGAAAAAATCTTTGGTATTAAATTTTACTCAAATATTTTGTTGAAATAACAATTTTCTAAAAAATTTTTTATAAAAATTGCAATTTTAAAAAAATTTGAATCAAAATAAAATTTAGTTTGAAAATTCCTTCGAATGCACTTAATTTGTGAGAAAAAAACAATTTCAAAATCAATTTTGAAAAAAAAAAATCTAGAAAAATGAAATATGAAAGAAATTTTCTAGAAAAATGGAACGTTGGAGAAATATGTTGAAAAAAAACGACATTTTCGACTACATTTTTAAAAATAATAAATCAAGGCGAAATTTTACAGTTAAAATTCAATTTCTAACAAAAATTTTAACAATGTTGACAAAATATTCCATAAAATAGCTATTTCTCGAGGAAATTAAAGTTTGTTAAAATTTTGTGTAAAAATAAAATTTGTACTTAACTTACAATAAATTGCAATTTTCATGAAGTTGAAAATTGAAATATTTTATTAGAAAAATGCTATTTCGACAATTTTGAAGTTATTTTCAATAAAATTTTTTTGTAAATGGATCAATTTCTGACTGAATCTGGAAGAAATTTTCAGTAGTAAAGGTTTATCGATAAAATTAAAAAAAAAATGCTTTTTCGAAGAAATTTTCTAGAAAAATGCAATTTCAAAGAAATGTCATAGAAAAAGTCAATTTTAAACCATTTTTTAGAATTACTATTATTCATAAACATTTTTAAAAATAGCAATTCTAAAAAAAATTTTTAAACAGCGATTTCTCTAAAATTTTCAAAGAAAATATATTTTCGAAAATTTTCCAAAAAAAATAATTTTTTTTGAAATTTTTATTAAAGTTTGTTCAAATTTTCTATAAAAATACTATTTGTACAATAAATTGCAATTTCCATGAAATTTTCAAGAAAGTATTAATTTAGGCAATATCTTTTTAAGAAAAATAAAATTTCGTCAACTCTGAAGTAATTTTCATAAAAAATTTATTTACCACGAATTTAATTTCCAAATCTGGAAGAAATTTTTTAGAAAAATTAAATTCGGAAGAAATATGGAATTTTCAAAAAATTTTCAGTAATAAAGATTTTTCGATAAAATTAAAAAAAATGCATTTTCGACGAAATTTTCTAGAAAAATGCAATTTAAATTTTTAGAAAAATGCATTAATTATAAAATTTTTTAAAAAAAGCAATTCTAAAAAAATTTTCTATAAAACAGCGATTTCCATTAAATTTTCAATAAAAATGTATTTTCGGAAAAAAATAAATTTTGTTGATATTTATATTAGTTTATTAAAATTTTCTATAAAAATACAATTTGTACTAAATTTACAATAAATTGCAATTTCCAGGAAATTTTCAAGAAAGTATTGTTTTAGGCAAGATTCTTTTAAGAAAAATACAATTTCATCAATTCTGAAGTAATTTTCAATAAAAAATTTATTTACCACGAATTTAATTTCCACATCTGGAAGAAGTTTTTTAGAAAAATTAAATTCGGAAGAAATATGGAATTTTCAAAAAATTTTCAGTAATAAAGATTTTTCGATAAAATTAAAAAAAATGCATTTTCGACGAAATTTTCTAGAGAAATGCAATTTCAAAGAAATTTTATAAAAAAAAAACAATTTTAAACAATCAAACTGGCGATTGTGATTTCAAGTCGCAAAATGCATGTTCTGAATTCTTTTTTAGCACAACAATTTGGATTTATTAAAATCAAATTATTAATTACAGCGATAAATAACTACATCCATGTGTGCATTTTATTAAAATTAAATTTTTCTATTAAATTTTCAATAAAAATGTATTTTCGAAAAATTTCAAAAAAAATTAATTTTGTTGGAATTTATATTAAAGTTTTTTGAAATTTTCTATAAAAATAAAACTTGCACTAAATTTACATTAAATTTCATTTTTCAAGAAAATATTAATTTAGGCGAGATTTTTTTACGAAAAATACAATTTCGTCAATTCTGAAGTAATTTTCAATAAAAAATTTACAACGAATTTAATTTCCAAATCTGGAAGAAATTTTCTAGAAAAATTTAATTCGGAAGAAATATGGAATTTTCACAAAATTATCAGTAATAACGATTTTTCGATAAAATTAAAAAAAAATGCGTTTTCGACGAAATTTTCTAGAAAAATGCAATTTCAAAGAAATATTATAGAAAAAATCAATTTTAAACCATTTTTTGGAAAAAATGCATTAATTATAAAATTTTTTAAAAAAAGCAATTCTAAAAAAATATTCTATAAAACAGCGATTTCTATTAAATTTTCAATAAAAATGTATTTTCGGAAAAAAATAAAAAAAAAAATGTTGTTGATATTTATATTAAAGTTTCTTGAAATTTTCTACAAAAATAAAATTTGTGCTAAATTTACAATAAATTGCAATTTCCATGAAATTTTCAATTTAGGCAAGATTTTTTTAAGAAAAATACAATTTCGTCAATTCTGAAGTAATTTTCAATAAAAAAAATTATTTACATCGAATTTAATTTGCAAATCTGGAAGAAATTTTTTAGAAAAATTAAATTCGGAAGTAATATGGAATTTCAGTAATAAAGATTTTTCGATAAAATTAAAAAAAAATGCATTTTCGACGAAATTTTCTAGAAAAATGCAATTTAAATTTTTAGAAAAATGCATTAATTATAAAATTTTTTAAAAAAAGCAATTCTAAAAAAATTTTCTTTAAAACAGCGATTTCCATTAAATTTTCAATAAAAATGTATTTTTGGAAAAAAATAAATTTTGTTGATATTTATATTAGTTTGTTAAAATTCTCTATAAAAATACAATTTGTACTAAATTTACAATAAATTGCAATTTCCAGGAAATTTTCAAGAAAGTATTGTTTTAGGCAAGATTCTTTTAAGAAAAATACAATTTCATCAATTCTGAAGTAATTTTCAATAAAAAATTTATTTACCACGAATTTAATTTCCACCTCTGGAAGAAATTTTCCAAAAAAAATTAATTTGGAAGAAATATGGAATTTTCACAATATTTCGAGTAATAAAGATTTTTCGATAAAATTAAAAAAAATGCATTTTCGACGAAATTTTCTAGAAAAATGCAATGTTAAAGAAATTTTATAGAAAAACTATTTTAAATTATTTTTTATAGAAAAATTCATTATTTACAAAATTTTATAAAAATTTTTTAAAAAAGCGATTTCTATTAAATTTTCAATAAAAATGTATTTTCGGAAATTTTCCAAAAAAATAAAATTTATATTAAAGTTTGTTAAATTTTTTTATAAAAATAAAACTTGTACTAAATTTACAATAAATTGCAATTTCAATGAAATTTTCAAGAAAGTATTAATTTAGGCAAGATTTTTTAAGAAAGATGCAATTTCGTAATTTCTGGAGCAATTTTCAAAAAAAATTTATTTATCACGAATTAATTTCCAAATCTGGAAGAAATTTTCTAGAAAATTTGAGTTCGGAAGAATTATGGAATTTTTACAAAATTTTCAGTAATAAAGATTTTTCGATAAAATTAAAAAAAAATGCATGCTGGACGAAATTTTCTAGAAAAATGCAATTTCACAGCAATTTCAACAGAGAAAAAAACATTTTTTTTAGAAAAATGCTTAAATTTTTTAAATATAGAAAAAAAAATACTATAAAGCAGCGATTTCTATTAAATTTTCAATAAAAATATATTTTCGGAAATTTTCCAAAAAAAATTATTTTGTTGAGATTTATATTAGTTTGTTAAAATTTTCTATACAAATAAAATTTGTACTAAATTTACAATAAATTGCAATTTCCATGAAGTTTAAAGAAAGAATTCATTTAGGCAATTTTTTCTTTGAAAAATACAATTAATTTCGGCAATTTTGAAGCAATTTTCAATAAAATTTATTTACGACAGATCAATTTCTAAATCTGGAAGACGTTTTCTAGAAAAATTAATTTCGGAAGAAATACGGAATTTTCAGTAATAAAGATTTTTCGATAATATTAAAAAAACGCTTTTACGACGAAATTGTCTAGAAAAATTTAATTTCAAAAAAATTTTATAGAAAAAAATCAATTTTAAATTAATTTGTTTAGAAAAATAGAAAAATACATTATTTATAAATGTTTTAAAAATAAAAATTTGGAAAAAATCTATAAAATACCGATTTCTATAAAATTTTCAATAAAAATGTATTTTCGATAATTTTCCAAAAATTAATAAATTTTGTTGAAATTGTAAAATAAAATTTGTACTAAACTAACAATATGTATTGCAATTTCCATGAAATTTTCAATAAAGTATTAATTTAGGCAAGATTTTTATAAGAATTATATTTCAATAAAATTTATTTACCACGAGTTTAATTTCCAAATCTGGAAGAAATTTTCTAGAAAAATTAAATTCGGAAGAAATATGAAATTTCCACAAAATTTTCATAATAAAGATTATTCGATAAAATTAAAAAAAAAACATTTTCGACGGAGTTTTCTAAAAAAAGCAATTTCAAAGAAATTTTATAGAAAAAAATAAAATGAATTTTCGACGAAGTTTTCTAAAAAAAAAATACAATTTCCAATTTTGGAAAAAAAAATTAAATTAAAATAAATGCATTTTCGAAAATGCAAAATAAAAGAAATTTTATATGAAAAATTCATTTTAAAAATTGTTTTTTTATAAAAATGCATTATTCTTTGATTTTTTTAAAATACCAATTTTGAAAAAAAATTTAATAAAACAGCTATTTCTATTAAAATTTCAATAAAAATACATTCTCGAGGAAATTGTTTATAAAAATGAAATTTTGCTGAAATTTTTTTATAAAAATAATTGTTTTCTAAATTCTTTAAATGTACAATTCGATGCATCTCTTCTAAGTTAATTTTTTTGCAAATTTATCCTTTTTGTCTGAATGTGTCACTGTCCCCACAAAATCTAAGGCAAACACTCAATCTAAGTGCACCTCATTTGACCTCATGACCTCATCTACAGCGCTATGGGGGGGTTGATTCTCAAGAACATATACGAGTTCATAAATATATACATTTATCGGAGTTATAACACGAGTACGAACATGTTGACGTACATATGTTGTAAATGAAATAATGTCGTTGAAGAGTGTCATAACTCAAAATTGGTAAATTTTTGAGGTAACTTTACACATTTGCAGAAACTAACCTCATCAGAGCTTTTTTATTTAATGAGGGCAACAACCTCATATTGCGTATTGACGTAACGTTTCAAAGACTTATTTGAAGATAGTTATTAGTTTACTGTGACCTAAGTGACTTGGCTTCAAAAAATTTTAATTTTGAGATGCGACAATTTTGAAGTAAATGAGTGATCGGTAGGCAAGGACACTTCATGGAGGTGTGAAATGTGTTACGGAAAAAAACGTTTCGCTTTAATTGAATTTTTATATTTCGTTTTATTTTCTAATTTTTTACGTTACTTTACAATGGGTTTTTAGTTTCGCTTAATTAGGAAAAACAAACCGCTCAGCATTCCTCCCATTCCATCCATATGGGATCCACCATTCATATCTCACATTTTTATCTCACATCTCATATCTTTCAAGCTTAAAATGTGAAAATCAAATAGCCAAATTATACGCGGTCCTCATCGTCTCGTCGTCATCGCCGCCGCGCCGCCTAGTAATCCGAACAAAATTAAATTTTGCACAAATTCACAACACAGCCATACATAAATGTGATATGAAACTCTTGGTGGTTAATCAAAAAACTTTTTTCGTTTTTTGTTGTTTGTGGTTGTTTCGGCTTGAAGCTTAATTTGAACTAAAACAAAACAAGTGTAGAAAAGCGGAATATGCCAGACTAAATGGTGGACTATAAGATACCCTAAAGCGCAAGCGCAAAATTAATTTGTTCATTACACTATGCAACTATCATTTTGTTCATGGGATGTAAATAATTGTATTTTGGTGTAAATCGGAGATTTGAATTAATTTTTTTTAAATTATTAATACGAGTTTTTTTGTGGAATTTAATTAATTATTTTTTGTCTGTCTAGCTAATTGAAATGTGTAACATTTAATAGATTTATGTGTCGCCATCTAATGACAAAATTAAAATTTCTTAGTTGTAGAGTTGTCTATCGCACATATCAACTATTCAATTAGTGTCTGTGCGATTGTAGGGTGTAGATACGTAAAACAAAAAAAAAACTTAAAACAACAGTTCCATTTAAGCACGAGATGCATGGTCTGACGGGAGGACGGACAGTCGGTCGGACAAGAAGAAGCCAATTTGTGCTGTTGTAAACAAAGCGCGCGCGTTTTGGCGTAACAGACGTCTGCCAGACAAAAGCGAATGTAATCTATGCCTCAACGCTGTCCAACAGTGGTGCAATAGGGTTTCTCATGTGTATGTATAGCCACATTTTACAGATAAAAAGTGTAGCGCATATCGAAGGAGTAACCTAAGACCCTATATATACTGTTTGCACAGAAAATATTTAATTTATTTCAACCGAAATAACAAGTCGAGTTCTTCTAAGTATGATGTTTCTTTATTGACGGCTATCCTGTGCTGTTGTCACAAACAAAATGCATTTTTGGGGGCCAGCAAGCAAAACGAAAAAATGACAGTTATTAATATGTATGTATGAACATACATGTAAAACTGTTTGCAGCGCAGTCAGACGATTGACCGACGTCTGCATTGTTTTTGCTATTCCTTTGCCAAATAAAGATGAAGACGAGTAAAGCTGAGTATAGACGATTGCCAGATCGGCAAACATTATCAACCCTGTTAATGTGCTGCAAATATACGGGCAATGTCAGATTGTTAGGCAAAGGTGAATTGACAGTTCAGACGATTGCAAGAAAACATTACAATTTCTTACATTTACAATATATTTTGTAAATATTTATATGCAGGATTGCCAATAAAAATACATTATAGACAGTGTTGCAAATTAAATGTTATTCTGGCAATGGCGCCATTGTCACATGCATAAACTTCGCACATATAACAATCAGCAAATTATCTCGCAATGACTATTCTGCTAACTTTGCAAAACAAAAATTGTATGTTCACACGGTTGTAAATTCACAGGGTTGCATTTTTCCGCCATTTTTCTGGCAATGTTGTCCGATCTGCAACTCGTCTGTACTTACCTTAACAAAAAAAATCACAAACGACATTTGTGATTTGTTGTTACTGTCTCCATTACTGAAGAAATTATATTAAGGTGGGCCGTATGAACAAAAAAAAATACATTACAATTAACATACAAAACTTTAAATAAATTATTATAAAATGCGATATGCTCCGACATATACTATACGAGTTTATTTGGAGAATCCTTTTCAGTGACCTATATTTATACCCTACATCACACTGTGGTACAGGGTATTATAAGTTTGTTTCACGGCAGATGTTTGTAACACCTAAAAATAACACAGCTAGACCCACCTTAAAGTATACCGATCGACTCAGAATCACTAGCTGAGTCGATTTAACCATGTCTGTCCGTCCGTCCGTCTGTCCATGTAAAGTTGTTCGTCGACTACAGGTCGCAATTTCACTCCGATCGTTCTGAAATTTTGCAGTTTAGAGTATTTCGCAGCTGTAAAGATCCCTATTGAATTTGGTTGAAATCGGTTAAGATTTAGATATAGCTCCCATATATATCTTTCGTCCGATTTGGCCCTTTAGTCCTATAGAAGCTGTATTTTACATCCCATCGTTTTTAAATTTAGAATGGTAGAGTTTCTTGATCCATGAACCAACACTACCGAATTTGAAGAAAATCGGTTAAGATTTAGCTATAGCTCCCATATATATGTTTCGTCCGATTTGGCAATTTAGTCCTATAAAAGCTGTATTTTACATCCAATCGTTTTGAAATTTAGAATGGTAGAGTTTCTTGATCCATGAACCAACATTGCCGAATTTGAAGAAAATCGGTTAAGATTTAGCTATAGCTCCCATATATATGTTTCGTCCGATTTTGCTCTTTAGTCCTGAAGAAGCTGTATTTTACATCAAATCGTTCTGAAATTTAGAATGGTAAAATTTCTTGATTCATGAACCAACACTACCGAATTTGAAGAAAATCGGTTAAGATTTAGATATAGCTCCCATATATATGTTTCGTCCGATTTGGCAATTTAGTCCTATAAAAGCTGTATTTTACATCCAATCGTTTTGAAATTTAGAATGGTAGAGTTTCATGATCCATGAACCAATATTGCCGAATTTGAAGAAAATCGGTTAAGATTTAGCTTTAGCTCCCATATATATGTTTCGTCCGATTTTGCTCTTTAGTCCTGAAGAAGCTGTATTTTACATCAAATCGTTCTGAAATTTAGAATGGTAGAGTTTCTTGATCCATAAACCAACGCTACCGAATTTGGCCCTTTAGTTCTATAGAAGCTATATTTTACATCCAATCGTTTTGAAATTTAGAATGGTAGAGTTTCTTGATCCATGAACCAACATTGCCGAATCTGAAGAAAATCGGTTAAGATTTAGCTATAGCTCCCATATATATGTTTCATCCGATTTGGCTCTTTAGATCCAATCGTTTTTATACCCTACACCACACTGTGGTACAGGGTATTATTTAAGTATAAAATGTCCCAAAAGTAAATTTATGTAAACAATTTATACATGAATTACAACATTTATATATCAGAGTTATTCAATATTACGAGAGTGGTGTAGGGTATTATATAGTCGGCCCGCCCGACTTTAGCCTTTCCTTACTGGTTATAAAATGGTTTCGTGAGTGACTAACTGACTGATTACCTCTTAGCACCAACAACTGAAGCTAGAATCATGAAATTTGATGCGAAGGTAGACATTGGAACGTAGATGCGTAATTTATGCTTACTGTGTGGCAAAAGGGATAAATATTGAACCAATGTAGCTTTTGAAATAATGTAGAAAAAAGAAGCATTTTATTATACCTTCACTTTAGTGTGACGAGGGTATATATCATTTGCTAGGGAAAAAAATGTGTACCACATCGAAGGAGTGATCTAAGCACAGATTAATAACACTTTGTGTGCAAAATGCACTTTAAAAACGTATCCTCGATGAAAATGACTTACCCCGCATAATTTCGACACTCTTAATCGCATGGCATTAGCAGTTTTTTCCTGAGACATTGCGTTTTCGAGATATTTAGCCACAAAATTTTCTGGGTAAACATAGAGGTTATTAAATTCAAACACAATCTTAGTTCAGAAAACTTCGGAATACATATTCCATGTCAAAGAATAAAAGAAAGGAGACACTTCAAGAAGTATTTCTCCCAAAACATCAGACAACCTCATTCATCCCCTTACCCCTGAAAATCCACATCGAAAAATAATCATATGTCAAAAGTCGTAGAAATCGATGGATTTTTTGAGTGAGGTTTTCAAAAACAAAGATTCCTTGTATAAAAAACACTATGTATGTATAGGTCCCCACAATGCACCTCAATGTCAACCCAGTGATTTTTTATATTGTTCATTCCATGTCAAACCGAACACCTTTTTTGGGTCACCATTCCCGATTTCAAAATAAATTTGCATATCGATTCTCTGCTCAAAATAAAACATTTTATAGTGGGCGAACAAAAAATATAAAAATTTTTTCCACATATTATTAGCATCTGAAATCTGAGAAAATAGGAAAATATTCTCAAAAGGCTTACGTTTTACTCGTATGTTATGGCTTGCGTGATCCATTTCGAGGTTCCCTACTTTTTTAAAGAAAAAAACACAGAAAATTCAAATTGAATGGGGAATGTTTATTATCATTTGAAAGAACATTCTTTGGCATTTTTTTTTTTTGAAGATTATGTATATCAAATGTTGGCCGCGGCTCCGTCTCAGTCCAATTCCAATTCGTTGAGTCCAATTTTCGATGACTCGTTCAAGCATTTCGACTGGTAACTGGCGAATGACACGCGTAAACGTTGTTCAAGCGTAAGTTTTTCCATGATGAACTGCCAAACAATACTTAACAAAAATAACATGGCAGCATGACACGACTCACACGTGATCTGTCAAAAAAAGGCTATTGAAAAAAGTTTCTCCACTTGGATCACCCATTATAACATTACACTAATTAATCTATCAATTTGTTGTCAAAACGTTGTAAACGTTGCTCAGGCGTAAGTCTTTCCATGATGAAATGCCAAGCAATACTTAACAAAAATAACATGACTGCATGACACGACTTACATGTGATCTGTCAAAAAAAAAAAGTATCTCTACTTGGATCACCCTATATTTTCGTAACGGGTGGACGGATTTTTACAAATGAAGGCTAAAATGAACACTAAGTTGATCTTTTAATAGCAGTGATTTATTTTCGTGGCATTAATGTTTTTTAATGCATCCGATGCACCTGAGAATTTAATTTGCATTTTACACATCAATGACACCAACTAAAAATTCTGTGAAAAATATAGTTATGTAGCCTTATATATTCTAAACAAACCCAGAAAATCTCAAGATGGTGTTCAGCCCCGTTCTTTTTTAAAAAATATATTTATTATTTATTACACTGTGCTAGTCCAAAAATGTAACAGAAAGGAGACCCTATGGATAGACCTATTTCGGCCATGCTGAATCCAGTGGCATTAGCCGTTTTTCTATGTTAGCTCTTGTTTTCGCGATATTCGACCACAAAGTTTGTTGGGACATCAGAGAGGTGACTTATCTCCTTTGTTATTTTGAAGTGGAAGACTTCGGAATATACGCTTCGGTCCAAAGATCGAAATAAAGGGAACATTTGGACAATTATTTTTCTCAAAACAGTCGTCCACGCTTCTCACCCCTTACCCCTGAAAAAGTGCAATGAAATCTTATCATATGTTAAAAATCATACATATCGTCGACATTTTTAGTAGGCATCGTTGAGAAAAATATTCCTCGCGAAGAAATACTATAAGTCCTTTCTCAACTTTTTTATGAGAATTAAGCAAATTTCGAGTTATTACATAATTTGTGTATTTTTCTGCTCTTAGCAGAAAATATTTGAAATAAAATTTTTTGACTTAAATTTTTGTAAATTATTTTTTCGTTAGTGTTAATGGAAATTTCAAAGGTAACCAACAAAACGTGCTAAATTGTGAAACCTGTTAATTTTTCATAAATATGTTGAAAGGAGTCTCATAGTAATTTTTCGCGAGGAACATTTTTCTCAAAGACACAAACTAAAACTGTCGATGATTTGTATGACGTTTGACACATGGTAAGATTTGATTGCACTTTTACGGGGGTAAAGTGGTGAGAAGCGTGGTTGACTATTTTGAGAGAAATAATACTCGAAGGGTTCCCTTTATTTCGTTCTTTGGACTGAAGCGCGTTTTCGGAAGTCTTACACTTCAAAATCACCTCCGAGATAACTAATCTCTCTGATTTTTTTGCAAATTTGTGGTCGAATATCGCGAAAACAAGAGCTAACCTAGAAAAACTGTTAGCTCCATTAGATTCAGGAAGTTCGAAATAGGTATATCCATAGGGTCTCCTTTCTGTTACATTTTTAAAGTGTCCATTTCGAGCACAGTGTTATTTATTAAAATATTATTTATTAAATTATTATTTATTAAATTATTATTTATTAAATTATTTAAATATTATTATTAAATATTATTTGTTAAATTATTTATTAAATAAATCTTGAGATGTGAATATTGCATTTGTCATATTTTAAAAATGCGTTTTTTGATGTATACAAATTAGAGCTCTTCCTATAGGACTTAACTGGGACATTCTAAATATATTCGAAAATTCGTCAATTTTTGCATATAACATTATGCATTTGTTCTCTTAAATTTAAATTTGCATACTGGACCATAAAAACACCAACATAGATACACGCAAAGAAAAAATTAGTTTATGCGAAACGAAATATTAGACAACTACAATTCTCGTTTACAACAACTGAAATTTCTTTTGTTCAGAATATGTTTCTTTCACAACAAACGAAAATTCAGTTTCAGCAAACGAGAATTGTAGTTGTCTAATATTTCGTTTCGCAGAAACGAATTTTTTCTTTGCGTGTATACATATAAAATATCTGTAGGAATGTAGTCCTATTTAATCTAAGCTGATCCTGCAAATTTGAATCTGGTGTTGTCTTCTGTTTCTAAAGGGTGGTTAAATTGTAAGGACCGAGGTTGAATGTGAACCACTCCTAAACGTCAAGTTTTTTTCTGCATTTAATTTGACATTTCTCAATTTCAGACTAACTCAATTTGAACCATGGAAAGACACACAATAGAGCAACGCGTTAAAGTTTTTTAAGCCTTTAACGAAAATGGACGTTCAAATCAAAATGCATTTCGTGCACTTCGTGATGTTTTTTTGATCAGCATAATCGACCAAATGTGTCCACAATCGGGAGAAATTTCAGCAAACCGGATCTGTAGGAGATGTGAAAACACCTGTGCATGCTCGCCCAGTTCGTTTGGTGCGGCTTATGGGCTGGCGACGTCATCGGGCCATACTTCTTCGAAATGAGGCCGGTCAGGCAGTTACTGTGAATGGTGTTCGATATCGTGAGATGATAACGAACTTTTTATGGCCCGAATTGGAAGATATGGATGTGGACAATATGTGGTTTTAACAGAACGGTGCCACTTGCCACACAGCTAACGAAACAATTGCTCTTTTGCGCAACAAATTCAATGGCCGTGTTATCTCATGTGATTTGACACCGTTGGACTTCTTTCTTTGGGGTTATTGGAAAGAAAAGGTGTACGTCGATAAGCCAGCAACAATTCAAGAGCTAAAGGATGAGATAATTCGGCACATTAACGGCATAGAACCTCAATTATGCCTCAGAGTCATCGACAATTTGGAACATCGGATGGAGGTGTGCCTCCGAGGTCGCGGCGGTCATTTGACCGATAGTTTGTTCCATACATAATTAAACCAATATTATCATAATAAAAAGAAATGACAATAATTTCCCAAATAATTTGTGTTTTATGCAAAATCAACATCGGCCATTAAAATTTAACCACCCTTTATATTAGCGTTACGAGCAATTCAATTTTGCTATGATTTGGTCATTTTGTGTGGGAGGAACAAAAAGGGGCGTGGCGATAACGCCCACTTTTCACAGGACTATAGGCACTATAATAGCATTACACTGTACAAAATTTCAAGTATTTGTATGCACTTGAAGTTATAAGACGTTAATTTTTTGTATAAAGCGGTCCATTTGTGTGGGAGGTACCAAAGGGGTCTTGACACACTAAAAAAAAAGCGTACTGAAAATCAATGAATTTTTCGTAAAGTTTAAGATTTCGGCAATGATTTCGAGCCAAAGACAATCGCTATAAAAATAAGAAGGTTTTATAGTTAATTTAAAGACGTGAATAGTACTTGTTTTGAGGATGCATTTCATAGAATTAAGAATTTTGGGTAATAAAACTAATTATGTTTGGTCTTAAAATAAGCACATTTTTGCGTAAATTTAAGTATGGCGCGTGCTTATTTTTAGTAAGATATCATATAATTTAAAACATTATCGTAATAAAATTTAAAATGTTTGTCTTTGATATAAGAATATACTGGTAATTAATTTAAGGCATACATGAATTTATATACATTTTTTTTATATATGTATGGAAAATTCGTTACATTATATTGATTATAATGTTACTCTTTTAAATGAAATCTTTGAAATCATTTAATATTCATAGAAAATTCAATAACACAACACTTTATCTTTCTAAATAAATATTTTATTTGTTATATTTTATATTGGAAAATAGCAAAAAATATAATACATATTAAGGATGAAATAACTGAAATAAAAATAATTTGAATAGAAATCAAAGAGAATGATTTATATTCGATAAAGTATTAAAATAAATTTTATCATATAACTGTCACAAAATGTTGAAAAATAAGAGATATATTAAAATCTTTGGAATATACTTACTTACACTGAAATATTTAGTCACTCTTCTACGACACAAATTCTCATAATAGATCCATACAAAATTTGCTGTACTAAAAGGTAAAAAAATATTTATGTAAGATATTATTAATAATAGAAACTTATTGTTTTGAAAGTGGCGAAAGTGAAATTTTTCATATAAATTGAGTTATCAAAAATAATTTTCTCAAAAAAATCAATCGTGAATTAGATTTTAAAATCTTAAGTTTTGTTAGCAAACAAAACTACAAAAACTAATTAAAATTTACTTCTGTAAAACAAAAGCTAATGCTGCTTATGACACTATTAACCCTGGTGTTAGATTAGCAAATCAGTACGAATCCTAGATTAAGAGTCCATTTGGTGAACATTAAATTTTTCATATAAAATGAATATGGAAGACAATATTTTATATTTATTTTTATTCAATACTTCGTGAAAAGAAAGCAGCTTATTTGCAATTATTTTTGAGCAAAAACGCTTATTATTTTGATTTTAGTAAAACAAAAATATCCCTTGGACCAAATTATAAGGCAATATTTATACATACATATATTACCGTTTATAAAGGAAACGATACAAAAATTAGACCAAACGGGCCTAATCTAACAGCAGGTTTAATTATGAAGTACTTATGAAGCAATTATGAACACGAAATCAAGGAAAAATTTAAACTAAAATTCAAAAAAGGAAAACATCTTTTTAAATAAATTATATTTGGAAAACTTTTTAACAATAACTTTGTTTGTTTGAAAACACGTATTTTATATGTGAACGTCAGTTCGCAAATATATTTTGTTCTAATACATTAATATATGCGTTCCAAATTAAATTTCTTGATTTTCAAATAAAATATATTTGTTCAGAAATACATAATACTTACAAATATTGTTTCCAAATCTATTTCCTTTCAATTCAAACATTCCCATGTAGGCGTGTGCTCACTTATTTTTTGCAAGTTATAAATTGCATTCAGCACTGCATTTTTCATATATCCATCACATTTATCTTCAAATATTGCGTGATCTAAAATTAAAATAATTAAATTTTTTCTGAAAATAAATCAAATAAAATTATCTATAAACAAACAAAGATACAAATAAATATTATCATATCACAATAGGAAAACGCTGAAAACTAAGAAATATTTCAGCCGTTCATATATAATACTTACGTTGAAATATTTTGTAAAATTTGCCACTCTTCTCACAAAAGACCCATTCTAAAATTATTTTACTAAAAAAATTAAAAAAGATAGTTATATGTATAACATATTATTAATAATAAATTTCTATATTGCCACAAATAATTTTACATTTCTGCATTATGCGCTGGTATTTTTAATAAATAAATACTTTCAAAATGTGTTTTGTTAATTTTGTAATTGCCAATAATATGTTTATTTCAGGATAATAATATTATTTTTCACGTACCTAAACATTTTCCCATTGTCTTTTTCAGTATTACAAAATCTATTACTCACATTTTTATCATCCATTTGGCACAAATCTCTTCACAGGACTTACAAACAAGATCTCCTTCAAAAACGCATGTACATCGCCATAAATAACATACAGCTAAAATAACTATGACACATGCACTCCCTTATCACAGAGATCGGTGGTGACGCCGACGGCATAACCACATGCATACACACATGTACACGACGGTTTCATTTGTTGTTGTTGCTATGCTTTAGCAAAAATAACTGTTAACAGCCCATATTAAAATTATTTTCGGTGCAATATGCACGTATGTATGCACGTATACTTACATATTCACAGCAACCAAATTTTTTCACAATCCGCGTCCCGAAAGCAGACAACCGTTTCCATCCATCGCTTGTAAATAACTGACGATTTAAAAGAAAACGAAAAACAGAACTGTTCTCTATTTTCTCTTCTAACATTCCATAACAATTATTGATCACACATTACCAAACAAAACTGATTCTCCGAGCGAGAGAGGGAGGTAGAGATCGTATAATTCTCTCGTATGTATTTTTAAAAATAATGACAATAGTCATAAAATTTATTACCAAGACAGCCTTTCCTTTAAGGGGAGCATAGCCTTAAATTTATTACTCAAATATCTCATACTGTTAATTAAGTCCGATTCGGCATTAAAACTATGACATGTCTACGTCATAGTGTTAATGTATAAAATCCTTAAAAGTATTGAAATATTACTTAAAATAATGCGGATTGGCACAAAAATAATGATTTTTTTCTTTAATTTAAATGCGTACATTTAAAGAAGCGCGTATACAAAACTAATGATTAGATAGTCATTAATTCAAATTCAAAAAACTTTATATTAAGGAAAATTTCGTAAAAAACGTGTAAATTTTCATTATTTTAATGAAAATTGTCATTGAATTGATGCCGAGGTAGCATACTTAATATAAGAATGTGTCATCATTAGTTTTATTACTATTTTTTTTTTCAGTGCAATAACCCCCGTTTTTCACTGGACTGTAGGCACTATAAAAGCATTACACTGTAGAAAATTTCAAGTAGTTTTATGCGCTGGTATTAAAGTTATAAGCTGTTAAATTTTGGTGCAAAATGGGCTATTTGTGTGGTAGGTACCAAAATGGGCGTGGCAACTTCTCCCATTTTAACTGGATTGTAGGTACTATAAAACCATTACACTGTACAACACTTCAAGTCTGTGCATACAGGTATTCAAGTTATAAGCTGTTAACTTTGGGCAAAATAGTACATTTGTGTGGGAGGTACCAAAAGGGTCATGTCAATTACGCCCATTTTTCACTAGAATATAGGTACTATAAAAGCAATACACTGTACGAAATTTCGAATATTTGCATGAAGTGATATAATTATTATAAGCAGTTAACTGTTGGTGCAAAATGGTCATTTTTGTGGGAGGCACCAAAAGGGGGCGCGGCAGCTTCGTCCATTTTTCTCGATGTTATGTGTAGAATTTTAGAGGATTCAAATAAGTAGTATAGAAGTAATTAAATAATCAGTAATACACTTAATATTAACCCTTTGTGGGGGAGGTACTAGAAGGAGTGGACCAACATTGGCCCATCGTCGAACTTAGCCGGAGATAGAAGAAAATATTACCACATACCAAATTTGATGTCAATCGGTTACTCCTTTCGAGAGTTAACGTGCGCACCAGCCAGCAGACAGACAGACAGACGGACGGACATTGCTCATTCGACTTAAAATGACCCAAAACGAATATCCGCCGAACATACTTAGGGTCTTAGGTCACTCTTTCGATGTGTTACACTTTTTTCCGTGATATACACCCTCGTCACACTAAAGTGAGGGTATAAAAATATGTTTCGTCAATTTCGAAGTAATTTTCAATAAAATTAAATAAATTACAATTTCATAGAAAAATTAAATTTTTCATCGATTTTTTTTAGAAAAATAAAATTTTATTAAAAAATTAACACGACAAATTTTGACAAAATTTTCTATAAAATAGCGATTTCAATTAACTTTTCAACATTCAGCAGAAAATTTTCAAGAAAAAAAATAAAGTTTGTTCATTTTTTTTATAAAAATTTAATTGTGCTGACATTTTCTATAAAATTATTTTTTTTAGTAAATTTACAAGAAAAAAGGATGAAATTTTGATGTATTTTCCAAGAAAATATCAATTTAGGCAAGATTTTTTTGGAAAAATTCCTTTCGCCAATTTCGAAGTAATTAATTTTCAATAAAATTAATTAAATTAAAATTTTATAGAAAAATTAAAATTCTCTTCGATTTTTTTAGAAATATTCAATTTTGATAAAAAATTTAAAAATACAAATTTTGACAAAATTTTTTGTAAAATTGCGATTTCTATTAAATTTTCCATATCCAGCATTTCGAGAAAATTTTCAAAAAAATAAAGTTTGTTCACTTTTTATTACAAAAATTTAATTTTGCTGACATATAAAAAATAATTTGTTTTAGTAAATTTACAAAAAAGAAGTGTGAAATTTTGAAATTAAATAAATTCAAATTTAATCGATTTTTTAGAAAAATACAATTTGAAAAAATTAACAAAACAAATTTTGACAAAATTTTCTATTAAATTTTCAACATTCAACACCTCGGGAAAATTTAAAAAAAAATTAAGTTTGTTAACTTTTGATTAAAAAATTAATTTTTGTTGACATTTTTGTAGAAATATTTTTTTTTGTAAATTTAAGAAAATATTAATTTAGGCGCGATTTTTTAGAATGTGTTTCATCAATTTCGAAGTAATCTTTATATATAAAATACTTTGTACGTTTGTTAGTAACGCATGATCTGCGAAACCATAAGAGCGAATGGGCTAAAAATTGCACATTAGGTTCAGTTCGGGATCGTCTATGCTTAAGAATTATTTTAAACGCGATAAATGGCGGAGTGGTCAAGTTATTTGCAGAATCTGTATTTCCAGAGCGATTTAACTGAAATTTGAAATGTATGTGTAGTTTGTCTTGATAACAGTTTGTATGAATTATTCTAACCGGCAGATTGCGCTATAGGGAACTTATGTCCAATATACTTTTTTATGGTGATTTTTTCTGGAAACTCCGAATTTTTAATGAAATATCAATGAAAAAATAAACAAACCAATACATTCCAAACAGAACGAGCAGGACAACGTCTGCTGGGTCAGCTAGTTTTTAATAAAATTAATTTATGACATCATTATCTAAAAAAAAATAAATCTGTAAGAAATGTTCTACTTTATGGAATTTTGAAAAAAGTTTCCAGGCAAAAAACGAAATTTACTTAAAAATTTTTTAATTTTCATTCACTCCTTGTGAGAGTTATCGTGAGCGCCAGCCAGACAGACAGATGGACGGACGAACATTGATCAAATGACTTAAAATGTCCTAAAACGGATTTCGGTCGAACATACTTAGGGTTTTAGGCCACTCCTTCGATGTATTACACTAGAAAATGTCCTCCCTCCTCTACTAAAGTGAGGGTATAAAAATCGAAAAGGACTTAATAAGTTTATGTTTAACGTGGTAAATACCACAATTTTTCCAGTTTTATTGGGTGTATTAAGAAATACGTAAAAAAAAGGTTTTTTAACTTTTTAAACTCTTTGTTTTAAATTACAGAAGAAAGCTGTTAAAGTACATAGTAGGCAAAAATAAATTGCTCACAAAATTTAATTTTGTGACTAAAAAAGTAAAACAATCAGTCGCACAAAATTCCCTCAAAACCATATTTCTTCAACTGTTTGCAATATTTACCACAAAAAAGGTAAGACACTTTTCAAAATGCTATGATTAATGAATGATCTACAACTGCAATTGCTATGTTAAGAGATAACTATTTTAAATTAAAGTAAATTAAGTTCATTAACAGTTTTACTTTCGCAGATCTTCATTGTCACCAAAAAATTCACGCTCAAATTAAATTGACAATTAAGAAACTTTGTCTTTACGATGTGTGAGATATTTTGTTTAATGACACTGGGAGGAAAAGAAGGTAACCACTGATTCAGTGGAAAGTAAGATACTCGTAACTGTTATTCATTTAGTTTGTCATACTTTTTCTTTTAAAAATTGATTTAAAAATTTTCGAACTTAATTGATGCTTAGTTAAAAATACTTGGAATGTAAATAATCAAATAACCTACAATGTCCTGAAATGGGTTTTTGCCAAATTACATTAGGATCCTAGGACACTTTTTCAATGTTCAATGTTAAACTTTTTTGAAGGAAATAATATAGAGAACAAGTATGACAGATAATCTATTACTATGTGTTGAATTAGTAAAGAAGTTATTAGAGTATATTTTACAAAAGTTTAACCCTTTGTGAGGGTGGTACCAGGCTATGAAGCCGACGTGGCGTAAATCGGCGGCGCGCCACCGCCGGCCATTTTTTTCCAGCCGGCGCCGCCGCCGATTTCAGCGGCTCGCATCGGCTGAAACTCAGCCGCCGAACATTATTTAGTGAGTCAAAAAGATTTCTTTTATGCAACCATGAAAATTAAGAAAGTGACTACTAAGTAATACAATAGGGTCAGAAATTTTAACGAAGTTCATTTTTGCATAGATATTTATAAAAAGTGTCTAACTTGATCTCGCTATCATTTATTTAAAGAAATCCATAATATATCGGATTTAAAATTTAAAAATGCGTTTTTAGGTTTTTACGGATTTTACAATAGCTCTTGAGAGGCCGAACCAATTTTTACAAAGTCTACGTCGCACAGTGGCGCCCGTAGAGCAAACGAGGTTGCAAAAATCAAAATTTTCATGTGCGCCGACGAAGTTTTGAATAAACCCATGTTATAGGAAACTTTTCAACGATTTCAAATATGCTACTCTTAATAATAGCACATTTTTAGTTTAGAAGATATAACCGTTCAAAGTTGACCGACTTTCGGTTTTCAAAAAAACACACAATTTTTAGTCAATTTGTTGCGATTTCAGGTGTAATATCACGAAAAATAGGTAACGAATCGCCTTATTTTTTGTTTGTATTTATTGATGTATTTATTAAATGTATAATGAAAAAAAAATTAACTGTTTGCTTTGTGTTTCTCCTGGTAAAACACTATTTAAAAACTATCCGTTTTTTCACTATTTTTCAAATTTGAGGGAAAATAAAAAAAATCTATATTTTTCTATATTTGCCATATTTTCAAAATATTTTCTTTGATTATTCCTTTACATAATCCCAAAGGTTTCATTTGCCTCTAGGCGCCCCTTTGGCTTCTAGAGGTGAAAAAGGTAAAAAAGACGTGGTTCTTGATTGGCAAAAATCAAATCATTAACCCTTGGTCATACACATGTTTCTATAGTCACATTCGTAACACATGGGTCAGGCCAGACCAACTGTGTATTCATTTTGTAAAACAATAAAAACAACTCGCGTAAACTTCTGTAACTGGCACTCATGATAGAATTATTGGGAAAATTAGCTGTACGGACAGCATGGGATGCCATCATTTCCAACATGAAAACCCTTTTTTGTCTGAATTCGTGGAAAGAACTAACAATTCTTGAAAAAAATTACGTGATAAAATGGACGCAACAATTGTCATCCAGTCCACACGCATTCGTATTTTTAGAACAAAACATACCTTAGGGAGATGCTTCGTGTACCTGTACACGATTTGATTGGTCACCCGCCCTGTAGGTAGGCAGATAGGCCAGCACTCCACCACACCACGCACAGTCCAACCCCGTTAAGACTCCGCCCACAAGAACCCAAGCGCACACTGGAAAATTCTACCTAATTTACTTGTGACCAAAACGTGGTGGTAAAAACTTGCGTCATGCACAGCTACTATATAAGTGTAAACACTTAGCGTGGTTTCAACAAACCTGATTGTGCTATTATTGACCAACCATCTAACCGCGAGTTATTGAAAACATGGCGTTGAACAATTTAAAATTATTTGAACAAAGTTTTTCACGGAAGCTGCTTTAGAAGAACTTGATAGCTTATACGGAAATATTGAGAGAAGCGAAGTTATAAAAAATTATTTTTATCTGATATATGCAAACATTAAGGCAAAATGTGTAAAATCTAATCGAACCATTCAGAAATTCAACTCCAAATACGAGGACTGGCTTAATGAAGACACCATCCTGGATATATTGGCAGTAGATAAACCCACCACATCAACCAGAGGAGCAAAAGGAAGGCCAAAAAAGCCCACTGCGACTAAAAAAGATTAAGCTGATGCAAGCCCACTGCGACTAAAAAGGTTTAAGGAAAGCATTCCCACGCCCACAAACGCACACATTAAAAAGTATGGTTCCGAAGAAGCCTTGGCCTTGTTTATGGACTTACAACTTTCCAAAGAAAAATATGATATACTACGGGCATCCTTGATGCGACACGGGGCTGACGTTTTACCAGGAAAAAAGCATATTACGCAAGCCAAAATAAATTCACGACCACTGCATACGGAGTTTACGGAAGTCTCTGTGAAAGCCAATCTGCAGGATCTCATGGGCCATACAGCAAAACGGTTGTTGGAGAGTCTTCCTGAAAATGAGGTGAAAATTCTTCCTGAGAAACTGACATTGATCAGCAAATGGGGCTGCGATGGATCATCCGGACAAAGCGTTTATAAGCAAAGGATATCTTCCGATGACGCTACAATATCGGACGGAAATATGTTTATGGCATCTGTTGTTCTTTTGCGGCTAAAATCTGATGTTTCCCTACACGGCAATAATGCACCGTCATCAGTGCATTATTGCCGACCAATAATGTTTCAGTTTGCAAGGGAATCGGCAGAACTCATAAGGACCACGGTGAAGGACATTGAAGAACAAATAAGCAAGATTAAGCCTACAAACCTGAAATTGGAGAAGGAAAATATATTGAATGCAATTACGAGTTCCACTTGACCATGGTTGACGGAAATGTCGTAAACGAACTGACAGGAACAACCTCAACATTATCATGCCCGATTTGCAAAAAGAGTCAGAAGAACTTTGGTAATTTAAACGATTCTACAAACGAGGAGAATTACGAATATGGAATGTCACCATTGCACGCAAGGATAAGGTGTATGGAGTTCTTGCTAAAACTGGCGTATACCCTACCACAAGAGGAGGAAAACTTCGATGAAAATACATCAATAAAGGATAAGGAAAATATCAGAAAGAAGCAAATACAGGATGCTTTTTTTAAACAAGTTGGACTAAAAGTAGACTGTCCCAAGCACGGATACGGTAACTCAAACGATGGAAACACTTCTAGGAGATTTTTTGAAAATGATGTGGCAGTAACTAGAATCACTGGAATTGACAATCAAATTGTGAAAAGATTGGGAACGATCTTGAATGTTTTAAACTGCAAAGAAAATGTCAATTCTACAAAATATGGAGAATATGCATCGAAAACTGCATCTCTTTTAGCAGAAATGTATCCACAGAAGAAGTTGACCCCAACCGTCCATAAAATATTGGCGCATGGCAAAGATATAATTGAGTACCAGTCTTTGCCAATTGAAGAGCTTTCTGAAGAAGCACAGGAGTCTCTTAACAAATTTTATAAAAAATATAGATTGCAGAACACATTCAAAGCATCAAGGGTATGGCAAAATGAGGACCTCTTCAACATGTTGGCAGCATCTTCCGATCCACTTATTTCTTCCCTGCGGCATGTGAAGTCACGAATAGAGTTAGAAAATAATTATAGTTTAGAAATGATTAGTCTTTTAGATATACCTTCTCCTACGAATTGTGATGAATATTTTACAGAAAATTGAAAAAATAAATTTAAAAAAGAAGTAATTTTTTTCAATTTGTTGGGCAATAATTTAAAACATAAAACCCTAAAGAAAAAAATAAAAACAATCTAAAAATGTAAAAATAATTTTTTTTAGTTACCATAAAATTGATTTTTCTACAAATTTTAACTTTGATAACCCATAAGTAGGCCCCTACAAAGCGTAGCACCCTTTCCAAACGCTCATTTCATAGGGTGAACAGTTATCTATCATATGCTGTTTAAACTGTTCAATTATCTTATTCGGTTCAAAAGATATGATTTTTGCAACGAAAAAACTCAAATGGCGCCACTGTGCGTCGTTTTAGAGAAAAAACAACAGTCACTATGTCATTCACAATAAATTCTCTTTGCCAACAAAGACTAATAAGTAGAGATTTATTGAATCGATTTTCGACATTAAATCAAAACTTTCTTAACTTTTCTTAAATTTTTGTGTTAATTTTAGGTTTTTTCATCTAATTGTAAATATCTTAAAGACCCATTTTTGCCTGAGATTGATATTCGTGCGCCATCGTTTGTTGTAACTTTATCGGCTCAGCCGATTGTTGAAATTTTATCGGCTAAGCCGATCAGCCGCCGCCGCCGATCGGTATTTTTCCATGCGCCGCCACCGCCGAAAATTTTAGTCGGCTTCGTTGCCTGGGTGGTACTCGAAGGTTTGAACCAATATGGCCCATCTCCAAATTACTTCTTTCGAGAGTTATTATGCGCACAAACAGACAGACAGACAGACAGATGGCAGGAAGGGCATTGCTCACTCCTTCGATGTGTTACACTTTTAACCCGTAGCAAATGATATACTTATACACCCTACTCCCTGTAAAATGATGTTATAGAAAGGAAGCTTCACGTCCAACCTCTGAGTTATGACGAATTTGGAACGTGTTAAGGTTTCAACTCTTACCGATAAGCAAAAGAGTCACATAACAGGACTATGAACGTCATGGACGCGTCAAAGCCACTGAGTCGGCTGATAGGGCTGCAACTTCGGCTGCAACTTCGGCTGTGACAACGACTGGTAATAATACCAAAAGAATCAGATCAGCTGATGAACCCCTACCTTCGAAAGGGGCTAGAGGCCATAACGTCCTCATAAACTGTTGGGTGTTCCCCAAACCCTTCAGTGAATCGACGAAAGAGAGTCTAGTGGATGGCGCCATTCTTATGGACATATGGAGACATGTGGAATCGCTCTTCTTGAAGAGATTCCAGGCACACCACCAATCTGCACCGAGGCAGGATGGCATCAGTGGAGAGTAAAGCACTTGGCCTTTGGTGATGCCAGATGAATAGACCTGTATAACTGTATAAAGGCCGGGTTAGGCAAACGAAACCGTAACTTAACTTTAGCGCAGGCGTAACGTTGCACGCTGGATCAATTACCCAAAACTTGAAGCACGTGCCATATGACTCAGACATTCACAGCAAAAATTATAACATATTTTATTTATTTGAGGTGGGTGAGGTCTGGCGTAGAAAATCGATATCCCTAGTAGCCCCAGAGCCCTCATCCGGGTTAGAGAAGAACCATCTGACTCGGTTGGCATTATCGAGTTGCTAATAGAGTGCAATACTGGTCTGCCCACCCATAATAGGAAAATTGGCATGATTTGTAAGGCTGAAATTTTGAATCCACATGATATGAATCAAACAGAAAATTGTATCCATCCTTCATTTAACATACTATTTCGGGACTATAGTTATGCAGGTGTACAAGCAGGATGTAGCTCTCACCCTACATAAGGTGAGGTATCAACAGTGGTTATCACCCAGTCGTCTGAAAGTGCGGAGTCATCCACGACAATAATTTCTGGAGCCTCAGAATCTAACACAAAGGCGGTACCATATATTTCCGACGACGATTGCAAGTTTTCGGACTCTGCGGGGCTGAAAGGAGTTTCCGGACTCGTAAAAGCATCTGATGAGAACAATGGGATGGGGGGGGTTTATAAGTCGGCTACCAATGATGGTAAGAAATCTACAGATTAATCTCCATCACGCAAAAGCAGCCTCCGTGGCTCTATTGATCGATTAGTGATAGTATTCGTAGAACCGTAAAAATAGGCAATACTTTTGAAATTTGATAAAACTGTAGTTATTTTTGAAAGTATCCTGCTTAAATAAGAAAAACAAATATTAATAAGTAATATGTATTAATTCTGTCTACTAGCAGCAGGCAATGTTTTGAAGTTTTAGTTAAGCCATCTATAAATACAAAATTTCGAAGAAATTTTCTATAAATACAAAATTTCGAAGAAATTTTCTATAAATACAAAATTTCGAAGAAATTTTCTATAAATACAAAATTTCGAAGAAATTTTCTATAAATACAAAATATCGAAGAAATTTTCTATAAATACAAAATTTCGAAGAAATTTTCTATAAATACAAAATTTCGAAGAAATTTTCTATAAATACAAAATTTCGAAGAAATTTTCTATAAATACAAAATTTCGAAGAAATTTTCTATAAATACAAAATTTCGAAGAAATTTTCTTTAAATACAAAATTTCGAAGAAATTTTCTATAAATACAAAATATCGAAGAAATTTTCTATAAATACAAAATTTCGAAGAAATTTTCTATAAATACAAAATTTCGAAGAAATTTTCTATCGTAATGGTAGCGTTCGTCGTGTTCGAAGAACCATACGATACGTTATCGTAGTGGTAGCGTTCGGGAACACAAACACTAAAAAATAAATAAAGTTTGTGTTCTCTGAACGAACCGTTTATAACAACTAACCCTGTCGTAAGCTCTACTTAAGCTAAAAAAAACATCCTATACTAATAATAAAATAATTGTTTTACTTTTTATGCTTAAAAGTAAGAAAACTATAAAAAACAAGTAAGAAAGTTCAGTCGCGTAAATCGACTTATAAATCCCCACACCTTGAGTCCCAAAAACATATTCGTAAATTAATTTTTTTTTTGGTTTAATCAAATTATTATCATTTTAAATCGTATTTAATAACTTTACAGGTATTACAGGTACAGGTATTAAAGTTATTAGCTGTTAACTTTTGGTGCAAAATGATCCATTTGTGTGGGAGGTACCAAAAGAGGCGTGACAATAACGCCCACTTTTCTCTGGACTGTAGGTACTACAAAACTATTACCGTGTACACAATTTTAAGTATTTGTATGTACTGGTATTCAAGTTTTAAACTGTTAACTTTTGGTACAAAAGGGGTGTGCCAATAACGCCATCTTTTATCTGGACTCTAGGTACTATAAAAGCATTACACTGTACAAAATTGCACGTATTTGTATGAACTGATATTAAAGTCATAAGAAGTTGACTTTCGGTGCGAAATGGTCCATTTGTGTGGGAGGTCCCAAAAAGGGAGTGCCCACTTCGCCCATTTTTCTTGACGTCTTAGCGACTAACAAACTAATACTATGTTTGAAATTTCAGAAGATTCGATAAAGTAGTATAGAAGGTATTACAGAATCAATATTTCACTAAAAGTTAACGCTTTATGGATGAGGTACTAGAAGGAGTGGACCAATATGGCCCATCTGCGAACTTAGCCGGAAATAGAGAAAAATATTACCGCATACCAAATTTGAAGACAATCGGGTACTCCTTATCGTTCGCACCAGCCAGCAGACAGACAGACTGACGGACGGACGGACATTGCTCATTCGACTTAAAATGACCCAAAACGAATATCCGCCGAACATAAAGGGTGGTTACATTTTAAGGGCCGATGTTGATGTTGAAATTATTTAGGAAATTATTGTCATTTCTTTTTATTAAGATAATATTGGTATGGTTAAATTATGTATGGAACAAAATATCGGCAAAAAGGCCGCCGCGACCTCGGCGGCACATCTCCATCCGATGGTCCAAATTTTCGATGACGCTGAGGCATAATTGAGGTTCTATGCAGTTAATATACCGAATTATCTCATCGTTTAGCTCTTGAATTTTTGCTGGCTTACCGACGTACACCTTTTTTTTTCAAATAACCCCAAAGAAAGAAGTCCAACGGTGTCAAATCACATGATCGTGGCGGCCAATTGACATCGCCACGACGTGAGATAACACGGCCATTGAATTTGTTGCGCAAAAGAGCAATTGTTTCTTTAGCTGTGTGGCAAGTGGCACCGTCCTGTTGAAACCACATATTGTCTACATCCATATCTTCCAATTAGGCCCATAAAAAGTTCGTTATCATCTCACGATAGCGAACACCATTCACAGTAACTGCCTGACCGGCCACATTTTGAAGAAGTATGGCCCGAAGACGTCGCCAGCCCATAAGCCGCACCAAACGAACTGGGTGAGCATGCACAGGTGTTTTCACATCTCCTACAGACCCGGTTTGCTGAAATTTGCGCACAATTCTATCGATTGTAGACACATTTGGTCGATTATGCTGATCACTAAAACATCACGAAGTGCACGAAATGCATCTTGATTTGAACGCCCATTTTCGTAAATGGCTTAAAAAACTTTAACGCGTTGCTCGATTGTGTATCTTTCTATGGTTCAAATTGAGTTTGTCTGAAATTGAGAAATGTCAAATGAAATGCAGAAAAAAACTTGACTTTTAGGTGTGGTTCACATTCAACATCGGTCCTTACAATATATATGTTTTAAGCTGAATATGTTTGGGACAATATATTACAGAAGCGATTTTTTTAAGCGTGTAGGAAAATTAATTATTTTACTTTTACTTCAAACGGCTTTTCTAAACCAGACGAGATTTATTTACATAAATATTCAAAGAATGAATTAATGCGTTGGCCAACCAACAACATAATATTTCCTGATTACAACAAAAACAATGCAAATTAGAGAAATTCACGTGTTGCGCGCGGTCACGCAAAAACAAAAACCACTGTCCACCGATCCGGCCATTCGTCTCACTATATTGGACGGTTTTGATCTCAAGAACGAGTTTGTCTGGCTTTCCATACCAAAAGTATTGCATTCGATCTGAAGTATTATTTACAACAAATCGACGTCAGCCGCATTTGCCGGCGCAGCTGCTGCAGCAACTGCGACGCCTACGTTTTGTTTCAGTTTTGATACGATTTGCAAAGCCATTCATATTGGCCGACCGCAGACGGCAGAACTTCAGTCTTGGCTCGGACGCCACACAATAAACTTCAACTGTTTTGAGGGATATTTGCTAGAGAATAAAAAACATACAAATACATCGCTTGTGTTTCGGGGAATACGTTCAATCTGCAGCTTTGATTGTAAATAGAAAAACGTGCGGAGACGTGTTTAAAACGTGAACGAAACAAAAAACAAAAGCTAACTATCTTTAACTGATTAGATCTTGAGATTGTTAAACAAAAATTGAAAAGGTAATTAATTAATAATAAGAAAGACAAAAAACATATGTATACGAGTATGTATGTATGTATATTTACAAATATTAAGCATTGTGTAGTAAGAGTGAGTATTGAGTATTAGACATAGAGCCTTGTGACCCTGTGACAAAAAACAAAAGACTTAAGACAGCAACCTGATGAAGAAAAAGCAAAATAAGTAAATACTGTCGAGTGTCGAGCGTTTAAAGCCGGAGGCTATTTTTTCATAGATTTATCTATGACGCGGAACTGTCATCTTATAATTTGCAAAACCTAAAGGTTGTTGTTGCCAAAATCATTACTCAATTTCAATAACTGTTATTGTTATCCGCCAATATCACTATTATGGGGCTATGTATCTGCAGCCATCCATCTGTCTGTCGTGTATGTCGTTTTTTTTTGTTGCTTTATGTTTTCATTCAAATGTATTCAATATACGGGTTTTAACATCTTTTGTTTTAGTTTTCTGAAATGTTTACGTCTTCTTCAAAATGTGTGCTTAATTTTTGTTTTATGTTATTGTTGTTTTGTTTTGTTTCTTTTTTTGAAACAGATAAACCATAATATTGCACAATTTTTTTTTATGATTACCAAAGCCAATATTCGATATATTAATAAACCAAAGTATAATTTGAAAGATTTCAAACATTTCGTGTGTTGCTAACGCTCAGAGATGTTGAGAGTGATGTGTGTATCATCGACCCCAAATGGTTTAACCATGAACCAAAATATCGATACACTTAAATTTATTAAGGTTTTTGTTTTTAGTTTTTGCATAAATTAGCAGCTGAAGATGCAGGTAATCGCATACAGAGTTATACAACAAAAAATAAAATATTCATGAAACAAAGAAGAGAGAAAAAAATAATGTATATATATTCATGAACCAAAGAAGACGAGAGAAAAAACTAATAAAATAAAACTGAAAGTTCAGCGAAGAAATTCAAAATTTCCTAATGCATGTCGAGGAGTGATGGATGTGGAAATGTTTTTTTTTTCTTTTAAATCTTTAATTTAATTTTCGCTTTTACTTTCAGTTTTGGGGGATTTTTTTTCTTAAATTGATATTTTTGTGAAATTAACATTTTAAAATGACCTGTGAACTTTTCTCCTCTTGTTTCATAACTATAGATGGATACAATGACATTTACTGAATTTTGTTCAAAAGAAATGAAGCTTTAATATCAAAGCAGGTAACACTATGCCTGCCTTTGTGTCCGAGACGTGAAAACCATTTTTTGTATAGATTGAGGCATACTATTTTATGAAACCAAAACAATTTTTTTTTATGCAAAATTTTTTTTTTACTATTATTTTATTAAACAATTAGAAAAAATCCGGTTTAAAAAAGAAATAGAAAAAATTCGTCAAAAAAAAAGGAGTTGTTCCGTTTTTTGAAAGCTAGCAGTGCAGTAAACAGTGCATATTTGCAAAAAGTGGATATATGGATAAATGTATAAATTATATTGTCAAAATTGGGAAATTAAAAACAAATATTTTTTCATTTTATTTATTTTGGCAATTTTGCTTGGGATGTTCCAAAAGGGATGTAACAATAATGCCCATTTTTTAATATACTCTGGGTACTTTAAAAACATAACATTCTACAAAATTTCAAGTTTTTGTATGTGTAGGAGTCGAATTTATAGGGTGGGCCATTTACAATTTTAAATTTGAACTACCGATTACTTTGACTTGTGATTTGAGCCCTTTGGATTATTTTCTGTGGTGAGCAGCCATTAAGGATAAATGTTATGCAAAGCATCCAGAGATTCAATTGAAGCATTAAAACATGAAATCGAAGTAGCCATTGAAGAGATTCGACCCGAAACAATCGAAAATGTATTAAAAAATTGGGTTGATCGGATCAGCTACTTCCGAGCCAGTCGTGGTAGTCATATGAATGATATTGTGTTCCATTATTAAATGACAAAGTTCAATCTTTCCAATTAAACCAGAAATTTGAAAAAATTATCAGTACTTTTTTATAGCCGATTCAAATGTTAAATTTTTTATGGCCCAACCTATAATTTTTATGCGCAGAAATCGAAGTTATAAGCCATTAACTTTTTGCGCAAAGTGAAATGGCCCAAAACGGATTTCCGTCAAATATTCTTGAGATCTCTTAGGCTACTCCATCGATGTGTTAAACAGATATATACCCTTGTGCACAATAATGGGGATATAAAAACCGGATTATGTTAAAATTCTCTTATTTCTACCAAAAGTGCCATATCTTCTACATTCATCCATCGATTTTCTTCAAATATGCATTGTTTTCTTCGTTAGGATATTAGCTTTCAAAATTTGGAACAACATTTTTGTTTTATTTTTTTTTTCCTTTTTTATGTTTTTTTCGGTCCAGCAAAAAACTTCAAGTGGTCATAACTTTTGTACTATTGGGTATATCGAATCATTTTTTTCGTCAAATAGGAAATTGTATTGTCCATCCAGACATGTTGATAGGGCTGAAATCGGTGCATATTGTGCTCCAATATTTACAAAATACTAGCACACGGTAAGGGAAAAAATTAAAAATTCAATTTTCAATTGCAGATATCTCGGTAACTATACGAGATAATTCCTAGGTATACATTTTATAAATCGGAAGAGAAACACAAGTTACAAGCGCTTTAACATTTTTTTCACCCGATGTGGCCAACTTTGAGGCTCTCTAGCTCCGCCCCTGTCTGACATAGGGGGCCCAAATATAAAACTTAATTTCTCTATAACAACTCTTCATGTACCATGCCAAGTTTGGTAGCAATCGGTTGTTTGGTTTAGGGACGATCAAATTAAATCCCCTTTTTGAATTCGTACCACTGTGTAGTGTTTTGCAAAAACAGACGAAAATTGTCAGACTAGTCTTGGTATTTCGTCCATAACTTTTACAAATATTGAGTCTCCCAAAAATGTATTTACTGTACTGGACTTGTGAGAGTGCGACGAATATTCTGTGAAAATTTGAAGAAAATCGAGGGGGGAGTTATTTTTCCTACAAAGGTTTTCTCAAAAAAAAAAATATTTGGTAAAAAAATTTTCTAAAAAAAAAATAAAATAAAAAATATGGCGCATTGTGTCCTCTTTAAAACAAAGTAAACTTTGCAAAAATCGGTTCAGCAGTTCGAGAGCAATTACAAATTTCGTAAAACACAAAAAATCATTTTTTAATTTTTTCAAAAAAAAAAAAATATAAAAAGGATAGCGATATAATATTTTACCTATTTGTAACTGCTTATAAACATTTTAGCAAAAAATAAACTACATAGGTCAATATAAAATATTCTGACCCATACGTTTTTTTCAATATTTTACTCACTGATATTTTATGACTTTGTGTGCATTTTTGCTATTTTTAAGGCACTGGAAGCACTTTTTTCGGGTAGGTTTGTTCTGCAGTTTATTTCTCCCATTCAATATCTACAACTTTGCTTCAGACACAAAAGAGATAAAATAAAATAATATAGAAAAAGTGCAAAAAATCCACATTGAGCAAACAAATTCGTATGGCCATTTAATTATTAATTGAGCCATCTTGATTAAACGAATGATGCAGAATTCTTATTTGTTGGCCGTCCAATGCTTAGAATAGAGTCCCAAAATCATGTGTTGTACTGTGTAATATACTCGTCCTAGAAAATTAACAATACATTTTGTTATAGAATTTTATAGCCATGATTTACACAAAAATCGGCTTACACCATTACAGCATTTTCATTAAATTTATAGTGAAGAATATATTCCGAAAATGAGAATTGAGAAAAAATATTACAAATTTCGATAAACCTGTTAGAATTCGAATCGAAATTTCGATAAAAAAAAATATTTTTCGAAATAAACATGTCAGATGTCGGCATACTCCATAAACTGACCAAGTCCATTTTCGATAAATTTTGTTATCGAAATTTAAAGCAATGATTCATGGTTAATGATAAATCGTTTTTCCTTAATTTACAGACAAGAATATCGTGTATAGAAAAAAATAATAAAATATGAAAATAACAAATATTTATCTAAGCGTATTTGGTCAATGTATCCTCGATATTCTCATATAAAATTATTTAAAAATCAATATCGAGGTAATCAGCTAAAGACGACAAAGTTAATTTCGAGAGAAACCTTCTTTTATCGACCTTTCAATTCGATTTAAATTGAAAGTTCGTTATTCAATTTAATATAAATTTTTCATTACTAATTTATAGCAAAAAAAATTGTTTTCTTTCAATTTAAAAATATCTATCGAAATGTACTGAATCGTATGTGTCATTTAAAAGATAAATTCTAGGGTAAACAGGATATGCTGACAAAGTCGATTTTGATAAATACTTTTTTCATCGAAATTTATTTACACACATCCCTTTCTTTTAATTTATAAAGGAACGTACCTTCTATAAATTAGTTATGATAAAATTCAATATAAATTTATAATTGCTGTTATATTTCGATAATGAAACAGTTATCGAAATTGATTAGGACTATATACTTTGTTTGTTTATCATATATGCCCTTTTAAAAGTTAAAACCTAGCAAAAGTCCCTGGCCAACAGTCCTTCTTCTTACCTCCAACGAGAATTTTTTTAAGAAATTTAAAAATTGTCACAGGCTTCCATTGTAATCGATTTAAATTGACTCTGAACCATTGTAATCTTCATTTATAATGATAGTTTGGCATAACAGGTTCATCAGTACACATAAGTGTTTTCGAAACTCAGAGTTTTCATTAATGATTTCTCGTTAAATAAACCAATATGCATGTTTTCTTTAATGGAAATAGTAGATATATAACATTAATCATAAATCTTATCTTAGCATATGTAGTTGAATTGTGAAATACAACGGTATCATTGCAACACATGAAGCAATTAATCGATATATTAATTCAAAGCATTGAATGTATATGCATAACAAAATAAAAATGATAAATTAGTTTTTTGTAATTAAATCTAATTTGTGCTTTTTTTGTGAAGATGGAGGAGGAGTAAAGCTAGATTTCACCATCTCACTAATGAACAACATTTCACAAATGTTAAGACATTATACATACGAGTATTTTCAAAGCAACAAAAGAAGGTGAAACCAAAATATAAATTCCAAAAGAAGACCCCCCTTTGGGCATAGTTTTGTGCATGGATGCATCTTGCTATTCATTGACGGCTGTACGATTTAGATAGTCGAGACATAACTCCCCACATTTATTAGGGTAGATACGAGTATAAACATTTGAATACCACCAACAACAACAACAAAAACAATATACAACACTGTATACAATTAACCAAAAATCTACATTAACCACAATAAACGCATAAATGCCAAACAACAGCGACTGTAACAAGTTCATGACACGACCTTGACTTAGGTTTTGTTTTTATTGCCATTGTTGTTGCTTTTTGGAATTTTGGTTTTTTGTTTGTATTTATATAGTCAAATTTGTGTAAATATGAATGCATATAAATGTATGTCCCCCTCCCTCGTATATTAGTTGGTTGTTTTTATTTGTTAAAAACTCCTCAATATTGTTAAACTCATCAAACAGAAAAAAATCCCCAACGAAAAAACTAAACCGGCTTCAAGCCCTACAACCATTTAGTCTAACGATAAAAAAGAAGAAAAAAGTTAGGAAAAACCTACAAGCTTTTAAAAGAATAATAATAACAACACGTAAATGCTTTAAATGCTTGACTTATTAAAATTAAATAATTTCGAGTTTTTTGTTTTGTTTAATTACACTATTCTCAATTATGAAGGAAAAAACAAATGTTATTTTGTTTAGATAAACAGAAATTATTTAAAAGGTCAATTATTCAAGAAACTACCTCAATTTACAGTACTGTCCACAGGATTGTAACACAAAGTAAAATTGCGCTGCGAAGTAATATGAATAATCCCTATATACATTACTGATGCTATATATGGTTCCTCATTTTACAAAAATAGTTATAATTATAAATTCTTGGAATACATGTATTTTTTTGTATTTATTTTACTGTGAAAAAATCAGCGACATGATAAATCAATTCAAGAAGCAGAAAATCCTTTGTACATTTTAATCATTAGATGAAACACATATTCATATATTTTTACAAATATTTGTAGCCAACATTCAAATGAAAGACTTAAGACACGAAAGACCTAAGAAACAAACGACGTAAGTCAACATAGAGGTATTGCGGAAACCGAAGACTTAGGACCCAAACATGGCCGAATTAGAAACACTACCGAAACTAAAGACTTAAGACACAAACTCATAAAAATAAATAAAATAAAATAAAATAAAATAAAATAAAATAAAATAAAATAAAATAAAATAAAATAAAATAAAATAAAATAAAATAAAATAAAATAAAATAAAATAAAATAAAATAAAATAAAATAAAATAAAATAAAATAAAATAAAATAAAATAAAATAAAATAAAATAAAATAAAATAAAATAAAATAAAATAAAATAAAATAAAATAAAATAAAATAAAATAAAATAAAATAAAATAAAATAAAATAAAATAAAATAAAATAAAATAAAATAAAATAAAATAAAATAAAATAAAATAAAATAAAATAAAATAAAATAAAATAAAATAAAATAAAATAAAATAAAATAAAATAAAATAAAATAAAATAAAATAAAATAAAATAAAATAAAATAAAATAAAATAAAATAAAATAAAATAAAATAAAATAAAATAAAATAAAATAAAATAAAATAAAATAAAATAAAATAAAATAAAATAAAATAAAATAAAATAAAATAAAATAAAATAAAATAAAATAAAATAAAATAAAATAAAATAAAATAAAATAAAATAAAATAAAATAAAATAAAATAAAATAAAATAAAATAAAATAAAATAAAATAAAATAAAATAAAATAAAATAAAATAAAATAAAATAAAATAAAATAAAATAAAATAAAATAAAATAAAATAAAATAAAATAAAATAAAATAAAATAAAATAAAATAAAATAAAATAAAATAAAATAAAATAAAATAAAATAAAATAAAATAAAATAAAATAAAATAAAATAAAATAAAATAAAATAAAATAAAATAAAATAAAATAAAATAAAATAAAATAAAATAAAATAAAATAAAATAAAATAAAATAAAATAAAATAAAATAAAAAATAAAATAAAATAAAATAAAATAAAATAAAATAAAATAAAATAAAATAAAATAAAATAAAATAAAATAAAATAAAATAAAATAAAATAAAATAAAATAAAATAAACGATGATTTTCAACCATTTTGGCATTTGACACAAAAAGTACAAAACTCTATAAAATTTCTCCCAAAGTGGCGTTATACTATGGACGGTTTACTCGACTGCAAGTATTTTACTTGTTTTAATACGTTATTTCCTATGCACTGTATTCGATGTTCGTTTAAATTCCTTTAAACTCGGCACCGAGAAATAAGCACACGAAACCCCCATTAAACTAATATCTAATATTCCCCCTGCTCCTAAAAACAGTAAAGATAATTGTAAAGTTATACTAACCTTAATTCTGCTGCACAAAATAATGATAAAAATATAATGTTTATGTCATGGATGGTTGAGTTTTTTTCTCAGTCTGTTAGAATTCTGATTTAATTGCCTAAAAATAAAGAAATTTTAAAATAGTTACATGTATGTATACATATATAATTTATTTGAATAAATCGTTTTAAAGTCAATGAAAAAAATGTATAAGTTTATAGATTATACTCTATACATTGAATAATAATTAAAATTCAATTAGTTTATAGTACGACTAATAAGCAGTTGTAGTATAAAATAAATGAATTATTGAAATTACAGTTTTTATACATTCCACCATAGGACTGGGGGAGGGGGTATACGAAATATGTCATTGGGTTTGCAAACACCTTGAAATATTGATCTGAGATCTCCTCATAAAGTACATATACATATACTGTTGATTATGGCAAGTGGTATAAGATAATTATGGATTGTCCGTCCTCTCTGTACGTTGAAGTCACGCTAGATTCCGTAGTATTGCAGCTAAATTGATCACAATCGGGAGAACAGGACAGGTTGCAGGACATTTACTATAGCAATTGCGTTATTTCGATTCTATTTTCTTTAAGACTTTGCAATATTTTCCCACAGCAATGAGAAGAAAAGAAATATACACAAAAATTATCTGATGCTATTAAACGATTATAATGACTCCACTTAACTTTAGCCGGAGAAAATTGTATTTAATCGAAACAAAATCACCAAACGAGAACAAAGTACATTTGAACGGCTGTTATTTTTATTTCATTACAATTAAAACATGATTTATGACATCAAACATTTTGTGTGTTAAGAGATACGAGTATTAGAAAAATTATTAGTTTAACAAATTGTTGTATGTATTCTTTTGTGTGTTAAAGCCACAAAGCGGAATTTTGTTTATTTCTAAACCTAAACGGACTTTTGTAAACGAAGATAATTTAAAACTCATTATTTGTTTTATTTAAAGAAAATTAATGTCAGTCAATAGCCACAGTTGGTTTTTCGTTTATTATACGAATAGCTATAGCTATACAAAGAAGAAACAAACCTAACAAAATTCTGCCAAGGTGTGTAAACACTCAAAAGTGCATTAAAAGCAAATAAACAACTACTTTGTTCAAACCAATCATCAGTCATAAAGATAGCTAAATATTTGATTAAGACCACAAAAAAGTTTTTTGGTCCACATCCATTCAGGCATGTGTTTGTCTGCGGTGTAAATTTTGCATTTTTTCTCAATGAAAACGAAAGACTTAAGACCGCAACCTTTAGCAAGTCATGCACACAGGTTTTTTTCGTCTAGTCATTACTTCGTTGTGGCTTAAGGTTTAGGTTATTTTGTGGCTAATAAATGGAAACAGCTTCAAATTTATTTGACAGCTTTAAGTAGCAATAAAATGTATGGGGTTTGGTTTTGAAAGAAAACCCACTGATACGTGTTTACAATTGTATCGTTACATAATATAGAAGGTGTCATATACTCGTATACTTAAAACAATAAATTGGTATACAATTTTGGGTCTTTAAATATTGTGAATAAAATGTTCACATATATCACTGGGAATTTTTTCTCGGAGATGAACAGAAACATATTTATAAAATATTAAAAGGCCCTGCAGGCCATTGACGAGCTCTTTTACATTTATTAAATATCATAGAAAATATATTAAAACCATCTGCTCTAAGTACACTTAGAGTCATCTACTCTAGAGTAGATATCTCTTGGAGTCAAGTTCTCTACAGTAGACATATCTTGGAGTCACAGAATACTCATAGAGTCATATACTGTACAGTAGATGACCGGGAGTCATCTTCTGCACAGCATACGGTAATATGGTCTCAGAGCCATCTACTATATATTATATGCGTTTTAGAGATATCTACTATACAGTAAACGATTATTAAAGTATTATTTTCTACAACATTATTTATATATTTATTTAGTCCTACTACTCTATAGTAGACGACTCTTGGAGTCATCTACTCTATAGTAGATGATTCTTGGAGTCATCTACTCTATAGTAGATTATTATTGGAGTCATCTACTCTACATTAGACGACTCATGGGGTCATCTAGTGTATAGTAGACGACTGTTGGAATAATCTACACTATAGTAGACGATTCATGGAGTTATCTACTATATAGCAGACAAATCTTGGAGTCATATACTCTACAGTAGCCGACTCATGAAGTTATCTACACTATAGTAGACGATTCTTGGAATCCTACTCAATTTTAGGAGATTCATGGACTTATCCACTCTACAGTGAACGAATCTTGGAGTCATCTACTCTACATTAGACTACTCATGAAGACATCTACTCTATAATAGAGAACTCTTGGTGTCATTAACTCTATAGTGAACGACTCTTAGAGTCATCATCTCGTGGAGTAATCTACTCTATTGTACACAACTTGTAGTCACCTTCCGTACACTTGACTACCCTTCGGTTATTCACTGTAAGTTTCACGAATCGTGGAGTCATCTACTCTACAGTAGATGACTCTCAGAGTCATCTACTGTTCTGGAGTCATCTAATTTAATGTAGACGACTCTTGAAGTGGACTGCTCCACAGTACACGACTTTTGTAGACGTCTCTTGAAGTCATCCACTCTACAGTAGAGGACTGGTGGAGTTATCTACTCTACAGTAAAGACAAGTGGGGTCATCTACTCCACAGTAGACGACCCTTGGAGTCATCCACGCTGCAGTAAACGACTTGTGGAGTTACCTACTCTACAGTATACGACTCTTAGAGTCGTCACTCTGTTGTAGACAACTCGTAGATTCATCGACTCGTGGAGTCATCTACTCCACGATAGACGACACGAGGAGTCATCTACTCTATGATAGACGACACGTGGAGTCATCTACTCTACAGGAGACGACACGTGGAGTCATCTACTCTACAGTAGACGACACGTGGAGTCATCTACTCTACAGTAGACGACATGTGGAGTCATCTACTCTATAGTAGACGACACGTGGAGTCATCTACTCTAGTAGACGACACGTGGAGTCATCTACTCTAGTAGACGACACGTGGAGTCATCTACTCTAGTAGACGACACGTGGAGTCATCTACTCTACAGTACACGACACGTGGAGTCATCTACTCTATAGTAGACGACACGTGGAGTCATCTACTCTATAGTAGACGACTCGTGGAGTCATCTACTCTATAGTAGGCGACTAGTGGAGTCATCTACTCTATAGTAAACGACACGTGGAGTCATCTACTCTACAGTAGACCACCGTTACAGTCATGTACTCTGCAGTAAACAACTCTTGGAAGTCATCTACTCTATAGCGGACGACTGTTGGAGTCATCTACCCTACAGGAGACAATTCTTGGAGTCATTTACTCTACAGTAGGCAACTCTTGGAGTCTCCTTCTGTACATTAGACTACTCGTGGGGACATCAATTCTACAGTGGGGGAATCGAGGAGTCATATAATTTACAGTAGAGAACTAATGAAATCATCTACTCTACAGTAACAATTCGTGGAGTCATCTATTCTAGAGTATACGGCTCTTGGAGCCATCTTCTCTACAGCAAACGACTCTTAGAGTAATTTTCTTAACAATAGACGACTCTTGGGGTCATATAATTTACAGCTGACAACTCCTGGAGTCATATACTGTGCTGTAGACCACGTGATGGGTCATCTACTCTACAGTAGACGACTCTTGGAGTCGTCTACTCTATATTAGGCGACTCTTGGAGTCATCGAATCTATATTAGGCGAGGCTTAGAGTCATCTACTCTACAGCAGACTACTGTTAAAGTCATCAACTCCACAGCAGCCAACTGTTGTAGTCATTTACTTTGCAATAGACGACTTTAGGAGCCATTTACTGTAAACAAGACGACTACTCTTGGAGTACTCTTATAGTCAACTAATCTATAGTAGACGACTCTTATAATTATCTACTCTATAGTAGACGTATCTTATAGTCATCTACTCTACAGTAGACCACCCTTAGAGTCATCTATTCTACAGTAGACGAATCGTGGAGTCATCTGCTCTAAAGTAGACGACTCGTGGGGTCATCTACTCTACAGTACACAACTATTGGAGGCATATATTATACAGTAAACGCCCCTTGGAGTAATTTTCTCTGCAGCAGACGTTTCTTGGAGTCATCTGCTCGGAGGTAAATAAATTTCAAGGTCATTTAATGAAATTTCTATCTCATATAATTGTTAACATAACAAATTAGCATGAAATTATTCTAAATGGTTATGTTAATAAAGAACATTGTTAAATCTCATTATATGCAAGGAATATAATGAGATGTAACATTATATTCCTTGCATATAATGAGACACAGACACTTTTTGGCAGTCTAGCCAAACACTTTTTTAATTATTTTTTCTTCTTCTCTGGTACTGTAAACATTATTTGTCTGGTTGACACATGTATGCCAAAGTTAAGCAAGCAATCAAATGTAAAACAAAAATTACACAATATTTGCAGATATGCATAAATACGCATACAAACATCTGTAAATTTATCCATTTTCATGAAACACCATTGAAGTCATGTAAAAACAGTAAATACTAACGGCCAAACTATGGCACGTCCATAACCTGCATCAGCAACAGCAAAACTACGAATTACTGTCTAGCAAGTACATACGAGCAACTATCTATTACATATTTATAACGGATGGTTTTCCATCAAAACTGTTTTTTGTCTTCTCTCAATTAAAAAAAAAACGTTGGAACTTATAATCAATCGACGAGAATGGTAACATATCCGATTGAATTTGACCAAAACCCATAATTGAGGCTATCGATGGCAGTGGTGACCTGTTGTTTTTGGTAATTCATCCGTCCCATTCATGGCCTATGAGTGACGACTAAAACTAAACTAAACATAGACGCCCCAAAAAAGAGCCCCAACCAAAAGTTAGAAACCACATCGTTTGTCCTTGGAAGCTGAAATGTGGTGGAGTTTACCTTTAAAATTTTTGCGATTCGAGTTTACAAAAAATTCCACTAGTATTTAACTATATATTCTGTTGTTATTGTATTTATAATTTAATTGAGTGTTAACAAACTACGCAGCACGGCAATAATTTCATTTGAAACAGTAGTAGTGTAATTACATATTATAGTTTTGTAATCTTTAGATTTTGTTCTAGATAATGTTTAGTTCTGAACAATGTTCGAATGAGAGTATGGCTTAATATTTTTAATTCAGTTCAAAGTTATTAACCTAAAAATAATACATTAATTATAATAGTAGAAACAAAGCTCAGTGAGTTTTATTGCAGAAAATTAGAAAATCATTGTAATTTGTATTCGGAAAACCAGAATTTTATCGAAAATTATAAGATGTTCAGAAGTCTCGTGGAGTTATATTCATATACACTACAGTAGTCGACTCGTGGAGTCATCTAATCTATAGTAGACGACTCGTGGAGTCATATATTCTATAGTAGATGACTCGTGGAGTCATCAACTCTATAGCAGACGACTCGTGGAGTCATCTACTCTATAGAAAACGACTCATGGAGTCATCTACTCTATAGTAGACGACTCGTGGAGTCATCTTCTCTACATCAGACAACTCGTGGAGACATCTGTTCTATGGTAGAAGTCTCGTAAAGTCATCTACTCTACAGTAGAACTCTCGTAAAGTTATTTACTATAGAGCAGACGCTTCGTGGGTTTATCTACACTATAGTAGAGCCTCATAAATTGATCTACTATACAGTAGACGACTCGTGCGGTCATCTACTCTACCGTAGGCGACTCATGAAGTTTTCTATTCTACAGCAGACGCCTCATGGTGTCATCTATACCACAGCAGACGCCTCATGGTGTCATCTATACCACAGTAGACGACTCGTGGTGTCATCTATACTACAGCAGACGACTCGTGGAGTCATCTACTCTATAGAAGACGACTCGAGGAGTCACCTACTCTATAGTAGACGACTCGAGGAGTCGCTTACTCTGTAGTAGACGACCTGAGGAGTCGCTTACTCTGTAGTAGACGACTCGTGGAGTCATCTACTCTATAGTAGACGACTCGTGGGGTCATCTACTCTATAGTAGACGACTCGTGGAGTCATCTACTCTATAGTAGACGACTCGTGGAGTCATCTACTCTATAGTAGACGACTCGTGGAGTCATCTACTCCACAGCAGATGACTCGTGGAGTCATCTACTCAACAGTAGGCGACTCGTGGAGTTATCTCCTCTATAGCAGACGATTCTTGGAGACATATATACTGTGGGAGGCATCTATTCTATCGTAGAAGCCTCGTAAAACCATCTACTTTATAGTAGACGAGTCGTAAATCCATCTAGTCTATTGTAGACGACTCGTGGAGTAATCTACTCTATAGTAGACGACTCGTGGAGTAATCTACTCTATAGTAGACGACTCATGGAGTCATTTACTTATAGTAGACGACTCGTGGAGTCATCTACTCTAAAGTAAACGAATCGAGGAGTCATCTACTCTAAAGTAGACGACTCGTGGAGTCATCTGCTCTAAAGTAGACGACTCGTGGAGTCATCTGCTCTAAAGTAGACGACTCGTAGAGTCATCTCCTCTAAAGTATACGACTCGTGGAGTCATCTACTCTAAAGTAGACGACTCGTGGAGTCATCTACTCTAAAGTAGACGACTCGTGTAGTCATCTACTCTAAAGTAGACGACTCGTGGAGTCAGCTGCTCCAAAGTAGACGACTCGTTGAGTCATCTACTCTAAAGTAGACGACTCGTGGAGTCATCTACTCTAAAGTAGACGACTCGTGGAGTCATCTACTCTAAAATAGAGTTTTTTTTGACAATTCATTGGGTCATCTACTCTATAGCAGTTTTCAAGATAAATAGTCGTTATATATCGTAAAACTAAACTATAATTATTTTTAAACATATGTGTAATTTTTTTGTTTCTGCACATTTTACTGACATGACTTAACATTTTTTTATTTTCGAATTTATATTAATTATGTTTTCTTTGTTTTTTATTTTTAGGTAAGATCTTGAAGCCAACAATTTTGCCTACCCAGTGTATGGGTGAGTTTTGTAATGTGCATTGAACTGAATGAATTAGGTTGTCATTGTAGTTTCTTATTTTTCAAATTACTTTGATTAAATACATATATTTATAAAAAGTTATTAAAATTTGACCAAATTTCAATTTATATACAATTTGATATATCATTCACTGCAAACTATTTTGAATTTTAAAAATTAAAACTTTTTTATTCGAACAATACATTTAATTTCTGTTTTCCATATTACAAACAAAAAAGTCAAAACTCAATGTACAAGGAAACATAAACAAATACATATTCCCAAAATGACACCTGTGCCTAGGAAATCTTTATGCAATAGCCGTCTTAAGAAACAGCTAATATACTTATATTTTTCACATTTTCACATTTTCACATTTGTGGCAGCTGGAATTTTAGGATAGATTTTAAACTCTCTGTCAAATTGCCTAACAACGAATTGAAAAGGAAACCAAAAGTCAATACACCAACATTTGTGTGTGCATTTAAAATAATAACATGTTTTGGAAACTAAACACTTTTTATGAGTAACAAAAAAAAAACAAAACAGTAAATAGTTTTCATACCACTGAGTTAATTTAATAACACTCGTAAATGTATTGACAATACACTATAAATAAAAATTGTTGTTTTTTCTTCGTTAAACCTCTTGCCCGTACCAGAGTTTGAAAAGAGCGTTTAAGTCGGCAGCAACAAATGGCCAGAAATTGTTTAGCAATTGCTACTCGCAAGAAAAACGCAAAATCGGACAATAACCCCTTTCCTGGCTGGTTCAACAAGTTTCTTGCTGAAGTCTTTCGTTTGGTATAATTGAATGCAATGCAGTCGCAGTCACAACCGCGCCAGCATTGCGTTTGAAAGTAAAAACAAACAAAGAAAGGCAAAAAAAGGAGTATTGGAGTTAGAATATTAATTAGAAACAAATTATAATAGAAGTATCTTGTGAATAATTCCAGGAATTTCTGCTTGGTCAATAAAAATTGGTTTATTTCTAAGAAAATATGCAATAGGCAATCGGCAACAAATTGAGGCGCACTTTACGAATATTTAACATATAAACATTTTGAATGGGAATTACATAGGAGACAGCGACATGTCACACAAATTTAAGGAAAATACAATATAAATATTTTTTCAATGCATTGGGTCATCTATTCTATGTATAATCAATCATTTAATGTGTAGTAGATGGCTAATTGGGTCATCTACTCTCTTATAGACGAACAATTGGATCATCTACTCTAAAGTAAATGGGTCATTGGGTTATCTACCCTCTCATAGACGACTAATTGGGTAATAAGCTCTATAGTGGATGACCAAATGGGTCATCTATTCTATATTAAACGAATAATTGCATCATCTTCTATACTCTATAATAGACTACCAATTGGGTCGTCTACTCTATATTGGACGAACAAATTGATCATCCACTCTATAGTAGACGATCGAATTGGTCATCTACTCTATAGTCTACAATCAAATTGGTCATCTACTCTATAGTAGATGCCTAATTGGATCATCTACACTATAATATACGACTAACTGGGTCGCCAAGAAGACGAAGACGATCAATTGGTTCATCTACTCTATAGTAGACGACCAATGGGGTAATTTAATCTATAGTATACCGCCTAATTTGTCATCTACTCTAAAGTAGACGATAAATTGAGTCATCTAATCTATAGTAGACGACAAATTGGGTCATCTACTCTATAATTTACGACAAATTGGGTGATCTACTCTATAATTTACGACAAATGGGGTCATCTACTCTACAGTATCATCTACTCTACCAGTTGGGTCATCTGCTCTATAGTAGACGAACAATTGGGTTATCTACTTTATATTAGACGACCCATTGGCTTATCTACGGTATAGTAGAAGACCAATTGGGGCATATACGGTATAATAGAAGACCAATTGGGGCATCTATTCTATTGCCGACGACAAATTGTGTCACCTACTTTATTATGAACGATCAATTGGGTCATCTAGACGACCAATGAGTATACCCCAAAATTGGTCATCTACTCTATAGTAGACGATAAATTGGGTCATCTACTCTATAATAGACGACAATCGGTCAACTACTCTACACTAGACCAATAGAAGAACGAGTGCGGCATCTACTCTATAGTCGACGAACAATTGGGTTATCTTTTCTATAGAAAACGACAAATTGCGTCATTACTCTATAGCACAGACCAATTGGATCGTCTACTCTAAAGTGGACGAAATTCCGTATCATCTGCTTTATAATAAGTATATGGCCAATTGGATCATCTAGTCTATTGTTGATGACAAACATGCTCAATGGTATATTACCAACAGGATCATTTAATCTATAATACATGACCAATCATCTTCTCTATAATATACAGGCAAATTGGCCATCTACTCTATAGTAGACGACCAAATTGGTCATCTACTCTATAGTAGACGACCAAATTGGTCATCTACTCTATAGTAGACGACCAATTGGGTCATCTACTCTATAGTAGACGACCAATTGGGTCATCTTCTCTTTAGTAGACGACCAAATTGGTCATCTACTCTATAGTAGACGACCAATTGGGTCATCTTCTCTTTAGTAGACGACCAATTGGGTCATCTTTTCTATAGTAGTCGACCGATTGGGTCATCTACTCTATAGCAGACGTTCAATTGGGACCTCAACGCTATAGTAGGCGCCCATTTGGGTCATCTACTCTATAGTAGACGGCCAATTGGGTCATCTTCTCTATAGTAGACGACCAATTGGGTCATCTTCTCTATAGTAGTCGACCGATTGGGTCATCTACTCCATAGTAGATGACCAACAGGCTCACCTACCAATTGGAGTATACAGCCAAGTTGGTCATTTACTCTATAGTAGAAGTTCAATTGGGTCTTCTACGCTATAGAAGACGACCATTTGGGTCATCTAGACGACCAATTGGGTCATCTACTCTATAGTAGGCGACCGATTGGGTCATCTACTCTATAGTAGGCGACCGATTGGGTGATCTACTCTATAGTAGGCGACCGATTGGGTGATCTACTCTATAGTAGAAGACCAATGGGGTTACCTACTCTATAGTAGACGACCAATGGAGCAATCTACTCTATAGTAGACGACCAATAGGGTCATCTTCTTTATAGTAGAGGACCAACAGGATCTTCTACCAATTGGATCATCTACTCTATAGTAGACGACCAATTGAGTCATCTAATCTATAGTCGATGACCAATAGCGTCATCTACTCTATAGTATACAGCCAAATTGGTCATCTACTCTATAGTAGACGATAAATTGGGTCATCTACTCTATAGTATACATCCATATTTGCCATCAACTCTATAGTAGACGACACATCGTGTCAACTAATCTATTGTATACAGCCAAATTAGTCATCTACTCTATAGTAGACGCCCAACTGGGTCATCTTCTCTATAATAGACGACTAACTGGGTCGCCTAATCTATAGCAGCCGACCAACAGGGTCATCTGCTTAATAGTATACGACCAACTGGGTCATCTACTCTATAGTAGACGACCAGTTGGGTCATCTATAGTAGACGATCAGTTGGTTCATCTACTCTATAATTGACGACAAATGGGGTCAACTACTCTACAGTAGACGACAATTTGGGCCGTATGCTCTATAGTCGACGAACAATTGTGTTATCTACTGCATAGTAGACGACTGATTAGGACATCTACTGTAAATTGGACGAAATGCTGGATCATATATTTTATAATGTATGGCCAATTGGATCAATTATTCTATAGTAGATGACAAACAGGGTCTTCAACTCTAAAGTAAATGACCAGCATGTTTCATTAGATTTTGTCAATTTAGTTAATTTTATTTATATCACTTATAATTTAAGTGAAACAAGTAAAAGCTTTAAGTTCGGCCATGCCGAATCTTATATACCCTCCACCATGGATAGCGTGTGACCTCACAAAATAACTCAAACCTAAAGAAAATAACACCGAAAACACAAAAAATATAGTAGATGAGAACAGTAGGAATCACAACAAGTTAGATGCTATATATGGGAGCTATATCTAAATATGGACCAATATGTCCCATTTGCAATCCCAAACAACCTGCAACTATAAGAAGTATTTGTACCAAATTTGATCAACCTAGCTCTATTATTGCGGACTGTAGCGTGATTACCACAGACGGACGGACAGACGGACATGGCTAAATCGTCTTAGAAATTTACGACGATTAAGAATATATATACTTTATGGGGTCTCCGATCAATATTTATAGGTGTTACAAACGGAGTGACAAAATGAATATACCCCCCATCCTATGGTGGAGGGTATAAAAACAACTCAAATTTGGCCAACGACCCCATTTCTGTGTGCTTCAACAAGTTTGTTGCTTAAGTCTTTCGTTCGGTACTATCAAATTCAGGATAAAGACTGTGAAAATAAACAAAAAAAATCATACGACAACTGAAGATACAATGACGTACTATTTCCAAGGATCATAAGAGACAGTGAGCCTAACATTTATATGCCAAAAATGCAAATAGCTTTAATTCGTCTAATAAGAGGAATACAAAAAGCACTTTTCATTTTGTATTAAACTTAAAATTAAGTAGCGAAAAACAACTTCCAGCGGGTAATTTAATTTTTGAACAAGTTTTGTGGTGGTAACCCAATTGAAAATTGTCTAATAGTCTATCCATATTATCTTTTGTTGCATTTGGCTTTAAATTGGGTCAAACCAACAAGTTATGCGTATTAGGCATTTGCCGGCAAATTAGTTGCAAACAAAATTGCTGAAGCTAAGCTAAAACAAACAAAAACAATACCACCAACAACAAATTCCACTCATATTGTTATTGTGGTTGTTTGAGTTAGTTCACTCGTAATGTGTGAGCATTAACTGCATTTAATGCATTTTGCTTTATTTACGTCAGCAAAACAAGAAATTATACGTTTTGTAATGGGACAATTGGAGGCAATTGGTAATTGTAACTACTCGACTGGATGAATGCCTGAATGAACGAATGAATGAATAGAAATGTGGGCTACGAGGCAGCCTTTTTTCTACGCCTTGCAGCAGAAAAGTGCTGCATCACTATTGCCTTCAATGATTATTGTAAGACTTCATCATTATTAGCATTGCCACAACGAGTCCACCAATTATGAGTGGTGTTCAAGCGATACCACCACCGAGACAGGTATTATTCATTCAGTCAGTCATCCAAGAGGCAAAATAAAATCAACGCAACAGGAGAATATACGCTATGATATGCCAGAAAACAAACCGAACAAAAAAAAAACACCAACTGAAGTTGCACAATTGGCCGATATTGCAACAAACAACCGATCATGCAAAAAAGAAATACACATTTTTTAATTTCAGCTTGTTTTCTTGATAGCTGCTGCTGCTGCAATACAGAGCGGAGCTTGTATTGCCATTTTTTGCGAAGTTTCTTCATTTGTGGTGTTTCCTTTTTTCGAAAGTTGTATCGAAGTATCAGGTACAAACACATGCATTTCACAGTGGTTCGGTTTACTTGCCTGGGTGTGGGGGCCACCAAAGAGAGAGAGAGAGAGAGCACCAACATTGAACAATCGATACATCATATCTTAAGATACAACGCCGCGCCAAGACAATAGCTGCAAGGTTTATATAACCTGCGGCATGAGATGAGTTGACACATTAATATTAACTACTCAAGTTATGTTATTGAACATGCTAATGCACAAGCGGATTTAAGTAGTTGGGGCGGATAAAATCCTTTGATTGATTGATTGATCTACTCCACCTATTAAGGTTTTTAGCCAAAAGCCAAACTTAGTGCCCCCAAAAAAAGGAAAACTGGATTTAACTGCAAAATGTGTGTAGTCAATGAGCAATTTGTTTGATTTTGTCATCTACTCTATAGTAGATGACCAACGGTAACATCTACTTTATGGTAGACGACCAATTGGTCATCTATTCTATAATAAACGACTAATCTATAGTAGAAGGCCCACGTTAATACATACTATACAGTAAACGACCAACGGTAACATCTACTCTGTAGTAGACGATCAACCATACCAATATCAGTTCTGTAGCAAAAAACCCGATGGGTCATCTACTCTAAAGTAGACGACCGATTTGGTCTTCTAATATGTACTAGACGACCAATTGGGTCATATACTATGTAGTAGACTACCAATTTGGTCATCTACTATGTAGTAGACGAACAACTGGGTCACCTACTCTATAGTTGACGACCAATTGGGTCACCTACTTTAACACAGATGACCAATTAAGTCATCTAATATATATTAGACGACCAATAGGGTCATCTACTCTCTAGCAGACGACCAATAGGGTCATCAACTCTATAGCAGACGACCAATAGGGTCATATACTCCATAACAGACGTCCAATTGGGCCATCTACTCTATATTAGACGACCAATTGGGTCATCTTCTCTATTGAAGACGAACAATTGGGTCATATATCCTATATTAGAGAACCAATTGTGTCATTTACTCTATAGTAGAGGACCAATATGGTCATATTCTCTATAGTAGACGACCAATTGGGTCATATTCTCTATAGTAGACGACCAATTGGGTCATATTCTCTATAATAGATGACCAATTAGGAAATCTACTCTATATTAGATGACAAATTGAGTCATATACTCTATAGGAGACGACAAATTGCGTCATTTACTCTATAGTAGAGGACTCATCTACTCTATAGTACTCGACCACTTGGGTCACCTACTCTATAGTAGGCGACCAATTGGGTCATCTACTCTATAGTAGACGACCAATTGGGTCATATTCTAAGTATACGACCAATTGCGTATTCTTCTCTATAGTAGACGACCAATTGGGCCATCTACACCTTAGAAGACTACCAATTGAGTCATCTATTCTATATTAGACTACAAGTAGGGTCATTTACTCTATTGTAGAGGAACAATTGCTTCTTACTCTATATAGTAGTGGTCTACTATATAGAGTAAATGGGACATCTACCCTATATTAGATGACCAATCGGGTCATCTACTCTATAGTAGACAATCACTTGGGTCATCTACTCTATAGTAGAAGACCAATTGGGTCATCTACTCTATAGTAGAAGACCAATTGGGTCACCTACTCTAAAATAGAAGACCAATTGGGTCATCTACTCTATAGTAGAAGACCAATTGGGTCATCTACTCTATAGTAGAAGACCAATTGGGTCATCTACTCTATAGTAGAAGACATATTGGGTCATCTACTCTATAGTAGAAAACCAATTGGGTCATCTACTTTATAGTAGATGACCAATTAGGCAACAATTTGGGTTATCAATGATATACTTCTGTACGCTCGATGACCAACAGGGTCATCGACTCTACAGTAGACGACCAACAGGGTCATCGACTCTACAGTAGACGACCAGCAGGGTCATCGACTCTACAGTAGACGACCAACAGGGTCATCTACTCTATAGTAGGCGACCAAGTTGAGTCATCTACTCTACAGACGGCGACTAATTGAGTCATCTACTCTATACCAGACCACAAATGGTAACAATTGGATCATCTACTCTATAGTAGACGACCATTTGGGACATCTTCTCTATAGTAGGCGACTAATTGAGTCATCTACTCTATACCAGACCACAAATGGTAACAATTGGATCATCTACTCTATAGTAGACGACCATTTGGGACATCTTCTCTATAGTAGGCGACTAATTGAGCCATCTACTCTATAAGGCGACCAATTGGGCCATCTACTCCATAGAAGGCTACCAATTGAGTAATCTTTTCTATACCAGACGAAAAATGTTAACAACTGGGTCATCTACTTTATAGTAGACGACCAATTGGTTCATCTACTCTATAGAAGGCGATCAATTGGGACATATACTCTATAGTAGACGACAAATTGGTACATCTTCTCCATCGTAGACGACCAATTGGAGCATCTATTCTATATAAGACAACCAATTGGGTCATTTACTCTATAGTAGAGGACTAATTGGGTCATTTTATCTATAGTACACACCCAATTGGGACATCTACTCTATATTAGATGACCAATTCGGTTATATACTCTATTGTAGAAGACCAATTGGGTCATTTACTCTATAGTAGAGGACCGATTGGGTCATCTACTCTATAGTAGGCGACCAATTGGGTCATCTACTCTATAGTAGGCGACCAATTGGGTCATCTACTCTATAGTAGGCGACCAATTGGGTCATCTACTCTATAGTAGGCGACCAATTACGTAATCTACTCTATAGTAGACGACCAATTGGGTAATATTCTATAGTATACGACCAATTGGGTCATCTTCTCTATAGTAGAAGACTACCAATTGTGTCAGCTATTCTATATTAGACTACCAATAGGGTCTCTACTCTATAGTAGAGGACCAATTGCATCATATTTTATGTAGTATACGACCGAATGGGACATCTACCGTATATTAGATGACCAATTGGGTCATCTACTCTATAGTAGAGGACCGATTGGGTCATCTACTCTATAGTAGGCGACCAATTGGGTCATCTACTCTATAGTAGGCGACCAATTGGGTCATCTACTCTATAGTAGGCGACCAGTTGGGTCATCTACTCTATAGTAGACAATCACTTGGGTCATCTACTCTATAGTAGAAGACCAATTGGATCATCTACTATATAGTATACGACCATTTCGGACATCTTCTCTATAGTAGGCGACTAATTGGGCCATCTGCTCTAAAGTGGAAGACCAATTGGGTCATCTACTCTATAGAAGGCTACCAATTGGGTCATCTATTCTATACCAGAAGACAAATGTTAACAATTGGGTCATCTACTTTATAGTAGACGACCAATTGGTTCATCTACTCTATAGAAGGCGATCAATTGGGACATCTACTCTATAGTAGACGACCAATTGGGACATCTTCTCCATCGTAGACGACCAATTGGGTCATCTACTCTATAGAAGACGACCAATTGGGCCATCTACTGTATGGTAGTGGACCAATTAGGTCTTCTATTCTATATTAGACAACGAATTGGGTCATTTACTCTATAGTATAGGACTAATTGGGTCATATTATCTATAGTAGACACCCTATTGGGACATCTACTCTATATTAGATGACCTATTGGGTAATATACTCTATTGTAGAAGACTAATTGGGTCATCTACTATATAGTAGAAGACCAATTGGGTCATCTACTCTATATTAGATGACCAATTGGGTCATCTACTCTATATTAGATGACCAATTGGGTCATATACTCTATAGTAGAGGCCAATTGGGTCATCATCTTGTCTATAGTGGGCGACCAATTGGGTTATCTATGATTTACTTCTGTAAAGTCCATGCTACAGCAATGTAAAGTTGGAAACTCTTCCATCGCCGATTCCTGAATACTCGTATACCAATATTTTGTAGTATATCTGATTTTAGTTTCCCATACCAATATGATCTCCTACATTTGAGTGTAGAAACGTTTTTGCTAAAATCTCGGACCTAAATAAGTTTCTGTATTATCATTTAAGATTTCGGGAAGTTTCCAAAAGCATTGATAATTTGTCATGGCAACTATCTCATGATTTATAGTTTAAAATAGTACAAAATCAAATCCTTCTATACCACTGTTGTGGGAGACAGTCAATTTATTTGCCAGCATTTACAGACAGACATAGTTTGAGAAATGTCTAACAATACTATGTATGTAATGTCTGTCCCATTGTGTGGGCGGTTGCGGAGGCGATTTGGCCGTTTAGCCTCAAACATTGCAATTGGCAATAAACTCCCCTTTATGACTTACAATACATACATATGTCATAAACAACAAACTAACAACATTTGTTTTTCCAATTTTTTCTTCTCATTTACAGAAAATGTCAGACTTAACACCGGTCCAGCAATACTACAAAGGCAAGACAGTGTTTATCACTGGAGCCTCTGGGTTTATGGGTAAAGTTTTGTTGGAGAAACTTTTGTATTCTTGCTATGAATTGAAGGAAATCATTATGATTTGCCGTGCCAAACGAGGCAAGACTCCAGAGTCACGTTTGGAAGATATGTGGAAATTGCCTGTAAGTATTGCGAAAATCTAACTATCAAATTTCCAATTAATTTTTATTTTTATATTTTTATCCGCTGGCAGATTTTCCAACGTATCAAGGATGAAAGACCGCATGTCCTGAAGAAGGTGACCATGTTCGCCGGTGATATTACCAATGAAATGTTGGGACTCTCCGAAGAGAATTTGAAATATGTCGCTGACAATGCCAATATTGTCTTCCACATGGCTGCCACTTTGAAATTGGAGGGTAATTTGACAGATGCCGTTAATATGAATTTGGCCGGTACACGTCGTGCCATGGATGTGGCCCGCAAAATGAAGAATCTCGAGGCCTTTGTTCATCTCTCGACGGCCTTCTGTAATTGCGATCAGGAAATTATGTACGAAAAGGTTTACGATTTCCCACACAATCCTGAAGATTTAATGCGTATGGCCGAATGGATGGACGTTAAGACATTGGATGCCGTCACACCAAAATTGTTGTCGCCCCACCCTAATACATATACGTATACCAAACGTTTGGCTGAACTATATGTACGCGATCAATATGAGACAATGCCAGTGATTATTGCTCGTCCCAGTATTGGTAAGTGATTTAACTTTTCGATTTTATTTAGTTTAAGGCTTGCCTTTTAATAAGGACAAACATTATTGGGCTTTTTGGGGCTTTGTTAAGAAAAAAAAACAGAAAAACAATATTCAAAAAATTGTTTGCACTTTTGTGGGTTAACGCTTTTGCATTTCTGTGGGGATTTCTTGGGGCTATTTTTTGGAAAACAAAATGCTATTTATGAAACTGCTGCTGAGAATTTAAAACGAACCCGCTTATGGAAGACATAATCATAAAAAACTACAAGCTGATACATGCTTATTACATACTGATTTTCTTTTATCCATTTTTTATATTAAATATAGATTTTTAATCTGGAAATTTTTTCATTTATGTCCAAAATTAAATGTGGAAATGTTGAATATCCAAAATTATTTGCCCTAGCAAAATCATACAGAAGTATTTTTACAATAACTACTGTTGATTAGAAATAAAAGTAAAAGTTGATAAGGTACTAAAGTACTTCCTATGAATAATGTAGAGCTTATGTAGCCTATCTGCATGGAAACAGCTCCTTAAAGAAGATATTCCCAATTATCTAAATTCAAAATATTTTTTTGAATGAAAAACATATTTATTTTTTACTATAATGATATTAGAGCTTTTCAAGCTTTAAATCTCCATAAGCATAAAGGCGAATTTAAAATCCTGGAATATAAGCTTAAAGCTTCTGTTGAAAATTATAAAAAAATCCTACCTAAAAGTTTTTAGTTTTTCGTTTGAAATTATCCTTCACTTGATGAAGTAAACATTGCTATAGTAAGTTTAGAAGGTTTTCAATAATTAGTATTAATTATAAGCAAAAGCTCTTAAATATCACAGTTAAATATAGAGCTTTTCCAGCTAGCTTATCTGCAAGGAAAAATCTCTTTAAAGTAGGATATCCACAATTATTTAAATTAGAAATGATTTTTGAATACCATAGTGAACTTAAGGACTTTCAAGCTTTAAAGCTCCATAAATATGAAGACGAAGAAAGTTTCTTTTAGGTCGTATTTTTCTTACCACAAACAGTAAACTTTCACTAAACACTAAACTATATAGTCGTATTTAAAATTGTGAAAAATAAACTTAAAATATAGAGCTTTTGCAGCTTAGCTGCGATGAAAAATCTCTTTACAGTAGGATATCCATTATTATTTAAATTAGAAATATTTTTTGAATAAACATATATTTGTTTTTTACCAGTGTGCTCTTATTAACTTTCAAACTTTAAAGCTCCATAAATATAAAGGCAAAGAAAGTTTCTTTAAGGAAACAGCAACCAGTAAACTTTATGATTTCACTGCACACTAAACCGGGCAATCGAATTTTGCAATAAGCTTAAAGCTTCTGATAAAAATTTGAAAAAAAAAATACAATTTAAAAAAAAAACCTTTTGATTTTTTTGTTTCGAATTATACTTCACTTGATGCAGTAAATCTGTTTGCTTTTCGCAATCATACAGAAGTATGTTTAAAATGTTCTCATCATAAATAACAAAGCACTTCCAAAGAATAATATAGAGCTTTTTATCTGCAAGGAAAAATCTCTTTACAGAAGAATTTCCAAAACTATTATAACAAAAATTGTTTTTGATAACCAAAATATTTATTTTTGACCATGGTGTTCATAGGGACTTTCAAACTTTAAAGCTCCATAAAAATAAAGGCGAAGAACATTTATTTTAGGATTTATTTTTCTTTACTAAAGACTAAACTGTATAAGAGAATTTAAAAACTCAAAAAAGAAGCTTGGAAATTTAGTAATGAAAATCTTATCTAAAAGCTTTTGTTTTACTTGGAATTATCCTCTGCTTGTTGCAGTAAATCTCTTTGCTCTAGCAAACTAATACAGAAGTATGTTTATAATATTTTCAATAATTAATGTTGATCGGAAGAAAAATCTCTTAAATGTCAAAGTTAAATATAGAGCTTTTGTAGCTTATCTGAAAGGCAAAATCTTGTTAACGTTTCCTACGTTCACAATTATGTTAATGAAAAATTGTTTTTGAATATCATTTTTTTATTTTTTACCATAGTGATCTTAGGGTCTTTCAAGTTTTAAAGCTCCATAAATATAAAGGCGAAGAAAGCTTATTTCAGGACTTATATTTCTTTCCGCAAGCTTTCATTCAAACATTAAGTTGTATATTCGAATTTTAAATTTTAAAAGAAAGCTTCTGTTGAAAGTATTTAAAAAAATCTAACATAAAAGTTTTTAATTTTTCTGTTCGGAATTATCGTCTTTGTTTAGAATGTTTTCAATAATTAGTGTTTCATTAAGACTGAATATTTAGAGCAAAAACTCTAAAGCGCTTCCAATGAATAATATAGTTTTTGTAGCTTATCCGAATGGAAAAAAGTCTTTAAAGAAAAACAAAATCGATGAAAAACTAATAATTTTTTTACAACATTTTGAAGTGTCTGAACTAAGTCGAGTCGAAAGCTTTTTCGAGGCTTTATTTCTTAGTATCAAATATTCTCGATAAAAAATAATTATATTTAAAAGCTTTTGATTTTTAGAGAAGTGTTTCTGGGAAGCAATTCCTATCAATACAAAGAGCTTTTGAATAAAAACTCTCCTCTACCCTGCACGTAAAGCAATGAGATACGTTGAAAGTGGTAACCTATTAGAAACTTCTGATTTTTGAGAAGTGTTTCTAGGAAGCAATTAATATTACTACAGAGAGATTTTGATTTAATCCAGTCATCGACCCTGAACGTAATGCAATCCAAGTTTTGCCATTGAGATACGTTCAAAGCCTTCAAACACCGTTGAAAGCTTTCTTAAAATGAAATAATTTTGGAAAAAAAACGGTTAATAATATTTGCAACTGTGAAGATCTTTGCATTTGCAGGATTATTTAATAATGCTTTTATTGCTAGAAGTAAAATCTCCTATCTCTTGCCTATAAACAATATATAAAGACTTTGCTTTAAAGCTTTCTAATTATATTATATATTTAAAAAAAAAAACAAAAGACATCTGAGAACAACGAAGAAACTTTAGCCTCAATTTAAAAATATAAAGATATAATGCCAAAGCTTACTGAACACAAGACACAGTATAAAACTTCTTATTTAAAAAAAAAATACAAAAACCAAAATGCTTGAAACCTTTCCCAACCATAATTACAATGTGATATTCTCCCACATATATAATACTACATTTGCTTAATGTACGCTTTCGATTTTCTTTTTCCTCTACCAAAAAAAAAAACATTTTCCTCAAAGCTTTCACAAAGCTTACAACGCTGTTGTAAATCTTATTTATAAAATGTGGCTAATATAAAATTCCAATCTATAAGAAATGTGAATTGATATGCTCTAAATAAAAAAAAAGCTTTAAACGTAAACGTTTCAAAATGGCTGAAACTGTACAAAAGAAAACAATAAAAGGAATCGCTGAAACAAAACTAAGCTTGACTAAAACACCTAAAAAAAAGCTTTAAGCTTTGCCAAAAAGACTCAAACTGCAATACACGAAAAACATAAGCGATGCCAAAATAAATCTAGAACGAAATGCTTGAAAAGCTTTATCTAAATCGTGGAATTTTAAAATACAAAAGGAATTAAAAATAAAACTCAACTATTAATAATACAATTGGAATTTTAAACTAAAAATAAAAATTCCGAAAACAACAAACAAAGTGACTACTTTCCTGTGCCAGTCAGCCATCCGCGCCTTACTGGCCCGCTGTTTCCCTCCACCAAAGCTTTCAAATGAACCAGTAACACGCTTATCCCCCAGCTTTCTCACTGAATAAAATTAATTTAAAAAATAATTCCTGCAACTATTAGTATCACCTTCGGCTTTTGAGCCTCTCAATGGATGGGTGGACAATTTAAATGGTCCCACCGGTCTTATGGTGGGCGCCGGCAAAGGTGTCATACGCTCCATGCTCATCGATAAACGCCATAAATCCGAAGTCATACCGGTAGATTATGCCATAAATGGTCTGGTGGTGATACCCTATGAATTCTGCACGAATCCCAGGTACATTGGCGACGATCTCGAAATCATCATTGAAATGAATCGTAAAACGAAAATCTCTTCCTTTTGTAGACCTGAAGAGGTGCCGGTCTATAATATCACCTGTGCCGATCGACGTAAAATACCCTGGGGCGATGTTATTGAGCTAAGCAAGAAAATAGGCTATCAGTATCCCATGGAAACTGGACTCTGGTATCCGGATGGTTGTATAACCACAAATCGTCTATTGCATCAAATCAATGTGATACTTTTTCATTGGTTGCCGGCCTATTTTATTGATTTCATATTATTTTTGTTGGGTCAAAAGCGTTTGTAAGTGTTGAATGTTTTTCGATTGCTGTTATGTTGACTGTAAAATGATGTTAAATGAGATTTATTTTAGTATGCTTCGTGTTCAGAGGCGGGTTCAAGTCGGCTTGAATGTTCTGCAATTCTTTACCATGAGAGCTTGGGTTTTTAAGTCGCCACAATATGAGTTATTATGGAAAAAACTTTGTGAAAAGGATCAGCTGATGTAAGAATATAGTTTTTGTACACACATTAAAGGCCTACGAAAAATCCTACACCATTCAGAAGAAGTAAAAAAGGACTAAGAAAAGAAAATAATTTTTAATTTCCCGAAAGTTTTTATTTTTTTGCGAACGTATGAGTTGCAAAATTGAGTTAGTATTTTCTTTGAAAAAATGCTCACCGTCAAAAATACTAGTAAGATCAGACTTAACGTGGACGATTTCGAAAAGCCAATACATACTGAGCTTTTAAAAAGCTTACAGGTTTTTCTATTTTCAAAAATTGTATCCAGAATGCAAACTCGATTTTTCAAAGTCATACTTAACGTGGACGAGTTTGAAATCGTTTAAAGCAAATACATATTGAGCTTTTAAAAAGCTTTCAGGTTTTTCACTTTTAAAAAATTCTATCCAGAATGCAGCAAATTCGATTTGTCAACAAAGTCATAATTAACGTGGATGTTTTTGATAGCTTTTAAAAGTAATACATATTGAGCTTTTAAAAAGCTTTTAGATTTTTGTATTTTAAACATTTTTATCTAGAATTATGAACTCGACGAGTCAAGGCCAGACTTAACGAGTTTGAAAGATTTTCAGAGAACTACATATTGAGCTTTTAAAAGCTTTCAGGTTTTTCTATTTTAAACAGAATTATGAACTCGACTAGTCAAGATCAGACATCAGTTGATATGATGACAAAGCATATCTTTTAAAAGTTACTGAACTTTTATGAATATTTTGCCTAGGGAGTAGCGGAGCTCTTTACAGTCAACATTATATTTACCAGAGCTTTTAACACACTATTCTATTTTTCAAAATTCCATTTGTTTGAAAATTCAACATGCTATAAATACTAGTGAAAGCTTTACATTAGTCTTGTCAATTAAGCTGTCATATATAGTAGAGTCAACGAAAGGCGCAATAAAAGCTTTAGAGTATCACGTTGTTTATACACATATATTGAGAGCTTTCGCTAGCCATAATCAACTAAGCTTTTCTCGTCAAAACGTCACAGACTTCATCCAATAACTTACATATTTAAAAATATCTACAAAATATTCCCAGAAAGCTTTCGCTACCAATTGAGGAAAAACTGTAGAAAAACAAAGCAGTTGAAATGAAGTAGCTTGCAGATGTTTATTATTTGGTTTTCTAAAAATAAGTGTGCAGTTTTCCTACTTCCACTGGTCTAAGTTGAAAGCTTTTCATGGAAAAGTTTTTATTTTTCACTTTAGCCACAGATGTCGCTATAGAATTTAATGTCAGCAACGGATATTTAGGAGTTATTCTCCATTTGAGAGTTATTTTTACTTCCATTATTGAAAGCTTTTAGTTTTATCTCTTATCGATAGCATTGCAATAAATATTAATGTCAGAAATAAATAAATGAGCTTTGTATTGTCCGCTCCCAAGCTTTGTCAAAGAACTTTCCTAATAGAAAAGTGTAAGCTATATTGATGTTTAAAGGCAAAGCTCTAAACTATTACTTTGTTTTAGCAGAATCAGAATCTGTTTCTGGCTTTGCACAATCACATAAATATTTAGTCGGAATGAGTTCAGAAAGCTTTTGCCAATATAGAAGAAAAGCTCTACAAAAGCTGCATGTCAAAAGTTCTTAGCTGTGAAATAATTGTCTCAAAATTTTATTTGTCTTAAACAGTTATTTAATTCCGTTATTTTATTTTTAAAGCTTTTCAAAAAAAGCTGTAATTGTTGCTTTTTGATTTTTTTTATCAAAATTATATTCCTCTAAAACAGCTATTCTACTTTCATTATGAAAGTTTTTGATTTAATCAGACATTTAAAATATCATAAAAAATATTGGATCGAAATCGTTTCAGAAAGCTTTCTCCATTATTACAAAAATACTCTACAATAGCTCCGTAGTTAAAAATACTTTGTTTCTCAATAGTACAGTTGTCAACAACTACAAACACATGCATTTATCTATTCTAAGAGCTTTCCATGAAAGCTTTTAATTCAGAATATTTCATAAATACTTTACTATACGCTTTATGGCTTTATTCCTCAATGTTGCATATGTCAAATCTCTTTTTTAACGTCCACAATTCGATTTTGAAAGCTTTTGGATAAAAGCTTTTATTGTTGAACTTTTTGTTTTCAAAACCACATTTCAATAAAACAAAACTTGTACTACATTTATTATGACTACACACTATACCATTATGAAAGTTTTTTCATGAAAGCTTTTTTTTATCTTTAATCAAATACATTAATTAAAGCAATGAAAATCGAAAGTGACAATATAATTAAGGTGAGAGACGAAGCTTTATAAGCTTTAGAAGGCGTTCAAGAGACAGATTAATTCAATTAATTGTATTGTGTAAAAATGTCTACGAAAATCCTTTTCAATGAATGGTGTAGGATAGGTCGATGTTCCCACAATTTATCCCCCATATAATATTGCCTATTTTTCGTCTATCTCCTATCAAGTTTCAATATGAATATGGACACGGTCGAAGATTATGAAAAATATATTTTAACCTGCATACAAGGTGGTCGAGTATATTTGATGAAAGAATCACCAGATACTCTGCCAAAGGCTAGAAGACAATTAAAAATGTAAGATTCAAATGAAATAAATCCGAAATACATAACCTCACACCACTTAACAGAGAATTTACAAAGTATCAAATGTATCAAACGACTAATAGAAAGCTTTTGTGAGTCTCAAATGCAAAAGCTTAATAGAGATATATTAAACTAAAATGTTTAGTAAAATCTGAAATAGTTTAAAGCTTTTGCATTTGAGTATTAAAGCAGCTTTCTATTATATCGTGACATTATTGTAAATTCTCTCAGTATACAAAAGCTCAGCAAAGACTATTGACAGTATAGACACCTTATTTCGGTTTCTTGTTAAAAATAAACGACAAAGCTGATGATACGATTCAATCACATACAATAATTTACAATCATATGATTTCCTCCATCTAGGGTAAAGCTTTTGCAAATATCTACCTTAAAGGTGTCTATGCTTTCAATTGCCTTTGAGCTTCTTTGTTGATATGCAATTTTGTTTATTGTTCATATTTTTTTGTAGGATGTATGTTCTTGATCGTGCCTGCAAGGCCGCTTTTATTGGTCTTTTCTCATATTGGACATATAATTTTGTGACCAACATGATTGCGGGCTAATGAATGATTAAGCAGATTTTTTGTTTTTATTTTTAATGAAATATTTTTGTATGATTTCTTTTATTTTATTATTATATTATTTACTAAGAGCTTTTTAACGGGTTATTGTTTTGGCGCCAAACTTTATAATATCTATATCTAAGAAATATATAACAATTAATATGGATTTCGTCCATGTTTTTATCTTTTTTAAGTAATTGTTTTTATTATGTGCTGTGTGTGTAATAACCATAAAAGCTTGGGGAAGAATAAAGAGAAAGAAAAATTTCCTTTTTTGTGAAATGTCTGTGAAAACTGTGTTACAATCGAATGAAAGTAAAGTGTAAAGTGTTCGCGTATTATCGATGACAGTGTAATAAATCCAAATACACACAATAACACACTTTTATACACTCTCTCTATCTCTCTCACACTCTCTGGAGAAGTTGAATTATAAAGAGAAGACTCAGAAGAAAACTCTGATCAAATTATCTTGAAGCTAAAAGCTCAAATTACTTTTTTAACTAGACGAAGCTCAATTCCGTTTTAAATTTGGAATAAAAGACAATTGCTTAGAAAACAAAATTAAACAAAATCAATTTAAAAATATTTTTTGAAATTTAAAATCTTTAAATACTAAAATTGTTTAAAAATTAAAAAAAAATATTTGAAAACCGCAGATTTTAGACAATATTTGAAAACTGTATTGAAATTTAATATATTAAAATATCAAAATTGGTTAAGATTTGTATGGGTTTTTTTGTTCTATAATTCAACTCTCTTCCTTAAACACAAACCACTTTCCTGTTTATCAACAGGTACCCCTGTTCACATTTCCAAAATATGATATATAGACTGCTCACATTTCAAGATCCTTTGCCCGAAATCCTGCGGCAACGACAACTATTCCAGCTTCTTTTTTTATTTGGAAAACATTTAGTTGTCACAGGATTAAAGTTATCGTATAAAAAACCTTAAAATATGAACTCTCTATAAAATCGATAAATCAATATCTGACAAAGAACTTAAGTTGCGCGTTTTTGTTAACAGAGGGCAGTAGCAACTCGGATTATCTAAGTACATTTCATTCTTTAAAAGTACCTTTCATTATCTGAAAGTATCATTCGTTAACTGAAGTTACCTTTCATTATCTAAAAGTACCATTCATTATCTGAATGAACCTTTCATTATCTGATAGAACCTTTCATTATCTAAAAATATTTTTTAATGAAAGGTACTTTCAGATAATGAAAGGTACTTTTAGATAATAAAAGTTACTTTCAGACAATGAAAGGTACTTTCAGATAATGAAAGGTTCTTTAAGATATCGAAAGGTTCTTTCAGATTATAAAAGGTACTTTCAGATAATGAAAGGCACTTTCAGATAATGAAAGGTACTTTCAGATAATGAAACAGATAATGAAAGGTGCTTACAGATAATGAAAGGTACTTTCATATTCAGATAATAAGTAACATCCATTATCTGAAAGTACCAACACTATTTCAAAGTACCTTTGGTCTGAAAATACTTTTAATTATCGGGTCTGTTCTGTAACAACGCGATTTGATATCACGGTGATTTTAAAATTACCGTTGATTTAAAATCACTGTTGGATTTCGAAATCACCCGGTTTATTATTCATATCCACCCAAAAACGATTGTTTCTATTATGTTCTGGTGATTTCGAACTCCAAAAGTGATTTTAAGTCGTCGGTGATATTAAAATCACCGTGATATCAAATCGCCGTGATTTCAGAACAGACCCGTTTCTAAAACTACCTTCCATTATCTGAAACAACCTTTCTTAAGGTACCTTGCATTATCTGAAAGTACCTATCATTATTTCAAAGTACCTTTAATTATATGACAACTCCGTTCATTATCTGAAAGTACCTTTACTTATCTGAAACTATCTGTCATTATCTGGAAGTACCTTTCATTATCTGCGACTGCACCGAAACCTAAGAGAAAACGATCGAAGCACAAAAAAACTATCAGTAGAATTTTCATCATCCAGAGAAATTATTCATCAACGGATGAATACCCGTATAGTGCCATCAGCTTTGTCAAGAAAATCAAACGAATTACCAGGATCGTGTGAATTTGTCTCTTCGGGTGTTTTGTATATAAAAATGTATAAATAATTGTATCTACTTCATGTAAATCATAAATCATTAACCCGAACTCATTGGAAAATCATAATGATCATTTATGTCTGCTTCTTCTCATGCATTCGCGCGTAAGTTAAACATGTCCCATCCTATCTATTTGACAACGAACAAATAAAATTATATGCCACGTTACGCCTTAATCCCCAACAGTTTCACCTTCTGCCTATGAACCCTTGCCCGGTTGGGTTGATAACTTGAATGGCCCCACCGGTTTGATGATCGGTTGTGGTAAGGGTGTCATTCGTTCCGTTTTGGTTGACAAGAAAAACAAATCGGAAGTTATTCCCGTGGATTATGCCATCAATGGTTTGATTGTTATACCTTATGAATTTAACAAAGGAAAGAAGTAAGTGAAAATGGAATGTCCAAATCGTCGAATTTATTTTATAAAAAGTTTTGGGAATTTTGCAAATTTCAGACCTGCCGAGATTCCCGTTTACAATATCACCAATGCTGATCACCGTAAAATGCCCATTGGCACCATTATTGAAATGAGCAAACGTGTCAACGAAGCCTATCCCTTGAATGTGGGTATGTGGTATCCCGATCCCTGCCTAACCACCAATAAATTATATCATCAGTTCAATACGTTGCTATTCCATTGGCTGCCGGCCTATTTTATTGATTTTCTTTTACTGATTTTCGGTCAAAAGAGATTGTGAGTACACATTTGATGAAGTTAGAGAGGTGTTGTTAATGATTCTAATTACTATTTGTTTTTTCGTTAATTTGTCCAGCATGGTTCGTGTTCAACAAAAGATTGCTACCGGCTTGGAAGTTTTGCAGTTCTTCACTCTCAGCCCCTGGTGTTTCAAATCGAGTAATTATGGCGGGCTGTGGACTTCGTTAACGCCAAAGGATAAGGAAATGTAAGTATATAGTTAATGCAGGACCTACAGAGGCATAAGACTGGCATTAGCATTTTGCATAACCATCTGAAACTATGTGTTGCCTTCTGAGTCTTCATTAATTAAATTACCTTTTTCAGCTTCAACATGAACATGGATCCCGTTCACACCGAAGAAGAATACATGATCAGTTGTGCCAAGGGTGCTCGTCTTTTTATTCTAAAAGAAAAGCCCGAGGATCAACCCAGGGCTAGGATTCATTTGAAACTGTAAGTAGATCTCTGGGCTAAATGAAACAAGCTTTCTCTTCAAACCTATGAAAGCTTTTAGTCTAATTTATATTGAAGGTATAGACACCTTATCAGAGCTTACTGTCAAAATAATAATAAAAAGCGCTGCGCAGATGTCATTCGAAAATACTTCTCGGTCACATACAAAATGGCAGAGAATTTATGTTTACTGTCATCTTGTGAGATGTGTGGACAAATGGCTTTGGGGCGTCTGTCTATACTTTCAATTGTCTTTCTAATTTTTGTGTGGAATAACTGTTTCAATCTCTCTCTCCACCATTTATGTTCTTTTCAGCATGTACTTGGTTGACAGAATTTCCAAAATCCTCATTGTCGGCTATTTCTTGAAATATTTGATGAGATGGACTGGCGTCTCTGACATGTTCTAAATCATAACATATCCAGATGGAGCGCTAATTTTAGAGCGCTAATTTTTATTCACCGCATTTTCTCCCATTTGTAATGCATCTACGTTTTTTCGTTCGTTTTTCTACCTCATTCTTTATGAATTAGTTTTATTAATTTGTTACATTTTTTATAGTCAATTGTTGCTGTGTAATATTTACCTGCAAAATTATTGTAGTTTTTTTATACATATTTACATAAATGGTCGAAGAAGAAAAATATTGTAATAAACGTTGTTGGTAGTTTATCAAAGAAAAAAGTAAGTCCTTCGATAGGATGTTTTGGAGTTTTACTTATTGTTTATTTACCTATAATTATTGATAAATTCTTAAGAATGATTCAGTTACGTTTTGGACTATTTAAAGAAAAATACAAAAAAAAAAGAATTTTATATTATAATATTTTGCAGTAATTTTGTTCGAGGCCCTTATGATGGCGAGGACCTCCTGATTGATTTGTATCAATTAATTATGCTCAAATTTACCAAACAATTTTGCTTGATATGGTATGTCATCATACGACTTTATCGGAGAAATGTACTACTATGTTGGGTTATCTACTCCTAAATATACGACAAATTGAGTTATCTACTACTTAATAAAATGTCAGTTGGTTTTTCTATTCCTTAGCAGCCGTACGGTTTAGTTATCTACTCATTAGATGACGATATGATGGGTTATCTATTACTTAGTAGATGACCAGTTTGATTATCTACTCCTTATTAGAAGATCAGTTGCGTAATCTACTTCTTAGTATAGGACTAATTGGGTAATCTATTCCCTAGCATGTGGGCGGACTCAAAATTAGCCGAATTGACATACAGGTGGCGGTAGTAGTTTTAAAAAATTACTTTGTGAAAAGTGGCAACCTTTTCAAACATATATTTTAAATTTCAAGGCGCCACATTGTTTAGTTTTTTTAGCACTCAAAAGCATACGATCTCAGTGAATTTGTAAACATGGAAAAAATTGGTCATCGATGTGTAATACGAGTACAAGACTTTCATTTTAATGCCTCATTCCAACCAATATTTAAACTGAGCTAGATTCTAATGGGGGGGAGTCTGATCATTCGTTTACTACTATAAAACATTGCGTGGCTGAGTTCAAACGGGACATACGAACACCCTAATGGTCGACCAATATAGATGTCCACGAAAGAAATGGTTAAAAAATCCACAAAATGTTATTGGACCGTCGGGAGAAGGATCGTGAGCTAGCTGAAGTCATAAGCATTTCAAAGAGAGCTATATATCGCATATTGACGGACAATTGATGATGAGAAACCTGTGCGCAAGATGTGTGCCGCGTTTGCTCACAATCAAGACAATGCACCAGTTTACACATCCACTATTGCGATGGCTAAAGTCAATGAATTAAAGTTGGAATTGTTTTAGCACGCACCTTATTCGCCAGATTTAGATCCGTCGTATTTTTTTTTTGTATACAAACTTGAAAAAATTTCTCGGCGGAAAAAGATTTGCCAGCAATGAAGAGGTTTAGGTTGATAACAATTTTCAGAAACTAGGCAGTTCTTACTAACTATAAACAGGATATCGAAGCTATTGAACATTGATGTAAAAGCTCGATACGAGCTAAACGGAGATTATGTTGAGAAATAAAGAAAAATGTTCCCAAATTTGTTAGGTCGGATAATTTTGGGATCGCCCGTAAATGTTCAATTGGGTTCTTTACTAATCTGACTACCAGTTGGGTTGCCTAGTCTTTAGTTTAGGCCCAGTTGGGTTATTTACCCCTTAGTAGACGACCATCGTGGTTGTCTTCTCCTTAGTAGGCGGCCATTTTTGTCATATTTTCCTTAGTAGTCGACTATTTGGGTTATCTATTCCTTAATATAGGATCAGTTTGTTTATCTACTTAGTATATGACCAGTTTTATTATCTATTCCTTAGTAGACTAAAAGTTTGATCCTCTTCTCCTTAGTAGACGAGCACTTGGGTTATCTACTCCTTAATTGATGACTAGTAGGATTATTTACTCCTTAGAAGACGACAAGTTGGGTTATCTGTTCATTAAAACAAAACTAGTTGGTTAATCTAGTCCTTCGTATAGGACCAGTTGGGTTATCTATTCCATAGTATGAGACCAGTTGGTTTATCTGCTCCTTAGTGCAGGACTACATGGTTATCTATTCCTTAGCATAGGACCAGTTGGGTTATCTACTCCTTAGCATAGGACCAGTTGGGTTATCTACTCCTTAGTATAGGACCATTTGGGTTGTATATTTCATAGTACAGGACTAGTTGGGTTATCTATTTCTTAGTAAATGACCAGTTGGGTCATCTTATCCTCAGTAGATGACCAGTTGGGTCATCTTCTCCTCAGTAGATGACCAGTTGGGTTATCTACTCCGTAGTATATGATCAGTTGGGTCGTCTACTACTTAACAGTGGGGTTGCCTTTTCCTTAATAGAGGACCAATAGGGTTATCTACTCTTTAGTAGACGAACAGTTGTGTTATATATTCTTTAATTTAGGACCAGTTCGGTTTTCTACTTCGTAGTAAATGACCAGTTTGTTTGTCATCTCCTTAGTAGGCGGCCATTTGAGTCATCTTTTCAGTGATTTATCTACTCCTTAGTATATGCCCAGTTAAGTTATATATTCCTTAGTATAAGTCCAGTTTTATCCATCATAAGTACATCAGTTAGGCCATCTACTCATTAGTAGACAAACATTTGGGTCATCTACTCATGATGACCAGTTTGGTGATCTACTCATTAGTAGACGATCAGTTGGGTCATCCAATCATAAGTAGACAACCAGTTAAGCTATCTACTCCTTAGTAGAGGGCCAATTGTGAACCGTTTTCTAAGTTCAACATTCTCTCTGATCTTTGTTCTCAGTGGACCTATTCCGTGTTTGGTTTTATACCGTTCCAATTTCCCAATGGGAAGGTTATCGACATGGGGTATAAGGTATTAACTATCGAACCTCTCTATTTGGGCAGTATGGACATTTTCTTGACTGAAAGCGCAAAATACTTAGGTATTTTACTAGACTGGATGTTAAACTTCAAACCCCACATTTTGGAAAAAAATGACTATGTTAGCGCTTTTCGTCTGTAAAAGGGCAATATAAAACGTTGTGTCTGGAACCGAGTATAGTTCATTAGTTGCATAAAGTTGTATTTGTTTTTAAAGTTAGACCAATAATGCTGTAGGAATTGTCGTCTGGTGGACAGCTCTACCGAAATCTACCTTCTACGCGATCTACATTAAGTTTAAAGGTGCCTTAAGAAAGACGCCGAGGCACTAAATATTCTACTACATTTAATGCCGATAGACATTGTAGCTAGGTAATATGCGTAGGCACTGCTATCCGACTTGGGGAATTGTCAGTCTGCTCCAGGAATGGTTATATAGTCATCTAAGACACAATGCCGGACCTGATTAAACTATGACCTAACCACATTTTGACAAAAAAAATTACACGCTTATATCTGATAAACCAGGATGGTATGGTAGCATCTCGGTCGCAATAGTGAACTTTTCTACCAACTCACAAATCAACTGGGCTGTGATGTATTTTCTAAGAAACTAGATTTATTTATAGACCTATCATTCCGGGCCTATCAGGCAATGTTGTACTACGACTTAACCACTTTCTGTCAAGTTGTATGACACTCTTAGAACCCCAGATCAGAATGGAATGGTCGCTTCGCGATCGCATTCGTGAACATCTACACAGACGATCACTCCGATCGTCCTGAAATTTTGCAGTTTAGAGTATTTCGCATCTGTAAAGATCCCTATTGAATTTGGTTGAAATCGGTTCAGATTTAGATATAGCCCCCATATATATCTTTCGTCCGATTTGGCCCTTTAGCCCTATATGGGCTGTATTTTACATCCAATCGTTTTGAAATTTAGAATGGTAGAGTTTCTTGATCCATGAACCAACACTACCGAATTTGAAGAAAATCGGTTAAGATTTAGCTATAGCTCCCATATATATGTTTCGTCCGATTTGGCCATTTAGTCCTATAAAAGCTGTATTTTACATCCAATAGTTTTGAAATTTAAAATGGTAGAGTTTCATGATCCATGAACCAACATTGCCGAATTTGAAGAAAATTGGTTAAGATTTAGCCATAGCTCCCATATATATGTTTCGTCCGATTTTGCTCTTTAGTCCTGTAGAAGCTGTATTTTACATCCAATCATTTAGAAATTTATTATGGTAGAGTTTCTTGATCCATGAACCAACGCTACTGAATTTGAAGAAAATCGGTTAAGATTTAGCTATAGCTCCCATATATATGTTTCGTCCGATTTGGCCCTTTAGTTCTATAGAAGCTGCATTTTACATCCAATCATTTTGAAATTTAGAATGGTAGAGTTTCTTGATCCATGAACCAACATTGCCGAATTTGAAGAAAATCGGTTAAGATTTAGCTATAGCCCCCATATATATGTTCCATCCGATTTGGCTCTTTAGATCCAATCGTTTTTATACCCTACACCACACTGTGGTACAGGGTATTATTTAAGTATAAAATGTCCCAAAAGTAAATTTATGTAAACAATTTATACATGAATTACAAAATTTATATATTAGAGTTATTCAATATTACGAGAGTGGTGTAGGGTATTATATAGTCGGCCCCGCCCGACTTTAGCTTTCCTTACTGGTTTATTATGAAAAAGGAGAAAAATCAACGGACATTTTTTGCAGTGGGTAGAAATTGCCATTGTAAGTTGTTTTCTTGCAAAAAAGCAAGATGTAAAAATTTTGAGTAGTTACCCTTTTGTGGAACAGGTGCGATATGTTCCTTCCTATTTGACATCTAAGCGCTATAGTAGCTGTATTTTACAGCCTCTCATTGCAAAAATTGGAAGAAGGAAGTCACTTGATCCACGAAAACACACTACCAAACTTGAATGGTATCGTTTCAAATTTAGATATAGTCCCCATATATGCATACAGTATTTTAGCTTAGCTACATTGCACTTAAGTGCATTTTTGGACGAATTATCAAAGAAAATACCTCATTCCCAAGATGTGTAGGATAATAATATTTTTGTGTCATAATATACAAAAAAAGTTAATATGTTTTGATAATACATATATATATATATACATATTCTGAAATCAATTACAAAGTCCCTCAAAACTTATTCCGATTCTATAATAATGTTATTATTCCTTAGAAATGTTTAACATTTCAGATGAAGACGACGAATAACTGAATCATTCTTTTGTTTTTGCGCAACTGAATCATGATAACTTTTAATTATATATTATAACATTTATTACACCATCAATAGTTTCACCATCTTATAAGGACCCAATGCCCGGTTGGGTGGATAGCTTAAATGGTCCCGTGGGTGTTATGACAGCCGGAGGCAGAGGTGTTCTACGCTCAATGCTGTGTGATGGTTCACTGGAAGCCGATATGATACCAGTCGATGTGGCAATCAACAATTTGATCATTATCCCATATGGATTTAATAAATGTCAAGAAAGGTAGATAGGTCTACACATCTGCCTTATACATTATAAAAGTATAAACATAGTAAATTATCATTGCAGACCCAGTGAGATTCCTGTGTTTAACTTAACTATGCCGAGCAGTTGCAAACGTACTTGGGTATGGATTCTGGATAAAGGTGTGGAATATAATAAGAAATACCCATTGTCATGGCCCTTGTGGTATCCCAATGCAACGCTTACGGTAAACAAATACTATCATTGGATTAATGTGGTACTCTTTATGTGGCTGCCGGCATTACTCATCGATTGTTTATTGACATTATTCGGTCAGAGGCGATTGTAAGTAAACAATTTTGGAAAAAGAAAATTTTGTTTTTTTTTATTAAAATATTTATATTTATGATATGCTTGGAGGGCACCTTAAACCAAATTAGCCGACCTAACAAAGAAAACACAACAAATTTGGGAAATTTTTCATTATTTCCCAACATAATCTCCTTTTAGCTCGATACACTTTTTCCAGCGATTTTCAATAGCTTCCATGCCCTGTTTATAGTAAGAACTGTCTAGCTGCAGAAATGGGCCAGCAAAGGCAACCTCAACATCTTCATTGTTGGAAAATCTTTTTCCGCTGAGACATTTTTCCGTGGTCAGAATTAATGTGTCGTAGACCTTCACATTTAAAGCCAGCCGCACTTCTGCTATCCATATAGTGAACAGTGTAGCGGAAGAGTTGATGGCGGAGATCTGAATGTTCCTCGGAGTGAAGAAACTTCCAAGATCAGCTAGATATATATAAATTTAAATTCTCACTGATGTTATCGAATTTGGGACGCTCGAAGAGTTCAATCATATGCATATGTAACGATTTCAACGCCCTCAGTTGGTGTTGGAATTGCGAAAAGGTAGAGGTTAAAGAGGTGCCGCAGATATCACCTCTCCTTGGAGAACTCCCTGTTCAACTCTACGGGGTTTTGACTTATTGTTCCTGAATTACACGCCCACATATGCATATAGTTAATAATCCAACATTTCGAACTTAACGGTAGGGATGTGTTTTCGATGTCCCCAAACTAGGTGTCGTGATTGGCCGTAGCGAAACTGTCGATAGATCAAGGTAGGTTAAGGCATTGGCTAATATACTGCTTCCGGAAACCATGCCGATGATCCGCAATCTCAAAATGTTCATTCGGGCTCGGAAGAAGAAGTGTCTCAAATGTCTTCGTTACTGGCGAGAGAATTGAGATGGGCCTAGTAAGATTCGCCTCACATACTCGCATCTTTGCATGGTTTCAATGGCAGACTACTCTGCCCATTTTCCAAACCTGGGGAACTACCTACTAGATTGGCCTGGAACAAGTTGAGGACTTTCGTTAGGTATTCGATTCCCAATGTAATCGAAATCCAGTTGCTTCGGCATCAGCGTGGAAATCCCATGTGGAACAAGCGCTTAAGATGTAAAGCTACTTCTGTTACAGACAGAAGTAATGAGGATGGCACCATCCCCCATGATACATGAAGACATGTGCAATCGGTCATTATGGCACACCAACAATCTGCAACGATGCAGGATGGCATCAGGGGAGAGTAGAGCTCTTGGTTTTCGGCGATGGCAGATCAGTAGAGCTGCATAAGGCTGCTCTGAGTCGTGTGGGTGAGGTTTGGCTGTGCGCCCTGTTGGATGTTGTCGAAAAACAAAATCCCTAGCAACCCCAGAGCCCTCACCTGGGTTACAGAAGAACCATCCAACTCGGCTGACAACTAGAAATAATAAAAAAAATTCATTCCTAGTCTGCCGACCCATAATTGGAGAATTAGCAAGATTGGAAAAGCGGATGGTAAAAAACGGCAGGTCAATTTGATTCTTAATTCCTGAATCTACCCCATACATACAACGTGCTAGTGAAACCCTGCGTTATGGTTTCGAGACTATTGCTTTGAAGGTATACAAGCTGGATATAGCTACCCACTAAGATACCTGCCCGAGAGGAAGGGGTTGGCACAATGTAAGCAACTCAGTCCTGATATAGCTCACAGACTACCAGATACCCGCAGTGTCGATCATGCTGAAATAATGACAATATGGGAAGTCGCCAAATAGCTGAGTCGCAGCATCATTTATTCGGACAGTCAGGCTGCCATCAATTCTCTAGAGGCCACATGCCTAAACCACAAACAGCCCTCGACTACCGCATATACGTATGTATTGTAACGAGATAGCTATACAGTTTAACATAAACCTTTTTTGGGTAACTGGGCATAGGGATATCCCGGGGAACTGCAAAGCGGCTGAACTTGCAAGGAAAGGGATGACATTTCAAATTCTCGAAGAATCTGCATATATTGGTGCTCCAACGTCCACATGCAAGCTTTGGCTTAGGCAAGAGGCAATTAGGCAACCAATGAAAGGTTGTCGGCACCTGTAGGATAGCTAGACAAATATCGCCCAGATACGAGCTGAGAGATTAAAAACCTGTCTACGTTAGTGTCAGTTCTGACGGGACACTGCCGGATCGGTGAACACGCCAGATGTTTGGGAATTGAGTCCTATGACTTTTGCAGGAGCTCTAGTGATAAGGAAGAAGTGGAAAGCATTTAGCACCTGCGTTGCTGCTGTCCCTCAATAATTAAACGACGTCTGGATATACTGGGGTCGGCTTTTCTAGGAAGTCTGATAGATATTCGTACTATTGATAACTTTATTTAACAAACAGTTTGGTTTCGATGAAAGGCATCTGAGTCCGTGGTATCATCTTCCTATGTCTATGTGAGCTGGAAATGCTGGCTGCCACCCTAACCTGAACATGGAAGTACTTTAGATTGCTTTATACTTCGGATGACATTGGCAACTTCGCCACCTTGAAATTGTGGTGTACTTTTTCCTTATTTTACTTTAATTTTCCCCTTATCACTCTCGGAGTGCTCTATAAAATATTGGTTAAAATAACTCGCGCACCTGATGCGAAATCAGTCAATGTTACTTCGCCAAATCTTACTTCGGATCACCATTTTTGTCAGGATTCGACAGTGAATTTTTCTGTTGTCCATAATTTACTGATCGGACGGAACTTAAGTTGCATTGCTTCAAATGATTAAGACATTTATTCCACTTGAATTCGTTGTTTATTCTACAGAGCTCTAGATTCAGTTCTCTGGTTTTCAGCAGAATTGGTACGAAGACTGTTTCACACTAGTCTGCGAGTCCCGCAGCTTCTGCTGGGAAATTTGGTGGCATCTCGGGCATTCCACCAGCAGGGGTGGCGGATGAGATGATGTCCCGATATTTGCTCTCAGCTATCCGTACATCAGGTAGTTAATTGAAGAGATGATTAGTAAAATCTCTGAAACCATCCAGGAAATGTACGTCGTTCAAAGATAATAAAGTCGGACGTTCTGTCTATGGACAGAATTATGGGAAGGCTGTCTGAACATTTCATTGGCTTCTCTGGTCATTAGCCAGGAGTGAATGCCAACGATCGTGGTGTGCATTCAACGCGGTTATTGCCCTCTAACAGCTGACTGGTCTCGGGCTTTTAACGCGGAGCACAGCTCTCAACTGGCGGCAATATTCGTTATACAGCTCTATATCGTCACTCCCAGACTTGCTGCTGGTGCGTTGATCATGTCCCGGTATTTCTTATGAGCTATCCGTAAATCTGAGGGAATAGGTAGGTGATTGAAGAGGCGATTAGTAAAATCTTTTAAACCGTCCCAGTTAGCTTTCATATAATTGAGAAAAGTACGGAATCGGATGGTCTGTGCATGTGGAGGTGGTCTGAACATTCAGTTGGATTCTCAGCTACCCGAATATCTGAGGGGATAAGTAGTTCATTGTCTTCATTTATCAGACCAGGTGTCACGAAGGTGAGATCTGACGTCCTCATTCACTGTGCAAAACTTAGAGCTATCTACCAGCTCAGCCAAAGCTATGTCCCTCTGGTCATTAGCCAGGAGCGAATGACCACGCGGTTATTGCCTTCTAACAGTGGAATGATATCGAACTTATAACGTAGAGATAACGCTGTGCAGAACTTTGAGCTATCTATCTGATCAGCCAAATCTATTCACCTCTTAGCCAGGAGCTCAGCTACCCGTATATCTGAGAGGATGGGTAGTTTATTGACTTCATTTATCAGACTGGGTGACACGAAGGTGAGATCTGGCGAGCTGGCTTCCTCATTCAGTGTGCAGAACTTAGAGCTATATATCTGATCAACCAAATCTATGCTCCTCTGATCATTAGCCAGAAGCAAACGCCAACGATCATGGTGCGCATCAAAGTCTCCTAGGGTCACGCGGCTGTCCCGGTATTTCTTATAAGTTACCCGTACATCGGAGGGGATAGGTGAGATCTAGCGAGCTAGCGTCCTCATTCACTATGCAGATATTGGAGCTAAACAAAAAGCTACGCCCTTCAGGTCATTAGCCACGAGCGAATGCCAAAGATCATGGAGTGCATTAAAGTCTCCTAGAACTACGCGGCTATTTCCTTCAAACAGTGGAATGATATCGGGCACACAACGCGGAGCACAGCTGCCAACCGGCGGTATATATACTTAAAAATTATATAGCCTTATACTGACAGTGCCAGACATGACTGCTACATCCATGTATTCCATGTATGGGTCTCTAGAGTCAAACACAGGCAAGATAGGTCCATTTTGCACAGAAGGGTTTTATAGAAAAGCAAGTCTACCACATAGCACATCACCGCTGTGCAGATTGCAGGTGTCGGCCAGCTTTGATTCATGGATAGCAGTGACCATGATGTTGTTGTTTATAATTCCGCTAAGACCATTGCAATGACGCCAACGACTCCTGAGACACAATGCGGTCTATGTTGGCACAGAACGCTGCAGCATAGTATGCTTCGCTGTACTCCTTGATATGACCAAGGCATACATATGTTGAGCGATGTTGTATTCGGTTCTCGCACACTGAGCAGATTCAAGGTCAGGAATTTTGATCGGTCATTGCACGGACGAGCAATATACTGAGAAGGCAATCCGGGATGTGTCTCTCCTACCACGAAAAAATTTACGAACTTTGAACACATATGTTTCGAAGTCGAAGAGATGATGCTTCGGGTCAATCTGGTGCGTAGAACCGGCTGCCGCGGGATCTATCAAAGCTTTGTCATGGGATGGCGAATTAGTACAGTACCTGGAATACAATATCTCCGCCGTGACTAATTATATTTATTTATATTTTGAACTTACTTTTATAAACATTCGTTTGAGACACCCTATATTTTGGTGAATTCTGTTAAATTGCCAATAAATTTCCCGTAGGGAAGATAACATCGGCAAGATGTTATCTCAATTTGAATATCTAAATATAATTTTTCTTTCAAATTAATCATCTTTTTTCTCTTAATCTTTTTCTTAACATCTTTTTTTCCTTTAACTTTTCTAATTTCTTTTGATAGCATGATTTATGTACAAAAACGCATAATAGTTGGATTAGAAGTTTTACAGTTTTTCACCACCAGAAAATGGGATTTCCGTAATGATAGATTAATGGAGCTTATAAACGATTTAACACCTAAAGATATGCAAGTGTAAGTATAAATTTTGGAAATCTTATATTATCCTTTAATCCAAGAAAATACTACTATTTATAATATGATTTTATTCACAACAGATTTGAGCTGCAAAGTGAGTCCAAGGTATATGATATAGAGGGTTATCTAGAGCAGGCCTGTTTGGGAGGACGTCTGTATATAGGCAAGGAATCTATAGACTCTGTACCCCGAGCTAAAGCAATATTGGGCACGTAAGTGGAAGGATATTTATACTGCTTATTGATTAATTGCATTTAATTTATTAATCACAATTTCTCTTGTTTCAGTATGTATGTTTTGGACATTGTTTGCAAGACTTTGATTAGTGGATGGTTCTTCTATTGGCTGGCTTCAAAGCTCGGTATCGTGGATCTGGTGGCCGAACTTTTTGAGGATTAAGCAATGTAGGTACAGGATTAAACACTGAACATTTCATAATCATAATATTTTTTATCAATTTATAACAATTCCTAATTTAGATGGCCAACAAGAGCTTTTTTGGGCGTCACTAGATTCCTGCTACGATGTTAGATTTGTGAACCGAAATTTTCATTGGAAACCGTGATATTTTAAATTCGTCCGGAGAAATACAATGATGACATATCTGGACACTACTCAATTTCTATATCTAAACTTAAAAAATCATTGCATTAAACACAAGAGACCAGAACTAAGATCAAAATCCACCAATTTTTTAGGACTTACCCACTACTAATGTTGTTTGTGTCGTTGTTAATTTTTTTTATGCAATTTAATGATCGGTTGTGGGAACACACTTTCTGCAAATAATGGATTAATACTCGTACAGGTGTACATACGTATGATTTGTAAATAGTTTTGTGAATACTCTTACACTTAGATATAAAAAATATGGATAAAAGAAATATAAAAAAAACAATAAAAGAAAACTTTAGCCATAGACTTAGAAACAAAATGTGGGTTTTATTTCATAAAACAATCGAAATCAAAACTATTATTATTATATTGTTGGTAATGATAACAACCCTACGGGAAATTAAAGTGTCAATTTACCAGAGTGTACTGTTCCCAGTTCTGGGTAAATTGGGACCTACCACTGAACTGATGGCGTAGGGATTGATTTGTATCAATTAATCAGAGCTAAAAGCACCAACATATTGCTGAATGTGGCAAGTCCTCAGCTGACTACACCAGATAGGTTATATACTTTTTAATATACGACAATTTAGGTTATCTACTCTATAGTTGAGGTTGGGTTATCTATTATTTACTAGAGGACAAGTTGGATTATCAACTCCTTCATTGGCGGCCAAATGTGTTGTATACTCTTTAGTACACGACCAGTTGGGCTATCTACTCTTTAGTAGACGATCAGTTGGTTTATATATTGCTTTGTAGGCGGTCAGTTGGGTTTTCTACTCCCTAGTAGACCGGCAGTTGGTTTATTTAACCCTTAGTACACCATCACCTAATCTATTTCTTAGAATCTAAGCCTTAGTAGGCGACTAGTTAAATTATTTACTGCTTAATAGGCGGCTAGTTTAGTTATATACTCCTAGTTGACGACCTATTGTGTTAATTATTCCTTAATATGCGCCAATTTGAGTTATCTATTCAATAATAAGCGGCCAGTTAAGTTATTTACTCCTTAGTAATCGAGCAGTTGGGTTATATACAACTCAGACGACGGCATATTGGGTTATCTACTTCTTATTATGCACCAAGTTGGGTTATTTACTCCATAGTTAAGTGCCCGACCGGTTATCTACTCTTTAGTAGACGGCAAGTTGGGTAGTATACTCTTAAGTAGGCGACCAGTTGGTTTGTATATTCCATAGTAGATGTCCAGATGGGTTACCTACCCGACCAATTGGGTTATCTAATCCTAACGCCAGATATGTTATCTACCCTAAATGAAGGCCAGTTGAGATATTTATTCCTTAGTTGGTTACCAGTTTGGTTATCAACTCCTTAATAGACAACCATTTGGGTATTATTTTGCGCCTATTTTTAATTCAACTGTAGACTAAGCACTGTATAAAATGTTCTACATGTGTATCATCGGGCGTTAAAGTTTTTTAGTATTATCTTTTCTACTAAAACTACCCATTGTGTTGAGAGGGTAGCAAAACGTGGCTACGAATTTAAATAGGGTCAAATGCAACAAACATTGCTGGATGTAGCATGTCATCATGCGATTACATTAGAGAAATATAATAATTGGTAGAAGACCAGTTACGTTATCTACTCCTTAATATAAGACAAGTTAGGTTATCTACTCCTTAATATACGACAAGTTAGCTTATCTACTCCTTAAAATACGACAAGTTAGCTTATCTACTCCTTAGTTGAAGACCTGTTGTGTTATCTATTATGGATTATCAACTCATCATTGGCAAACAGATGGGTTATCTACTCTTTAGTAGACGATCAGTTGGCTTATATATTCCTTAGTAGGCGGTCAGTTGGGTTATCTACTCCTTGGTAGATCATCAATTGGTTTTTGTATTCCTTAGTACATAACCGGTTAAGTGCTTTACTCCTTAGTAGGCGATAAGTTGGTTTATTTATTCATTCGATGGCGGTCAGTTGGGTTATCTGCTCCTTAGTATATGTCCTCTTACTACTTAGAAGGCGGACACTTCGGTTATGTTCTCCTTAGATGACGACCTATTGATTAATCTACTCCTTAGCAGTTTACCAGTTTGATTATCTACACTTTAATATACGACAATATATATCTACTCTTTAATAGACAACCATTTGGATTATCTGTTACTGAGTAGATGACCTATTGGGTTATCTACTCCTTAGTTGGCAGCCTGTTTGGTTATCTACTTCTTACTACTTCGATGATCAGTTGGGTTTTTTATAACTTAGTAGACGACCAGTTGGGTTATCTATTCCTTGGTTGGCAGCCAGGTTGGTTTATCTACGAGTATTCCTTTATAGACGACCATTGATGTTATTTACTGCTTAGTAGGCGGCCAGTTGGGTTCATTATCTTCTCCTTATTTGATGGCCTATTGGTTTATCTACTCTCTAGTATGCGCCATGTTGGGTTATCTACTCCTTATTATTATTTATTCCTTTTTACCCCATTGAGGAGCATAGGGCCACAACAAAGTTATTCCATTCAGATCTGTTTAATGCTAAATACTTTATTTCACTCCAGCTTCGACCCAGACTTGTAGTCTCCCCCTCCACGGATCTTCTCCAGGTTTTTGCAGGCCTACTTCTTCTGCGGCTACCTTGCGGATTCCATTCCAGCGCCTGTCTTGCAATATCGTCTCTTGCCTTTCTTAAGGTATGACCTATCCATTTCCATTTACGTTCTCTTATTTCTTGGCTTACTGGTTTTTGTTTGTTACACTCCATAACGTTGCATTTGATATTACATTAGGCCAGAATATCCTCATGATTCTTCGCAGACATCTGTTTATGAAGACCTGCAGTGCCTTTATCTCAGCCAATGCTAAGTTCCATGTCTCACATCCATAAAGAATGACAGACTTAACGTTCGAGTTAAATATCCGCAGTTTCGTATGCCTTGAGATGATCTGAGAGCGCCACACATTGTCTAGTGCTCCAAAAGCACCACGTCCTTTCTTGATTCGGTGTAGAATGTCTTCTTTGGCTCCACCGGTGTCATTTATTATGCTCCCAAGACACATGAACGAGCTAACGGTCTCAATTACTTTTCCATCGATAGGGATGTTTGGGGAAGGCGTAGTGGGCGGTCACTTCGGGTTATATACTCCTTAGTTGACGACATATTGGGCTAACTACTGCTTAATATACGCCAAGTTGAGTTATCTTTTCCTTAATATATGACCAGTTGGGTTATTTACTCTTTAGTAGACGACCAGTTGGGTTATTTACTCTTTAGTAGACGACCAGTTGGGTTATCTACATCATAATAGACGACCAGTTGGTCTATCTATTCTTAAGTAAACGACCAGTTAAGTTATTTACTCATTAATAGGTGGCCAATTGGGATACTTAGTGTATGACCAGTTGGGTTATCTATCTTTAGTAGACGGCCTGATGGGTTATTTACTCCTTAGTAGGCGACCAGTTGGTTTATATATTTCTTAGTAGACGAACAGTTGGGTTATGTATACTTAGTAGATGAACAGTTGGGTTATCTATCTTTAGTAGATGACCAGTTGGGTTATCTACTCCTTAGTAGACGACCAGTTGGTTTATATATTTCTTATTAGGCGGTCAGTTGGGTATTCTATTCCACAGTATACATCCATTTGGGTTGTCTATTCCACAGAATACGTCCATTTGGGTTATCTATTCCACAGAATACGTCCATTTGGGTTATCTACCCTTAGTAGATGATGGGTTATCTAGTCCTTAGTAGACGATCAGTTAAGTTATATATTCCTTAGAAGGCCGCCAGTTGGGTTATCTACCCTTAGTTGGAGGTCAGTTGCGATATCTATTCCTTAGTAGGTGACCAGTTTAGTTATCTACTCCTTAATAACAACCATTTGGGTATAATTTTGCGCCCATTTTTAATTCAACTGTAGACTATAAAAGCAAAAGACTGTAGAAAATGTTATATGTTTGTTTCATCAGGCTTTAAAGTTTTTGTTTTTTTTTAGAAAAGCGCCCATTTTTGTTTAGTTGGTAGCAAAAGAATGGCGACAATTTCGACATTTTTCTATAGTATAGAAGTTATAGGGTATTAAATGTTTCACTAGATGTTAACCCTTTATAAGCGACGTACCCGAAGTAGTGGACTAATGAATCCAATCTTCGAAGGTAATCTGAAATAGGATCATTCACACTTTTCGAGAGTTATAGTGTACTTCAGCCAGACAGACAGAGATACGGACAAAGCTCATATGACTTCAAATGTCTTGAAACTGATTTCCATCAAAAATATATATCTGTGTTCTTTACAAATAACCACGTAAGCCACAAAAAAATACAATGAAAAAAAAAACACTAAACTTATTTGAAGGCAAAATGTAAATAAAATATTTTTCTGTGCTAATATTTTATATTTACATAGTGCAAAAATAACTTTCGAATATCCTTTTACCAATATTATTTTTTTCTGAGTTTCTGTGCAGATTGCCTTCAAAAAATGGCAAAAAATTTTAAGTTTCGGGATTTTTTCCGACATCTTCGTTTTCCCAAAAATATTGTGTTTCCGGCAAATATACCACAGAAGTATATTTTTCAAGGTAGATTAAATAAACCTAGGTCTCTATTTCGATGTGTTACAAATTTTTTCAGAATCAGAGCTGTAATGAACGATAATATTTATCACTATGCTGTTGACTTGATTTTGAGACTCAAAAAATTGTGAAAATCAAGCCAGATATTCCAGATCAAGTGATTTTCAAGCCTGAAATAATATTTTCTAAAAAAATAATGTATTTTCTTTCATCATTGTTTTTTGTTTTTGTTATTCGCGAAGTGTTGGGATGTATTAAGGTTGAGAAATACTGTCTGCAATGTTTTGGAGATATGGACTTTGAAATCAGTTCTCAATTATTTCATATTGAGCTGCTCTCAAATTGTGCCAATTATTGACAGAGTATTTTGTGGTGCCGATGAGGTTGCTTGATAGCTTCCGAAACGATATCGTCCACCAACCAATGACCACCCTTAATACATTTCACACATTTCTTATTCTCCTTTTTCAAATATGGTTTGTTTTTCTGTTTAATAGAAAACAAAAACAACGATCTCGAACTTAATAGCCAAAAACAAAACTAAGTATTTTCTTTTGTTTTTATTTTGGTCTTTAAATCGTTATTAATTTGTCACCAAGATATTCTCCTGGCTCTATACCATCTTTGCCTCTTAGAGACCATCTATAATCACAGCTAAACCTCGCTGAATGCTCGGAGTAGCATCCGTCAAATAGCTATACGAGTAGCTGAGCTGTCAAGTTATTGTATTTGCTTCACCGTTTTTTAAAAAACTTATATAATACATAATAGAGACAAAGATGGTCTAGAGCTAGGAGAATATCCTAGTGACAAATGCAAAAAATAATGTTTGCACACATTTATTTGTTTTTTTTTCTAATTCCACATGCCCCAAATCACAAAAATGGTCGACAACAATTATAACTTTCTTGAATTTACTCATATGCCCTTGACTTGATTTTGCTACTCGAAAAATAATGTAAATCAATCATAATCGTCAAAAATTGTACGACTTTATTTATTGTGAAACAATTTGTATTTCTTGTGGGCGATAAAAGAACGGCTGGGTATATTTGTCTCGAAAATAATATACGCTTATAAGCTTTTTCAGGTATTTAAGCTCTATCAAAGTTTGAAAGAAGCTCAGATATCGGTGCGAAATTATACTTTTTGGAAGTTTTTCTGATGTAGAAGAATAACAAAGAAAACTCATAAACTCAAAGAAAACTCATTCACCTAACTAAAAGAGTGAACCAATATGACACATCTTTGAACTTAGGCTGATAGAGACAAAAGTATTATCACATGCAACATTTGAAGTCAATCAGTCCTTCCTTTCGAAATTAATCGGCAGACAGACGGACAGACCTTGCTCAAAATAATTTAAAATATCATAAAAAGTATTTCAGAGCGCCCAGTAGGTGAGTAGGTAGTGTGCTCACCTATGAGTTTTGGGGTCGTGGGTTTCTATTCCCACCAGAGGCTCTGGTCTGTCGCTGCAAAATATAGCTACATGGTCTTTGTAACCCGGCTTTTCCCTGGACCGTAAAATTAGAATATAAATATACTTTGTATTGTAATTCATATAAATAAATAAAATAAGGTATTTATAGAGCATCTATGAACATGTTTTGTATTTTTTATTCTATGTGAAATACATTTAAATTAAAAAATAATAATATTAATAAAAAATTTTTGCTATTAATTTTAGGAAATAATTCAAGGAAAAACTATTTGTTTATCTGCCATTCTCATTTTGTTTTGCTTAACCAATATTATTATCAAATATGTACCCACATAATTTTTGAGACACCCTAGTACATTTCGTTTCGCTGTAAGCGCGTGTGTTTCTGCAAAGAAGTAAAATTTCTTTAGAAAATCGTAAAAGTCAACAATCAAGTTTACCAAATGACCAAAACAAAAGATTACATATCATCAGCACTAAAACTAAAAAGTTTAAAGTCAATGAGTGATTTGAGTAAATTAACATAAGAGATACATATGTAAATGATTTGTCATCTCGTCTATTTGGCTCAATAAATATACATATTTACACTTCTCAATATAAATAATTAATGGAAAAAGTAACTTAACAAGTTTAAACTGAATTCATTCTAATTTAATATAATTTTGTTTTTATTTTTTATATTTTTATTAATGTTGTAAATATGTAATTTGGTATCTAAACAAATTTGGCGATCAACGACCTTAGATGCAAATATTTTTTGCCATTATTGACAATAACAAAGAGTTATGTAGTTTTGGATAAATGTTCTTAAAAATAAAAAATAAGTTCCTTTGGCTGTATATTTATGAAACATTTTTTGAATTAAAGACTGTTTAGAGCAAAATATGGATATTTGTTTGATATATTCATTCGGAAACAATTTCCCCTTAACGTCTGTAGCAATTACCTAAATGCTATCATATTATATACTGTAGACAACTTTTGCAATGACTGTAGACCGACAAAGAAAGAACAAAATGTTTCCACCGTTCTGATTTCCACACAAAGTACCATATCCCATATTATATTACACACAAAGTGAGGTTATACCTTAGTAGGTTTACTCGACTGAAATTGTCTTACTTTTGAGAGACAATTTTCAGGTCATTATTTAATTAAAAATAAAAACAATATTTTTCTGGAAAGCTAATGGCAAATACATAAAAAATCAGATTTAAAATTTGTAATAATAATTTTTTTTATTATTGATAAAAAAATTTGTAATAATAATTTTTTTTATTATTGATAAATTTTTGATAATCGACCTTTCTTTTATATAAAAGCAAGCTTTGAGGAACATCCTCAAGAACATAACAGTTCTGAGGAATGATAATAAATTTATTGTTGAAGATGTTTCTCAAAGAGGAAAAAAATATCGAACAAAATAAATAACTGTTTAAATAAATAAATTTAAAAATAAATAATTATTTAAATAAATTATAAAATTTCTCAAAGATGAACGAAATATTGAACAAACCAAATAATCAATAATTGATAACCACGAGCTTGCTTTTTTATTAAAAACAAAATAAATATTTAATATATTTTTTTCCTATGACTGTTTACTTGAATTTCCCCATATAAAAAAGTTTATAAAGACCACCGAAAAGTTTATTTTAAAAATATTTATTAGACTTGATTAATACGAGTAATATTTTTTATTAAGTTTCGCTTTATTTGCCTTAATATATTTAAATGTGTCACATAGTTTTGTTTGTAATAATGCTAATTCATTTACAACATTTCTCATTCTTTCTGAACTAACTTTCTAAAATGTATCTCATAAATAATTGTGGATATTGTTGTTGTTATTTATTCAACCTATATTTATAAGCATTTAGGATGAATCTTGACTAAAAATCAAGCTGGGATTTTGTTGTTGCAAAATTTTGCCGTACGTACGTTGGGGGAGGGTACAAACAATTAACATGTAGCACATGTGCATGTTTTTCTGTTCTTTTTTATCTTAACCAGTCAACCTTTACTCATATTATAGCAGTGGTATGGTCGAGAACATGTTTGGAATTTGATCAATCTTATATACCTTACGGAGTCAGAGTTAATACACTTAAACAAATTATACAAATATTAATGACAGTGACATTGATTTAATTATTTATAATTACATTACATTACAATTGACTTATTTTAACGGCTTATTGACAACTGTATTTACCTTTTTCCGTAGAGACCTACTATACATTTCCTGCTTATCATTTCGTGCTTGGGTTAACTTATATAGTAAAATAAATAAAATAAAATAAAATAAAATAAAATAAAATAAAATAAAATAAAATAAAATAAAATAAAATAAAATAAAATAACATAAAATAAAATAACATAAAATAAAACAAAATAAAATAAAATAAAATAAAATAAAATAAAATAAAATAAAATAAAATAAAATAAAATAAAATAAAATAAAATAAAATAAAATAAAATAAAATAAAATAAAATAAAATAAAATAAAATAAAATAAAATAAAATAAAATAAAATAAAATAAAATAAAATAAAATAAAATAAAATAAAATAAAATAAAATAAAATAAAATAAAATAAAATAAAATAAAATAAAATAAAATAAAATAAAATAAAATAAAATAAAATAAAATAAAATAAAATAAAATAAAATAAAATAAAATAAAATAAAATAAAATAAAATAAAATAAAATAAAATAAAATAAAATAAAATAAAATAAAATAAAATAAAATAAAATAAAATAAAATAAAATAAAATAAAATAAAATAAAATAAAATAAAATAAAATAAAATAAAATAAAATAAAATAAAATAAAATAAAATAAAATAAAATAAAATAAAATAAAATAAAATAAAATAAAATAAAATAAAATAAAATAAAATAAAATAAAATAAAATAAAATAAAATAAAATAAAATAAAATAAAATAAAATAAAATAAAATAAAATAAAATAAAATAAAATAAAATAAAATAAAATAAAATAAAATAAAATAAAATAAAATAAAATAAAATAAAATAAAATAAAATAAAATAAAATAAAATAAAATAAAATAAAATAAAATAAAATAAAATAAAATAAAATAAAATAAAATAAAATAAAATAAAATAAAATAAAATAAAATAAAATAAAATAAAATAAAATAAAATAAAATAAAATAAAATAAAATAAAATAAAATAAAATAAAATAAAATAAAATAAAATAAAATAAAATAAAATAAAATAAAATAAAATAAAATAAAATAAAATAAAATAAAATAAAATAAAATAAAATAAAATAAAATAAAATAAAATAAAATAAAATAAAATAAAATAAAATAAAATAAAATAAAATAAAATAAAATAAAATAAAATAAAATAAAATAAAATAAAATAAAATAAAATAAAATAAAATAAAATAAAATAAAATAAAATAAAATAAAATAAAATAAAATAAAATAAAATAAAATAAAATAAAATAAAATAAAAAAAAAAAAAAAAAAAAATGAAATAAAATAAAATAAAATAAAATAAAATAAAATAAAATAAAATAAAATAAAATAAAATAAAATAAAATAAAATAAAATAAAATAAAATAAAATAAAATAAAATAAAATAAAATAAAATAAAATAAAATAAAATAAACGAAGGTTTTCAACCATTCTGGCATTTGACGCAAAAAGTACAAAACTCTCTATAAAATTTCTCCCAAAGTGACGTTATACTCGACTGCAAGTATTTTACTTGTTTTAATACGTTATTTTCCTATGTACTGTATTCGATGTTCGTTTAAATCCCTTTAAACTCGGCACCGAGAAATAATCACACAAAACCCCCATTAAACTAATATCTAATATTCCCCCTGCCCCTAAAAATAGTAAAGATAATTGTAAACTTATACTAACCTTAATTCTGCTGCTTAATATGCTTAATATGCAAATGTTTTTGTGGACTCCGGCTAGACAGGCGGACGGATATATCGATAACTCCATTCTAAAACACGGTAAGTCGACTTAGAAAATTTTAGGAAGATTGCATTTTTAATTTCTAAATAATCCAAATTATATTCAGTCAAAGTTTGGTATTTATCCGTCAACCCAATCAAAAATCCGTCACAAAACAGTAAAGGTCTTTCGATTTTCATTATATAAGTAAAGAAATTTCACACAAATTTAAAAAAATCAGCCTTCCTGAAAAACTACATTTTAGTACTTAGCATTGTTTAGAATCGAGGTATCGATATCTCAAATGACTTAAAGGATATCCGCCGAACAAACGATATTTATGGTCTTAGGTCACTCCTTCAATGATTTACACTTTTGGTTGGTTAGCGAATGATATGTATAGTTAACATCCACCTGTACAGCGAGCGTATAATAAATAACTATATCTCGTTATACTGCTATAACAAGATTTGAACTTTGTCACTTTTATGTAAGATATTTCTAGATTGCTTGTAAGTGAATAAATACATAAATTGTTTGAATTATTTGAATATGGTTTAATAGAAGCACGTAGTCTTTTCGAGGTGGTTGATATAATAGTAGGTAGTTAATTTAATAAAGAGGCAATTAATGTATATATGTATTTAATATAAGCAAGCATTCGCCCGCCACTTTACTTCCCTATAAAGCATTCTCTTCTCCGAAAAAAAACACTTACCAACTACAATACCTTTACAGTAATATGCTTATGTAATCATCTAGTTTTTTATGGCAAATTTAATTAAACCCGTCTCTCTGGACGGTCCGAAGTGAAACTCTTTGCCAAACTGACGTTTCGGCCTTCGTTTCGTAGGTAATAGTAAAGAATGTGTTTTTCTTCTATTCATTCTATGCTTTTGCCAAATTATTTAAATTTATAGAATAGGTTTAAAGTCACGGGTATGCTTTTATGTTGTTGTAGTTTTAGTTATAGTTTTTTTATTAGTCAATTTTATTTTACGTTTCATTTCATTTGTAATGATGTGATCTGTGTAATATAGCGACTTTACATAGTCAGACATTTTGCGATAGAACTTCAGTTGTGGCTAAGACGCCTTCGCGAAACAAGCAAACTATTCTGTAGACCGAAAGCAGCGCATGCGCCAACGATAGAAAGTGAAAAGTTTAAAAGATAACTTATATTCTGTAATAAATTGGTGTTTAGTTTAAAAGTTATATCTTTAAAAGAAAACTCATCGATAAATATAGCCGCGTTAAGTGATACGATAAAATGTAAGAAAGTGAAACAGTGTAGTAAGAGACACAGTGGGAGAAAGATATCCCTTTGGTGTATTCATCTATTATTTTATTCTAATCTGTTTAAGCTAAATTTAATGAAACTATTTAAATATAACAACTCTAAGCCGAGAGTGTATGGGACAGACAGGGCCTCGCGGACGCCAATTTTCAACACGCTGAAAAAAAAATCGCTTCTGTAGTATATTGTCCCAAACTCATTCGGCTTAAAACATATATATAAACAGGGTAGACTCTTAGCATGTAATATTTGGTACATACAAAAATTGTGTATTTTATGAAGATGTCGTTCTAAACAAATATTTGTTTACGTCCCAATGTGACTGCTATTTGTGAAACAAATATTTATTTGCATTTACATATTCATAAAATACATAAATTGTGTCAAAATTTTCAGTAATTCAAAGTTAAATTTTTAGAAATTTTCAATGTTCGTAAAAAAAATAATAATTGAAATCATATAATCTTGGGTCAATATAAAGTACTTAGAGAATTGAAAACTAATGATGGCTTGGAATACTCAGAAATTTTAAATGATTCATTTAAAACAGAAGGTAATGCTGCATATGGTATCATAACTGGGAGGTACAATTCGAAACCAAGGAAAAATTGAAACTGAAATTTGAAAAAATCAGCAAAAGGTTTGGAAATCTTTTTTAAATAAAATATATTTGGAAAAATTCCTAAATAATAATTTTATTTGTATTTAAACACATATTTTATTTGAGAAATTTAGTTTGCAAATATAATTTGTTGTAATATATTAATATATGCGTTCCAAATATATTTTATTGATTTTCAAATAAAATTTATTTGCTAAGAAATATAAAATATTTAAAAATTTGTGTTCCAAATATATTTTCTTTCGATTCAAACATATCAAAAAAGGCGATTTTGCCCCGTGAAGTGTTTGCTGTTATTTTGTAGTCCTTGCAAACACAAATTTCATTAAAAAACCAGTAAGGAAAGGCTAAAGTCGGGCGGGGCCGACTATATAATACCCTACACCACTCTCGTAATATTGAATAACTCTGATATATAAATTTTGTAATTCATGTATAAATTGTTTACATAAATTTACTTTTGGGACATTTTATACTTAAATAATACCCTGTACCACAGTGTGGTGTAGGGTATAAAAACGATTGGATCTAAAGAGGCAAATCGGATGAAACATATATATGGGAGCTATAGCTAAATCTTAACCGATTTTCTTCAAATTCAGCAATGTTGGTTCATGGATCAAGAAACTCTACCATTCTAAATTTCAAAACGATTGGATATAAAATACAGCTTCTATAGGACTAAAGGGCCAAATCGGACGAAAAATATATATGAGAGCTATATCTAAATCTGAACCGATTTTCTTCAAATTCGGCAATGTTGGTTCATGGATCAAGAAACTCTACCATTCTAAATTTCAAAACGATTGGATGTAAAATACAGCTTCTACAGGACTAAAGAGCAAAATCGGACGAAACATATATATGGGAGCTATAGCTAAATCATAACTGATTTTCTTCAAATTCGGTAGTGTTGGTTCATGGATTAAGAAACTCTACCATTCTAAATTTCAAAACGATTGGATATAAAATACAGCTTCTATAGGACTAAAGGGCCAAATCGGACGAAAGATATATATGGGAGCTATATCTAAATCTGAACCGATTTTCTTCAAATTCGGCAATGTTGGTTCATGGATCAAGAAACTCTACCATTCTAAATTTCAAAACGATTGGATGTAAAATACAGCTTCTATAGAACTAAAGGGCCAAATCGGACGAAACATATATATGGGAGCTATAGCCAAATCTTAACCGATTTTCTTCAAATTCGGTAGTGTTGGTTCATGGATCAAGAAACTCTACCATTCTAAATTTCAAAATGATTGGATGTAAAATACAGCTTCTACAGGACTAAAGAGCAAAATCGGATAAAGCATATATATGGGAGCTATAGCTAAATCTTAACCGATTTTCTTCAAATTCGGCAATGTTGGTTCATGGATCAAGAAGCTCTACCATTCTAAATTTCAAAATAATGATTGGATTTAAAATACAGCTTCTACAGGACTAAAGAGCAAGATCGGACGAAACATATATATGGGAGCTATAGCTAAATCTTAACCGATTTTCTTCAAATTCGGCAATGTTGGTTCATGGATCAAAAAACTCTACCATTCAAAACGATTGGATGTAAAATACAGCTTCTATAGTACTAAAGGGCCAAATCGGACGAAACATATATATGGGAGCTATATCTAAATCTGAACCGATTTCAACCAAATTCAATAGCGATCTTAACAGCTGCAAAATACTCTAAACTGCAAAATTTCAGAACGATCGGAGTGAAATTGCGACCTGTAGTCGACGAACAACTTTACATGGACAGACGGACGGACGGACGGACAGACAGACATGGTTAAATCGACTCAGCTAGTGATTTAAGGTGGGTCTAGCTGTGTTATTTTCAGGTGTTACAAACATCTGCCGTGAAACAAACTTATAATACCCTGTACCACAGTGTGGTGTAGACTATAAAAACAAAACACGCAACATGAAAACACTCATGTGGCCTTGTCATTAGAGTTTTCGTTTTTTTATAAATATGTAAAAAACGTTATAACTTTTTGATTTTTTTCTGAATAGAGAATCTTTCAAGAATATTGTCTGAAAATTCGATGTGAATCGGAGAAAAACTGACAAAGATACAGCAGTCTTAGCAACCGCACCTTCCACAACCCATGTTTTCAAAAACGGGTTGTGGGAGGTACGTGGTTTCATAACTCGTAAACCACTGAACCGATCCCTTTGAAATTTTTAAAACTATTTCTTTACATCATTTATGATGTAAAACTTTCGTTTTTTTAATTTGTTAATTATTTTTATTTAACAATAACCAATTAGTCGATTTTTTCTCGCATAAATCGCATTTTTCACTTCAAAGTGATCTCAAAAATTTAAAAATTTAAATTTCGAAAAAAAAACTAGACAGCTTTACCTGGCTATAACGATAATATCAGATGATCCGGTATCGAGTTATGAGGGGTACCGCAATTCAACTTTCTTCTTACTAAAATGTCATGTCCCGTAAAACAAGCTAAGATGACTAAGTATACATACATTGGAATGAAGGTATCGATATGTATCAAGATTTAGGCGATATATTTGTAGGTGAATGACAAAAACAAAAAAATACTAAATCACCTTATTTTTTGTATGTAAACGGAGCATTAGAATTTTTACGATTGCAAGTATTTCAATTCGTAGATTCGTTTTACTAACTGAAAATAGGCTGAATGACTGCAAAATTTTTAAAATTTCTTTAAACTTATGTTGAGGATAAAAATGCCCAGTATAGAAAGATCAACAATATTATTATTTTAATCTAAATTATTTAAGAAGGAATTTCAGCATAAAAACTTAGACAAACTTAGATGATAAGGGGTAAGCAAACTGCTCCAGTTTACATGTTATTTTAAACTCCAATCATATTTATAAATGTTCGACCAAAGCACAAAAAATACATTTGCCTAAATATCAGCCTTAAAAATCATGTTGCATAGATTTAGATAACAAAAAAATAATCTTACCTGATTTACTGCAAACAATTATTTACAATTTATTTTACTCATTGTAAAAAAATAAACTTTTAGGTGTGCCTTTAGATATTAAAAATTCTGGTTTTATTTCTTACTTTACTATGTCTTCATTACGTTACTAGGTGATTCGCTTCTTGACTTTATTCTAACTACCAACCTAAGTATTTGTAACATAGGTAATAAACCGACCTTTACAATTAGAGACAGACAAGAAGTACTCGACGCAACGTTTGCTACTGACCGGCTGTCAGACAAAATTATTGGGTGGAGTGTACTGGACGACCACTCATTCTCAGATCATTGTATTGAGTTCAAACTCGCTGAAAAAGCGCTTAAACCTGCCGTCCACAGAAATGTGAGGAAGACAAAGTGGCACCTGTACGAGAAGAATTTCAAGAAAGTCCTCAACTCCAAACTTCTGTACGAACCGAATGACAAAGTCGGTCTGGATAATCTGGTCGAGCATATCACCACATCATTCAATAGTTCCCTTAGGTTAGGTTAGGTTGAGTGAGGATGGCACTTGGCGAGTAAGACCAAGCGCCCACTGAGACCATGTATGATCCTATGTGATTCCTCATAGTTCCTCTTCTCCAGTCCCTCAGTTAAGTCTTGCGTTGCAATCTGATGCCTTGCCGAATTTTAGAAGTTTAAGCGGATCCAATCCCTTTAATTCGTCAAGTGTCTGAAAGAAAAATGAACCGAGTATCTTGCTTCTTCTAAATGATAACATTGGACATTGGCATAGGAAATGAAGCGTATCTTCGACAGCGTCAGGATCCTGACACCAACGACACATATCATCACTTCGTAAGCCAATTCTAAACATATGCTTACAAAGACTATTATGTCCTGTTATGAGGCCAACAATCAAACGTACTTGTACTTTGTCCAAGCTTAGCAGCATCTCTGTATTCTTTATTGACCCTTCATCCCATAGCGATTTTGTTTGCTCACATCCGGTTGTTGAAAACCATCTCTGATGCCAGAAGTTCTTGTATTTTGTTTTTATACCATAATAAGCCAACGAGAGGGGCAGGTATTCATCCGCCTCAACAATCCTTGAGGACACGGCCCCTATTTTTGCGAGCTTATCAGCTGCTACTTTTCCGAATATATCTTTGTGGCCAGGTAGCCAGCACAGGGTTAAATTATGCTGTTCCTCGATAACCCTAAGCTCTCTGCGACAGCGGCTGACTACCTTTGACCTTATATTCGTGCTTAGTAGAGCCTTTAAAGCGGCCTGGCTATCGATGAAAATGCAAATATAGCTTGTGTACATATATTTGCCTCAACGAAATAAGTTCAGCCGCCTTTGAAATTGCATATATATCCGCCTGAAAGATGCTGCATTCGCTACGTAGTCGAGAGACCTCCAGGTCAAGCTCACGGCAGAATATACCACAGCCCGTACCCTCCTCCAGTTTGGAGCCATCCGTAAACACATTGATGTCGTGGAACCTTACGTTTTCATTCAACCACTCTTCCAGAGTGGGGAATTTAATTTTTACCCCTTTACCTACAACATCGTGGCTAGTCATGTAGTCAGTCTCGGAATAACCTAGGGAATGGTCAACCAACCCAGTATGTCTAGAATTTGTACCTAACAAAAGGTTCTGCTGATCTAGCCGTGTCATTGTAAGTTCCGCACACTCTTTTATAAATATATCAATTGGTTGAATACCCGTTATTATTTCTAATGATCTTACTGCGGTGGATTTCATCGCACCCGTCAGGTAGCCAAGTGCGACTCTATTTACTCTACTTAGAGATTTAACATGTGTATCATACCCTGTAATTGTCCACCAAGTATGACAGCCATAAGTCAGAACAGGCCTGACCACAGCTGAGTAAAGCCAGTGGATAAGCCTAGGTTTTAACCCCCATCTAGGGCCTATGAACTTTTGGCATGAGTATAAGGCAGCGAAGGCTTTCCTTATTCGGGCCTCTTTATTTGCTATCCAGTTTAATTTACGATCCAGTATGACCCCTAAAAATTTTGCGGAGTTCGACAGATTAATTGTAATTCCTTGAAGTTTCGGTAATCTAAACTCTGGTAATTTATTACTACGAGTGAATAGTACCAGATCCGTCTTTGAGGGATTAATATTCAAACCACAACCCCTTGCCCAGTTTGATATTTCTCCTAGAGAGACCTCTAAGATTTCGGACACCGTTGGTAGAAATTTACCTATGGATAATACAACGATATCATCGGCATAGGCACATATCCTAATACCAAATGAGTCCAATTTGGTTAAGATTTTGTTCACTACTAGGATCCATAAAAGAGGTGAAATAACACCCCCTTGGGGGGTTCTTCTAGTCGCTCTCCTCATCACGCAGGTATTAGCGAAGCAGGCCGTTATATCCCTAAAATTTAGCATTGTCATAATCCAGCTTCGTCTGTAGTTCCCTTGAAGAAGTCTGTCCAAACACAAGGTACAAGGGTAAAACTAAACTCCAATGGTGGACTTCTGAGCTAACGGCTATGAAAAAGACCTTCAACAAGCTATTCAACAAGGCTAAATCTACTGGGGTCGCTAATGTTTGGGATGCCTATAAAGAGCAACTCAAGATCTATAAGAAGGAAGATCTTCTGTGGGGAAGAGGAAAAGGTCTCCGACGCTGCAAGGCTGAGGAAAATACTATCAGCTTCACCCTGTACAGTCGCTACTTGCAGGATGAGGCAAATAACTGGACAAAAAACAGCGAGCAGTCGCTGAATGTACTGCTCGACACACATTTCCCGGGGAACTCACCAACAGACCCCAAAGATCAGCAAGACCAACAAGAATGCGAGTGGACTGCGACCGTTGCTAGCTTGTCGAATGAGAGATCCAGAATAATCTGGGCTATTAACAGCTTTGAGCCTGTCAAGTCACCTGGACCAGACGGCATCACTCCAGCAGAAATGCAGAAAATGTTAAAGTACATTATCCCCTGGCTGGAGAAAATTTATGTAGGCTGTACCAGGCTTTCATACATCCCGAATCGATGGAGGGATACCAAAGTGGTATTCATACCTAAAGCGGGGAAGATATCACACACTAGGCCAAAAGACTTCAGACCAATTAGCCTATCCTCCTTCCTATTGAAAGGTCTGGAAAGACTTTTAGATTATTTCATTAGGGAAAACCTGGATACAAAACTCCTGTCGTTGAACAACATGCCTAGAATAAGGGGAAGTCTACAGAATCAGCCCTGCACGAACTTGTGAGCACTATAGAATCGACCCTGCATTTCAAGGACTTCACACAACATTCAATAACAACATTCACTCAGATGCAGTAATTGCGGCACTGTCACATCTACACTGAAAAAAATTGTCATAAAATTAAAGAATGGCTCAAAGACGTCATTAGTTTTTAAAATAAGTACATTTTGTGCTTAAAATATAGATAATTTCATTCATATTAAGTAATTTACTTAATTTTAAGTAAATTATCTTAATTTTAAGTACAAAATGTACTTATTTTGAAGACTAAGGACGTCTTTGGAGCAATTCTTTAAGTTTTGTGGCTGCAAGGTCGTGGCATATGCGGACGACGTGGCAATCGCAGTGAGTGGCAAATTCGTAAACGTCCTCAGAGACATCCTACAGGTGGCTCTGAACAAATTGGCTAGATGGGCCAGAAGCAGCGGTTTGGGCGTATACCCAAACGAGACAGAATTGGTTCTCTTTACTAGGATGAATAATGTCCCACATGTGAACCCTCCACCTCGGATAAATGGAACAGATCTATTCTTTTCTGAAAGTGCAAAATTGATAGGAATAATTCTAGATAGAAAACTGTTATTTAGACTTAAGGTATTGAAACGTGTAAGGAAGGCCAACGTCGCCTTATATTCCTGCCAAAAATCGTCCACTGGATATATGTAGCAGTAGTTCGTCCAATAATGTTATACGGCATTGTGGTATTGTGGACGGCAACTAACAAACTAACAATCACCAACCGACTAACAAAGGTTCAGAGAACAGCCTGCCTGAGCATAAGCGGAGCCTTAAGAACTACAGCGACCGAGTCTCTACAAGCCCTACTCCATATACCGCCGAGTAATATTGTGGCGAGGGAAGTTGCAACCAAAGCGGCAATAAGATTAAACTACCTATCAATGTTGAGGTACAAGAACTACGGTCACATGAGGATATCAAAGTGCAGTGCTATGGTAACCGACCGAGTGGACTATATGCCAACTGTGTACACCTTCGAGAGAAATTATATCACTATGATTCCCGCCAGAGATGAATGGGTTGGCAGAATACAAGGTAATAGAAACCATCTCCACTTTTACACAGATGGTTCGAAGCTTGATGAAAAGGTCGGCTTCGGATTACACTGTGAAGAACTTAGTTTGGATATAGCTCACAGACTACCAGATACCTGCAGTGTCTACCAAGCCGAAATAATGGCAATATGGGAAGTCGCCAAATTGGCTGAGTCGCAACATAGTAACCACTGGCGTTGTCGTTTACTCGGACAGCCAGACTGCCATCAATTCTCTGAAGGCAACATCCCTAAATTCACAAACATCCCTCGACTGCCGCAGATCTCTCAACGAAATGGCTGAGCAGTTTAATATACACCTCATATGGGTGCCTGGGCAGAGGGATATCCCGGGGAACTGCAAAGCCCATGAACTTGCTAGTAAAGGGACGACATTATAAATTCTCGAAGAATTTGCATATATTGGTGCGCCACTATCCACGTGCAAGCTTTGGCTTAGGCAAGAGGCAATCAGGCAGTCCAACGAAAGATGGACAGAAATCGCCATCTGCAGGGTAGCTGCCAAGGTATGATCTGAGTATCAGTTCTGACGGCACACTGCTTGATCGGCGAACACGCCAAAAGATTGGGTATTGACTCCAATGACTTCTGCAGAAGCTGTGGAGAGCATTGAACACTTGCTATGCAACTGCCCCGCCCTGAGTAAACGACGACTGGACATAATGGGGTCGTCCTTTCTAGGCAGCCTAACAGATCTTTCCAGTACCGATATTCGTACTATCGATAAATTTGTATATCAAACAGGTTGGTTTCGATGAGGGGCATTTCAGCCCGTGGTAACACTAGGGACCTAAACTGGTCTATGTGAGCTTGTAAAAAAAATACGGCTGCCACCCTAACCTAAACCTATAGCTATTATGTCTTCATAATAACAAACAATAATAACAAACATGTAAGAAAATTGCTTTTTTTATAAATAAACCAGAGCGAGTTAAACTGCCACATTTCAGTCGGGTTGGTTTTAAATCGTGACTTCAAGCACCAAAATAAAAAAAAAACTCAAAACGGATAGGACCGTTATATGGTGTCTAAATAACAAATCTAGACTGATATAGTTCATTTTCAATAGGGATCGTTCCTAAATCAAGAAAAGCATTTGTAGCCATTTTCTTAAAGATGAGTTCATAAATATTTAAATTTTGTATTATTTGTAAGGAATTTTATTTCCAAGTACCTTGGAAAGCAGAGGGTAGTGTCCGAGATTTACATACATGTAAGCGCTGCAGAAACTGTATTTTATATCAGATCAGTACGAAATTCGGCAGGAAGAATTTTCCTATTACATGAATGAACACTACCAAATTCGGGGAAAATACTTTCAGATTTAGATATAGCCCCCGTATATATGTTTCGCCCGATTTAACATGTAAGCGCTGTAAAACCCGTATTTGATATCCGATCTGTATGAAATTCGGCAGAGATAGTTTTCTTATTACGTGAATGAACACTACCAAATTAGGAAAAAAATCCGTTCAGATTTAAATATAGCCTCCATATATATATGTTTCGCCCGATTTGATATGTAGGCACTGTAGAAACCGTATTTTATATCCGATCAGTACAAAATTTAACAGAGAGTTTTCTTATTACATGTACGAGTATAGCACTGCTAAATTCGGGAAAAATCGGTTCAGATTTAAACATAGTCCCAATATATATGTTTCGCCCGATTTGATATGTAGGCACTGTAGAAACCGTATTTTATATCCGATATGTACGAAATTCGGCAAAGAGAGTTGAAAACTACCAAATTCGGAGAAATTCAGTTCAGATTTAAATATAACCCCCATATAACAGGTGGCGCAAAAGTAATCCTCCTATCAGAAAATGCTATAAATTTTGCGATTGTATAATCGGTCGGTGACTTTGGCACAACGTGAATTTCGTCGCAGATTTCCTGGCCGTCCAACGCCTACTGGTGAAACACTGCGACGTTTAGCCGCTCGCCTCGAAGAGACTGTCACAACACGAGATGCTGCCAGGCGTGGCAGACCCCGGAGTAGCCATTCTGCAGAGAATATTGCTGCTGTAGCCGAGGATGTCATGGAAGCGCTGTCGACATCGACCAGACGACGCACAGTGTATTATGAGCGGCAAAAACTCCCAATTTTCATGAGCTCAAATCTCTGCATATTTGATTCCAATCTATAAAGAACATTCCAATTAACTATATTTTAAAAGGTTTTGGCGATAACTTGACGAAATCTTGCTGTACAAGCATTTAAAATTCATAAAAGTTAAAATGGTGTCAAAGTTTATCATTTTAGAGAGTATTTTGTAAGCCCATATCTCCGAAACAATGATACGCATTGGAACTTCGTTTAATTCATATAATACAGAACCTTTTGAAGTATCATTTTGCATTAAAAAAACTATTATTATGTTGTCATTTTCCTTTTTATGCAGCGGTTTACCTGGAAGTTGCCAAAATTCAGGGTGTTTCATTTTCTTCAGGATAAAACTAAACTCGCGAGGCCGACCGAGGTCTTGGCATTAACAAAAATTGATAAACTAGGTTCTCAGTTAACCATTGCAAAAAGAAAATTTTGCCTATATCTGCCTATGTTGATTTAATTACAGAAATGGTAAAACTTACTCGGCAAAAAACAACCCAAAATTCGCTTTCTTTACTCAATGTTACTGTGTGTTGAACATATTTCTAAAATCATACCTTAAGGGGCAAACTAAAGATTGTCGTTGGCAAAACCCTTTTGACACTTCCCGTAAAAATGGTCCATATCCTAGTTTAATATAAACCGAATGACAGTTCAACAATGCTGTAATTGGTATTAGTGTTTACAATTTATTTAAAGGTTAAAAAAAATTGATGATTGTGACTACAATTTATTTGTGTATCCTTTCCGCATATTCCTAAAAGTATGCTTTAAAAATGACGTATTATTAATGAACACATTGCTAAATCCATGTTGTTTTTTTCTGGATAGTTGGAATGATTGATTAATTGCCAAGAAACTGTAAACTATTGCATCATGATGTTTTTGAAAATGTTGAACTAATATTTTACGCTTTAGTTATGTACTTAGTTGTATGTACTGCTTTACACCGATCAGAAGATACAAAGCATTTTATGCAAAATTATCCTGTAATTTCGAACATCGTATAAAATTTAAATTGATAAATGGGCGTTGGGCGTGGCACTTGTAATTTTTATATAATTGAGGACTCAAATACAATCTCTTCCAGCGATTTGTATTAATATAAATGTGAAATTGTGAAAAATACTAACATTATTAATTTTAGGTTATGTGGGAGGATGGCGTGGTTATGGGCGGATATCAACAAAAAATTGGTTTTTAGCTAATTTGGCGAAATAAATGATATGTACGAAATTTCAAAGCCCTAGCTCAACTCCTTCTAATTTTTGCCGCGTCTTGTGTGAAAATATTCCACTGTGCGACGTGCCACGCAAATGGGTATCAGTCGACGGTCTCTACAGCGAATTTTGATACAAGATTTGAAGATGTTTCCGTACAAAGTCCAGACGGTGCATCAGCTGTTAGCTGCTGACCGCCAATCGCGTCTAACATACGCTCGACATATTGCGCCACCTGTTATATGTTTCATCAGATTTGACGCTGTAAGCGCTGTAGGAACCGTGTTTAATATCCGATCAGTACGAAATTCGGCAGAGGAAGTTTTCTTATTGCACTTATGACCACTGCCAAATTCTTATCGCAATGCTCATTTTCGCGTTGTTAGGGAGGTGTGCGGTATTATATAGTCGGCCCCGCCCGACTTTCTGTCTTTCCTTTACTGGTTTTTTGATTGAAATCGTTTACTTATGACAAATGGTGTAATGTGTCAGAATTTTATTGCTGTAAAATATACCGTTATACTAAATTACACAGTAATATAAACAGATGTATTCATCATATATGTACTGAAAAAAGAGCGTACTGGGAATCAATGAAATTATACTCACTTTTATGATTTTGGCTTTGATTTGGCGCCAAATACAATGATCATTAAAATAAGAACATCTTATATGTACATTCAAGACTTCAATTAAAGTCATGAAACGACTTCAAATCAATTACATTATGTACTTATAGTAAAGACATGAAACGTCCTTTAATCAATTACATGTTGTAATTAAGTCAAGTAAACGTTGTATTTACCATTAAGTTTATCGTCTAAAAATACCGAAGCTAGACCCCGAATACCGATCGACTCAGAATCACTAACTGATTCGAAGTCAGAAGTCAGTACCGGGATATACAGCGTTTACCAATTTTCTTCAAACTAGGTTCACAGATTAAGCAGTATGTGGAAAATATCATACGCAACTTTGATTTTCGATTTTCCACCACTTGATTTGCAAGCACTTGACCACAGAAGCTTCTTCTTCTTCAAGAGATAGAAAACTGAAATTTGTTTACGATTATATCCGGAATCGTTGTATGACTATAGGCCAGTTCAGACCAAAAGAAAAAATATCATTACAATAAAGTAATTTCTCTGTAACGATAATGGCATTCTTTCTAAGACAATATACTTATAGTTTTAAATTCAATGATAAGTAAATATCGTACCGAAAATTAAAGGCATTTGCACTGAAAGTATGACATGAAACTGTATATAATCCCAAGTGAAGTTTCGTTAAAATTATTAAAATGTTTACTTAAACTAAAAACATTTGTCCAATGATCATTAGATCAATGTTGTTTTCAATAAATCAAAGAAATATTTTTAAAGACAACATATACACAATAGTATGTATGTATGTACACGGAGGAAAATCGTTATTTTTGATATGTTTGAATTGAAAGAAAATATACTTGGAAACGATTTTTTTAAATATTATATATTTGTTAGCAAATAAATTTTATTTGAAAATCAAGAAAATCAAACTGAATTTCACAAATAAAATATGAGTTTACACACAAAGTTATTGTCTAAGAAGTTTTCCAAATATATTTAATTTAAAAAGATTTTAAAAACGTTGCTTACTTATTCGAATATTAGTTTGTTTTCCCTAGTTTTCGTGTTAAACGTTATAGCTAAAAATGTCTTTTAATTTATAAATATTCCAATTCATCACTTTTTGTCAATCCATCAATATTGCATTGATGGTATTATATTTATGAAAGATAATTCGATTTATGTTTTACAAACATATACAATTTATAAGATAATGCTCTTTGAACATCTGAAAAACAGAAAACATGTCTTTAAGTTAAGGCGTTGATACATTGTCAAAATATTAATCTGTTTCGGAAATACTAGTTCCAAATAAAATAATACTTTAATGTGAGTATATTTTTGTTTAGAACAATATCCTCTCAAACATATAATATTTGTGTGTGTCAAATATTATCTATTTGGAGTGTATCCTAAACATATGTATATTTCAAGCCGAATATGTTTGGGACAGTATACTACAGAAGTGATTTTTTTCAGCGTGTATGTACAACGAAACATTAAAGCAAAAATAATTTCATTGAATCAAAAATAATTTCATTGAAATCAAGTAAATTTTCATTATCACTGAAAATTGTATTTGAAGTAAAGACAACAAATTTCATTTATTTAGGATGGTGTTGTCTTTAGTTTTACGATATTCTTTTCAGTATGCAGTTAAACAAAAGATAATCGGAAAAAAACCTTCCCCTCAAAATTTTTGTGATTGGCGCTGAGCTTTTTTGTTGTTTAAGGCTCGTTATCATTCTGGAGTTATTTTAAAATCTGAGAAACACAAAATTCAAAAAAAACCTATCCATATCATAAAAATGTTCATTAATTGTATAACTATTAGGAGAAGCGAGTCAAACAGATTTAGTAGTGTTATAATAAAAAAAACATTATAGTAATGGTAGAGTATCCACATTAATTAATAGTAAATGACTTATTATTATTTATATATTTTTCTCAATTTCCTCAACTTCCATTTGTGCGTAACGAAATGTGACTTTGCGTGTAACGCTTTTGTATTTTTTGTTAACTCTTTAAAAGTGCCTACTTTTATTTTTGTGTTAATATGAAATTTAATATTACCCCTCCACTGTTTTTTTTACAGAAAATGCCAGAATTAACACCCATTCAACAATACTACCGAGGCAAGACAGTGTTTATCACTGGTGCTTCCGGGTATATGGGCAAAGTCCTATTGGAAAAACTGCTGTATTCATGCAGCGAATTAAAGGAAATCATTATGATTTGCCGTCCCAAAAGAGGCAAGACGCCAGAGTCACGGCTGGATGAGATATGGAAAACACCAGTAACTAGAGATAAAATATACTATTTATCTGTGTACAATATTAAAGAACATTTTTATTTATATTCTCTCTAGATTTTCCAACGCATCAAAGATGAAAAACCCGAAGTCTTAAAAAAGGTTACCATGTTCCAGGGTGATATTACCAATGAAATGTTGGGCCTTTCCCCTGAGAATCAGCTATATGTAGCCGAAAATACCAATATTGTTTTTCACATGGCGGCTTCACTGAAAATGGAGGGCACTCTAACCGAGTCAGTTGATATGAATTTGGCGGGCACCCGACGCGCCTTAGATGTGGCCCGCAAAATGAAACACCTGGAGGCTTTTGTTCATCTTTCGACGGCCTTTTGTAATTACGATCAAAAAATTTTATATGAAAAAATCTACGATGTTGATCAACGACCCGAGGATATAATGCGTATGGCCGAATGGATGGATGTCAAGACTTTGGATAGTATAAAGTCGGATTTGATGCAACCGCATCCCAATAACTACACATATACTAAACGTTTGACCGAGCTCTATGTACGCGATCAATATGAGACTATGCCCGTAATAATAGCTCGTCCCAGTATAGGTACATTCGATTGTATTCGATTTTGTAGGCGAATTTTTTATATATTATCTCTCTCTCTATCTCTTCGACAGTGACCTGTGCCTATAGAGACCCTTTGAAAGGTTGGGTTGACAATTTAAATGGACCCGTGGGCTTGGCCATTGCCGGTGGAAAAGGTGTCCTCCGTTCAATTATGTGCGCTGCAGATGCCAAACTCGAAACTATACCTGTGGATTATGCAATTACCGGATTGATTGTCATACCTCATCATATTGGTCAATTAAAAACCAGGTATATAACTATATAATATTTTTAAACTAAACGACGATTTATTAAGACAAAACCAAATAGTTGCAAATTTTCCGAAAACTGACTTATTAAATTTATAGCCTAGGTTAATTCTGAACAAATCTGATTACTGTTGTATTTAGATGATATACTAGATATACGAGTACATATCGAGCCATAACCGCCAAAAAGACGTAAGCGCCACTCACAAAAATTTAGAGGAGAAGGTTTCTTTTGCGATTATTTTCTGTTTTAATGCATATGTAATGCATACATCTGTTTATATAACTGTGAAATTTAGTATAACGGTACATCTTACAGCTATAAATTTCGGAAACATGATGCCATTTATCATAAGTAAACGATTTCCCTCAAAAAATTAAAAGTAAATCATGATGGCGCTTACGTCTTTTTGGCGGTTAGGGCTCGATATTACTTATATTTTTATTTTGTATAAAATTGATGGAAAAAATACTTGCAAAATTTCAGACCCATAGCTTCGTAATAAGCATAATTCATTAAGATGTTGTGTATTAATAGCACTTTTTTAACCGCCTGACCCACGATGTCGAACGTTAAGGTTCGCATGACTACTATCCGAAAATCAGCTGATGTGCGACCTACAAAAAGGCATATGAACGACAAAGTCAATGAAAACATAATGCCTGATGCCTTTCAAGCCTTGATTTATGTTATTTACGTGTTGTGCTATTACACATAGTCTTAATTTATCACAATAATGATTGATTCCTTTTAGAGTTTCTCCCGCTTATTAACAAGCAGACGACTTGATTTTGTGGTTCCAAACATATTGTAAATCAAGCGAAATCATCAAGCATTTAAAAAATAGTAAAACTGCAGTTATTGGGTCTAGAGGTTGGGATAGCTTTATATAGCCGTAACGTAACTTAGCGCAAGACAACAATACATCTGCCAGATGTAGTTAACTTTGAAAAACGTGTCATTATGTTACAAAACATTTCGGACAAAACATCTAATGTTATGTACATACGTTTCAAAATTTACCTAACCTCAAAATCAATTCTTTCGTAATAGAGACCTACCAAAGTCTTGAACCTCAAGTACTGACACAGTAAATGTAGGAAGAAAACAGTCGATTCCGACCTATTTTTCTAAGGCATGTCGATTTCGCTTGATTTACAATATGTTTCGAGCCACAAATCAAGTTTCCAGCATAGGGCTTCCCAACCGGAGAGCCATGACTCCCTAGGGCGCCGTAGCGAGCTTCCAAGGGAGCAATGAGAATATTTAAATATGTTTATTGATAATTTTTATGTAACATTTTTGAAAATGTCTACAGGACTTTTCAGGAATGGATTAACCGATTCTGACGAAATGTATGTAATTTGAACGACAACGTAAAAAGGTATTTTAGAAAATTGTGTTCCCATTTTTTTTACAAAAATTAAAAAAATGCAGCGTACAAATATTTATAGTCTTCTCACGAATTCATCTTCTGTTTATATTTATTTATACCCGACACCACACTGTGGTACAGGGTTTATGACCTTGTGCATTTGTTTATAGTATGGTTGGTCCTTAATAAAAATTTGGTGTTTATCTGTCAAATAAATCATTAGTTATGCACAAAACACTACAGGTCATTCGATTTGCAATACTTCTTGTTTCAACTTAACAAGCTTTTGAATGGATGTATCGATTTATTATTGGATTTTATTGATAGTATAACATTACTATTTAAGGGGAGGAGGGGCAGTTAACGTTTATGAACTTTTGTATGCATTTTTTTTATTTTTTCTGAATAAAGAACCTTTCAAGAATATGGTGTGAAAATTTGAGGTGAATCGGAGCAAAACTGACAAAGATACAGCAGTCTAGGCAACTGCGCCGCATACGTGACTCAGTACATCAGAAAAACTTTAAACCATGTTTTCAAAGACGGTGCCCCTCATAAATCAAAAACTACTGAACCGACCCTTTTGAAAATTTTAACACTATTTCTTTACATAATTTGCGACATAACGCTGTCGAGTTTTTTTAATTTGTCAAATTATTGTATTTAACAATAACCAATTAGTCGAATTTTCACAATAAGCTTTGAAAGTTATACTTTAATGTACCATTAGAATTTTAAAATCCGTTTCGTCACAAAAAATCATAAAAATTTGCCTTTTTGCACGAATTAACGTTACCCCCCTTAATCAGCTGTTTGTAATGTAACGGTCAAAATCCAATATCAGTAGATTCCTCCGTTCGGTTTACGCCACGTCTTTCGAGTAATTGCTTACACCGAATTGATCAGCTGACGTTACGTTTGCGTACGAGCAGCATTTAGGGTGTCTCTTAAATACAAGCGAATGCGTCAGCGTCTGTCAAAAAAACGCATGATGGATAATTTTTAACGCGCGCTTTACCGAAATACGCAGTAAACAAAAAACAGCTGATTTATCATCCCCATTTCAGAAAAATTTTGTTTTTCTACATTTGGAGTGGATATTCAGAGCAATATCGATATTATGGATGATTTATATGTTTTGAAAAAACTATTCGGAACAAGCTCGTGTCACATGCTTCATTGTAGGAAGAACAAACACCTGGACTAACGATTTTCTTAGATTAGATCCGACCGGAATCAAAATGTGTTCTTGAAAATGGATTCCTTGCGTCCAAGCAGCATGAATGTTTCTGTTGAATTAATAAACATTAATACAAAAATGCTGGTACATATTTAAAATTTTTGGAATTTACTTGGTGTTGACAACTTCAGAGAAATTGCTTGCAATGTGCCCTTCTTGATTTTTACACATTTGTGGAGAGGCTCCTTTGTATTCCATAAGTGGGCAGTGTCCCAGCTATTTCAATCATTTCTTCGCTGTTAATCTGAAAAACACATTTTGATATAAATTATAACAGTAAAATATTAAATTCTTACCAGTTTGTATTTGGTATTTCCAGCAAATTCAATATTTAATACTTTTCTACTTCGTGCACTGCTCCAAGATAAAAAATAAAATGCTGCTTGTCATCTGTTTGTGTTTATGTTTTCTTTTGTTGTTGTTTTCTTTTCTTTCCTTGTATGTGTAAGCGGACTGTCAAATTCGGATTTTTTGAAATTATCCGGCGTATCCGTGTGCGTATTTCGGTAGCTGTAGTACATTTTCATATATTTGAAATCGAGTTTGACAGACGCAGGACGCATTCACCGGTATTTAGGAGATGCCCTTAATTGAAACAAAATAAAATGCAATTACAGAACACGTACTTCATAGACTAGAATCTGTCAAACAAAGTCCGAAATATAGTGATATTATATTATCACCACGGATGCGGTAAAAGGTCCAAGATTCTTTCATTCCTTTCCTTCCCACACAAATGCACAAAACGATAGGCGTGCGTGTTTAACTGCGGCGACGACGACGGTAGCAGAGGACCACGAAGAAAAACAAATACAACCAAAACATAACTGAAAACTCTCTTCTCTTTTGCTCATTCACATGTTTCGCTCCTGTAAACAAAACAAAGGGACACAACACAAATCAAAACTACAATTTTAATGTTCTTTTATTGTTTAATTTAACTTAACACTTGTTTTGATTAAAATAAAAGTAAACACAATAATTTATCAACATATTTGCTGATTGTGATACCGAAAACATTACAAATTCGCGAACCCGTTTACAAAATCAACCGACCGCGGCAAAAACTCGGAATAAAACTGAAGGAAAGCTGAGATAAAGCTGCAGTGTTGCCAAATTACAATATTCCAATATATTCGGGTGTTACAGAAATGACAAAAACGGCCGGGATTTGTCAATAAACAGTCCTATGGCAAAAACGCTGAATGAAATTGTGGGAAAAAGTTGAAGTTTTGCAAATATACATATTTGCAATATATTAGGGAGCAACTATATCGTCTTCATTTTCGTAAATAGTGCGTCGTTGTCACCTAAATGTATTTCGGATATGAATTCCAAATTTGCTAGCACATGCTCAAGCAAAATCCATTGAACAAGTAAAATTTTGCGGTTTGCAAAAAGTGAAAACCGGAACATAACCGTATATGTCACTGGGAAACACAGATTCTGAGGCAAGCATAAATATTTTTTTGTTTTGCTAAAATTCTAAAACTTCTTTTTTTATTCATACATTTTCTCTACTTGTGATACAATTTCCTAATTTTAATGCAATATGGAAATTAAATTACGATGTCGTTTCTGGAAAAATTCAAACTTCAAAAATCTGTTGAAAATTGCAGTTTTCGGGAAAAGAGCAAATAAAATGCTTATCTTAATCTTTTTCGACAGAAAATTTACTTTTAAAGCTAAGTCCTGATTCACACGACGCAATTTTTTCAAGCAAGTGTCAGTGTTTGTAGAAGAGAGAGAGGCAGAGAGTCTTTCCGCCTGCCTCACTCCGACAAATACTGACACTTGCTTTGAAAAAATTGGCTTGTGTGAATCAGGACTTACTTCTTTATGTAGTCCTTTTAGAGGTCTATTAATCTGAAATTATACAAAAATACCTATTAATAAAAAAAAATTGTTTTTCCTTATCTCAACGCAGACCAGCGGAAGTACCAGTCTTCAATTTGACTTTACCCGATGAACATAAAACTTCTTCAAATTTTTTTATGGAAAGGGCCCTCAAGATCTTGCATGAATATCCACTGGGATCATCGCTGTGGTATCCAAATGTCAGTTTGACATTAAACAAATACTATCATTGGTTTAATGTCATATTCTTTATGTTACTACCAGCTATACTAGTAGACACATTGCTGACCATTTGTGGTCAAAAACGATTGTAAGTCAACCCACCATCATATATGAAATCAAAATTAAATATGCCAAACTTATGATAATTAAAATATTTCATTATTCTTTAGCATGATGCGAGTTTTTAAACGTCTTATGGCCGGTTTGAATGTTTTACAGTTCTTCGCCACCAGACAATGGAATTTCAGATGTGACAACTTTTTGCAGATATGCGAATCTCTAACGCCAGAGGAGTTGAAAATGTAAGTGGAGATGTTTCGAAAGACCTTTTCCAGGGAAAAGTTATCAGAGATCACCTTTTGCCAAAGAAAAGTTGTCAGAGATAACCTTTTTGTGACCAAAAGTTGTCAGGGACTACTTTTTTCTATGGAAAAGTTGTCAGAGACCACCTTTCCCTAAGGAAAAGTTGTCAGAGATAACCTGTTTGTGAGGAAATGTAGTCAGAGAACACCTTTTCCTAAGAAAAAGTTGTCAGAGACCACCTTTTCATAAGGAAAAGTTGTCAGAGACCACCTTTTCACAAGGAAATGTTGTCAGAGATAACCTTTCCCTAAGGAAAAGTTACCAGAGACCACGTTCTCTAACGAAAAGGTGTCAGCGACCACCATTTTCTAAGCAAAAGTTATCAGAGACCACCTTGTTACAAAACCCTTTCTTCTTCGCTTGTGTGATGCCGCCTCAGCTAGCTCCAGCAAACAGGCGTGACTTCCCAACCCGCATTCACACAACCAGGGAGTAACAATAAACGTTAACTTGCGTTAACATTTAAATTTTAACAGTCTTTCATAGAACAATTACGACAAAATTTATCAAAAAAAAACAAATTACCTATATTCACCACAACACACATGAATTCGGTGGAACGATGTCATCTCCACCTACGTTGCCCTCCCTTCCTATGTCATCCCTTGTTTTTGATGACCCCTGTAGTTCCACCAACAACTCACCTTTCCTTCACTTATTCATCCATACGACCAACCATACCCGAAATCCACATTTTGACAACTAGCACCAAAACATATTTAAATTTCAATTTTCAAGACATATTTATTACAAAAAATAACATATATATATAGGTAAAAAAAGTAATATTAAAACAAACTAGCAGTAAAAAAAATATAATCCTAAGTAAAATAAATAATAAAATTGACATAAAAGAAACAACAAAAAAACAAATTATAACCGTTTTCGTTACTTAAAAATTAAACAAAATTAACCTTTATAAAATTCCTATCCTAAACTTATATTTTCAGTGAGTGACGAAATGGAATTAAAAGAAACTATAAATGAAAATGACTAAAAATTACACAAACGCAAATAAAAACCTCACAAGACACAAATACTATACAGGATCAAACTATTTCCAGTAAACGGCAATTCCTTCACTCGAATCCCTTCAACTCCTTTACTCGCTATTTCCCTTATCTTCCTTAAAGAGCTCTCTAAAGAACGATTTAATTTTGTATTCGAGCGATTATTAATTTTCGCTCTTACCGATTTCCTTATGAATAAATACAACAAACTATAGTTGGATCCTCTATAAAATTCTTTACTATGACTATTTTTGATCCCTAATAAAAATAAACCCTACATATACATACATATAATAACAAGAATACATAAAAACATATTTTAAAATTAATAATAATTAATCTATATAAAAAACATAAAATTACGAAATTAATAAAATATTGGAATCCTCTTTTCCTTCGTTATAATGTATCATACACCATGATATATAACAGATGGAGAATGACGGGGTTCGGAACTTGGATGCAAGATCCAAGTATAACATAAAACTCTCCGACAGAATATAACAATATTTTACGTCGTATAACACAAACGTAGGGACGTAGTATAACAAAAAAATTTTGGAACGTGTTATACCAACATCGAATACTTGTTGGAACGAGACAACATGGACATACACAACAATATACTTTTTTCCCGTTCTGGCCAAATTCAGCCAAAGATGTAGAGGTTACCACTCGGACGGACTGTAGCTTCAATACTCAGGTGCTGTCACTGGCTTTTATTTGGGTTGCCACTTGTACCAACATGAGCTGCCACCTGCTCGCTTATACGAGGTGTTCACAGCCACATATGCCACAAACAAAATAATAAAACCTCAACCAACAAATAAAACCAAGACAATAGAAAAAAAAACAGCCAGCAACGACACAAAGCCTCTACCGAAATCTGGCCTGGATCACTGTGAATTCGGATGGACGGACGGACCCGACTCGAATCACCCTAGAATGTGACCGAGCCGGCTATTTTGCTCAGCTAATTGTATCTTGGTTTATTGTATCATAATATACAATAAACCACCACAATCATCCAAGAAATTCAACCCCATACGGTGTCCCCCATTCTGGATGGTCGGGCTACGTTCCAATCCAGTGGTACCTCGTCCTCCTGACTCGATCCAGTCACAGGTATGCATGCCACTGTGGCCCCCATTCTGGTTGGTCGGACTGCATTCCAATCCAGATCCAGTGTTACCCCGTCCTCCTGACTCGGTCACACCACAGGTATGCCACTGTGACCCCCATTCTGGTGAGGCTACATATGAACATGCTCCTTTTCTTCTTTCCAGGTTTTTAATTTCATATATTTTCTTTCAGGCAGTAGCATAGTTATAGCCTAAGTGTTATACCATAAATATCTCCTTATATTGTGGTTCAGAACCACTTTATAACACTTTCTAGCACTTATTCTCATATGCCAGTTACTCGCATATGACAGTTCGCTCCGTAACTTATGCTACAACTTTAATATTTTCTTGCTTTTGCATTAGGGTCCCCCAACTCAAATTTGCCCAAACAAAAGGCAGAGGAACCTATAGAAGAATTACTCTATAGTTTCCGTTTCCTTTTCAGGGTTTAAAATGACTTCCCTATATCCTCCAAGTTCCACCCTCAACAAAACTCTGCCGTTACCAGACCTGACGCAGCAACGGCAGTGTGATGGGTGGTAAATATAATTTAAAACTCTCTTCCATTTAGCTCATGGTCTATACAGGGGAGTTCCTAACAGTTTTGCACGCGCCCAACGTAGGCTACACCCACGACTGGAAAACTATACTAGTTAGCCGGGCAATCTTTTAAACTGATTATCAGTCTTCGCTCTCTAGTTAGTCTTAGGGAAGTATATTGCACATCGCTAAACCTTTCTTCCATACTTTGTTTACATTTTCTTCTAATCTAGGTACCTAATCTATAAAACACGAGACAAAGGACAGTAAAGGTGTATAATCGGTGTAAAATGGTGTATAATCAAACAAATAAAACGGGCACATGCTTAACCTATATTGCACAGATGTTATTGCTATAAAAAGGTATAAATTTCCTATCTACTAAATGTAAATATTGCATGACCCCTAAACCACTAATCATATTGCACTGTCCCTTGTTGTTTTATTGTTTAATATCCTTTGCGTGATAGACTCCAATAGGTTTCCCGGACATATTTTCCAATTCGTACATATTGTTCCCTAATGGTCTTATGATACGACATTTGGAGAATTTCTTGCAAAATTTTGCATTGATGTTATTTTTAAAATCACTCAATACAAAATTTCTCTTGAATACTTCTTGCCCTGGGATAAACCTAACTAATCTTGCACCTTGGTTGTATCGAAGAGAACTTCTTTCATAGGCTTTGTGCAGATTTTCCTTAATTTTCTCTCTAATCAATCTAATTCTATCAGTCGGATCCACTAACATCATTTCACTGTCATCTAGTGCTTTAAGTTGCTTTGCCAGTTTATAATCTGCTCCGGATGTGAACAGATTATAGCCGAATAGTGCCATAAATGGACTAACTCCGGTGGCAGTGTGAATTGATGTTCGTAGGGCTAACTCAATAGATGGTAAATTCAAGTCCCATTCCCGATGGTCGTTATCTAAGTAGGTGCGAATCGCTGCTAGTACACTTTGATTAACTCTCTCAGCCGCGTTTGATTGCGGAGAGTGTACTGCTGTTCTCATGTGTGTAATTTTAAAGTCCTCTACCAGTTTTGAGAATTCCTTTGAAATAAACTGTTTTCCATTATCTGAATGGATTACTTCAGGTACACCGAAATTGTGGAAGACCTGGTCCACTAAGAAATTAATGACATTTTTCGTAGTTGCTTCCTTCATTTCTTTCAGAAAAACGAACTTTGTCATATGGTCTACCACGATAAATATGTAAGCATTTCCTCTCTTCGATCTCGGGTACTTTCCAAGGAAATCAATATAAAGTTTCTGAAACGGTCTGTCCGTCGTAACTTCCTTTCCTATTTCTGGCATCAGGCTTTGATTCGTCGACTTACATTCTTTACAAATTCTACAATTATTTACGTAACTTTTCACCTGTAGTATCATGTTTGGCCAGTAATATTTGGTTCTTAGGGAATGCAATGTTTTGAAAATGCCCCCGTGTGACTTTTCAGGTGGCTCATGTGCCTCTTTTATTAACAAATGTGTGAGCGAATTAGGGACCCAGATTTTCCACCTGAATTCTTCTATCTCCTGTGTGTCTGAGGGTAGATTGTTTCTTTTGAATATCACCCCATTCACTATTTTTATATCTGGAAGTTTATTTTGGTTCTGGCTAATGTTCTCTATCAATGCCAAATATTCCTCAGAGGCAAACTCAGTGGTTTCGAAACCTAGTATGTCTTCCGGAGGAATATCTAATTCTTCCACCATTCTTGACAATGTATCCGCCACTATATTTTCGGAACCCTTCCTGTGTTCAATATTGAAATCTAATGCCTGCAGCTGCAAAGCCCACCGTGCTAGTCTACCACTTAGATCGCGTAAGGACATCAGCCACTTTAGACTGGCATGGTCGGTGATTACGGTGAATGGCATAAGCTCTATATATGGCCTAAATCGCTTTATAGCTAACACTGCTGCTAAACACTCCTTTTCAGTGACGCTATAGTTTCTTTGAGCTTGGTTCAATTTCTGCGAAAAGAACGCGATGGGTTTTTCATTCTCCTCATCGTCCTTTTGGAATAATACAGCCCCGATACCATAATCTGAGGCATCACATTGGACGTAATATGGCTTCCTGAAGTTTGGATGAGCTAATACTGGGGCCGAGGTTAGAGCTCTTTTTAGTTCCTTAAAACTTTCTAACGCTTCTTCCGTCACCTGAAACTTAACTCCTTTCTTTATGAGATTAGTCAAGGGCGTGGTCATGGTCGAGAAGTTCCTGATGAACCTCCGGTACCACCCAGCAGTTCCGAGGAAACTCCTAACTTCTCTCACCGATTTAGGAACAGGAATCCTGGTTATGGCGATTACCTTTTCGGGGTCAGTTTTCATGCATCCCCCACCTACTATAAATCCTAAATATCGAAGCTCCTTGAAACAGAATTTTGATTTGCTTAACCCTATCGTTAGGTTGGCATCCTCTAAACATTTGGCAACTTTGGTAAGAATTTTTAAATGACTATCAAAATCTGCCGATATTATCAATAAATCGTCAAGATATACAAATACATTTGCCTTTAACTCTTGTGGGATTACTCGGTCCATCAATCTACACAACCTTTGCGCCGCGTTGCATAATCCAAAAGGCATTACTACATATTGGTAAAGCGGTCTACCTGGGATCGTAAAGGCTGTGTAGGGTCTGGACTTTTTATCGAGCTGTATTTGCCAGAACGCGAACTTTAAATCTACACTGGAAATATAATGGGTCTGGTCTAGTCTACTTAGTATTCCCTCAATGTTTTGTATCGGATAAGCATCTTTAATAGTCCTTTCATTCAACTTCCTAGCATCTAAGCAAAGTCTATTTTTGCCAGGTTTCCTCACTAGGGTACACCTGCTACTCCACGGGCTCTGGCTTTCTTCTATTACTCCTAGCCTCAACATTTCGTCAATTTCCGCATAAATTAGCTCCTGGACAGCTGGTGACACAGGATAGTGGCGATCTTTGACTGGGTTTGCACCCTCGATCAACTCTATCGTGTGCTTTTCTACTCTTGTTCTTCCTAATCCATGCTCTTCATATGATCGAAACAAAGATTTAACTCTTTCTAATTCCTTTATTTCCGTTGCACTCAGTTCATGTTGTTCGACCTTATCTAGTTGCAATGGAAATTCCTCTTCTAATCTTTGCGGATCAATTTCTTCAACTTTAAAAATATCGGGGGCAATTTCAAATTGCTTCCAGAAATCTACACCTAAATAAAGGTCTTGTATGAGTTCCGGACAGACATAAAACGTAATATTCCTAGTTTTATCCTTAAAAGTAACTGGTAACTCGACTTCCCCTAGCACTGTATAATTCTTTCCTCCTGCTGTTTTCACGTTGGTATACAACTTCCTTAGTCCTACACCTAAAGCTTCTAATAAATTTTCACAATTTCTGCCTAATAAACTTATTGATGCTCCCGAATCTAATAACCCTAACAATTTCTTCTTACCAATACTAATCTCTGCAAATGGCCTTGGATCTTCATAATTTTCCGTTCTAATTGAACTACATTTCAGAACTGTTGCTTTTATACCCTGATATAATATTTTCTTTTTCTTGAACTTATTCCTAACTTTGAGTATCTTTTCTAATTTAACCTTATTTTCTTCCCCAAATATTCTACTCTTTATTCTATTATAATTATTTAACCTATCGTTGTACGATTCTAGTATCCTTTGCTCAATTTTATTTCCTTCCAAATCTATTTTGTTCTGATTCTCGATGGCCCTCTTTAACAAAGTATATTTCTGCTCATTTAAATTTTTACTTAAACTATCGCTAACTATAGTTTGAGTTCTCCCATTTGCTATTTTTCGGGATACTGTTGGGAACGTGGCTCTCCCGTCTTTGCCCCGCTCCTCTGACTGTTTCCCGCACAATTAGGACAGCTGGGTGTAATCTCATCTGGCATCCCACATCTATAACAAAATATGCTTCTCTGTCTTGATGGACAATCCTTAAAGAAATGTCCTGGTTGCTTACAGTTCCAGCATTTCATTTCAGACTTTTTCTTTCCTATCCCGTCAGATATCTTCCTTTCACTTCTAAATTGGACCTCCTCTACAACTTCATCATTTTCTTCTTCGACTACTTCATTCACGTATCTTTTCAGTGGTAAGGACCTTACATTGGAAGCTGTTGAACCAAAATCTCTTTTTACGAATTGCTTCTCTACTTCCTTACATTCATCCCTCAACTGTTCTACCGTGTAAATATTCTTGGCATACAGAATCTGAGATATATTTTTGTTTAAATTTCGTTTTAATATCCGAATCATCTCGTTTTCTGGTAAAGGCCTTTTCACGCGGGATCTCAATCTCGCCATCGCATGAAAGTATTCGTCAATATCTTCTCCTGGACGTTGACGGCGCTCTTCTAGGTCCCTTAAAAACTCAAACTCGCTTCTATTAGAGCCATATTGTTGCCTTAAAGCGTACTTAAGTTCCGGCCATTCACGGATGGATCTGGTTTCGACCATCAACCAATACCATTCTCTGGCCTGTCCCTTCAGCAATCTATGAAAATCTCTCATAATGTCTGTCCATGGACAACCATGATGTGCTTGGAGATACTCCAGACGAAAAATGAAGTTGTCAATGTACAACTTGTCTGAATTACCGTCGAAACTCAGGTCCCACTTGTCGACAAGTATAGGTCCTCCCGATTGCCTGCGGTTTTCGGAATCCCTAGGTTCCAAATAATTTGCCTGGATGTAATCGTAAGGCGGGTTTAGCTCCCCGGAATGGATTCGATTGCATCCAGAGATATCATCATTAAAATCTAGACATCTTTGCGGATGTGGTGCCTCATTTGACTTCCTATTCTTTATTGGTGCTCGTACTCTATCTTGTTCTTCACTTTTCTCACGTCCTGATTCCCTATTTGCCTGTATGCCACCTACCAATTGCATCCTTTCCATCTCTTTCATCATTTGTGCAAAACCAGCTTGGAACCCCTCCTGTATTTTTTTATTAATGGTTTCCTCCAGGGCTGTTCTGCACCTTTTATTTTCTTCTGTGACTAAGCCACGGATTATAGTGGTATAGTGAAGCGGATCCTTCACCTTAGTCTTGGGTTTTGAAGCTGTGGGAACCCCTAAATGCGGCAAATCATACCCTGAAGCTGTGTTTTGCAAATTGATTTTCTTGGGAATTGTTCCGGTATTTTGTGTGCTGTTTACATTGGTAACTTGATGAGATATATTATCTTCATTTATTTCCTGATTTATACTCATCGACCCTAAAAAATCTATTGCACTACCATTTGTCGAATTAGTGGCCTCTCTGGCCGGAGATCTGGCGACTGGCATGATTATTCAATTTAATGCTATTACACTTGATTACATAGAATTATCCTTTTTTTTAATTTCATAAAATTATAAGAAAAGAATTAAATACATAAGATTCCTTTTTCAATATAAAAAAAACACTATGAATTTAAACAAAAAAAATCAATGGACGTTTACTTCTACTTTTACAATTCAGATAAACATAATATAAGGATTTCCGGTATGGTGGTATTCTCGATACTGGATTTCTTGGAATTTTGTTGTTGGTGGTATATTACGTATTGTCCTTGGTTCTATGGTTGTAGTGAATTATACTAGTAAATTTGGACTTCTATCAATATCCTCTTCATAGGATCCATTTTTTTTATATTATGCTACTAACATTTCTTTCGGGTTTTTTGTTAGGACATAATCTGGTAATTAAAACAAATTAAACTTTTTCTTGAAACTTCCAATGGATTTCTACCCCAACCTGATAAGCTTTTAAACACAATCTTATGGAATAAGACCTATCGAGTTTCGGGATTGTCTTTGTCATCTAGCTTTAGTCTTTCTGTCCAGTTTAGTTGCAATTAGGCTCAATATTTATCCCTAAGACATCCTATTATCCTAGACTGACGGACTTTCGCTAGATTATTGGGCTATGGATTAGTGGATCGTTTCCGGTTTTTCTTTGGGCGCCATATTGTTACAAAACCCTTTCTTCTTCGCTTGTGTGATGCCGCCTCAGCTAGCTCCAGCAAACAGGCGTGACTTCCCAACCCGCATTCACACAACCAGGGAGTAACAATAAACGTTAACTTGCGTTAACATTTAAATTTTAACAGTCTTTCATAGAACAATTACGACAAAATTTATCAAAAAAAAACAAATTACCTATATTCACCACAACACACATGAATTCGGTGGAACGATGTCATCTCCACCTACGTTGCCCTCCCTTCCTATGTCATCCCTTGTTTTTGATGACCCCTGTAGTTCCACCAACAACTCACCTTTCCTTCACTTATTCATCCATACGACCAACCATACCCGAAATCCACATTTTGACAACTAGCACCAAAACATATTTAAATTTCAATTTTCAAGACATATTTATTACAAAAAATAACATATATATATAGGTAAAAAAAGTAATATTAAAACAAACTAGCAGTAAAAAAAATATAATCCTAAGTAAAATAAATAATAAAATTGACATAAAAGAAACAACAAAAAAACAAATTATAACCGTTTTCGTTACTTAAAAATTAAACAAAATTAACCTTTATAAAATTCCTATCCTAAACTTATATTTTCAGTGAGTGACGAAATGGAATTAAAAGAAACTATAAATGAAAATGACTAAAAATTACACAAACGCAAATAAAAACCTCACAAGACACAAATACTATACAGGATCAAACTATTTCCAGTAAACGGCAATTCCTTCACTCGAATCCCTTCAACTCCTTTACTCGCTATTTCCCTTATCTTCCTTAAAGAGCTCTCTAAAGAACGATTTAATTTTGTATTCGAGCGATTATTAATTTTCGCTCTTACCGATTTCCTTATGAATAAATACAACAAACTATAGTTGGATCCTCTATAAAATTCTTTACTATGACTATTTTTGATCCCTAATAAAAATAAACCCTACATATACATACATATAATAACAAGAATACATAAAAACATATTTTAAAATTAATAATAATTAATCTATATAAAAAACATAAAATTACGAAATTAATAAAATATTGGAATCCTCTTTTCCTTCGTTATAATGTATCATACACCATGATATATAACAGATGGAGAATGACGGGGTTCGGAACTTGGATGCAAGATCCAAGTATAACATAAAACTCTCCGACAGAATATAACAATATTTTACGTCGTATAACACAAACGTAGGGACGTAGTATAACAAAAAAATTTTGGAACGTGTTATACCAACATCGAATACTTGTTGGAACGAGACAACATGGACATACACAACAATATACTTTTTTCCCGTTCTGGCCAAATTCAGCCAAAGATGTAGAGGTTACCACTCGGACGGACTGTAGCTTCAATACTCAGGTGCTGTCACTGGCTTTTATTTGGGTTGCCACTTGTACCAACATGAGCTGCCACCTGCTCGCTTATACGAGGTGTTCACAGCCACATATGCCACAAACAAAATAATAAAACCTCAACCAACAAATAAAACCAAGACAATAGAAAAAAAAACAGCCAGCAACGACACAAAGCCTCTACCGAAATCTGGCCTGGATCACTGTGAATTCGGATGGACGGACGGACCCGACTCGAATCACCCTAGAATGTGACCGAGCCGGCTATTTTGCTCAGCTAATTGTATCTTGGTTTATTGTATCATAATATACAATAAACCACCACAATCATCCAAGAAATTCAACCCCATACGGTGTCCCCCATTCTGGATGGTCGGGCTACGTTCCAATCCAGTGGTACCTCGTCCTCCTGACTCGATCCAGTCACAGGTATGCATGCCACTGTGGCCCCCATTCTGGTTGGTCGGACTGCATTCCAATCCAGATCCAGTGTTACCCCGTCCTCCTGACTCGGTCACACCACAGGTATGCCACTGTGACCCCCATTCTGGTGAGGCTACATATGAACATGCTCCTTTTCTTCTTTCCAGGTTTTTAATTTCATATATTTTCTTTCAGGCAGTAGCATAGTTATAGCCGAAGTGTTATACCATAAATATCTCCTTATATTGTGGTTCAGAACCACTTTATAACACTTTCTAGCACTTATTCTCATATGCCAGTTACTCGCATATGACAGTTCGCTCCGTAACTTATGCTACAACTTTAATATTTTCTTGCTTTTGCATTAGGGTCCCCCAACTCAAATTTGCCCAAACAAAAGGCAGAGGAACCTATAGAAGAATTACTCTATAGTTTCCGTTTCCTTTTCAGGGTTTAAAATGACTTCCCTATATCCTCCAAGTTCCACCCTCAACAACCTTTATCTAAGCAAAAGTTATCAGAGACACATTTTTCTAAGGAAAAGTTATCAGAGACCAACTTTTGTAAGGAAAAGTCATCAAAGACAACCTTTTCCATAGAAAAAGTTGCCAGAGACCACCTTTTCCTAAGAAAAAGTTGCCAGAGGCCACCTTTTCCTAAGAAAAAGTTGCCAGAGGCCACCTATTCCTAAGAAAAAGTTGCCAGAGGCCACAGTTGCAAAGGACCATTTTTTCCTAAAGAAAACTTGCTAGAGAACAACTTTTCCCAAGGAAAAGTTGCCAGAAAACACCTAACTTTATAATTCTTAAAATTTTTGTTTCCCATAGGTTCCCAACACCTTTGGAGCACAATAAGGAGGAGTATGTCTTCAATTGTTGCCTAGGTGGACGTACCTACATTTGCAAAGAACCATTAAGCTCTGTTCCAAGGGCTAAAGTCATCTACAAATTGTAAGTAGAAAAGAAGACTTGACTCCAGGACTCATTCCGTAATTAATGTGTTTTTGATCACTCTTCCCCTCCCTCTCCTGTTATCTCTCTCGCTATCTTTCAGCCTGTACATTTTGGATCGTGTGTGTAAGACACTTCTATGCAGTTGCTTCTTCTATTGGCTGGCCGTAACATTAGGACTGGTGGACTTTATTGTAGATCTAAATCCCGCTCAGTTAGTTCTTACAGTAAAATAGAATTAGTTGAAATTGGCATTCAAATAGATAGAATTCATTTAGGACATCATTAATTGTAATGTTATTTATGTAAGTGTTATGTTAAAAATATTATAAAAAAAATTAGTTTTAACTTTTAAATATATTAGTATGTTTTTGTTCGCTTTATTTAGGTCCTGAAATAATTTTGAGTTATAATTAAATTAATAAAAAATAATAAATATTAAAAAAATAATGCAATTGTTTCAATCATATTTGAGTAATGGTCAAATTGAGTTCAAATTGGCTCGACTTCGTCATCGAAGTCGAATCATTAAAGGTCGATGTTCCATAACACAGTGCGATAAATGGTAGGGGTCAGAGATCGGCGGGGGTTCTTTTACCGTGAAAGGTTATATCGGTCAAAAAAATGTTATACGTGACCCGGCATTTCGCTGGGTCACGTCTAGGAATAGAGATACTCGTATATCAATTTGAAGTTAGTAAGTATCATATAGGGGCATTTGTCACGTTTGTGGGTCTTTTGTTTGACATAACTCGATTTTGCTGTAACAAATTTAGAAAAATTAGGAATTATAATTCTTACAAAATTTAATAATGACACTTTTACGTGGAGAAAGAAGTTTAGTACATTTAAAATTGTCCTTATTTGTGACTCATATATTTAATTATATCAAGTATTTAAGAATATGAGCAAAAAAAAATAATAAGAAATCTCCATCAATATTGTACGATAAATCTAACCAAATACTCGGATCAATCATGTCGATGAAACAGTTCAGATTTTTGATCGTTCTCCGTAAACGAACGAAAATAAGTTACAGAAACAGGCCCTATATCATACAAGAAAATATCGTATATTTTTACGATATAGCGTCAGGGTAAACGAGAATGTATTGTCGATAATACAGTTCACAATACCGAATAGCGCCCAACCATAGGCAATGGATTAGTTTATAGAAAATGTAACTAATTTGAATACCCCTAAAAGACTTAAGAGACAAACATGTATGTATTTTATTTATAACAATTCTGCGAAATTGCATTTTTGTAGAAAATTTCCCCGTTATTGCATTTTTCCAAGAAAAATTCATGAAAACCTAACGTTTAAGAAAAGTTTGTCAAACATTATTTTCCATAAAATTTTGTCGAGATTCCATTTTTCTAGAAAATTTTAATTATGTATCTAGAAAATTTCATTGAGATTGCAATTTTCTAGAAAATGTAATCAAAAGAATTGCAATTTTCTGAAAATGTAATCAAAAGAATTGCAATTTTCTGAAAATTTTATTTTTCTAAAATATTTGAAAGAAATTTCGTTTTTCGGGAAAATTTCGTCGAAGTTCAATATTTTCTTGGAAATTGCAACATCTAGAAAATTAGGTACATTTTCAAAAATTTTAAATTTTCAAAAGAAACAACAAAGTAGAATTTTTTAGAAAATTGTATCAAAATCAGAATTAAGAATTTCATTAACATTTCATTTTCAAGAAAAATTCTCCAAAGCTGAACTTTTCTAAAAAAAAAATTATCAAAAAAATATTTTTCTGATATTTTCATCAAAATTACTTTTTTCTAGAAAATTTCCTCAAAATTACAATTTCTAGCAAAATTTTACCAATATTGCAATTTTTTAGGCAATTTTATGTTTTTTTTTATGATTGATAAGTTATCATAATCATGATAACTTATCAATCATGCAATTGCATTTTTCTAAAAAATTTTCCCAAAATTTAATTTATCTAGAAATTTTCTGCACAATAAATAGAGAAATTGCATTTTTCGAGAAAATTTCGTCGATGTTAAATTTTTCTTGTAATTTACAACTATAATTAAAATTTACACAGAACTTAAATTTTATAGAAAATTTTTTCAAACATGAATTTTTGAAAATTTTTTTCAAAAATGATTTTTTCCAAAAAATTTAGTCGAAATGCGTTTTTAGAGAAAATTTCGTCAAATTAAAATTTTTTCTTGGAAATTTCAATATCAAGAAAATTAGGCACATTTTCAAAATTTTTAAATTTTCAAAAGAAAAAATCGTAGTTGAATTTTCTAGAAAATTTTATCAAAATCAAAATTCAGAATATCATGTGTATGTAGCAAATTTCCTTGTTTTACAAAATTTAATTCAAATTTTCTAGAAAATTTCTTCAAACATGATTTTTTCCACAAAATTTTCGTCGATGTAAAATTTTTCTTGAAAATTGCAAATAAAATTGAAATTTCCTCAAAACTTAAATCAAAAAAATTAATTTTTCGAGAAAATTTTATTAAAATTATTTTCTTTTTCCAAAAAAGCAATTTTTTAGAGAATTTCTTCATAATTTAAATTTCAAGAAAATTTCATCAAAAATTGAGTTTTTTCTAAAAAATTTCTCAAAAATAAATTTCCTGATATTTTCAGGCAAATTGCAATTTTCTATAGAATTTCTTTAAATGAATTTTTCCACCAAATTTGATCGAAATTGAGTTTTACGTGAAAATTTCATCGATGTTACTTGTTTTCTTGAAAATTACAAATATCTAAAAATTTCTTCACAATTTCAAAAAAATTTCGTCGAAATTTAATTTTCTCGATTATGCGTTTTTGTATAAAATTTAATCAAAATTTTATTTTAATACAAAAATTTCGTCAGAGTTGCATTTTTTGTCAAATGCGTTTGGATGTGCGTTTTTTACGAAGTCAAATGGTATAATTTACAGTAACATGTAATTTTTTAGAAAACTGCAATACTCTATTTGTTGTGAAGAAATTTTATAGAAAAATTAAATATTGATGAAAATATCAGAAAATTAAATTTTGAGAAAATTTAATGAAATTTTCTTAAAAAAATTTTATAATTTGCAGTATTTATTGGGAACAAACTTTCTAGAAAAATTAAACGTTGACTAGAATATCACAAAATTAAATTTTCTGAAAATTTTTTAGAAAAAAATCTACTTTTATGGAGTTTTCTCTCTGCGAAATATGTCAAAAAATGCAATATCGACCAAATTTTTTGGAAAATTCATCTTGAAAAAATATTTTTAAAATATTTTAATTTGAACTAAATTCTTGCTATAAAACTGAAAATTTGACGACATTTTCAAAAATCTTGGTAACCATTATTTGCAAAAAAAAATTCAATATTCCAGAACACCGCTATACTCTATTTATTGTGAAAAAAATTTGTAAAAAAAATAATGTTGTTGAAAATATGAGAAAATCAAATTTTGAGAAGTTTTTTTCTACGTTTCCTGCTATCATATATTTTCTCGCCATCAATTACCTGCCCTGCTGCCTCCTGTTCCCTGCTTTTAAAAACTTTTGACACTGCTCTCTTCCTAAATTATATTTGTCGAAAAAAGGTTCTTGATGACATATTTTAGCCTCTACAATACCCCCTGCTACCTTGTCCATTCCTGTTTGAATATTTTTTTCCTATTTTATTATACCTGTTCCAGTTTCTCTTCGGGGAACGCTCTAACTTCCACATTAATTTCAAATGTCAAAATTTTTAAATTTTAATAATTTTTTCCTTGCATAAATATCTTTTATTATTATCGAATCGAAATTCGTACTATTACCTGTACAATGGGGCAAAAAGGGATAAATATGGTACCACCACCAAACCTAAACGGAATGAGCTAGAATCGTGAAATTTGGTGTGATGGTAGCCATTATGAGGTCGACCCAGAAATTAAATGGATTTTTTTTAAAATCCGAACATGTACCCGCACAGTGGGGCAAAAATGTGATATAACAGCCAAATCCAAATGGCAAGAGCTAGAATCATGAAATTTGCTGTTAGAATAGCTCTTGAGACTAAAACTAAAATAAGGAGTGATTTTTTGAAAATTTTAGGGTCACAGTGGGACAGAAAGGGATAAATATGGTATTGCCGCCAGCTTTAATGTCTAGAATTAGAATGGTGAAAATTGAAGCGTGGGATGTCCTTAGGACAACGGATCGGGGTAGTCAGCTTTTTTTTTTGTAATCGTACTTTTCGGGGCACTGTGGGGCAAAAAGTGCAAAATAGGGTACAGTGATTTAAAAATGTTAGATATGGTGCCATGGTTCTAGGGTAGCTTTTGTAACATAAACTAGAGATCGGAAGTGATATTTGGAAATTCTAACTTTAAGAGGCACAGTGGGGCAAAACGGGTTAATTATGATGCATTGGGGCAAAAATGAATCAATCTGGGGCAAAATTGGAACGTAAACTTGAGCTGTGAAGAGCACAGTGGGTCAAAAAGATTAAATATTTTTGTTGTAAATTAAACGGAGATTTTCGTATTTTATTGTACATATTAATTTTTCCCCATATGGAATAGTCATTTGTTTTCACATATTCAGCAGTACCCTAAAGAGAAAATAAATAAATTAAGGGGGCTGCGAAGCGCACCGGGTTAAAGCTAGTTTTGTATAAAAATGCACGTTTGAAAACATTTTCTAGAAAATTTTAATTTTGACTAAATTTTGTGAAAAAAGAGGAAACTAGCTATAAAAATTAAATTTTGACGACATTTTAATAAAAAAAACAGCGGTTAATTTACAGTAAAATCTCTATTTATTGGGAAAATTTTTTTCTCGAAAAATTAAATGTAAATAAAAAAATCAGAAAATAATATTTCCGAAAATTTTAAATATTTTCTTGAAAGTCGAATTTTCATGAAATTCTCTGAAAAAATTAAAAAAAAACAACGGTTAATTTGCAGTAAAATCCAAATTTTTTCTTGAAAAATTAAATGTTTATGAAAATATTAGAAAATAATATATCCGAAATTTTTAAAAATTTTTTGAAAATTTTAATTTTGACTAAATTTTGTGAAAAAAGAGGAAATTAGCTATAAAACTTAAATTTTTGACGAAATTTTAATAAAAAAACAGCGTTAATTTGCAGTAAAATCCAATTTTTCAGAAAAATCAAAATCTCTATTTATTGGGAAAACTTTTTTCTCGAAAAATTAAATGGTAATGAAAACATCAGAAAATAATATTTCCGAAATTTTTAAATATTTTCTTGAAATTTGAATTTTCATGAAATTCTCTGAAAAAATTAAAAAAACAGCGGTTAATTTGCAATAAAATCCAATTTTTCGGAAAACTTTTTTCTTGAAAAATTAAATGTTAATGAAAATATCAGAAAATAATATTTCCGAAATTTTTAAAAATTTTCTTGAAAATTGAATTTTTATGAAATTCTCTGAAAAAAATAGTTTTTTGACAAAAAAACTCTACCAATTTTTGTATTTGTTTATATTACTTTCTTGCAATAAACAGAAAGTAAATGGAACATATGGTCTCAAACCAAAAATAAATTCTGACTGAATAAAAAAAATAATTTCGATAAAATTAGTTTTGATGAAAAACTAATTTTATCGAAAAAATTAGTTTTGATGAATTTTTCGGGAAAATTTATGTTTTGTGTAAATTTAAATTTTAGTTGAAATTTTCAAGAAAAATTCAAAATCGACGAAATTTTCTTGAAAATTGAAATTTCTAACAAATTTTGTTGGAAAATAAATTTTTGTACAAATATTTAATTTCGACTAAATTTTGTTAAAAAAAGGCAAATTTGTTATCAAAATTAATTTTTGGCTTAATTGTCTAAAAAAGTTATAATTTGCAGCCACATGTAATTTTTCAAAAAATTTTAATTCTCTCTTTATTGTCAAGAAATTTTCTAGCAAAATTAAAACACCAGACATTTAATTTTTCAGAAATCTTTTGTGAAGAAAAAAACAATATTTTTAAAATTTCTCTACAAAAATGTTTTCTGACAAAAATTATAGCTTTGATAAAATCTTGTAGAAAAATATGTTTCAATGAAATTTTCAGGAAAATTTAAGTTTTCTAGAAATTTAAATTTAAGTTACAATTTTCGAAAAAAAATTTACATCGACGAAATTTATTCGAAAAACGCAATATCAGCCAAATTTTGAAGGAAAACTCATTTTTGAACAAGGTTTCTAAAAATTGGAATTTGTACTGAATTTTGCAAAAAAAAGCAAATTTGCTGTAAAAATTAAATTTCGACGAAATTTTCGAAAAAAAATTGTATAATTTGCATAACATGTAATTTTTCAGAAACTGCAATTCTCTATTTATTGTGAAGAAATTTTCTAGAAAAGAATACCAGAAAATTACATTTTTAGAAATTTTTTTTAGAAAAATGCATCTTTGATTGAAATGTTATCACAATCATATCATAAAATTGTCTACAAAAATTGCTTTTTGACAGAAAATAATAATATCGATAAAATCTTCTAGAAAAAATAGTTTTGATGGAAATATCTGGAAAATTTAAATATTAGTTGCAATTTCGAGAAAAATGTAACATCGACGAAATTTTCTCAAAAATCGCAATATCGACCAAATTTTGTTGAAACATTCATGTTTGAAGAAATTATCTAGAAATTTTTAATTTGGACTAAATTTTTTTAAAAAAAAGCATATTTTTCGAAAAAAAAACAAAACATTTTTCAAAAAAAAAACAGCAATTTTTTTGAAAAAATAAACAAATTTGTCGATAAAAGATAATCGAAAAAAAATATGTATAAGTTGCAGTAATAAGTAATTTTGCAGACAACTGAAATTCTCTATTTATTGCGAAGAAAAATGCAACTTTGATGAAACTTTTATTAAATTCTGTAAAAAAAATTGCTTTTTATCAAAAAGTTTTTGCTTTTTGATAAAAAAAATAAATTTTATTCAAATTTACAAGAAAAAATTAACATCGACGAGATGTTGTCAAAAAAACGCAAATTAGACCAAATTTTGTGAAAAAATCATGTTTCAAGAAAATTTCTAGAAATTTTTAATTTGGACTAAATTTTGTAAAAAAATCAAATTTTTCGAAAAAAAAAACAATTTCATCGATAAAAGCAAATTTTCGAAAAAAAAAATTTTGTATAATTTGCAGTAACAATTTGAAATTTTGCAGAAAACTAAAATTTTCTATTCATTTTGAAGAAAAATGCAACTATGATGAAACTTTCATTAAATTCTCTAAAAAATGCCATTTGATAAATAAAATTAAATTTTATTCAAATTTTCCAAAAAATTAACATCGACGAAATGTTCTGGAAAAACGCAATCTCGACCAAATTTTGTGAAAAATTCATACTTGAAGAAATTTTCTAGAAAAATTGTATTTCGACGCAGACGTTTACCAAAATTTCCTTAAAAAATGGATAGCAGTAAAATGCAATTTTGCAGAAATATTAATGTTGACGGAATTTTCTAGAAAACACAATTTGTACGAGTTTTTCAAAAAAATGCAATTTCGAAGAAATTTTCTATAAAAATAAAAATGTTATGAAATTTTCTATTTATAAAAATGCAATTTTTATGAAATTTTCCAGACAAATTAAATTTCGGCAAAATTATCTGGAATAATGACATTTTGGCAACATTAGCATTAAATATGAAATTTCCGCGAAATTTTCAATAAAAATTTAATTTAGATATAATTTTTTAGAAAATTTATTTTGTGGGAGAAGTTGTGGCCCGATCAATATTGTCCACTTTTATATTTGCCGTAAGATTGCGAAATATGTTAATACATTTCTCTTTCAGTCGGAAAAAAAGAAATTTAGCTATAAACATGAAATTTGCTAAAAAAAATTGGATAAATTGCAGCAAAAAGTATTTTTTTCAGAAAACTGCAATTATCTATTTATTGTGACATTATCTAGAAAAATTAAATGTTGAAGAAATATTAGAAAATTAAATTTGTAAACAAAATTTGATGAAACTTTGATGAAATTTTCTAGAAAATTCAATTTTCATAAATTTCTGTAAAAAAAATAAAAATTAGTTGAAATTTAATTTAAATTTTTCTAATTTCATATTGTATTTTTTAGAAAATTTCTTCAACATTGCATTTTTCTAGAAAATGTTGTCATTTAGTAAAAACTGCATTCTCACAGCAAATTTTGTTAAATTTTTTTTTAAAAATTTTGCATTAAAAATGTATTTTTCAACAAAATTTCATTTTTCTAGATTTTTTCGAAGTTGTACTTTATCTACAATAGCAAATTTTGTAGAAATAGTATTTTTGAAAAAAAAATTAATCAAAATTGCATTTTTCAAAAAAATTTAAAATTGAATTTTTTTTTAGAAAATTTCTTTAAAGTTGTATTTTTCAAAATTTATTTTTTAGAAAATTTCTTTAACATTGCGTTTTTCTACAAAATGTTGTGATTTAGTAAAAAATGCATTCTCACAGCAAATTTTTCCAAAATTAGTTTTTTTAAAAAAATTGGGTTAAAAATGTATTTTTCAAATAAATTTAATTTTTCCAGGATTTTTTTTGAAGTTTCACTTTATCTACTAAAGCAAATTTTGTCGAAATAGTATTTTTGAAAAAAAAATAATCAAAATTGCATTTTTCAAAAAATTTTAAGTTGAATTTTTTTTAGAAAATTTCTTTAAAGTTGCAATTTTTTCAAAATTTCACATTGTATTTTTTAGAAAATTTCTTTAACATTGCAATTTTTTTGGAAAATGTTGTCAATTAGTAAAAATTGGATTCTCACAGCAAATTTTGCCAAAATTATTTGTTTTAAACAATTGCGTTAAAAATGTATTTTTCAACAAAATTAAATTTTTCCAGGACTTTTTTGCAGCTTCACTTTATCTACTATAGCAAATTTTGTCGAAATAGTATTTTTGAAAAAAAAAATAATCAAAATTGCATTTTTCAAAAAATTTAAAATTGCATTTTTTTAGAAAATTTCTTTAAAGTTGCATTTTTTCAAAATTTCACATTGTATTTTTTAGAAAATTTCTTTAACATTGCATTTTTCTAGAAAATGTGTAGAAATGCATTCTCACAGCAAATTATATATTTATTGTGAAATTTTCTAGAAAAATTAGATGTTGAAGAAATATTAGAAAATTAAATTTGTAAACATAATTGCAACTTTGATGAAATTTTTTTGAAAATTCAATTTTCATAAATTCTCTAAAAAAAAATAAATATTAGTTGAAATTTCCAAGAAAAAATTAACATCGACGAAATGTTCTCGAAAACGCAATTTGTGAAAAATGCATGTTTGAAGAAATTTTCTAGAAAATTTCCATTTTCCTACAAAAATTCAATTTCGGCAAAATTGTCTATTATAATGAAATTTTGTAGAAAAATGTAATTTCGGGAAAATTATCTCTAATAATGTTATTACGACAACATTTGCTTTAAATATGAAATTTCCGCGAAATTTTTAATAAAAAATTTGATAAAATTTTTTAAATATTTTGCCGACTTATAGCCAATAATATATTACTATATAATGTGCATTCACACAGTGAAAATTCAAATTATCTCATACTATTAACATACAAAGGTTTATACTTGCACAACGTTTCTACCTCAATACTTAGTTATTTAAATGCAGTATTGACTTTTATGCAAAAAAAAAAAAACGAAAAAAAGTGAAACCCCTTATCTCACCGCTCACAGTAGTCTTCTTATTAGGTTCAGATAAAGCGCAACTGATAACTAATCAAACATACTTAGACTTTATTGTTGACAAATATTTACTTGGCCGGAGAACAGACCAACCGTCAAACCACAAGTATTTTTGCAACCGAACCAAAGTGTAATATTTATTACTGTTTAGCGCAAATTTTTACTACTCGTACACTAGAATTGCATAGATATGCACTTAAATCAAATACTACAGCGTATTACTTTTATTTGTACTTTATCGTCTCAAAGTATTGTTGAATTTTGTAATTTAATAACCATTTACGATATAGCGTTTAAGGGAAAGTCTTATATTAATATAATAAAATGTTTAATGTCTTTAATTTAATGACAACTCATAGACATGTTGAAAGTCACGTACAGATAAGGTTGTTGATTTATTGAAATTTTTCAAAAAATCAATCTTAAATATATGTATATATTTTCTAGAAAATTTTGAATTTTTCTACTAAATTTTCCGGAAATTGCGATTTTGATGTAATTTCCTAGGCAATTGCAATTTTCAAGAAATTTTCTAGAAAAATTCAACTTGGATGAAATTTTAAAATGAGGGAAACTATTTAGAGTGTAATTTTACCGAACTTGCTGTAGAAGTTGTAGTTGATATCGTCGACAGATGCCAATAGCTAAGATTGACTTGATTGCATAAATTGAGCCTGGGTTTTTGAAATTGCATTTGTTTAATGCTGTCAAAATTGCAATTTTCTATAAAATTTCATCAAAATGTAACTTTTCTACAAATCTTCTCGAAATTTCATTTTATCTACAAAATTTAGTCAAAATTGTCTTCTATAAACTGTTGTTGAAATTACTTTTTTAAGAAAATTTCGTCAAAATTGATTTTTTCTAGAAAATTTCTCGAAATTTTATCCTATCTACAAACTTTAGACAAAACTGCATTCATATAGGAAATTTGTCAAAGTAGAAATTTGATAGCACATTTTTATTGGTTTCCCTTCTAAAAAAAAATAGTCAAAACTGAATTTTTTTGTAAAATTTTGTTGAAATTGAACTTTTATTTTCCTATAATATTTCATGGAAATTTAATTTTTCTACAAATCTTCTCGAATTTACTTGTACATTTTATCTACAAAAATTAATCAAAATTGCAAATGTTTATTAAACAGCAAAATTTATAGAAATAGCAATTTGCGAAAAAAAATTAGTACAAATTAAATTGCTTCCATTTTTTTTGTCAAAATGTACACATTTTAAGCAAAATTGAAATTGTATTTTTTTTAGCAATTTTGTATTGTATTTATAGCAAATTTGTCTTTTTAAAATTTTTATCGATTTCCTTAAAAAAAAAATTTTCAAAGTTGAATTTTTATAGCAAAATTTATCGAAGAAGTATTTTTTTCGTCAAAATTGATTTTTTCTAGAAATTACAAATTTTAGATAAAAGTGCTTTCTATGGCAAATTTGTCAAAGTTGAATTGTTAAATAAATTCTATCGGTTTCCTTTTAAAAAAAATAGTCAAAATATAATTTTTCTCTAACATTTTTTGAAATTGTTTTCGAGAATTTTATCAAATATGAATTTTTTATAAAATATCATTTACAGCAATTTTATCGGTTTCCTTTTTAAAAAAAAATAGTCAAAACTGAATTTCTCTAGAAAATTTTTGTCGCAATGCATTTTTTTAAGAAAATGTTGACAAAAAATTTTCTATAAAATTTCAGCAAAATTTAATATTTCTTGATATCTTCTCGATCAAAATTTCTAGTCAAAATCCATTCTTACAGCAAATTTGTCAAAGTCGAATTTTTATAACAAAATTCATCGAAGTATGATGTTTATGAAAAAAATTAGTAAAAATTTGCATTTTTTTTAAACTAAATAAAAATATAGTTTTTCTAGAAATTTCCTCGAAAAAATGCAAAATTTTTCGAAAAAAAAACCTTTAAAAAAACTGCAAAATTCCCTTTAAAAAAAATATAAAAAATTTGTGAAAATAAAAATTTCGTCAAAATTAATCTAGAAATTTTCCTGAAATTACATCTTATCTACAAAATTTTGTCAAAATTGCATTCTTACAGAAAAATTTGTCGAAAATGAATTTTTATAGCAAAATTTATAGAAATAGAATTTTTGTGAAAAAAAATATCAATATTGATTTTTCTAGAAATTTTCTCAAAATTCCATCTTATATAAAAATTTTTAGACAAAATGGCATTCATACAAAAAAAATTTGTCAAAGTTCAATTTTTAAATCAAATTTATCGGTTTCTTTTTAAAAAAATAGTCAAAATTAAATTTTTCTAGAACATTTTGTTGAAATTGCAATTCTTAGATTTTTTTTTCAATATTGCGCCTTCCATAAAATTTTTTCAAAATTTAATTTTTCTAGAAATCTTCTCGAAATTGCATTTTATGTACAAAATTTAGTTAAAATTGTATTCTTACAGCAAATTTGTCGAAGTTGAATTTTTATTGCAAAATTTATCGAAATATGTAATATGAAAAATTTAGCAAAAATTAAATTTTTCAGAATATTGTATTGAAATTGCACTTTTTAAGAAAATTTCGTCAAATTTTATTTAGTTTCTTAAAAAGTCTATACTCAAAATCTATAGTAAATTTGTCGAAGTATAATTATTCTAGCATTTTTCTAAAACATTTTGTTGAAATTGATTTTTTTTTTGGAAAATTTCGTTAAAACTTATATTTTTTTCAATATTGATTTTTTCTAGAAATTTTTATAGCAAATTTATCGTTGCCTTTTTAAAAAAAATAGTCAAAATTAAATTTTTCTAGAACATTGTGTTGAAATTGCAATTATTAGAAATTTTTTCAAAATTGCGCCTTCCATAAAATTTCCATTTTATTTACAAAATGCAGTCAAATTGCATTCTTACAGCAAATCTTTCGACGTTGAATTTTTATTGCAAAATTTATTGAAGTGGTATGAAAAATTTAGCAAAAATTAAATTTTTCAGAATATTGTATTAAAATTGCACTTTTTCAGAAAAATTCGCCAGAATTTTATTTTTTTTCTAAAAAAAATATGTTGAAATTTGAAAATTTGTTGAAATCGTATTTTTTAGAAAATTTCGTCGAACTTGCATTATTCCAGAAAATTTTGTTTAAACTGCATTTATTGCTTATTTCGGCGAAATTGTATTTTATCTGCAAAAATTTAGTCATAATTTACAGCAAATTTCATTATTATAGATTTTTTTAGAAAATTCCATAGAAATTTAATATTTTTATTCACAAAATTTAGTTAAAATAAAAACAAATTTTACATTTTATAGAACATATTTTTGAAAGTTTTTGTTGTAAATTTAGTAAAAAATTTTATTTCTCAAAATATTTTTTGACAGTGAATTGAAAATTTCGTCATTTTTAGAAAAATTCAAATTTTTCTTGAAAATGTTATCAAAACTGCATTTTCTTAGAAATCTTCTCGAAATTGCAATTTATCTACAAAAAATTGTCAAAATATTATTTTTACAGCAAATTTGTCAATGTTGAATTTTTATAGCAATATTTGTCAATATAGAATGTTTCTAGGAAATTATGTTGAAAGTGTATTGTTTAAAAAATATGTGTAAACAAATTAGCTTAATTTGCATTTGTTAAAAAAATTAACGAAATTTATTTTTTAAAAAATTTCGTCAACAATTAAATTTTCTAGGTTTTTTGAAACCTCATTTTTTTAGGAAATTTCGTTGTAATTGCATTTTAACTACAAAATGTATAGTAAGAAAAATTTGTCAAAACAGTATTTTATAAAAAAATTTCGTCGTGACATAAATTTATGGAAAAATTAATTTTTCATAAATTTATGTCAAAACAAAATTTTTTAGAAAATTTCATCGAAATTGCAATTTGTCTACAAATTGTATAGCACATTATTGGAAGTTGAATTTTTATAGAAAAAAATTTTCAAATAATATTTTTATAAAATTTAATTAAAAAAAATAAAAAAATCTAGATAAACGTTGCGTTTTTACTTTGACAACATTTATTTTTATAAACTGTAATTTCGGATTTTTTTTTAAAAAATAATTACAGTTTCGTCAAAATTTACTAAAAAAAAAGACATTTTTACGATTTTTTATAAAATTAAATTTTAACAAAATTTTCTGGAAAAATTCAGATTTGAAATTTTTTTTACAAAAACATTATTTCTAAAATTTGCTATACAAATTCAGCTTTGATAAAATTTGCTATAATTTGGGTATCAAATTTATTTGGGTTTAATTTTGGGTATAAAATCTAAAAAACAAATTAAATTTTCTGGAAAAATGCATTTTTGGAGAAATTTTCCCCAAAAAATACAATTGTGATAAAATTTTGTACGAATGTACAAAAATGTAATTTCGACAAAATTTGCTATAAGAATTCAATTTGGCTAAATTTTATAGCAGTTTTCTAGAGAAAACATTTTACAGAAAGTTTAATTGTATTTTGACTTATTTTTTGACAAACCAGCAATTTCGATAAAATTTGCTACAATTTCGACACAATTTTTAGTTAAATGGAATTCAACGAAATTTTCTAAAAAAAAAAGCAATTTCAACAAATATTAAAAAAAAACAAATCAAACTAATTTTTTATAAAAATGTTATTTTGAATTGAATAGAATTTTCTATAAAAATTCAACTTCCAATAATGAGCTATACAATTTGTAGACAATTTCATGAAATTTTCTAAAAAAAAATTGTTTTGACATACATTTATAGTACAATGAATTTTGACGAATTTTTTAAAAAAAAATCTATTTAAACAAATATTTCTAGATCAATTTAACTTCAACAAATTTGCTATACATTTTTGGTTAAAATGCAATTTCAACGAAATTTCCAAAAAAAAATTTAAATTCGAAAAAACTTAGAAAAATTATTTTTTGTCGAAATTTTCTTAAAAAACAAAGAAATTTCATTAATTTTTTTGACAAATGCAAATTAAGCTAATTTTTTTACAAATGCTATTTCGACAGATTTTACTATAAAAGCTCAATTTTCACATATTTTCTAAGAAATACAATTTCAACAAAATTTTCTGGATATTGAAAAATTGTGCTATAAAAATTCAACATTGATAAATTTTCTGTAAAAATTATATTTTGACAAATTTTTGAACATAAAATGCAGTTTCGAAAGGATTTCTAGGGAAATGCAATTTCAAGAATGCACTTTCGAAAAAATTTTCTATAAAAATGGAACTTCGACGAAAATGCAATTTCGACAAGTTTTTAGAAAAAAATGCAGTTACAAAAGTTCAATTTAATCAAAATTTTCAATGTTGACGAAATTTTCTTAAAAAAATCAATTTCAACAAAATTTTCTAGAAAAATGGAATATTTGTTGTTATTTTTTTCGTACAAATGCAACTTCGATAAATTTTGCAATAAAAATTCAACTTCGTCTAATATTTGACTAAATTTTGTAGATAAAATTAAATTTCGAGAAGATTTATAGAAAAATTACATTTTGATGAAATTTTATAGAAAATTTAAATTTTTACAACAATTTGTAAAAAAAATTTCAATTTCAACAAAATTTTCTAGAAAAATGTAATTTTTGTTAATTTTTTCATACAAATGCTACTTCGATAAATTTTGCAATAAAAATTCAACATGGACAAATTTGATGTAAAAATGAAATTTTGACTACATTTTGTGGATAAAATTAAAATTCGAGAAGATTTCTAAAAAAATTACATTTTGATGAAAATTTATAGAAACTTACAATTTTGACAACATTTTGTAAAAAAAAATCAATTTTCAAAAATTTTCAAAAAAAAGGTTCGTAAATTTTTCAAAAGAAGACCATTACAATTGGTCTAAAAATTCAACTTCAACAAATGTGCTATAAGCATGCGATTTGGTCTAAATTTTTTTAGGTAAGATGCAATTTAAAAAATAATCTATATCAATGTGACGAAAAGAGGTAGAAAATACAATTTGACTAATTTTTTCAAAAAATTCTATTTCTATAAAATTTGTTAAACAAAAATTTGAAATTTTGTATTTAGCAATTAAATGTTGACTAATTTTTTTTAACAGGAAACCGATAACTTTCTATAAATATTTAACTTGACAATTGTCTAAAATTTGTAGATGAGATGCAATTTTGAGAAAATTTCTAAATCAATTTTGACAAAAAACTATGGAAATCTGTAATTTGACTAATTCTTCACAAAAATGCTCGCTGTTAAACAAATATTTGCAATTTTGACAATTTTTTTAGATAAAATGAATTTTCGAGAAAAATTACATTTTGATGAAATTTTATAGAAAAATGCAAATTTTGTCAAATATTCTTAACAAATTTAATTTTGACAAAATTTTCTTAAAAAATTGTATTGTTCTATTTTTCGATTTTAGAAAACCAAAAAAAAAAACAATGAAAAAATCATCTCGTTTTCGCCAAAAAAAATAATTATTTATTTGTTTTGTACATGTATAGCTAGTTGGCTTATTTGTTTACAGTTTTTTTTCACATATTGAAATTTTGAGAGTATTCAACAGCGCTTAATTTAAAAACTCTGTAGCATAAGTTAGATTGTTATGAGAACTCTTCAACTGCGAGTTCGGATGACTACTTATCATCCATTGTCATCACCTTTGGATGTCACTCAACGTTTGGGGGGGGGGGGGCAGATGGTAACTGAGATTAATTGCAGCTTTTCTTAATGAAAATATATAGGCCTAAAATATTTGTTTTTTTTTTTGTTATTCTTGTCGTTGTTAATAAAACCGAGGACAATTTGACAATAAACAAAAGAGTCTTTTGATACAAGTAAAAGTGTTGCTTTTATATGAATTATAACCATTTTTTATAACCAAATTTTTGCCAAAACTTCAAAAATATACCTAGATATTATCACCATTATTTTATTTGCAAATAAACAATTTCAGCGAGAGTTTGTATGCCCGTTCAATTCCATAAAATTAAATTAATAAAATAATGTTTACGTTTACAGTGGAAGTTGTAAAAATAAATTCATTTTTACATTAATTAATTATAAAAAAAATAGTTTGGATTCTGGAGATTTATAGCTGCCTTTTAAAAATGTAATCGACAACTTGTTCCTAATATAATATCATAGTCTCCTTAACAAGAAACAGAGAAAAAACAAAGCAAAAGACTTAAGAAACGAACCCCATATATCTTTTTTTATTTAATATATTTTGTAATATTCTCCGAGTCTCTGTTGAATAGAATTTTATCGTAATTGTGATTATTCCCAATTGCCTAGAATATCCTGGAAGAAACTCGACTGACCCTTCATTTAATAACTGCTCACCGAGTACACACTCGAGTGAACGCACATTAGTTGGACACATGAACATCTTAGATACGACTACATATATAGATTCATTCACATCGATTATTATCCGAATGATGTTTGCTTTTATGTCGTTGCTACCGCCGCTCCCATCACGCACGCACTCGTCTATATGTTCATATAAACTGGCAAGTTAAATGCAAATAAAACTAACTGACAAACTTGTGTAACACGTTCGCTTAAGAGGACCAAATTCTACATTTTGTACGTACATGTTCTACAAACATGTACGTTTTTCCGTTTATCATGATGTATATTCTGTTTTGATATTAACAAAATACTAGGAAAAGGTCGGGATAAAAGTAAATATTTAAAAACAGATATCTCGGGAACTTTTTTGAGAAAAGTCGTAAGAGGAAAAAGTTTCTAGTAGATCCAGCAGAATGCTCAAAAAAAATCTTTTGAACATACAAGTAGAAGAGCATATACAAATGGGTATATTGAAGGTGACAAACTTTGATGCCCTGTATGTAGCTCCGCCACGATTTAGTAAGAATCTCTTTAGCAAGCAATCCAAATTTTGTTGCAATCGGTTGTGTGGATTATGAAAAGTAAATTATTTCTCTTTTTTTGTGAATTCGTCCCACTGTGCCTCAAACTTCGAGTAACTGAAATTTCGTTTGTAAATCGATATTGGAATGAGATAATTTTTATAAAGGTTGCAGATTTTAAATCAATCAGACACTTGAATCAATTTCACCTCAATTGTGATGAAAATTCGTTTATTGTAAACATTTTCAAATCGGTATTAATATACTCGTATACTTCATTATAACAGGTCCCGATGTAACGTGTTAATACAAATTGACGCAACACAGATCTTTCGAAGTATCTGGTTTAATGTTTAAATCATTTTATTTTAAATCAAATATGTATTTAGTATTTTTTGTAACTCTCATTTCAACAATGAAAATATCTAATTATATTTCCATCCATTAAAATAAATATTCCTTCTAATAGGAAGTAACCTGGTAAAAAATGTTATAATGAACTCAAACCTCTTCGGCCATTTTTAAAAAGTAGACTTAAAAAACAAACTAGTGCCAACATGCATCTTCCAGGTTTTCCTTCACCAGGAAAGACTTAAACCACAAACGTTGTAAGTCGAGTTAGATGCAATGCGGAAAGCAAAGACTTAAGGCCGGGTTAGGCAAACTTAACCGTAATTTAACTTTAGCGCTGCCGTAACGTTGCCCTCTGTAGCAATTACCCAAAACTTGAAAAATGTGCTGTATCACTCAGACATTCACAACAAGAATAGCAACAAATTATTTTTTTATATATTTCTTTGCTACTAATTTTATTTATTTTATTTTTATTTATTATTATTCAATATAAAACCGAGCCGTTGGCCATATATGGTTATAAATACTACAAAAACGAAGAAATATTAAAGCGTATGTATAAAGTAACTAAAAGGTAAAAAAATAATATGAGGCTATTACCTTAATGTAACTAACAATAAACTTATAAATTAAAAATGTAAACGGAATATAAACAACTAACATCACATGGGATAAACAAACATTCTGGGATAAAAAAAAACGTACTCTAAACATTTAATAATATGGATTTGAAGACTACTCTGTTGTATTAAATAACATGAAATGATGAGAATTTGAATTTTGAATTTTTAATTATGAATTTATGACTACTCTGGTGAATAAAAAATTTACGAAATGAAATAAATTAAACTGATTAATGAATATGTCGCCAGTACATATATAATTATATTATATACATATAATTATATAATATTAATATATGACTAGCTAGTGATGATGAACTAGTTAAAAAATTAACAAAATTAATTATGACTAGTTCTTACAAATGGATTTTTATTTTATTTTTAATATTTGCGATTTTTATTTTAAATCTATCAATTACTTTATAAGAAAAAAAATTAAAAAACAAATAAAACAGCTGCGCAAAGTTTGAGAAGGAATAACTATCTACTCGAGTAAATTATAATTTTATTACTTATTTATCATTACTTTTCAAATGTTCCGCATAAATTTATTCTTTTTTCATTATTTTACTCATTTCGTTTGCAAATGCACGTACACGTGCCGTTCAAATCAAATTTCAGCAGATTCAGCCGTCCGGTTACGTTTCGTTTCCGTTGTGTAATCGTTCGTTACGCTACGGGGGCGTTACGGTTACGTTTGCCTAACCCAGCACAAACGTTATTCGAATTACAAGCATTACCAAAACTTAAGACACAAACTTAACTGATTTAAAGATAAATATTTCTTAAATTGAAATAAAATAAAATAAAATAAAAAAAAAAAAAATAAAATAAAATAAAATAAAATAAAATAAAATAAAATAAAATAAAATAAAATAAAATAAAATAAAATAAAATAAAATAAAATAAAATAAAATAAAATAAAATAAAATAAAATAAAATAAAATAAAATAAAATAAAATAAAATAAAATAAAATAAAATAAAATAAAATAAAATAAAATAAAATAACATAAAATAAAATAAAATAAAATAAAATAAAATAAAATAAAATAAAATAAAATAAAATAAAATAAAATAAAATAAAATAAAATAAAATAAAATAAAATAAAATAAAATAAAATAAAATAAAATAAAATAAAATAAAATAAAATAAAATAAAATAAAATAAAATAAAATAAAATAAAATAAAATAAAATAAAATAAAATAAAATAAAATAAAATAAAATAAAATAAAATAAAATAAAATAAAATAAAATGCTGTATCACCAAGTCTGAATTAGCTGTTGGACAACATCTGATGACACTTTTTTCGAGAAGGCCAGTGATTTTCAAAATCTTTTAAGGCCCACAAAAAAATTATTTCGCCAATTTCGCCAAACCGGGTATAAAGTTACTCCACCGTTTTGGTAGTATATGATGATCTAAGTAGAGATACTTTTTTCAATAGCCTTTTTTTGACAGATCACGTGTGTCGTGTAATACTGTCATGTTATTTTCGTTAAGTATTGTTTGGCATTTCATCATGGAAAGACTTACGCCTGAACAACGTTTACAAATTATTCAGTTTTATTATCAAAATAATCGTTCGCCAATTGCGCTAAGTCCATTTTTTTTAAATCCAAAAAACACTCCAGTCGACCCACGACCTTGACACCCATGAGCAATATTTTAGCTCTCGTTAAGAGCTATCTTTTTGCCATCCGACGTACCGGAATCATCGGTCCATATTTCTTCAAAAATGATGCCGGTGAGAACGTAACAATGGCGACCGTTATCGTGCCATGATAACCGAATATTTGATGCCTGAAATTGAAGCTCGTGATCTCGGCGACATTTGGTTTCAACAAGACGGCGCCACTTCCCACACATCGCATCAATCAATGGATTTATTGAGAGAAAACTTCGGTGAGCAGATAATTTGACGTTTTGGGCCGGTCGATTGGCCACCAAGATCGTGTGATATCCACACCGTTAGACTTTTTCCTGTGGGGATATGTAAAGTCTAAAGTTTATGCGGACAAACCCGCTTCGATTCACCCGCTTCGCCAGTTACCAGTCGAAATGCTCGAACGAGTCATCGAAAATTGGACTCAACGGATGGACCATCTGAGATGTAGCCGCGGCCAACGTTTGATAGACATACTCTTCAAAAAATAAATGTTAAAGAATGTTCTTTCAAATGATAATAAACATTCCCCATTCAAATTGAATTTTCTGTGTTGTTTCTTTAAAAAAGTAGGGAACCTCGAAATGGATCACCCTAAATAATAAAAACTATCATATAATAAAAAGGTATAAAATGGCATTGATTTGGTGCAATGACAATAAGGGGGCATTTCATACTTAAAGTAAGGGAAATTTAATTAATACTATTTATGTTACAGATCTTAAATTTAAGTTCAAAATGTACTCTTTTTGATATTTTATTGTTGTTGGTGCCAAATCAATACCGACGTATTTTCAGTGTGACTCCAAATAATATATTTCACAGAATGCACTTATACAAAGCCTATATTCTATACAAAAATAATATCGATACCTCCATTCTAAAACATGCTAAGTCGACTAAGCATAGTTTTAGGGAAATTGCATTTTTAATTTCTAAATATTCCAAATTATATTCAGTCAAAATTTGGTGTTTATCTGTCAACCCAATCAAAAGTTATTCACAAAAGAGTACAGGTCATTCGATTTGCATTATAAAGGAATTCCACACAAATTTAAAACATTCATCAAACTTTAATCGCCTCTCCTGAAAAACTACCGTTTTGCCCTTAGCATAGTTTAGAATGGAGGTATCGATATGTAAAACTTCTGGCAACTGCCACACGAAAAAAATTACTCACAAAGACTGACTCATCTACGATGTTCATACTTTTTTTTCTTTTTCAGAATATGTTAATTATTCTCTTTTGCAGTTCACGTAACCCCAGACACACACTCTTCCACTTGCACACACAAAGTACGCAAAAAGCCATCACCGTAAAGTAATCAATGTTCCCTTTTCCGTCAATGCTGTCGTCGAGTTTGAACCGTAGATTTTTTTTAATAAATACGACACACTAGATTAGAAGTTCACCATTTAAGATATAACATTTAGCGGGTGTAAAACTCACGAACAAAACGAAACGAACGATACAATTCAATAATAACGGATAATAAGGAACATCCAGTGCTAAAAAATATTAATTAACGAAAAACCTAAGAAATGTTTGTACAAAAAGTGGTGAGTTTTCAGTTGATAATTGGAAAAGTGTGCAAAGTGAACAAAAAAAATTAACTTTTCTTTAGAAAATTGTTTGTGAAAGGATTAATTATGTGAAAAAGAGGACTGTATTGAAGATAAAATAAAAAAACATTTGCAGAAAATCAAAAAAAGATATATATATAATATATATAAATATTATATAAAATATATAAAAAATATAAATACTATAAGTATATACAAATATAAAATCATATAAAAAAATTAATAAATTGTAGTTGTACAATTTATGAAAAATCTAAAAATTTTAAAAATATGAAGAAGGAAATTAGTGTTCAATATGAATACAAATTGAATATATTTTTAAAATGCAACATTATAAATTGGAAGAAACTGTTAATATATGTGTGATTGTGGAAGATTGGAATAAGTACTATATATAATTTACAAAAGATTTAATATTTCACAAAATTTAACCCCTCGATCTGTGTTAGAAGGAAAAATAACCACATAAAAAATGTGTTGTTTTCTCTGCGTCTAAGGAAAAAATGTTTCTGTAGTATATTAGCTGGAAACATATTTTCTATGGGAAAATTTACTTTTTTCTATAAGTCGAAATAAAATTCTGCTCCGAAACTCCGAAAAAAAATAATATTGAAAAAAGAGATAATCAATCATTTATATAGGTATGTAAATATTAAATATTTGCAGAAAAATATATTTTATTTAATTTTTTTTTTTTCAAAAATAGTTTGTTTCTTTTTTTTCCCTGAGAAACAAAAAATGTTTGAGTTTGTTTCTCCCTACCTCGTCATTAAATTCAAATTTTATAGGAGAAATAAATAAAATAAGTTAAATGAAAAATATGTGGTTACAAAAACAGCGGTTTCAAGATAATACGCCAAGATAATACAGCGTTTATCTATTCTCACACATGTGATTTTGTACTTGCCTGTGTAAGATAACATTAAGCATTTTTTAAATATGAAAAAAGAAATAACTTTCCTTGAATAAAGTCGGATTTTTGACAGAAGAATCCTGAATATTAATAATATATTGTGTATGCAAAAATTGCAAATTTATTTATGAACAATTCAATTTTGAAATTTCTGGTTATTTTGCTCTTTTTGCATTTCTGACAAAGTGGGACTTTTTCATTTTTTTTTTGCCATTTTGAGAAGGATATTATTTATAAAAGTTTTTAGATTTATTTAGTACTACTTTCAAAAACTCTATGCCATACTTTACAATTCCACAGTGGTCAGGGACGCGTTTTTGCAACATTTAATCTTCTATTATTTTGCAAAAAAAAACTGGCTACAAAGTAAGTGCGTATTTCAGTTTAACTCTGACTTATTATGTTCTTCAAAAAATTCCACATTAGAAGACTTTTAGTGTCCGGCTTCGATCAAACGCAACTATGTATTGGTTCCTCAAACATTAGACAAAAATATCAATATATATTTCTTCTAAAGTTTCTAGCATATTAAATGCATATACAAATTCATATATGTTTTTACTTATTTCAATTAGTAAGACTATGATAATTTGAAAAATCAATAATAAGCGGTAAACCAAGAACAACAACAACAACACTAACAACGACAGTAAGAAGAAATAGTAATAATATTGCTGAGGAGCGGTGGTGGTACACAAACGATAAAAACAAAAATGTTTTCCCCAAGTACACTTAGCATCCCTAACAACATCGTCGGCTATTGAGACTAGCCCGAATCATTTGGAATTTAATGATTTAAAAAATTAATAATCCATGAAGAGTCCCAATAATTATGACAACTTTGTATTAAATGTGTTACTAATTTTTGAGAAATAATAAAAAGTTGTATTTACATAGCCGCTTAAATGTTATTTCCAAAAAAAAATGTTTATTGGTAGCAGTTGATACGAGTTTTGGGATTTTGCATTTAACGGGTTTTCCAATAGGGATGATATGATTTAGAAGTGACATTTCGGCCATTTGTAATATGTCATTTGTTTTTCATTGTATTCGGAGTGTTTACAATTTCATCATGGAGAGATATACGCAAGAACAACGTTTATATTATTCAGTTTTATTATCAAAATAATCGTTCTCCAATTGCAACTTTTCGTGCGCTAAGTCAATTTTTTTAAAAACACTTTCCAGTCGACCTACGACCTTGACACCCATGAGCTATATTTTAGCTCTCGTTAAGAGCTATCTTTTTGCCACTGACCGATTCCCGATCCGACATACCGTTAAGGAGCTAGAGCAAAAATAAACATTCCGTTCACATTTCAAATGATGCTGTCAATTTTTTTTAAAATCCCAAAAAAAACACTTCCCTGTCGACCTACGACCTTGACACCCATGAGCAATATTTTAGCTCTCGTTAGGAGCTATCTTTTTGCCATTGACCGATTGTGGCTACGTGCCACACAGCAAATGAAACAATTGAATTGTTGCGAGGAAAGTTTGAAGATTCGATTATTTCAAGAAATTGTGATAATGAATGGCCTCCAAGAAGTTGTGATTTAACACCATTAGACTATTTCTTGTGGAGTTATTTGAACTCATTGGTCTTTCGAAATAAACCAGACTATCTTCAAGCGTTACAAGTCAACATTGAATGTGCCATTCATGACATACGACTTGATTTAGTGGAAAAAGTGCTCGAAAATTGGGTTCATCGAATTCGTTCCTGCAGAAGAAGTCGTGGAGGCCATTTGAATGACGTTTTATTTAGAACTTAATTGTATCGATTGTACTTCACATTAAATAAAAAACTTTTGAATTTCTTTAACAATAAGTGTGTTTTTCAAAGAAATCATATCACTCTTATTGGAAAACCCTGTATGTGGAAGAAAAATACGAAAGGCAAAACAGCGTAAGTCGAGTAGTGGAATTACAGGCATTATGAAGACTTAAGACACAAACTTATTTAAGATTTCAGGAAGAGCGATAATTAAATATGTAATAAAATAATCAAATAATAAAATAATAAAATAATAAAATAATAAAATAATAAAATAATAAAATAATAAAATAATAAAATAATAAAATAATAAAATAATAAAATAATAAAATAATAAAATAATAAAATAATAAAATAATAAAATAATAAAATAATAAAATAATAAAATAATAAAATAATAAAATAATAAAATATTAAAATAATAAAAAATTAAAGTAATGAAATGAATGAAACAATGAAATAATAAAACAATGAAATAATAATATAATTAAAAATAATAATAATATAATAAAATAATAAGACTATAAGATAATAAAATAATAAAATAATAAAATAATAAAACAACAAAATAATAAAATAATAAAATAATAAAATAATAAAATAATAAAATAATAAAATAATAAAATAATAAAATAATAAAATAATAAAATAATAAAATAATAAAATAATAAAATAATAAAATAATAAAATAATAAAATAATAAAATATTAAAATAATAAAAAATTAAAGTAATGAAATGAATGAAACAATGAAATAATAAAACAATGAAATAATAATATAATTAAAAATAATAATAATATAATAAAATAATAAGACTATAAGATAATAAAATAATAAAATAATAAAATAATAAAACAACAAAATAATAAAATAATAAAATAACAAAATAATTAAAAAATAAAATATTAAAATATTAAAATATTAAAATAATAAAATAATAAATTAATAAAATAATAAAATAATAAAATAATAAAATAATAAAATAATAAAATAATAAAATAATAAAATAATAAAATAATAAAATAATAAAATAATAAAATAATAAAATAATAAAATAATAAAATAATAAAATAATAAAATAATAAAATAATAAAATAATAAAATAATAAAATAATAAAATAATAAAATAATAAAATAATAAAATAATAAAATAATAAAATAATAAAATAATAAAATAATAAAATAATAAAATAATAAAATAATAAAATAATAAAATAATAAAATAATAAAATAATAAAATAATAAAATAATAAAATAATAAAATAATAAAATAATAAAATAATAAAATAATAAAATAATAAAATAATAAAATAATAAAATAATAAAATAATAAAATAATAAAATAATAAAATAATAAAATAATAAAATAATAAAATAATAAAATAATAAAATAATAAAATAATAAAATAATAAAATAATAAAATATTAAAATAATAAAATAATAAAATAATAAAATAATAAAATAATAAAATAATAAAATAATAAAATAATAAAATAATAAAATAATAAAATAATGAAATAATAAAATAATAAAATAATAAAATAATAAAATAATAAAATAATAAAATAATAAAATAATAAAATAATAAAATAATAAAATAATAAAATAATAAAATAATAAAATAATAAAATAATAAAATAATAAAATAATAAAATAATAAAATAATAAAATAATAAAATAATAAAATAATAAAATAATAAAATAATAAAATAATAAAATAATAAAATAATACAATAATAAAATAATAAAATAATAAAAAAAATTGAAATACATACATATTTCTTCTAAAACTTGTAGCATATAAAATTATTATACAAATTAATATATTTATTTGAATTACTACGGAAAATTTGGAAAAACAATAACAAGCTACAAACCAAAATTAAAATAAAATAAAAAGGGTTTTTATTATTTTTTTAATATAATTTGATGTTATAACAGACAAAAGTAAAATATAAAAATGTTATTTATAGATAGATTTTGTATAAATTTGTCAGTTTGTGCTAGGGGTAAAAGAAAATGTTTGACAAATACTTGTAACATGAATTTTAGAAATCTGTTTTCTATTTTTTTTTCTTATTTTTGCCAGATTTCGTCTTTTACTTTATAGAGAAAAATATCAGCATTAACTTCTGTTTCACAATAATTTTTAATTTCTAAATATTCCAAAGCACCACTGGTTGCCAATACAATTTATCGTTACTCAAAAATATACGATTTAAGATATAAGGGAATTTTGCAAAAATATATAAAATATTAAAAAAAAAATATTTTTAATTTGTGACAAATTGACAATTTGTTGCATTGCCAGAATACTTAAATACAAATAAATATGTATTTGTTTTGGAAATAAATATTCGGGTGGAAATATAATTTTCAGAACATGTCTTTATTCACGGAATTGTATAAGTAGATACTGCACGGTACTAAATTTAATATCTTTGCTACAAAATGCTCGGTTTATGTGGGATATACCGAAAGTGACTTGAGAATTTTGACAACTTTTCATCAGATGATAGCGGCGAAGAAACTAAAGGATGGTCCAACCATAACGCACCATGTTAATTGTGAGTTACACGTGGCGAGCATTTGGCCGAAATTTTGTTTCACACATAATTGTCATAGATCCTTCTATCATAATAAAAAATACATATTAAAATAATTCTCTGAAAACTTTTGGTTTTATTTACAATTAACATTGTGCGTTTAAAATGGACCACCCTGTATAACTACTTTTTATTGCCTACACCACACTGTAGTCCAGGGTATTATGAGTTTGAGCAATTGTCTATAACACCCAAGAGAAGAAGAGATAGACCCATAGTTTATAATACCGATCGACTTGGAATCACTTCCCGAGTCGATTTAACAATGTCCGTCCATCTGTTCGTCTGTCCTTCTGTATGTAGATGTATCGTTGTAATCAAAGTGCAGGTTGTATTTATGGTCCGATCGTGTTGAAATTAAGCACAATTCTCGTTTTTAGCCCAAGATGATCCCTATTGAAACTGCTGAAAAACGGTTCAGGTTTAGTTATAGCCCCCATATATATTTTCATCCGATTTGGGTTCTAAGGGCTATATAAGGTGTATTTTACACCGGATCGAGGTACAAATTTGCAAAGAAAAGTCTCTTCAGCCATTAATAAACCCATTATCTTTCCTTAATTCGAATGTCAAATTATCAACTCTAATCGATTTTTATATTTCATATGTCAATTGGAACATTGGAACATTCAACTCTAATCGATTTTTGAGTTTCCGCATTTGTTTTTAAAATTAATAAAATAATACACTAGACCTAGTCACACTTACTTGTATTACAATTTACAATACATTTGTAAGATATAATTAAATTAATTAAGAACTTTTAACAGAATATCTATATTATTTTCTCTCACGTCAAGTTGATGTTGATAAGCAGCCCCCACACAATGTCTAAGTAAACATGACAATGAATAGGGTCGCGCGCGTGATGCTTTTTGTAATATATAAACAATAAAGGAATTCAAAATATTTACTTTAAATATAGAATGGAGTACAAATTGTCAATGGACATACAAAAGACTATACCGACTCATTTATGTATGTCAAAAACTAAATGTCTCACGAAAAGTGTAGGAAATGACTTTGTCATCTAGTACTCATTCATTATGAGGCGAAGATCACATTGTAGGATGACTGATTACGTTCAAGAGATAATTACATAGTGAAATCTATATTCAATGAAACTAATTTACCCGTATGTCACACAAAATTTCGATGTACTAAGTCGAAAGGTTGTTAACCATTTTTTGTATTACATACCGTTTTCGACATATTTACCCACAAAAGTTGGTAGGAAATTGAAAAGACTAGTTACATCAACCCATGAGTTAGAAGAGGAAATCTATAGACAATTTCTTTCATTTAAAAACAAAATTGGGAATATTTTGCTCATAGAAATAGAGCTTCCAACTCGTTTTGTTACCCCATAATCTATTTATACTTGTATATCGTTCATTCTATATCAAACCGAACGATTGTCGTAAAAAAACAAGCAAGAAAGTTCAGTCGGTAAATGTATTTATTTTTTGTTTTAATTAAAGTATTATCAATTAAAATTGAATTTAAAGCATGCACTGCTGGTATTAAAGTTATAAACAGTTAACTTTTGGTGCAAAATAGTCCATTTGTGTGGGAGGTACCAAAACGCCCACCTATCACTGGACTTAAGGTACTATAAAAGCATTGCACTGTACAAAATGTCAGGCTTTTTTGTGCACTGGTATTAAAGTTATAAGCCCAACATACCAAATAGAAATAAAACTGCATACATCTTGAGAACAATATTAACCTAACCTACCAATAATGTTCCAGAGATAATTACACTACATATGTATATGTACACCACCATCTATCTTCAATGAAAGCCACACATAATTTCGATGTATTAAGTCAAATTAATCATATTTCTGTATCACATCACGTTTTTGACATAAGTATTTGTGCACAAATATTGGTAGGAAATCGAAAAGGCTAGTTACTGCAGCAATTGCGTTTTCAACGGGAAACTTTGGAATGTCCACGAAAGAAATAAGAATCATTGGGCAATAATTTTCCTATAGAACTCAAACTTGGAACTTGTTCTGTTAGTCCAAAAAGTTTTCCGAAAAAATGGTACTTTTAATATTTCATTAAATTTTAAAGCTTTTTAGAAGAGTTTCCACAGGGAGTGAACTAATAGTGATTTAGCCTGTCATGATCAATTAATTCAAGAATCAGAAGATCCTTTGCGTTTTTTTTTAAATCGGTCTTATTAAATACATCTTCAACAATATATCGAGAAAAATAGTTTCTCATGTTTATGAAAATCATGTAGCCAACTTTCAAATTGAAAGACTTAAGACACGAACTTGTGCCAACATGCTTGTGTATGGTGAAGAAACGCGACTTGAGAGACTTAAGACACAAACGTTGTGGAAATAGAAGCGTTACCGAAACTAAAGTCTTAAGACACAAATTTATTTCAACTTTCAGGTAAAGTGATTATGAATACATAATCTGAAATAAAATATAAGAAAAGAAAAACATAAATAATTAAAATAACAAAATAAAATAAAATAAAATAAAATAAAATAAAATAAAATAAAATAAAATAAAATAAAATAAAATAAAATAAAATAAAATAAAATAAAATAAAATAAAATAAAATAAAATAAAATAAAATAAAATAAAATAAAATAAAATAAAATAAAATAAAATAAAATAAAATAAAATAAAATAAAATAAAATAAAATAAAATAAAATAAAATAAAATAAAATAAAATAAAATAAAATAAAATAAAATAAAATAAAATAAAATAAAATAAAATAAAATAAAATAAAATAAAATAAAATAAAATAAAATAAAATAAAATAAAATAAAATAAAATAAAATAAAATAAAATAAAATAAAATAAAATAAAATAAAATAAAATAAAATAAAATAAAATAAAATAAAATAAAATAAAATAAAATAAAATAAAATAAAATAAAATAAAATAAAATAAAATAAAATAAAATAAAATAAAATAAAATAAAATAAAATAAAATAAAATAAAATAAAATGAATATTGTGAATACGCTCTTAGGCTCTCTCCTTTTTTCAAATTTTGACTTTACCTTAAAGTCATAGATCATCGTCATTCTATGGGGGAAAATCTGTTATTTAATAAATTAAGTTTAACTAAAAGCATCTCGAAAAGTAATTGTAAATCAATTCTACTAATATGTCACGTATATGGGCATTTCCAGAGAAAGGTCCACCACGATGAGAAAAATAAAAGTTGATAAACTAATGTTTTTTTCTTTTATATTGTTAAAGAAATATTTGAATTTAAAGAATATAATGAGTTTACAGCATATTTTTATTTTTGTTGTGAAATATTTGAACAGAAAGTCACAAATATTTTTTTTTCATTTTTGGCCCCTTTAAGTGCTGGTTTTGCATTTCACTGTTATTTGTTATATATTCGTTTTATGGTTGCAATCTTCATTAAAGATCTTTGTACCAACAACAAACTATTAGGAAAATAGAAACAGAGATAAAGCAAGAATCGACTAACGGTAAATTTGTAAGTTTCTTTCACTTGCTATTTTGGTGTCACGTTCGCGATAACAAAACGCAGTTTTGTATCAGAACTGCTCATCCAGTCGAAGCAAGTAATTGAAAATTTATATTCAAACAAAGTTAATTGTGCTTAATTAATAAAAAACAAAAATTGTTTGCTGTTGCTTTTAAGAAAGCTTTAATTTTAATCAAAAGTTTGTCGCGTTCGCCATCTTAGTTGGACATATTAGAACAAAAAAAAATTTTTTTTCATATTTGCTTACTTTTTGTGCGGATGAGTAAAAATAATAATAAAGAAGCATCACGACGACATTTGGAAAACATTAAAACAGAAAGAAATTAAATTAAAAAAATTAAATTAAATTCAATTTACAAAAATTAAATTTAAAATTAAAAAATTAACAAACATGTGTTCCTTATTATTATTATTATTATTCTTACATTTGTAAGTGTAGAAGTTATACTTTTGTTTTTCTAAATGCAATTATTACGTGAGAGAAATAATGTCGCGTTAGGAATGTCGCGTGCGGAATTTACACTAAGAGCGGCAAAAAAAATCCAATATATATATTTTAACATGACAACCTCTAATTAAAAACTACATTAGTCTATTTTAGTTTAAAAAAATTGCATTACAAAATTCTGTTTCAATTCGCAGATTTTTGAATATTTCTAGATGCAGTCGAAAACGAGTTCTATTTTTTGTCGCGTTCGGGATCCCATGTTTTTTGCCAATATATCAGAAAGCAACTAATCGACCAAACCTGCCTTTTGCCCTAAATATAGTGCTACTAAAATGCTATCGAAAAATGTATACAACAAAAAAAATTGTTAGATTTCTTTATTTTGTTTCACTTTAAAGGCGTACGAATGTCGCGTTCGGCATCCTGGAAATACCCATATATGTAGTTCTATGGAGTTTGTTCATTTGTTCTTTGTACTATAATTTCTTCCGAAATTATAGTACAAATACTTTTTTCCATGGCCTTATTTCGATCGTTAGGATGCAACTAGATATTCGAAAATTAAATACACATTATTTTCGCAAGTTTTATTTTTCAATTTTATATTATTTTTTTTAGTGTCAACAAAAATAGAGATTTGTATCAAGAAACTATTTTTTAATTCTTTACCACCAGTTCCCAAAGTACTGTGTGCGTAAAAATTATTTTCCTAACATTTGTAGGCAACGCAAGATAGCCGGATTAGACGTCTTAAGTAACAAAGGTACTTCCGACGAAAAATTATGTGAAATTAAAATAATGAACATATAAATTGTTTTGATATTTTTAACTATGCATAAAATTCTTCGGACCCTATTCATAACTCTTACAAATGCTATTAATACGACACTGGAAAGATCATCTTGAAGAAAGAGTTACCAAGGCCCACATATGTTGGTCGTTGTGCCGAAAAGCTATAGGTTCAAAATGGGGACTACGTCCAAATATGACACACTGGCTTTACATGAGCGTGATTAGACCAATAATCACCTACGTCTGTGTAGTGTGGTGGACATCAATGAACAAGAAGTGCAACGTAATACCTTTGCAAAAAATTCAACGTATGTGCTGTCTAGGCATAAGCGGGGCATTTAGAACTGCACCAACAAAAGCGTTGGAGACTATACTGCACATCCAGCCAATAGACATCCGTATAAAGTATGAGGCAGCCCTCACAGCAAATCGAGACAACAAGTCGTACCATCAGAAGATTTTAGAATATCTAGTTGGTCACATTCAAACGCCAGAAATCTCCAACCGCATTCTTGAAGTTCGGCTTACAGCTACCTGTGATACGTTTGTGCCAGACAGACGCTCCTGGGAAAATGGAACTTTGGCCCATGTGCCAGTGGGAACCAGCTGCTACACGGATGGGTCCAAGCGAGGAGGAAGGACGGGTCTGGGACTTTTTATTGATGAACCAGAAGTCGAACTTCACTTCCGCCTCCCTGACCACGGTATTTCAAGCAGAAGTTCGAGCAATCACGGAGTGTGTGAACTGGCTCAGTAACAAGACAAAGCCTAAATATGCCAACATCTTCACAGATAGCCAAATGGCGATTAAAGCAATAACATCGGAAAGGGTCAAATCCAGAATTGTGTTGGACTGTAAAAGAACGATAAATGATTACTCAGCCCATGATGGTCGATTGCGTATTTGCTGGGTACCAGGACACAAGGGAGTGATTGGAAATGAACGGGCAAACAGCTTGGCTTCAAAGGGCAGAGAACTTCGAGTAATAAACTTGGAAAATTGGAAACCTTTCGAAGCCAGTTGAAGCACTGGGCAGTGATGGCTCACAAAACTGTGTGGAATAGCAGAACAGTAGGAGTAACTGCAAAGATACTGTGGGGTGACCCAAATGAAAAGAAAACAAGAAGTCTTCGATATTAGTAAGATGATGAGTGTTCTAACGGAACACTCAAGCTTACAAGCACATCTTCATCGCATAGGACTAGCAGGAAACGACGAATGCAGGGAAAACATCGAAACGATGGAACATTTTCTGTGTCACTGCCCGGCTTTCACACATGCAAGATCCCAACATTTCGGGTCCGACATATTACCAGACTTGACTCATCTCAGAGGATATGACTGGAAGATACTGAGAAAATTCGTGTCTAGTACCGATTTTCTGTAACTAGGTGAGGTATAAAAAGATCATAAATAAGGAGCGCACAACAGGCCGAACCACTGGCTTAATTGTATGTCCATGGACATGAGACGTTTAAACGTCTCTTCATCCTATCCTAACCTAACCTATTAATACGACACAAACATAAATGAAACGTTTAAAATAAAATAGAAACAATAATTCTTTAAAATGTTCCAAAACAAAATGACGGATTTGTCCCAAATCTCATTGTGACTCATAACACCCTCCCAGAAAATGATGTACATTTACTGCAATATAAGTTTAGTGATTATGATTAATATCTAACGTTTATTTTTGCTTTGCTCGGATACATAAACATTTGGCGGTTTTTGTTATTTTGACTGTGTTACATAAGCATCACGCATTGATAGATAGATGATACTCGAACGTAGATAGATGGATGATCATTGACACAGTTCATTGTCAAGTTTATGTACACATTTTATTTGAGGCAATTAACAATAGTACGTTTCTTTATTTTTTTTTTTTTGGGCGGAGGAGTTAAGCGGCTTGTGAGTGCCAAAAACCGGGATTTTTTTTAAGTTCTCAATTTGATAAATTGCAATATACATACATACATAATTCATTGTAAAATCTATGACAAATGTGGAAGAGGTGATGACAAGATATACATACGAGTATATATTTTATACTGTTCCGAATTTTAAGTGTTTGGGGCGTACAGTGGTATTAATGTTAGGAGCAATTAAATTTTGGTATGATTAGGCCATTTTGTGTAGCGTAACCAAAAGCGGCATGGCAATAAGGCCCATTCTGGACTGTAGGTAATTTAAAAGCATTACACTACACAAAATGTCAAGTATTTATATGCACTGGTATTAAAGTTAAAAGCAGTTAACCTTTTGTACAAAATAGTCCCTTTGTGTGGGAGGTACCAAAAGGGGACACTTTCAACAACAACAAAATAATAATAATAAATTATTTGCCACTGTTCCTTAACCACTATTCGAATTAAAACATTATTTTCGTATACCTAATTTTTAATTAAAATTCGCAAATATACAAAAATATACTTTTTTCTGTAGAATAGTTTAACCATTAAATCTATTAAATTACAAATCCGCTGTAAGTTTATCTACGAAATGTCTCTTAGACAAACATTGGACTATGAATGCAATATAATATTTGCAAATGGAAATGGAAGTGTAAATAACATACCGCAACCTGATGTAATAAAAGTGCAAATTTATATTAAAAGCCTTAGGAATGTTCGAAAAATAATATTTACGATAATAGAGACTGGTGTATAGAAATAAATCAAATAGTTTGCCCTTAAAACAAATATTTTCGAATTATTTATTTACATATTAATTAATTAGAAACAACAATAATATTTATTTTGGTTTTTTTTTTAGTTTGAAAAAGCATCCCAGTCGGAGCTATGGAGTTTTGTCAGTCTATCGCTGGTGGTTCTGGTGATATACACATTTCGCGATTATTTGAAGACAGTGGTTCTCTCGCTGAAACTGTCGGGACCAGCTGCCCTGCCATTTATGGGCAATTGTATGCTAATCAAAGAGAAGAATTGTAAGTAGCAATCAAATTAGATTGATAAATCGATTGATATAAGAGTAGTAAAATCTTTATAAAGCCAGACTGGAACCGAATTTCCAGAAGGTCCTGGCTCCCGTGGTACCAGATTATAGTCTCCGGTCAGACTTCGTAGCCGAAACTACTACCATTTGGTCCTCCAAAAAGGTCCAGGACTGGTGGCCTATATTCAAAATTTTTTATGTAAACTACCGAATACACAAATAATGAACAACATAAGTATAACAATTAACATAGTCACCCTCACGGATGACTCACCGGTCACCATCGTGACGCCTCCCCGGACAAACACAGTCACTCAAATTCAGTGACCCACAATCATAAGACAACTATGAAAGAACACCCTCACGGGTGAACGACAACAAACAACCATACAACATCACCAGGAACATTGGGAACATCGGCAGGCATCAGCATCAGGGCGCAGATGGAGGAATCTGTGCCGCGCTTCGCGATTGACAAAACAGTAACAGTTTTCGGCGGCCATGAGCAGTCATAACTGTCTCGCACCATTTGCCCTTGAGCAACATTGTCGAGGACTTCTCCACCGACAACTCGATGCCAACACGTTCACTCCACTCACCGACCGTATGCTTGACCGCCGCACCTTTTATCTCCAGCTCAGCACGAGACTGTCCTTCGATCAAGATGAGGAGGTCATCGGCATATGTACACATCTTGTAAGAGGTGGCAAGCGAGGGATCCATAATGAGGATCCACATAAATAGACCACAGATCGAACCCTGGGGACAGCCACGTGTCACATCCTTCCAAACTGTGCCGCTGGCACCCACCACACAAACTTTCTTATCCTCAAAATAGCTTCGCCAAAGCCTACGCTCACATCTGGACTAACCACTGGAGCACGCTGTCCCAAAGGAGGTTGTCGAATGCACCTCGAAAGTCAACGAATATACCTAGTATGTACTTGGCTGTAGACTCGCTAACGCTACGACTTAAATGCATTAAAACATCCATCCATACCGTCTGTACCCGGTGATCTTCTGCTTTTCACCCGATAGACACTTCCGAAATCTCATGTCTTTCCAGGATTGGAGGGTCAGTATAGCCTCACGAGGAGGAGAATAACTAATCGGTTCCGCACCAGGAAAGAGAATCCCTCCAACATCGTAATCAGGCAATGTCCCGTCAGAACTGACACTAACGTAGACCGTATTTTCCTCTCTAGCGCGAGGAGATATTTTAATCTTTTCTGGACATATCTTGACCAGATGTTTCTAGCTACCCTATTGGTCACGATTTCTGTCCATCTTTCTTTGGACTGCCTGATTGCCACTTGCAAAAGCCAAAATTTGCATGCGGACAGTGGCGCACCAATATTGCAAATTCCTCGAGAATTTGTAATGTCGTCCATTTACTAGCAAGTGTGCAGGCACCAATAAAAGGTGTATGTTAAACATCTCAGCCTTCTCGTTAAGAGGCAGTCAAGGGCTGGGGCCAAATCAGGGCATCCGATATCTGTAGTACTTTACGATCGATATGTGTTTTTTTTTATCAATAAAAGAGTATAACTTCTGTCGAATTCGAGTAGATTGTTTAAATATATTCGTATATAGCTTATCGGATAGTTTTTAATTAATTCCAATCTTCACTTTTTCTTATTAATAAAAATTAAAATGGCTTTTCGATCGAAAAGTTCTCTATGTCGAATGCCGTGATTTGGTCCCTGTTTATGAATTTAGGGATGTGACCTCCAGAAAATGTATGACTCTGCAGGTAGTTTGTAAGCTATATCAAGACTGAGTTCCTTACAGTGTACTCCGAAGTCAACCTTATCATCAAGCTTCGAACCATCTGTGTAGAAGTGGATTATGTTTCTTGTTATTCTGCCTACACATTCCTTTCGGGCAGGTATCTTAGTGGTGCAGCACCGGTATGGTATATAGTCCACTCGGTCGGTTACCACCGCACTACCTTTGATATCCTTTTGTGGCAGTAGCTCTTGTACCTACACATTGATAGGTAGTCTAATCTTAATGCAGCACTGCTTAAACTTCTCTCGCCACGGTCTGAACCTTTGAAATGATTTATCAGTTGTCGTCCACTAAACTACAATGCCGTACAACAGTATTGGACGAATTACTGCTATATGTATCCAATTAACGATTTGGGAAGAGTGGCCCCAACTCAACCCTACAGCCTTCCTGCAGGAATATAAGGTGCCGTTGGCCTTCTTTACACGTTCCAGTACGTTAAGTTTGAATAACAGTTTCCTATCTAGAACTATTCCTAGAAATTTTGCACTTTCACAAAAAGCTAGATCTATTCAGTTTATCCGAGGAGGGTCCACATGTTGGACTTTATTCATCCTAGTAAAGATAACCAATTCTGTCTTGTTTGGGTTATCGCCCAAACCGGTCACTCCTCTCTGCTGTCATGGTTATCTGCATCCCTTAATTGCAGAGTAAAACAGAAAATTTAAATGCAATGTCCCGAAAAACATGATAAGCCGACAAGTCATGTTTTGAAATTTGGCGATGAAAAAACTATTTCAGATCATTTATTACCCGCATATGTAGTTACCTTAGAATTAAGGACAACTAAAACTTGAGCGGATGTTTTGTTATCCTTAATTATAAGTAATGTTGAATCATTTTATGTATGTAGTTCCCATATTAGAAAGATTAGTCTTAGATTCTTCTCATAAAATATTCGATCTTTCATATGTATTTATACCCTCACTTTAGTGTGACGAGGGTATATATCATTTGCTACGGAAAAAAGTGTAACACACCGAAGGAGTGATCTAAGACCCTAAGTATGTTCGGAGGAAATCCGTTTTGGGTCATTTTAAGTCGAATGAGCAATGTCCGTCCGTCTGTCTGTCTGTCTGCTGGCTGGTGCGCACGATAACTCTCGAAAGGAGTAACCGATTAACTTCAAATTTGGTATGTGGTAATATTTTGATCTCCGGATGAGTTCGAAGATGGGCCATATTGGTTTACTCCTTCTGGTACCTCCCACACAAAGGGTTAAAATTTAGTGAAATATTGATTCTTTAATAACTTCTATACTACTTATTCAAATCTTTTGAAATTCTGCACATAATATTAGTATATTAGTCGCTATTAACTCGAGAAAAATGGGTGAAGTTGACATGCCCCTTTTGGTACCTTCCACACAAATGGACCATTTTGCATCAAAATTTAACTGCTTATAACTTTAATACAAGTGCATAAAAATGCTTGAAATTTTCTACAGTATAATGTTTTTGTAGCGCCTATAGTCCGGTAAAAAATGGGCATTATTGTACAGCCCCTTTTGGTACCTCCCACACAAATGGACCGTTTCGTACCAAAAGTAAACGGCTTATAACTTTAATACCAGTGCATACAAATACTTGAAATTTTGTACAGTGTAATGCTGTTATAGTGCCTATAGTCCTGTAAAAAGTGGGCGTTATCACACCGCCCCTTTTTGTACCTCCCACACAAAATGACCAAATCATACCAAAATTACATAGCTCGTAACTTTAATATACCAGTGCACATAAACGCTTATAGTTCAGCACAATGCAATGTATTTAAGAATGTACTGTTTACCGAAAAATATGTGTATTTGGAAACCCTCTTCTGGTACCTCCCACACAAATTGACAGATTTATTGGTGTAATGTTATATATTACATTACTCACAAAGTGAGGGTATACCTTAGTCGGTTTACCCGACTGAAACTTTCTTACTTGTTTTTATTTCCCCCCTCTAATTTCAATAGTAATGGGCTCTTATGCTGCCAAAGCTTTTAAACTCTATGGTTCCTTGGTGCGCATTTGGGTGTTTTTGTTTCCATTCTTTGTGGTCCTGCAGCCGGATGACCTACAGCTGATATTATCCTCCAAAAAACACACGAACAAAGTCTTCTTTTATCGATTTATGCACAATTTCCTCGGCAATGGCCTCATAACGAATAGTGGCGATAAATGGCACTCACATCGACGTCTCATACAGCCCACCTTCCACTTGAGTATATTGGAACGTTTCATAGGGACCTTTGCTGATGCCTCACAGGCTTTGTACGAAAAATTGGATCCATTGGCGGGTCAGGATATAAATATAGCAAATTATGTAAACAACTGCATCATAGATATATTGAATGGTAAGATAAAGAAATGAGAAAATCGAAGATCTGATTAATATCTGCTTCTCCTCCTCCCTTGCAGAGGCCGTTTTGGGTGTGCCCATTAAGAAAAAGAACCTGGACATGGAACAGTCACCCTTTAGGAAGTAAGTATGATGACAGGAACTATAGAATCAATGAAAATTAATTCTAAATTTCTTTAACATTAGAGGAAAAATGGTGATACCACATCGTTTTGTGAAACCCTGGCTACTCTTTGATAGTATTTACCATATGACCAAATTAGCTTCGGAAGAGCTGCGCCAAAAACATCATCTTCATGAATTCACACGAAAAATGATCAAAACACGCCGTGAAATGAAACTCAACAATGAGGCCCCAATTAACAAGTGCCTTTTGGATTATATGATAGAAATATCCGATTGCAATCCAAGTGATTTTACTGAGGATGATATTGTTGATGAGGCTTGTACGTTTATGTTGGCCGGGCAAGATTCTGTGGGCGCTGCTGTGGCATTCACCATTTTCTTATTGGCCCAAAATCCCGACTGCCAAGAAAAATGTGAAGAAGAAATTGAGCGTATTTTTTGCGGTGATAATCGTGCTCCCAGTATGCAGGATTTGCGTGAAATGCGTTTTCTGGAAATGTGCATTAAAGAGTCATTGCGTCTCTATCCCAGTGTGCCATTGATAGCCCGCAAGTTGGGCGAGGAAGTACGACTCTCGAAATACACTTTGCCGGCGGGCAGTAATGTTTTCGTTTGTCCTTTTGCCACTCATCGCTTGGCGGATATTTATCCCGATCCCGAAAAGTTTGATCCCGAACGCTTTAGCCCCGAAAATTCGGAGAAACGTAGTCCATATGCCTTTTTGGCTTTTAGTGCTGGACCACGCTATTGTATTGGCAATCGTTTTGCTATTATGGAAATCAAAACTGTAATATCAAGACTATTGAGGAGTTATCACATTTTGCCAGTTGCCGGAAAGACCGAATTCGTGCCCACATTTCGAATAACGCTGCGAGCATCTGGGGGTCTATGGGTGCACTTAAAATCTCGTGAACATAAACTAACTGAACTTAGCTGATAAGATTAGCATAGTTAGATGTGCCCTCCACAAGACTGGAACTATATTAATACCTCATGAAGAAACTCCTTTTGTACGTCCTTTCAAAGTTACGACTGTTTGGAGAAATAATCTGAGTCATCATGAAGTCAAAGCAATGAAGTCCCAAAAATGATATAAAAACCTTTAAAAGGTTATTTTGGGGTTATCAAAGATTACTTCAAGATAATTCAAGAACGATCATTCAATTGATTTTAAATCCGAAAATGTTATAACTTTTAAGGCCAATTTGTCCAGATGAAAGTAATCACAGTACAGTAACTGCTACCTTGTCTATTTCATTTCTAGATTTCTTCGTCTTATTTTGTAATTGTTTCAGCTCCTTTCCTTACATTGGAATAGCTGTGTTCAGAAACATTTTCATTTTTCTAATCGATTTTAATTATTACTCGTATTACATTAATTTTGTAACTTTAAATGCAAATATGTCCACAAGATAGGGGGAACTTTTTTCACTTCAAAAATAAATACACAGGACCAGTCAATACTTAGTCAGGGGGAAATACCCACGCCTGCTAGCTGCAATTATAAATAACAATGATTATTTTGCAATGTTGAGGGCATATGTAGATAAATATATACAACTAAAAATTAAGCTTATTATTTAATTGTGTAATTTTGCGTTTTTAACAAATCCAATTTAATATTAATTAACATAAAACACTAACGTAACCTTACTTTTAAGATTATTTAAGTGCTAATAATTAAACATTTCGATTTACTTTGTTATTGTAAGTTCTTGTTAGCTTCTAATTCTATACCATAATTCTCATATGTATGTGAAATTGTCTTTATTTCTAGCAAATACTTATTCATATTTATCATCATGAACATCGTAAATTAATTATAAATCATCTCTTTTCGTTGCCTGGATAGGGTTTTATGAATATCGAAGATATTGTTGTGCTCATCTCGACACGTTTTATCTTTTTAAAGAATGATTAGGTGTTAATTTTTTTAATAAATACCCAAAAACTCTATCACAATCAAATGGTTTTGACGGCATTTTGATATACATAAATAATGTCTTTTTATTTGGCCGTAAATGGATGACGAATGTATTGGATTTTTATGATACGATCTAGTGATTGCTTCTTTGGGAATTAAATGAAAATGAATCTTGGGATATTATTAAAGGAAGTGGTGGAGTTATTCAAAATAGGCATGTCTTTCATTTATCATTGTGGCATAGATTCCTTGTATACATTCAGAGATAAATACATGGAATGTATATTTTTTTATACCATACACCACACTGTGGTACAGGGTATTATGACTTTGTGCATTTGTTTGTAACACCTAAAAGGAGAAGAGATAGACCCATTGTTTATTATACCGATCGACTCAGAATCACTTTCTGAGTCGATTTAGCCATGTCCGTCTGTCTGTCCATGTATTCTTGTAATCAAAGTGCAGGTCGTATTTATGGTCCGATTGTGATGAAATTTAGCATAGTCCTCTTTTTTGGCCCAAGGACGATCCCTATTGAAATTGGTTAAAATCGGTTCAGATTTGGATATAGTCCCCATATATATGTTTCACCCGATTTGACATGTAAGCGCTGTAGAAACCACATTTTACATCCGATCTTTATGAAATTCGGCAGAGAGAGTTTTATTATTACTTGAATGAACACTACCAAATTCGGAGAAAATCCGTTTAGATTTAGATATAGCCCCCCATATATATGTTTCACCCGATTTGACATGAAAGCGCTGTAGAAACCGTATTTTACATCCGACCTGTACGAAATTCGGCAGAGAAAGTTCTCTTATTACATGAAAAAACACTGCGCAATTCGGGGAAAATCGGTTCAGATTTAGATATAGCCCCCATATATATGTTCCACCCGATTTAACATTTAAGCGCTGTAGAAATCGTGTTTTATATCCGATCAGTACGAAATTTAACAGAGAGAGTTTTCTTATTACATGTATGAACACTGCCAAATTCGGGGGAAATCGGTTCAGATTTAAACATAGTCCCAATATATATGTTACACCCGATTTGACATGTAAGCACTGTAGAAACCGTGTTTTATATCCGATCAGTACGAAAATCGGCAGAGAGAGTTTGCTTATTACATGTATGAACACTGCCAAATTCTTATCGCAATGCCCATTTTCGCATTGGTAGGTAGGTGTAGGGTGTTATATAGTCGGCCCCGCCCGACTTTCTGTCTTTCCTTACTGGTTTAAATTACAAAATGTATCAGATTTCGGAGATATTTGGTAGGAAATTTGCCTGGAATATCAAAATTAATATGGAATAATTTTTCTTGAAATACCCGTAACTGCTACTCATTTTACAAAAAAAAATCAATATTTGTTTCTATTTGCTCAAACAATAATGTCCGAAACTCGATAACTACGCGAGATATCGATAAGACCCTTGACACACTAGGCAAGTTTTTTCAGCAGCTTATCATCAAATTCTCTTTTGAACTTGCACGAAGAATTCAAAATGTTCAGAGAAAGTTTTTTCATCCCCTCTTTCCAATTGCCTCTCTCACCAACAAATCACCGATAATCCGCTGAACGTTCAGCCGTCTAAATCGGGACTAACATGACCCTTATCTGTTCCCATTTTACAAAAAAAATGCAATATTTGTTTCGATTTGTTCAAACTATAATGTCGGAAACTTGATGACTACGCGAGATATCGATAACACCCTTAACTGTTCTTCTTATTTTCAGGTGTATATATCGGGGTCTCGGATATCATACTCTTGTCCACAAAACGTTATAACTGCTGATAAAATTGTGAGGCCCATGCCGGTTTTTTAGCCGAAGACGTTCATCGGTTAAAATCCTAAAATTCGACCGAAGACGAATGCATACTTACTTCAATTTAATGTGAGTTAACACCGACCAACTATTTGCAATTCAAAATATATTTAAGGAATTGTATATTAAAAGCGTTGAATTTATCCTACTCAATGTTCTTAATTGAAACATACGAGTATTAGCAAAACTTATGGCATTATAGGAATTGTTATATTATATAGGCACTAACTGGACCGGGTCCACTTCGTTGCTCCCAGATTTCAGATCCCGTTCATTTTTGGACCAATCACGTAGACTGCCACCAAATACATATACACAAAGATACAGCACTATCGCTAACAAATTGTTCGAGATATCTCAATTTCAAAACAGGGCTCAAATGACCGAGGCAACGAGGTACAAATAATATGTTTACGAATAGTAGTTGTTTGTAAGAAATAAAAAATGATTCATACTGAGATGAGGAAATTGTTTACTATTTGACGAGATCAACCGAAACTTTTTTCCTGATTCCAAAATAAAAAAATTAGGTTAGGTTGATGAATAATAATTAACGTGAAGGGAAGCCCAGATTTCAGATTTACATTAGGCGTGTTTTCGTTACACCATAAGTGCTTAATTTGTATGGGGAGCTAAGCACTTTTAAGCACTATTAGTTCCCGATGAAGTTTGGTGCTTGTGTTCATGTCTTAATCGAGTATGATGTTGCCAGATTGGGCACCCTATATTTTGCAATATGGCATCCCATTTTTGGAGAGATTTTATCAATTATTGTGAATTAACGGGAAGAAGAAGAACAAAAATGGGAAATTATTTTAATATTTGCAAAAAGAGTGTAAACAATTTAACATAGAATAGTTAATATATGTTTTATAAATACTTTTCACGAATTTTTTGTCTGTTTCGCACTGTTCTTTCTTCGCAACTCATGACACCATTGCTACCAGATAGTGAAAATCCGCCACTTATTGCTTATGTGCCAGTTAGTGGAAGTCAGTTGTTTTCGTTGCAAAGTGCTAAACTAAAAGTGCTAGCTTGTAACGAAAACATGCCTATTATGTCTTTCCGCTAAAGGATGTTGTTAAATTTAAACGGGAGTTGCATTTCTTAAATGTTTTGCCACCAATTAAACACATCACAATAATATAAAAATGTTCACCGGTTACTAATTTTTGTAACATATCATAATGAACTGTTACTAAAAACTGAGCAACATAAACTGATACGACCAAATTGGTCCCCTGTTAAAAAAAAAACCCCCAATTAAAGGCTCGATTAGTCGCACGTGTTTCGTGAATGTCTACGTATCGCAATCCAAAGTGAATAGAATAAAAGTGGGTTTAGGTATTGAGTTTTACGATATAACAAATTAATAAAACGTACTTTCAGGGATTTTATCAAAATATGTATATCGAAATTCATTTTATACTTTAAAAACTTTAAATTATAACCATTTTTAATTTTTACTTTTTGGACGTTTTAGGTTTTGTGAAATTCTGATTTTTTCAAATTTTGCGGCGGGCGTAAATCAGAGATGTAGAACAATTCCATAGTCCTACTACACGCGAGACAATTTTTCCAAGCAAGTGTCAAAGTTTGTAGTAGAGAGAGGCAAAGTGTGAATCTGCACATACACTCATTCGACGGCGTGTTTGGCAGACGTCATGTGCGTTCACTCGTATCTAAGTACAATTGTAAAATTTTTGGCCCTGTGGCAAGGTAAAGCTGAGTATAGACGATTGCCAGATCGGCAAACGTTATCAACCCTGTTAAAGTGCTGCAAATATAAGGACAATGACAGATTGTTAGGCAAAGGTGAATTGACAGTTCAGACGATTGCAAGAAAACATTACAATTTCATATATTTACAATATATTTTGTAAATATTTATATGCAGGATTGCCAATAAAAATACATTATAGACAGTGTTGCAAATAAAATGTTTTTCTGGCAATGGCGCCGTTGTCACATGCATAAACTTCGCACATATAACAATCTGCAAATTATCTCGCAAAAATTGGATGTTCACACGGTTGTAAATTCACAGGGTTGCATTTTTCCGCCATTTTTCTGGCAATGTTGTCCGATCTGCAAATCGTGTGTACTTACCTTAATACAAACAAATCGCACAAACATATTTTAGTATGTGCAGCTTCACACGAGGCAATTTTTTCCAAGCAAGTGTCCAAGTTTTTTTGGAGAGATAGGCAGGCGGAAAGATCTCTATGGCTTTGTGACATTTTAATATAATTGTCGATAATTTATTAGCAAAAAACGAACACACAACAGAAACGCGCAAAACATTTTGACACACATATTCCGCTACACAGCCCTATTTAAGTTACATCTAAGGGCATCTCTTAAATACCGGTGAATTGCGTCCTGCGTCTGTCAAAGTGTTGTTGAATGCACAGAAAACAATAGAATGAAATTTGAGTTTGAAAGACGCCGGACGCATTCACTGGTATTTAAGGGATACCCTTACACAAGCCGAAGTTATAGCGGCCGTCACAATATGAAAAATTACGTCGCCGCTTTAAAGGCTGCATCGGCTTCGTTCACTATCAACGAAATCGTCATCATCAGTTTTTTTTCTTCGTCGTCAAATATAAATGGTGGGAAAATATAAAAACTATTTTCGGTACTTGAGTGATTTTCTCTCGAAAAAATATAATAAAACAACTCCAAAATAATCTGAGATATTTGGGCATTTATTTGCAAATTTGATAAATTAAATTACGAAAAAAACCAAAAATTGAAAATTGTTTATCTAAAAAGAAAAAGTCAATAAAATAAAAACAAGTGACATTGATAGTGGTACTCTTCACTCTCACGTTCTATTTGGCAGAGAGAGTAAACGAATGAACCGAGTACAGAAAATCTCAAAGAGAAGAAGAAGCAAAAAATTTCTTTAGTGGCGTCCAAAGAAATTCTGCAATTGGATGGAAAAACAAAAATCCAAAAGGATATTATCCTTAAAGTGGCCCACAATTAGATGTTTAAAAACACAAGAGATCATAGATAAATGGAAATAGTGAACAGTGTAAATGATTTTTAAAATATTAGTGCAAATAAACATATATCTGTGGAATAACTGTACTCTCAGAAAACGCAAAACACAGAAATAAATAAAAATAGACCAAAAACCGCTAATCCATCCTAAGGAAAGGAGGAGAGGGCGAATAAGAAAATAACAAACATCCAATCGGCAATCGGGAGAGTAATCTAGTAAATGAATTCAACTTTCTCCACTAAGTTCAGAAGGAATCAACGTTAGACAAGGAGTAGGAGCCCGCGCGCTTTCTATGGAAGAAGACTCCAGCAGCAATATGGAGAGAAATTCGAGGAAATATTCGAGTGGTAATGGTGAAGAAGGCGGTGGAGGTGGTGGGCTTGGCATTATCGATGGCGTTCTAGCAACAAATAGTTCAAATTCGACAAAAACACAATTAAAACAAGTGCCTGCTACTGCTGCTGATACTGGTTTGGATAATGACTGTGACGACGATGAAGATGATGATAATGATAATGACTTTGATATGGAAACGGCAACGATGGCGGCGGATAAGGTAGCAACTTCCCGGAATGCTGGCATTCATAAGGATGACAATTTAACCGCCATTCAGACACACAAAACTACAACAACAACCAGTCTAGTTCAGGATGTTGGTCAGGGGAGAAATAACGAGAAGGCCACAGCTCTGACATTAACACCTTCCACTACAGAAGATCCATCACAATCGCCCTCATCCTTAGTGGGGGGTGGCGACGATTCGGAAGGTAAAATGCAATCACCGGCAGCTTCCACCCCAGCTTCTACACCTCCCTCCACGACGGCTGGTTTCTCACCGCCCGGATCCACTCCAAATAGCTCCGGCGAACATTCATCTCCCGCGGGTGGCGGTGGAGAGATTAGCGAGCACCCTCCCACCACAACAGATAGGCAAAAACAGCAACCAAGTCCAACACAACAATTACCACCACCTGTTCAACAGCCCATTAATGTGGTACGCAATGGTACTATACCGAATGCGGGCAAACCGCTGATGTCAACAATAAGCAAGAAACTGGAAAAGTCTGCAAAAGCTGGACGTTCTCGAAAACCCAGAGCTGCTGCGGGGCCCATGTATGAGAGTGAGGTGAGTTTGTAATAAATAGACATGTAAAACATATTTGAAAAATTGGCACACATTGGCCTTTAAAAATTTGATTTTGAAATTTTTCTTAGTTTCTGTGTCACAGAAAAGATAATATGTATTACTTGGAATTAATACTATTCGAAAATCCACTACAATTGTTACAATATTACAAATATTGTGAAATACTTCAAACAATACATACATATATTTTATTACAAATCGGTTAGACATTGTCCTCATGCTGCAATAACTGATAACCATGATATTTCAATTCGTAAAGGAGGACATCTCTAAATCAGAAAAGAAAAAATTAAATCATTTAAAAATTCGAATTAGAATTTCGGAAAAATATATACATATGTATATAGAATATTTATTACTTAGCGTGAGGGAGATGCCAAAACTTCGACAAAAAATGTTCAGTCTTCAAGCCTATATAGTAATTGTCAAAAATACAAAAAATTGAATACAATTAGATGATTGCTACAGATGTTAAGAAAATATTGTTGTCGAAAGTCAGTCAATTTGTGCGTAACAGAATTGGCTTGACGAATACGACTATTTTAGTGAACTGGTAATAACGAAATACCGAAAAAATCAGTCAATTTGACCAGAATTGTCTTGACATATGTATACCCCTATTTTATGTGTACTGGCATTAACGTCATTAAATTTTTGTATAATTTAGACATTTTGCGTGGGAGGTACAAAAAAAGGGGCATGGCAATAATGCCCATATTTTTACTGGACTTTAGGTACTATAAAAACACTACACTGCAAAAGTATATTTCAAGCATTTCAAGTATTTGTATGCACTTGCATTTAAGTTATAAGTAGTTAACTTTTTGTGAAAAATGTTCCCTTTGTTTGGGTAGCACCAAAGGGGCACTTCGTCCTTTTTTTTTCTCAAGGTCATAGCGGCAGATATACTATAGCTATGTGTGAAATCACAGGGTACTCGGATCGGTAGTATAAAAGTTATTAGATAATCAACATTTCACTAAAGTTTAACCCTTTGTGAGGGAGTTACCAGAAGTAGTTGACCAATATGGCCCATCTTCCCTCCTGAAGTCAACCAATCCCCTTTTCTCATCGAACATCCCTATAGATTTGGTCGGGCTAGATTTGGCTTCTTGACGCCTTAGAAAACACAAATTCGAACCGATTATGCTGAAATTTTGTGTTTAACTTTACATATAAAAATTCACAGAATTAAAAGTTCACTTTTTGATACCACCCTCACCCGATATGACTTCTTATCGCCTTAGAAATCACAAATACCAATCTATATTTTGATATAGCAGCATACAGAGGTTGCATCCGATTTCACTTCTTGTTAATTATACCCTACACCACACGGTTCAGGTTCGAAGTGCAGGTCGTATTTTTGGTCCGATTGTGATGAAATTTGGCACATCGCTCTTTTTGGGCCCAAGGACGATTCCTAATGAAAGTGGTCAAAATCAGTTCAGATTTACGTATAGCTCCCAAATATATGTACCTCCGTTTTGACATATGAGTATGCACTGTATATTATTCTTGGTGGTTTCGAAAGGTTTCCAATTTTCTAAGCTCCAATTTTTCGCACTTTGGAAAGCAGTTTGCCCGTCCATTTCCAATTACTTCGCGCTGTCCTGGAACCCTGAATATTCTGAATTTGACCCTTTCCGACGTTATTGTTTTGATCGCCATTTTGCTGTCCGTGAAAATGTTGGGATATTTAGGCTTTATGGTCCCCATATATATGTTTCACCTGATTTGACAAGTAAGCGCAGTAGAAACCGTATTTTATACCCCATCAGTACGAAATTCGACACATAAAGTCTTATTATTACCTTAATGAACGCTGCCAAATCGGGGAATATCGCTTCAGATTTAGATATAGTCCCCATATAGTATATGTTCTCCCGATTTGTATCAAAGCTCTATAGAAGTTGTACTTTACTTCCGATCATTACAAAATTTGACAGAAAGAAGTCAAAGGAACTAATACTGCTTAAATTGGGGATAATCGGATCAGATTTAGATATAGCCACATATAGTATATATGCTCCAGCCTATTTAGTATATAGTATTGGAACTGTATTTTACGCTCGATCTTTATATTATTTGGCAGAAATAAGGTTTTTCATGTGATTCAAGTTGATAAAAATCTATTTAGATTATGTACAGTTCTATCTATTTGCTCCTTAAGATTTTTGATCTATGAAAGAATACTGCTCATTTTAGGATTGTCGTTTCAGACCTAGTTTATTATTATCAATATATTCAACTCCTCCTTGGAATAAGCTTTAATGAGGATGTGGAGCTAAGTACTTTGTTAACTAAAACGAAACCAATTATTCCAAATTATCGCAATGCTCATTTTCGCATTTGTAGGGTGTTGTAAGCTTTTTTATAGACGGATCCGCCTGAATTTCTGTCTTTCCTTATTGGCTTTATCTGAATAAAAACATCTTTTATACGAATAGAGACATCTACCACTTTTGCAACTTAATGCAATTTTAGAGTTTTTCCTGATACAATATTAAATGCAATTCATGGTGGAATGAATTTATCGAAAGATTTATAAAAACTCTTTAATGTAAGATAAATTTGTATAAGTTTTCTTTAGTATTTTCATAATTTCAATAATTTTCATCACCTATTGACTCGCAAAAATCTCCAAAATGGCTATAAATCATCATTTTTGCAACACTGCCTCCTGCACGAATGTGAATAAAGCTTAGTTGTCGAGTTATCGGACTTAAGGGTTAAAAAAATATGAAAAGAAATGTTGAAAAAAGTATATCTTTGAGCTGGCTTTCGATGTGGATTAGAGATTTTCTTATCGGGGGTATGACCACGATCTGCGCGAATTTAAAAGTAATTTATACTTTTTGAGTTTTATTGAATTTATTTTATTACTCTTAAATTAATGCAATTTTTAATTTTTAAATAAATTGTATCCAAATTCCACAATCGATAACTATGGAAATTATCGACTATTAAGGCAGATATCGATAACTTAAAAAAATGTTCGAATGTTTTTCCGCTTTCGTTTTTGAGCCTTTGGATCACTCGATAACTATGTGAGATATCAGTAACTTGCCCCTTAGTTTCCTCTTGTTTGAAGCGCTCTATCCAAATATTTTGTGGCGTCTCGGAGTACCCATTAAAAAAATAAAATTTACGAAAAACGTAATATAATTCAATACATTTATTTCTATAAGATAGACTTGGTCGTTTAAGGTATTGCCTCCAACAGGAAGAAAATCTCTGGATATATTAGCAAACATCACCGAATCTAACCGATGTAAATTTTAAATCACAAAATTCTAGCCCAGCTCAAAATAGTAAAGGTTTATTAAATAGTAAAGTTATTGGTTATATAAAATATTATCATAATATATATATTTTTTATATTATTATATAAATATTATATTACATAAATTATGTGACGCTATCATAATTTTATATATATTTTGTAAATCCAGCTTTACGACGTGCATACATATTTATTACCAAATTAAAAATAATTTATTAAATTTTCCATCTTAACAGATAAGCCAAAATAAAATTGGTATTAAGTTATGTATTAAAAAATCGGACAGTTCGTCGTTAAGTGCAGCCACAGCAGTGGCCATAGCGGCCGTTACAAAAGGCTTGAACAAGTCCGCCACTTCGTCGGGGAGAAGCCGCAAAAGTTCAAGAAATCAAAAACAACGGATCAAACTAACCGAAAGCAATGATGAAGCTGATGAATTGGATTATGAGCCCAAGCGCAAAAAAGAACGCACTTCTAAAAGACAAACGGCCACGGCTACTGGCGGGGCCGCAGCAGCCAATGCCAACGATGGGGATGAACATCAGCGACCGGTGGTAGAACAAAGTATATGGGGAAGAGAGTTACCAGAACCAGTGCTTTTAAATGTAAGTAAATAAAGAGGGAAATAATGTTTAAGTAATTTCATTTTCATACTTTTTGGGATTTTTTTTTTGCGATTCTTCGCAGGTCTATCTTTTGTTAACCCTACAAAAGTTTCAAACGTTTCTAACACATTCAAAGATGAGAGAAAATCATTAATTCATGCCTTACTCTTTAGATTTTCCGACATGTAGTGGATAAGGAAGGTTGCCTTCCAACATTATTCCGCTTAGGACGAGTATGTTCTCTGTGGCGTCGAGTCTCTTTAACACCCACTCTGTGGCGGACCATGGATTTAACAACATGGATAAAGGAAAAATACCGGACAGAACTGAAACTAAAATGGTTCGTGGATAATCGCTGTACATGTTGCACAGAATTAAATGTTTGTAAGTATGCTTGAAATTCGAAAAAAAAGCATCATTCCCTTAATCACTTTATGCTATAATGTCAAATTTCAGCAAATTTCAAAGTCACCGACGTAAATTGCTTTCTAACGAAATTAGCGGCAGGCGCACCAAATCTAACGAGCATAACCCTATCGGGTTGGAAAGGTTTCACATGTGATCATTTGGCATATTTAGTAGAAAATATGAAAAAACTCGAACGTCTAGACTTAAGTTCCGTCAATGTAAGTTTCTTTCTATGCAGGTCTTTTTATTCTATTTATATTTTATTGCAATTTCATTCTTCAGGTGGAAATGAATGCTAGTAAAAGTGCTGTGGGAGCACAATCATTGTGCAATGCTATGCAAGTTATGAAAGACAAATTGACGCATCTCTATTTGGCGCACAATCGTTTAGCTGGTATACCGCAATTAGTCAATGTTTTATCGGTTAGTGGAAGAAAGAACTCAGGAACCTGGAAGAGAGAACTCAGGAACCCATTTATTAATTAAATATTTTTTTATTTTATTTCTTTTCCCCCTAGACACATTGTCCTAATTTAGTTTTACTGGATCTATCCAATGTTACCACACAAGCCACATCTCATGGCATTTTGCATGTAGAGAAATTACAGCAAGGCTGTCCAAAACTGAAAGTTTTACGCATTACCAATTCTCATATAACTCTAAGTACTGCTACCTTGCAAGAAATGGTGGGTATCCTTTTATTTTCTTTTTTTTATGAAATATATATATGGAGAAAATCACGACAAATCTACGGGTTGAAAAAAATTTCGGTTTTGATTTTTCCCATTTTTTTATACTTTATTTAGTACACCTGAACGCTTTGTTGAATTTTTTTGCGATTTTTTCGACAAATCGTTCCGAAGTTATCGATATTTAAAAAAATCGTTAAGATATCACTATTGTCTCTGTTTTTTGGTCATAACTACTTAAGCTATGGATTGATTTGCAAAATTTTTTTTGACATGTTAGTATGTATGTTTCGTTACTTTTCAAAAAATTGTTGTAAGAAACTATTAAAAATTTTTGTGCGATTTTAGAGTTTAAATCATTTTTTAAATTGTTTGTACTCTCCGATTTTCGCGAGTTTTTTTTATATTTTAAACTTCTATTAGTTCTCTAACATATAAGCTTTGGATGGAAGTTGGTCTAAAATTTAATTTAATTTTTTTTTTTAAAACAAAGTAGTTAATGTAGTCAAAAGTAGCTGAAATCGATGGATTCTTTAGGTGATGTATTCGACAATAAGGTTCCTTAGATATCAGTGCCCCAAAAATACACTTTTATGGTAATTCAACGGTTTTGTTTTCAGAAATATAGTATTTATTGGTAATGCATTGAGTTTTGTTTGGACTTTAAATGTTCCATTCAAAAACAAGCAATAAATACGATATATAAAAAAAAACGTTGAATTACCATAAAAGGGTATTATGGGCATTTATAGTGATTTTTTACAGGGAATCTTTTTGTCGAGAACATAACGTAAAAAATCCATTGATTTCAACTACTTTTGATATATAGTTATTTTTGTAGGCAGATTATCAGGGGTAAGGGGATGGGGATCTGTAGGGGTGGCGAGTGTTTTGGAAGAAATACTTTCTGAAGTGTCTCCTTTATTTTGTTCTTTGACTTGGAACATCTACTCCGAATCCTTCAAGACACAAGCACAGTGGCCAGCAGCGAATTTCTTTTTTTTTAATTTTGAAAAATTAAGAAATATGTAAATAGTTTAAGACCCACTTCCATCCAAATCTTATGTGTTCGAGAATTAATAGAAGTTTAAAATATAAACATATCGCGAAAATCGGAGAGTATAGACAATATAAAAAATTGCATTTAAAATTCAAAATCTAAAAATCACCCACCAAAGAAAAAATTAATATTTTTTTTCTGAAAAGTTCCGAAAAATATCAACATTTCAAAAAAATGTTTCAAATATGACCATAACTTAAGAAGTTATGACCAAAAACCAGATACACAGAGTGATATCTTAACGATTTTTTAAATATCGATAACTTCTGAACGAGTTATCAGAAAAATCTCAAAAAATTCAACAAAGCGTTTCTTCAGGTGTAAATCTTTATCTCGTTTCTTCATCGGAAAAATCTCAAAAAATTCCACAAAGCGTTTATCAGGTGTACTAAAAAATGGGAAAAATCAAAACTGAAATTTTTTTGAAACCGTCGATTTATCGTGGAATTCACCATATACTTATATGTATGTAATTTAACTATTATCTTCTTTTCCTTCAGATGGAGTCTCCTGGTTTTCCTGAACTGGAAGAACTTTCAGTTGCCGTTCTGGATGAGTCTCGAGTCATTGGCGATGAACATATACAACGTATTTTGAAGACTTCCGCAAAGCTCAAGCTCTTGGATGTTCGCGGCTGTGCCCGTTTAACTCACGAAAGTCTTATACGTCTCCCGACATGGGATGTTAAACATTTGTTTTTATCCGGCTGTTCGGTAACCAGAACATGGTAAGTTATGGGGTAAGTCTTGGAGACCTGAGATGTCATGTAGAATGTATTGTCTTGTACAGCTTCTTTTCACGAAAACGTACCAATTTCCAAATTTTGCATTACTTTTATATCGATTTATTAACTGAACCTATATAACCTATTAAAATCCCAAATTGTTTTTGTGGAAATGCAATTCAAGATTTTATTCGGAAATTTACTCGCTGAATAATTATGGGGATATTTTTGTCGTGTTGATGGGACTTTAATTTTATTTTTCGTTATGCAAATAAGCACTTGAAATTTGGTACCATTCAAGCTTTTGCTGTGCCTAATGCTCTGTTAAAATGGACTTAAAAGTACATTGAAAAATTCGTATCTACGAAAATCATTCCCCCACAATTTATGTAGACAACTGTCTTCATAAAATTCGGTATTTATATTACAATGCAATGACCATAGTCTGACAAATAATGATGGAACTTTCCCATTATATCCCACAGAAGATAAGGGTGCATTCTTCTGTTGAGGGCTTCTCTGCATCTCCCCATTGGGAAGCCCTGATTATGTCGATTGGTTTCAGCAAAAAGTGCAGTATTTTCTTTGCTCATTTCTCTAAAACTTAACTTTGTAACACATCTTTTAAGAATGAAAATTGGAATTGATTTAAATTTAAGGACCTGCATTATTTCGACTTAAAAAGTGCAAATATTTTCTAGTATTTCACAATATTTTTTCCAGCAACGAATTTGCATTAGTCTTTTGCCATTGCCATTTCTTGCTTCTTTTTTGTTATTGAAATCGATAATTATTTTTTTTCTTGTTTTTTTCTTAGCTCGGGCCTTGAATTGATAGCAGCAAAGTGGGCACACAGTCTTATTGAATTGGATCTCGCTTGGGCCAATGTGCAACAGCCTTTAGATAATGCCTTACGTGCCTTGGCCGACAAAGGAGCCGAGTCACGTTTAGCGTAAGTTTTAACCTAATAACATTTTTAAAATTAGATATACAAACCTATTACTAAACATTTTCATTTCTATTTCCATTTCCTTCCAGTCATCTGAATTTATGCGGTTCTTCTGTTTCCGAAGAGGCAGTCAAGATTATTCTGGCCAATTGCCCCCTAATGAGTACTATCAATTTGGCTTCGTGTCGGGGTTTGCCACGCGGTGTCAAGCGACAAATGCAAGGTCCACAAGAGCTCAATGAATTACGTGATGTTTTAAAAGTTCAATTAAAAGTCAAATTACCGGAGACGACCGCATCAGAAACTTCAACATCCGCCAGTGCAACGGGGGCGGCGACGTCAACAACAACAGCAAATAGCAATGATGGCGGCGGTGGTGGTAGCCATGCTGCCTGTAGTCCATAGTCCTCACAACAATTTACATATAAATTGTAAATTTTAATAATTGTAGTTTGTATTTTTGTATTTGATTTTAATTTTGGAAATTTTTATTTTACTCTCTATCTCTCGGAAAGCGCTATATTTGTGTTAGCAAAAGATAAAACAATTAGTTAGGTATGTGGGTGGGTTGGTCATTCTGCAGCTCTCAGTTCCTCCTAAGCCAGTGAACAGAAATCTTGGCCTTACAGACAAGAATTTGAAGCGAATTTGAAGTGCTGAAATACACGCCCACCCTCCTTCCACATTTCTGCTATTCGAAAACGACTCATTTTTCTTAAGTCGTTTAAAAACAACTCTCCCGCCCATCTTTGGTGTAGTCAAGAAACATGTTTTTAAAATTTTGTGGAAACTCTTCCAATAATCGATTATGTGATTATGTTGTTTACAAACATATACCCTTTTCTGTAATTTTCCCATATTTTTAGATTTTTCTTTAAAGTTTGTTAAAATTTTTTAACTTTTTTTTATTTTTCTTGAAAAAAAGCGAAAGAAGAAACTCGCTTAAGCAAGATGTTTTCTTTTAACTTCTTTTTGTGTGTGTGTGTAGTGATGTGTAAATTAATAAAATTTTATCAAATATAACAATATAAATCAATACACTCAACAAACCAACCCAATCCCCCCAACCTTCCTTCCTTAAGAAATGTAAGACACAAAAACAAAACCATACAAACGAGATCAACAACACAACAACAAATGAGAATTCAATCGATACACCAGTTCAAGGCAATTTTTTTATTTTTTAAATTTGTGAAATTTAAAATTAACTGCAAAAGTAAACAGTAAAAGTAATTTTTTAATATTAACTTTTATCATTATTATGTAAGAAAAATGAAGAAGAACATGTTTAAACATATAAAAAAAACATACAAATTATACGTATTTTCCCTCCCCCCTTACTACCCCCTACTTACCTTAATTTCCATTTTGTGCAAAATATTTTTTAATTAATTTTAATTTTTTTTATTTTTGACAAATTTGTAGACTTCCTCCCCCTTCACCCCTATGTCTCTCACTTAGAAAAGAAAGATAACAAAAAAAAACCAACGTAATTTTTAAGAAAATTATATTTTTTGTTGCATTCAAAAAGGAAAATAAAAAATCATAAATATTTTTAAAAATAAGTGGAAAGTGCATCTTTTTTTAGATAACTCTTTTTTTGCCGAAGGGCTGTCCTTAACAATTTCTGGAGTTATATGGTGTCCTTAAAAACAAAATAAAATTTTTGATACATTTTTTTTAATTCCGGTTTTCTTGAAAGTATCTAGGACTGTGGAGTCTAGCCAAAATTAACCGACTTCGACTCCCGGAGTCCATATTGCCGAATTTGAAGAAATTCGGTACATAAAAAGTCGACTTTATAGCTATTTTGGACATACAAAAATATTTGGTTAAAAGCTTCGATTGTTTTATTCTTCTTTCGTACAAAATTTGTAATTTTTCGACTCCAGACTCCGGGTGAAATAATGTTGTTCCATTTTTTTAAAGCTAGTGTCCTATCAAAGAAAACAATGCATATAGAAGAAATTATAACCTTTTGGGTAAAAATAAGAGAATTACAATAAAATCTTGTTCCTTTACACCCACTGTTGTAAACGAGCTTATATATCATTTGCTGCTGGCCAAAACTGTAACACATCAAAGGAGTGACCTATGAGACCCCACGCATATTTTGGGTAATTTAAAGTCATTTGAGCAATGTCCGTACGTCCGTCTGTCTGTCTGGCTGATGCGTACGATAACTTTCGATAGGATTAACCAGAATAAAAATCAAATTTTAGAAACCAGATTAAAAAATCGTCTTGAATATGATCCCATGCGATCTGACTACATTTTTAAGTAGGTGACTAAAATAAGAAGAACAATTGGAAGCATGTTATCGATATTTAGCTTAGTTAACTAGATATCAGACGTTAAAGTTTGAAAAAATTAAAAAAATACAGATTATTTTTTAAATTGGCTCAATGTGCAAAAGCAGAAAAATAAAAAAAATCGATAACGACCTTATTTATCGAACTTGAAAAAACTTTGGAAACAACTTAAAGAATCGAACGATTATATCCGATCTGACTACATTATTAAATAGAGGACCTTAAATATGACGAGTTATATTACGTTAAAGTTTAAAAAAATCGAAAACAAAATATAGATTTTTGTAAAATTGGTTCAATGTGCAAAAATGGAAAAATAACAAAATCGATAACTACGTTATTTATCCAAATTAAAAAAAAAATATAAACAAATTGAAAAATCTACCGATTTTATCCGATGCGACTCGGTCTGACTACATTTTTAAATAGATGGCCTTAAAACAAGAACAATTGGGAGCATGTTATCGACATGTTATCATCCAGTTATAGGACGCTAAAGTTTAAAAAAATCTAAAAAAAAATTTATCGTAATATTTGCTCAATGTGCAAAAATGGAAAAAGAAAAAAATCGGTAACTACCTTCCTTTTCGAAATTAAAAAAACTTTAGAAACGTTAAAAATCCAACGATTGCATCCGTTGCGACCCGATCTGACTACATTTAAAATAGATGGCCTTAAAATAAGATAAAATTGGGACATGTTATCGATATCTAACTAAGTCAATGAGTTATCGTTTGTTAAATTTTAAAAATATCGATTTTTTTTTGTCAAATGTGCCCAATGTGCAAAAACGGAAAAATAAAAAAACGATAACTATTTTATTTATTGAAATTGAAAAAACCTTAGAAACAAATAATCGACCGATTATATTCCTTGCGCCTCGATCTGACTACATTTTAAATAGATGGCCTTAAAATAAGATAAAATTGGGATATATTATCGATATCTAACTAAGTCAATGAGTTATCGTTTGTTAAATTTTAAAAAATATCGATTTTTTTGTCAAATGTGCACAATGTGCAAAAACGGAAAAATAAAAAAACGATAACTATTTTATTTATTGAAATTGAAAAAACCTTAGAAACAAATAATCGACTGATTATATCCCTTGCGTCTCGATCTGACTACATTTTAAATAGATGGCCTTAAAATAAGATAAAATTGGGATATGTTATCGATATCTAACTAAGTCAATGAGTTATCGTTTGTTAAATTTAAAAAAATATCGATTTTTTTGTCAAATGTGCACAGTGTGCAAAAACGGAAAAATAAAAAAACGATAACTATTTTATTTATTGAAATTGAAAAAAACTTAGAAACAAATAAGCGACCGATTATATCCCTTGCGCCTCGATCTGACTACATTTTAAATAGATGGCCTTAAAATAAGATAAAATTGGGATATGTTATCGATATCTAACTAAGTCAATGAGTTATCGTTTGTTAAATTTTAAAAAATATCAATTTTTTTGTCAAATGTGCACAATGTAAAAAAACGGAAAAATAAAAAAAACGATAACTATTTTATTTATTCAAATTCAAAAAACCTTAGAAACAAATAATCGACCGATTATATCCGTTGCGACCCGATCTGACTACATTTTAAATAGATGGCCTTAAAATAGGAATAACTGGGACATGTTAAAAAAATTTTGAAATTATATTTTGAAAAAATCAAAAAATTATAGCAAAAATTTCGATAACTACCTTAGTCATCGGAATTAGAAAACGATTTTTATAGCTCAATTGATTTAAGAAATCAATTTATAGAAAAAATCGGGAAGAAATGTTCGATTTCGTGTTATCGAAATGTACAAAAACGTAGCCGTGGTTAAGTTTTTTCTGTGGTATGTCCAATTACGGCTACGTGAACCAAAGTTTATTTGAGTTGAAACGATGACAATAGAAGTTATCGATTATATCTAAAAAGTCTTCTAAAAACGATTTTTACACTTTAATCTACTTTAGCTAAGCGAAATATCGATAACAGGTACTCCTAATTTTCTTAATAAGTTAGTCAGATATCGGCGCTGGGATATCATTCTCTCGCCATTATTTGCAATGAGAACGGATTCAAAAAATTATGAATATACTGATTGATTCGATCATATTTTTAGTTAAGAGTGTGAAAATTTCCGTTTCAACATTTATTCACATTTTGTTAATTTTGTTTGTTTTAGATAAATGGTTATCTAACATATGTCCAATAAATAGACCTTTGCTAAGACCAGCTAAATGACTGATCGACCATAAGCAAAACGTGAAAAAAATATTTAACGTCTTCGATGATTTAAGTTCATTTACATTTCACCTAAGACTGGGAGAAAATGTCATCACATCTAAAAATAACAACAACATCTGTTAGATGTCAAATACGCAAAAAAAACAAGTTGAACATTCCTAATATGCGTTTTTGTCTGTTAATGAATGCATTAGGTATTTTCCCTTAAAATAAATACATACATATGAATATGTATTTGTAGAATACATAAGCAAATAAAAAACTATTCTAGAAACATATAATCTGGATTTATAATAACACAAGACTTTATTAGTTAATGGGATTCTTGTAGTACTACATACAGATGTGTATATGCCCGGTTATCTTTAGTTCGTAATAGTAATTAAAACAAATTTTAACAAAATAAAAATGTTGGATTATGATAATGAAGATGATGAAATACCGCCGTTCATGAGGGTGACTGGTGACTAACTTCAGTTATCAACAATATCAAGCACTTAGAATGCTTTGATTTGATCTACTAAGACACACTAATATTTTGCGGTTTTAGGATGATATCATCGACAGGTGTCGTGGCAGTTATCCTACTTGATTTGCTTGTCGATATCCTCGAAATAGTCGGTGGCCACCTTTACTATAACAGCGCCAGTAGCCAAGCCAGCAATGGTGGCTACAGCAGCATTATCCCTAGGCAATACCGACCGCATAACAGCCCAACCCAAAACACTGCCCATGGCCCACAAACTGCCTCCCAGCATGGCGTAAAGACCACGTTTTCCATTAGGCACTGCCTTCAAGGCAGGTCGTCCATAAATGTAGAAAGCTGCTCCCACTACCTAATCCAGGATAGGAAACACACAAAGAAAAATAACATTTACACAACCCCATAAGTATACTCGCACAATTACTTACAGAACTCAACAGCAAAGCATTTGTCAAATCCTTTCTGGGACTAAGAATTTTCGATACCAGCGCAGGATTCATAACATTTACCGACAAAGCACCATAAGTGGCCAAGCCATGGATGGGAATGTAATAATAGAAAACATTCTCTTTGGTGAATGGTTTCAAACCGATTTTGTCACAAAGTGTACAAGCTTTAGCATTGGCCATTATTTCTTGTTGTTTTCTGGTATCAATAAAATCAAATAAATTCGCGAATTAAATTACGAACTGCACTCCGGTAAAAATGCTTACGGTATTATATAAAAAAGCGGCTGTCTCACTGTCAAATCCGAAAGAAATGTCAAAACCGATGTCTTCTGTCAGGGATGATATTTTTAATTGGTACAAAATTGAAACATAAAAAGGTACTTTTCATGTTTCATTACGAAAGTACTATTTTGCTTTCAGGTCGGTCCCGGCTTCAGCCCTAATGGGGCCCGCAGACGATCAAATTGCTTGACATACAACTACACCTACAACACATACACTCACATCTGCGTCACACCTTCTACACACGCACTCACATTTTTACTGACATTGTTACGTTTTTTGTCAGCAAATTAAATCCAAAATATGTTCCTCTTTACACGGGCTGAATGTACTGCAGATTATCGGCGTTTTGTAGGAGAGAGAGGCAGTTGGAATGAGGGGCTTTTACTTGGGCTTTTCGGGCTCAACGTTTTGTGTTTTTCATTCGCACTTTGAAACAACAACAAATTACAGAGAATAGCAAAATTACGTCGTGTAAACGCAAAGGATAGTTTAAGGACAACTCTTAAATACCAGTGAATGCGTCCGGCGTCTGTCAAACTCAAATTTCATCTTAGGGCACCTCTAAAATTCCATCCTATAGTTTTCTGTGCAAACAACAACACTTTGACAGACGTCGGACGCTTTCACTGGTATTTAAGAGATACCCTTATTGTTTTCAGTGCATACAACAACACTTTGACAGACGTCGGACGTTGTCACTGGTATTTAAGAGATACCCTAAAATAGAATTAGCGGAGAATTTCCTGATAGGATATCCTCGTGGAAATTTGGACTATGATGGTACCTCTTAAACACCAGTGAATGTGTTCACCGTCTGTCAAACTCATAATTAATGGTAAAGGGCCAATGCAAGCGGAATGTGGCGCGGCGTGTCAGAAAAGTTAAATTTTGATTTGGCATTGCTTCATTTGACATTGCTAGATTAAATTATTCTCAATCTGACACAATTTTTTGTTAAACTTTTATTGAAAACAACCACATGTTTTGTGTACGGGTAATGCTGAACTCGCACCGCGCCGCTTGGCGCGTTCTTTGGTCCTTCACCATAAAAGGTATTTATATGTACTACTCAGACGTTCAAAACAAATATGTCCTGATACACACGACGCAATCTTAACCAAGCAAGTGTCAAAGTTTGTAGAACAGAGAGAAATTTCCGCCTGCCGCTCCCTCCTAAAAATGTTGACACTTGCTTGGAAAAAATTGCTTCATGTGAATCATAAGTATAGCAACATCCTAATTACATTTTGTATTAGTTCATGTTATTCCATTCTAATTGTATTTTTTTTTCATTGCATTACACAAACTTTGTATAAATTTCTACTTTTTTTTACAGATTTAACCTCAGTTTTCAATCAGCTGTACGATTCGAAATGCTGCAATTTTTATTCAGACGGTCCGAATGGTGGATCGTTTACACCATGATAGAATTACGCCAGGAGCTGATTCACACTCAGCTATTTTTTCCAAGCAAGTTCAAAGTTTGTAGGAGAGAAAGGCGGCTTGCCACTCTGACCAACAAACTTTGACACTTGCTTGAAAAAATTGCCGAGTGTGAATTAGGACCAGGTAAAGTCGCTTGCTCAAAACTTATTACATCAACTCTGGGGGTCTTGTGTTGTCGTCATTTGCTTGTTGGCAGTTGTCACAGTTATCCGTTGTTGTTGTAAGACATTTTTTCGTAGTTGTTGTAGAAAACAGCATATAGAGTTGTAAGAATTTACAAGCCACGGCCACTGCAAGAAAATTGTAAATCTGCAGTTATGTTGACTCTACCAGGTGTAATTGTATCATGGTTTACACTGATTTCGATACGTTAGATTCGATCAACTGATTCTTCCTTACGCTAAGGCGACGTTACGATTACGCATGAAAAATAAGTTCCGAATTACACTGGCTGAATGTTCAGCAGATTATCGACGTTTTGAAGGAGAGAGAGGCAGTGGTCAAGAGGGGGGGAAAAACTCTCCCGTACTCGGGCTCAATGTTTTGTGTTTTCCACTCGCACTTTGAACAACAACAATTCACACAGGAATAGCCGAAACAATAGGCGTGTTTTCGTTACACCATAAGTGCTTAATTTGAATGGGGAGCTAAGCACTTTTAAGCACTATTAGTTCCCGATGAAGTTTGGTGCTTGTGTTCATGTCTTAATCGAGTATGATGTTGCCAGATTGGGCACCCTATATTTAGCAGTATGGCATCCCATTTTTGGAGATATTTTATCAATTATTGTGAATTAACGGGAAGAAGAAGAACAAAAATGGGAAATTATTTTAATATTTGCAAAAGAGTGTAAACAATTGAACATAGAATAGTAAATATAAATACTTTTCACGAATTTTTTGTCTGTTTCGCACTGTTCTTTCTTCGCAACTCATGACACCATTGCTACCAGATAGTGAAAATCCGCCACTTATTGCTTATGTGCCAGTTAGTGGAAGTCAGTTGTTTTCATTGCAAAGTGCTAAACTAAAAGTGCTAGCTTGTAACGAAAACATGCCTAATATTATGTTGTCTAATCACAGAGGCAAGTTGAAAAGAGAATTAGAGGAGAAGCTGCTGAAAAATATCTCTTGTAAATCTGGAATAACAGGCGTGTTTTCGTTACACCATAAGTGCTTAATTTGTATGGGGAGCTAAGCACTTTTAAGCACTATTATTTCCCGATGAAGTTTGGTGCTTGTGTTCATGTCTTAATCGAGTATGATGTTGCCAGATTGAGCACCCTATATTTAGCAATATGGCATCCCATTTTTGGAGAGATTTTATCAATTATTGTGAATTAACGGGAAGAAGAAGAACAAAAATGGGAAATTATTTTAATATTCGCAAAAGAGTGTAAACAATTGAACATAGAATAGTAAATATATGTTTTATAAATACTTTTCACGAATTTTTTGTCTGTTTCGCACTGTTCTTTCTTCGCAACTCATGACACCATTGCTACCAGATAGTGAAAATCCGCCACTTATTGCTTATGTGCCAGTTAGTGGAAATCAGTTGTTTTCGTTGCAAAGTGCTAAACTAAAAGTGCTAGCTTGTAACGAAAACATGCCTAACATGAATCGAAAATCTTGCATCACTCATGGCAATTTTTTCCAAGCAAGTGTCAAAGTTTGTTGGAGAGAGAGGCAGAGCTATTTCTCTCTCCTAAAATGTTGACACTTGCTTGAAAAAAATTGCCTCGTGTGATGCAAGACAAACTTGCCACCCAACGACGTATTGTAACGTAACATGGTGCGACTAATCGCGCTCTTAAGTCTGCTATCATCGCTATTAAACAATCTGGCCAAATATTTGCAAATTGTCAAAAAACTATCAAAAAAGAAAAAAATTAATGTGTGTGTTGTGTGAGTGATGAATTCTGGTTAGATTTTTCTTCTTCATTCCTTCTAAAAAGGTTTATGTAATTTTAATTTTGTAGTACAACATAATAACAATAGATAAATAAAATGTTTATCGCACATCTGTGAAAATTTCGGAAGAGCATCGACCAACCCAGGCCCAAAATTTAGCAAGAGACAAGCCGCATAAAATAGTTGTAAGTACATAGAAATTATCGATTTACATGTAATAGACGACGGCACGGTTAAAATAAGAACGGCAGAACAAAGACCAAGCAACAAAAACAAGAGGAAGATGATGAGTAAAGTGTGTGACGCCAGTGATGGTCGATTTGTTGATGTGTGTGCGTGTGAGTTTTGCAATTGACAGACAGACATACGGACACATCTGACCCCCCATGAGCATGTGGGGAAAAATAGACTATTTATAAATAAAAATGAGTTATTTGATAAAACAAACATACAGTAATTTTCTATAACAAAGATAAGTCAGAGTGATTTTCTAAGATAGATTACGATTGTGTGTAAGATACCCGGCAGACAAACTCAAGACATTTTTTCATTTTTCTTTATTATTTTTTTCTTGTTCCTTTTGTTCTCATTCTCAGAATCCCTTTGTAGAGCTGCAATCAATCATTATGGTGTCCTCCACAGCCACAGCCATCAACACATCACAACGAAAAAATGTACGCATATTATTAGCCGGTGATCCGGGAGTAGGCAAAACATCTCTGATACTCTCTTTGGTTAGTGAAGAATTCCCCGAAGATGTTCCACCTAAAGCGGAAGAGATTACTATACCGGCTAATGTAACGCCGGAACAGGTGCCCACAAATATAGTTGACTATTCGCGTAAGTACACCAAGTTGGAGGAGATATAGTTGATTACTGCTATTGATTTATTTCACTTTTAATTGATTTATTTGGCTTTGTGTAAAACTGGTTTAGGCTCAACACATTGCGGTAAATAGAAAATAGGTCATTTTTGTATTCTTTGCCATTTTTCTTCATATCAAAGGCTGTAATTGGCTATGTGAAATTATTAATAATATGTACATTGGAATGACATAAAATAACTACAATCTAAATTGATATCATTTTGTTTTCGTCAAGTGGAATATAAAGAAACCCTAAGCATCAGATTAAAGCCTTAACAATTTCTTTCCAAAAACCATCCAGATTGAATTTAACATTGAACAGACATACAATTCTAATAGATTTATATTTGTAAATTATACTTGAATCCTCATAACAATTCAAGCAGTCTATAATCATTACCCCCCATGTATTTATATATTCTAGTGAAATTTCACAATAGACCATCCCTGAATTGGTTTCGCAATTATGTCACTAATTCTTCCCTATGTTTATTGCATTTAATTTAACATCTTTTTTCATATATTTTTAGATATCGAACAGACGGAAGAAACCTTAAATGAAGAAATCACAAAATGTCATGTCGTTTGCATTGTCTATGCCGTTGACGATGATGACACATTGGATCGTATTACATCCCATTGGCTACCATTGATACGGAAAGCTGTTGGTGAAGATCAGCCAAAGAAACCGGTTGTTTTGGTTGGCAACAAAGTTGATCTAATCGAATACTCAACCATAAATGTAAGACAAGGACAAAGTGCTTCATTTGGCCAGAAAATAATTAATTTTGGTTTTTTGTTTCAGAGTGTTCTTGGTATAATGGAAGAATTTCCCGAAGTTGAGAGTTGTGTGGAATGTTCTGCAAAGACTTTGCATAACATATCGGAAATGTTTTATTATGCACAAAAAGCGGTGCTGCATCCAACGTCGCCACTATACATAATGGAAGAACAAGATGTAAGTTAAAATATGTAGAACTGATGAATAATACTAAACATTAAAGGAATTGTCTAGATTCTCTACAGAATTAATCCAAATGGAACATAGTATTCGAGTAGAACGACTGAAATATACGCTCACTTCCACGGGTATATATATATGTAATAGGGTCTTCGGATGTTGGTCGAATAGTTCCACAATGGAAGTAAAGTGAGCCCATTTTTTGACAGACTATAGTTATTACAAAAATTGTCTACAATACCGCATTTTAAGGTATCGAAATCAAAAGTTTTGTAGTACAGATGTTTTAAGATATTTAACATTTCACGGAATTTTGACTATCTGTATGGGAAGATTGCCCAAAGTGGCCCATCTTCTAACATTTGGACTAAATCATTTTATCACTCGATCTGAGAGCTATCAAAAAGTATGGACATATCTTAAAGAACTGAAAATGTCTTGAAAGCGATTTTAAACAAATTTGAATAGTTTCTGGCCCTAGCAGTTTACCTATAGTCTCTCCGGTAAGGTGAGCTGACTATAAATTTATCCTTAAAATATACTTTAGCCATCAAAATGCAAAATGTGCAGTGGTTAAGGGGCCTGCCTTTATTTGTTGCATAGTATAATAAATGGTTTCCTATGTCACTTATCATGCTGTCTCATAGGGGATATTATGCGATGGGACTTGTTATCTTAGGACAGCCAGTTTTTCTAATATATTCGATTATGTCAATCCGCTACCTTTTCAAGGACATTATCTATAACTCCTTACATCTGTGCTTAATTCCGAATGGTTGGTAGTATCTAGTATCTGCAGAAAAGTGTAATTCTTATCATTCTACAAATACACACCACATGATGGCGTATAAATTGTTACATATGCTAATGACCGTACAATTCTGGCGTCAGGCCAAAAAAATCAAAAACATTTGGGAAATGAAATTAAAAGTTAACTTGATGATCTTGCAAATTTGTTTAACTAAATATATATAAACAAAGTACATATCTCTTCTACATAGCTTACAATTTACAACTACTGTAGCATTTGCTACTTGTAGGCCACATTTAGTATGCAATGAAAACGATTGGAACGATGTCAAAAATCCAGGTTAACATTCTACACAATTATGGATTAGAAAATTTACCACAGCAATGCTCTAAGACAGTTGCCGAATTAGATGGGTGGTGTTCACCTGCGGTAGATGATGTCTTCGTGAGAACTCCATTCCTCACCATTTGTGGTTGGAGTTAGTCCAATGGTCATGTATTAAAAGTAACCACCTGTTATATGAAAACATTTGATGACTAATGACAACTTTCCGTACTATTAAACGTAGACTTCTACAAAATCAAAAACTCTATATGTTGGTAATGTCCAAGTAATTCGCCTACCTTTATTTCCCAATTTATATCATCCTACCAACTATCGATTGCCGAGAAAATTACCAAAACAAGAGATGAAATAAGAAAAATCGATTTTTGTAACAATAATTTGATGACGCCTCATTTATTTTATTTTTTGTCGCACAACGTAATTTGATGCCAGTATATCGACCCAAGAAATTGTACAATTTATTACCAGTTTTTGTCTAAATTACTATAATCGATTTGCACATTAATAATTTTATTTTCGCTCCTTTCCCTTTTCAGCTTACACCTGCTTGTAAGAAATCGCTGGTCCGCATATTCAAAATATGTGATATCGATGGTGATAATCTTCTAAACGACTATGAGTTGAACCTATTTCAGCGGCGCTGTTTCAATACTCCACTGCAGCCACAGATTCTGGATGAGGTTAAATCGGTTATACAGAAAAACATACAAGATGGTATCTACAATGACTCCGTGACACTAAAGGGATTCCTCTTCCTTCACTGTCTATTTATACAACGTGGACGTAATGAAACTACCTGGGCGGTATTGCGACGTTTCGGCTATAATGAACAATTAGAAATGAGTAAGGACTATCTAAAGCCCACTCTGAAAATACCACCCGGTAGCAGCACAGAATTATCGCACAGAGGTCAACAGTTTCTTACGGCATTGTTTGAGCGTTATGACAAGGATTGTGATGGGGCTTTGTCGCCCGAAGAACATAAAATGTTATTTAGTACTTGTCCTCAAGCTCCGTGGTCGTATTCAACGGATATACGTAAATCATGCACAGTGAATGAGAAGGGTTGGGTCACACTGAATGGTTGGATAAGCCGATGGTCTTTGATGACTTTGGTAGATGTTAGCAAAACCATGGAATATTTGGCGTACATGGGTTTTAATGTACATGAAAACGAGACACAGTTGGCAGCGATACATGTAACACGGGAGAGACGTATTGACTTGGCCAAACGTCAGAGCAGCCGTTCGGTGTATATGTGTCATGTTATTGGGCCAAAAGGTTCAGGAAAAACGGGTCTTTGTCGTGGATTTTTGCTTAGCGATGACACAAGATCCCTGATTGGCAAAGAATTCAGAACAAATGTCACACATTGTGTCAATACCGTACAGGTAGAGTTGAATACCGTCGACCGGCTGTACAACTAAATACCAATGACAATATCTGTTTTGTTTTATTCTTTAAGGTATACGGCCAGGAGAAACATTTAATTTTACGCGACATTGATGTTAAGCATGCCCTTGATCCTTTACAACCCCAGGAAATCAATTGTGATGTGGCCTGTCTGGTCTATGATTCCTCCAATCCCCGTTCGTTTGAGTACATCGCACGCATTTATATTAAATACTATGCCGAAAGTAAAATTCCTGTGATGATTGTTGGCACTAAATGTGATTTGGATGAACGTCGACAGGACTATCTATTGCAACCGGATGAGTTCTGTCAAAAGTACAAACTGTTGCCACCGCATCTTTTCAGTCTAAAGAATAATAAGAAGGAATTATATGTAAAACTCGCTACCATGGCGGCATTTCCGTAAGTAACAATTTATGTTTACAGCTTGTTTTGATTTATATTTCATCTCCTTTTTAAAACAATTTGGCATTTTGTTTAAAGTCCCCTCCTCGCCACTCTTATGTCTTATACTTCATTACTGGCCCCGCCCTAAACCCTTAAGGCTTGTTCTTGTTGTTTGGAATTACTTACATATATGTATGTACATGTGGAGTTAGCGTTAGAAAAAGAAAGAAAACAAACTAACTAAAATGTTTTGTTCTGGTTGATGTTGGTTGCTATTTTTTTTATTAATTTTTATTTTAAGGAAAGCTTTTCATTTATAAGCTAAGGAGTGTTGTATGAAGAAGTCTTTTCAGTCCTTTTGTCCGATCTTTCTAGTAATTTTCCAAAACCAAGATTAATTAGCTAACAAAAAATAATGCCGATTTACTTTAGTCCCAATATGAAATGATTTATAAATGATAAAGGATTTGAGCTTTGTGGCTTATGTAGAATATAAATCAGTCATACTTAATTAATATTTATTTTAGTCATACTTAATTAATATTTAATTGGTATTTCGGCAAAAATGAGCCGTTTGAAATTAAGCGTCTCTATGATTAAAAAATCATTTCTGAAAAATATTTCGAAATTTCCGAAATATGCACACGGTAAGCCTTTTCTTATATCGTTCTTCTTTAATAACATTGCAAATTACAGCTTTGCTTTTCTGGTACTCTTTATTAAGTTAAACCGTTGAATCATTATGCTTAAATAACGAGAAAGAAATTCTGATATAATGCAAACAGAGACAACCTTATTTTATTTGTGGACATAAACCGCACAAGTATCTGTGGTGTACTAATAAAATGTTACTGAACTGGTAAACAATCAGTCAATTATTAAACAAATATTTGCTCAATGGTTTATCACTTTCCTGGGTTTTTTTTATCTAAATGATTAATATTTTTCTTTCGATACTTCTTCATTGATTTTAGTAGGTTTTGGAGTATGTCATGTGTTCTTTACTCGAAATTTAAATCTTTTTATTAATAAGAACAACATAGATTTTCTTCATCATGAACGCGGGGATGAAACACGGTGTACGCCTCCTCGTGAAGTATATAGCTTCAGTCTTGTCCGGATTTATGAGGATTTTCCATTTGTTAAAATAATTGTTGAGTTGTGATAAAGCCGACTCTAAATTAGTAATGTTGTATTCGAGGGAACATCAGAACTTAGATTGAAGTATCACCTGCAAAAATTAAAGTAGTATATACGGGAAGAGATGGTTTATCTCCTATACTATATGAGATATGTATGACACCAATGGACAGCCGGATGATATATTTTTCCTTTCAGAAAATGTACTTCCTATGAACACATTGAATGTTCTATCCTTAAGGAAATAATGTACATAGTTTTATATAAAAAATAGGATTGGAGTTATATATGTACATTAATGTTTTCTCAAATTAAATTTTTTCTGGAATAGAATATAATTTGTGGTAATAAACACGTACGCATTGATTCCGTAATCAAATGAATCATATATGGTAAAGGATTAGAAACTTGATAGAATATAAATCTGTTTGTTTGAAAAAATGGCTGAGTTCTTGTAATAAGACTATGCGGTGACTTTACATGACCACCACGGACATAATCTCCATATCAAAATGTTGATTATAACCGAAATTCTTTCCGACAAATACCCACTTTCGTTATGGGGATTGCGATAAGATTGTGTTTAGTTATACTTCCAATGTAAACACGGACTTAATCCCCACTGTGTCCAGGTACATATCAAAAATGGGATATGTAAAGAAAAGTTTCTGTATAATGAGAGGGCTTAAATACTTCTTTCTGAGACATGTCTTTATTGACTTTCTTCTCTTGTTAATGTTCGAATATACTGTGAAAAGTGTTCCTACATTACCGGACTCAGGTCAGACTTAAGACTGGGTCTTGGCCATTTTGTGCAAAGTTTGTATAATATTTATTGGCGCTATTCAACTAAAAGAAATGTTAAAAAAAATTAATTTACTGGTTTTAAATTGCATTAATAAAATAAAATGAAATGAAATTTTTGGCTACGAAGCTGACGACATTCAATCACAGGCCAAAAATAATAAATGGCGATTTGAAGTTACGAGAATCGAAATCGGGTAGGATATTAGTATGGTTGCCATATAAAATCATGGACCTACTATAGCCCTTCTCGGCGTAAATTGTTGTAGGAACAACTAGAGGTATCTTGGTATTTGTATTTATTCATTACAATTTGTAATTCAAAGCCTTCAGGCCAGTTATAATTAAATTACAATATGCATATTACAAATCATTAGATGCACCGAAAATTCTCAAATTGAAAAAATTATATTTGCTTATATATATTGTCGCTATAACTTAAATCTAATTACTAAAAATACCTCAGGGGGCATTTTATCGCCTCTCCTATGGGGTACGACAATACAATACCAGTCTGTTATGCAGACGACGTTATAATACTTCTAAGGGGCACACATCCAAACCAACTATGCAGAAGAGCTGAGGAGGCACTTAACATAGCATATAACTTTGCACAACCAAGGGGATTAAATGTCAACCCAGGCAAAACAGAAATATGTCTATTTACAAGGAAAAGGAAGATTCATCCTTTTACCGTGCCTCGATTCCTGGATAAGAATATAGCCATATCTAAAAAGGTAAAATACTTGGGAGTAATCTTGGATCTGAAACTGATTTGGAAAGATCATATTGAAGAAAGAGTTACCAAGGCCCACAGATGGCTATAGGTTCAAAATGGGGACTACGTCCAAATATGACACACTTGCTTTACATGAGCGTGATTAGACTGTAGTGTGGTGGACATCAATGGACAAAAAGTACAACGTAATACCATTGCTAAAAGTGCAACGTATGTGCTGTCTAGGCTTATGCGGGGCAATTAGAACCGGACCAGACAATACCGCACATCCAACCAATATATATCCGTATAAAGTATGAAGCAGCCCTCACAGCAAGACGTCTAGAAGTGCTGGGTGAATGGATAAATCGAGACCACAAGTCGTACCATCAGAAGATATTACAATCACTGGTCGGTCATATTCAAACAACGGAAATCTCCAACCGCATTCCTGATGTGCGGCTTATAGCTACCTGTGATTCGTTCGTGCCAGACAGACGCTCCTGGGAAAACGGAACACTAGCTCATGTGCCAGTGGGAACCAGCTGCTACACTGATGGATCCAGGCTAGGAGGAAGGACGGGTCTGGGACTTTTTATTGACGAACCAGAAGTCGAACTTTACTTCCGCCTCCCAGACCATAACACAGTATTTCCGGCAGAAGTTAGAGCAATCACGGAGTGTGTTAACTGGCTCAGTAATACCACAAAGCCTAAATATGCCAACATCTGCACAGATAGCCAAATGGCGATCAAAGCAATAACATCGGAAAAGGTCAAATCCAGAACAGAGTTAGACTGTAAAAGAACGATAAATAATTACTCAGTCCATGGTCAACTGCGTATTTTCTGTGTACCGGGACATAACGGAGTGATTGGAAATGAACGAGCAAACAGCTTGGCTTCAAAGGGCAGAGAACTTCGAGTAATAAACTTGAAAAATTGGAAACCTTTCGAAGCCACGAAGGATGAGTTGAAGCACTGGGCAGTGATGGCTCACAAAACTGTGTGGAATAGAGCAACTGCAAAGATACTGTGGGGTGACCCAAATGAGAAGAAAACAAGTAGTTTTCTGAAACTAAACTATTTTTTTCTATCTCCTGCTAATTTCGAAGATGGGCCACTCCTTCTAGTATCTTGCCCACAAAGAGTTAATATTAAGTGAAATATTGATTATTTAATAACTTCTATACTACTTATTTGAATTCTCTGAAATTCTACACATAATATTATTTTATTAGTCACTATCACCTCAAGATAAATGGGCGAAGTTACCGCACCCCTTTTGGTACCTCCCACACAAATGGACTATTTTGTTCCAAAAGTTAACAGCTTATAACTTGAATACCTATGCACAAAAAGACTTGAAATTTTGTACGTGTAATGGTTTCATAGTACCTACAATCCAGTGAAAAATTAACGAAGTTGCCACGCCCCTTTTGGTACCTCCCACACAAAATGTACCATTTTGCACCAACATTTAACAGCTTATAACTTTAATACCAGTGCACAAAAAATTTTGTACAGTGTAATGCTTTTTTAGTGCCTACGGTCCACTGAAAAAGGGGGGTTATTGCCGTACCGTTTTATACCAAAAGGTAGGAGCTTATAGCGTGGGTACCAATGCACAAAAATACAACAAAATGTTGAACAGTGTAATATTTTTAAAGTACATATAGCCCTATGAAAAATAGGCGATATCAACGCGCTCCTTTTGGTACCTCCCACACAAAATGGCCAAATCATACCAAAATTTAATAGATCATAACTTTAATATACCAGTGCATATAAACGCTTACAATTAGATACAGTGCAATATATTTAAAGGTTAATGTTTAGCGAAAAATAGGAGTATTTGTTAAACCCCCTCTGGTACCTCCCATACAAATTGACAGATTCATTCGTGTATTATCATATTACAGTACTCACAAAGTGAGGTATACCTTAGTCGCTTTACCCGACTGAAACTTTCTTACTTGTTATATTATAGTTTATGCAATACAGGTTTTGTCTTGAGACTAATCAAAATATTTAATTACCAAAAAAGCAGTTGAACCCCAATTTGCATCTCCTCTGATTTGCGTTCTATATAAAAAATAGTTAGAACACGTTTCACGTTTTTATTTTAATTATAAAATAAGAATTGTTTATCGAAACAAAAGAAGGTTATTTTATAAATACTGAAAACTATTTTTTGAGTGTTTTTTTTTTTGTATTTTCAATCTTTTTTATTAAATTATGAAAGACATTTTTTTTTATCTACATATGTTCCTTATAAAAATATTAAATATTAAATTATATACAAACTTTTTTACTTGGGTGAATTTTTTTTTTAATGAAAAAAATTTTGAGTGTAGAAAAGATATAAAGTGCAAAAGAACTACCGAACTTAACAATTTTATTCAGAAAATTCGATTTCTTTTTGGCCACAAACCGATCATTATATATGGGTATTTGGTCTGGTGGAAGGCTCAAAGAACTAGCAGTTACCTCAGGACACTGGGGAAAATACAGCGTACTGTAGCAGTATGCATTACAGGTGCAATAAGAAGTACTCCGCAAGTGGCTCTAGACACAATTCTGAACATTCAACCAATAGGTCAATATGTTACATGTGTTACCACAAAGAGTACTCTAAGCCTTCGAAAGTAAGGTTTCCGGCAGTCGTCAAATTGAGGCCACTCAAGCCTACTGAAAGAGGCAGTAGATTTAGGTCAGGTATAAAAGCTTGAGCAAACAACGGACTACATGACTCTTACCAGACTTGACCCAACTTAGGGGCGCAGATTAGAAAACAATAAGGGACTATGTCAATAGTACAGAGTTCCTAAAATGACTTCTTAGGACTAATCCATGGAAATCAAGAGCGGTGAATTAATGCAAAATGGCACTGCGGGATTTCAAAGAAATGCTCCGTTTATGCTGTATTTCTGGTCACAGTAACAAAGTGGGAAATTAATGAACATCTCTATTACAAAGAAAACATATAAGCCGTTAAAAGTAGGTGGCGCCACCGTTTTTTAGGCGGTTAGGGATCGATATGTTTTTAAATGTTTTTTTAGATTTTTTCAGTATATGGTACATTAAACAATTCACGCATACGTATGAATTTTGATATTTCATGAGCAGACTTTCATATAACTATTAGTTTTAGGGAAACACATTCGGTAATGCTATCGAATGGGCCTTGTTGGCTTTTGCATTGCAATGTATGAAAAATTAAATGAAACGCAACATACAGTTTTGGTTTTCTGGAATAATCCATGTCAGAATATAAAGAAAAGAAAGCCTATGCAGAATAAATTTGCTCCGCGTAGCCAACTTTATGCCGTATTCATAGGTTGAACTCTTAAACACATAGTGATTTGTTATTGTTCCCAATCATACATTTTTATGAATGTAATCACTAGATTTAAAAGATAAAAATTGTTTTTTGGGTGTTTTTTTATTTATTTTTTTGGGGTGTAATTTGGGTTATGGATGCAATTTTCGATTATGAACAAATGTGTGTCGTTGTCTGACTCTGTAAAATTGTTTTAAAGCATTACTTTGCATTATTTTTCCTTTTTTCTTTTCTAGTTTTAAATATAGTCCTTTTAATACTGCGTTCTGCATTCTGCAAGCGTTTTTATATTTTTTCCAAATTTACTTTCATCGTTCTACATACAACCAATTGTTGTTGGTATATGAAATTAATGTTTAAACATTTCTTTTATTCTTTTTCCAACTTTCAATTATATATATGGTGGTGTTTTGTAAAACAAAATGTCCATACATGATGTGGTTTCTGGTGGTACATAATACCTCCCCCGAAAACAATATAAAAATAAATTTTTTTCTAAAAATAAAAAAACATGCAATGGGAATTGTGTTAACAAATTTTGCAATCATTAAATTACAAATTCGACCTGAATACAAACAAACAAAATGCCATTGATTGTGTAGACGCTTTCAAGCCGCATGGATACTGTTTTACAAGCACAGGTTGGTACAGCTGTGGGAATCGGCGTAAGTTTAATTTACCTACTAAAAACAGTTGTTAATTAATACCCAATATCAATGTCTTCTTTTCTATGTACTTTATATATTTATGTATTATATTTTATTGTGTGCGTTTGTGCAAATCTCTCTCTTAACATCACCAACAACAACAAACGCTCCAAAATGCTAATTAAAAGAGCAAAAGCTGGCAAAGCGAGCACCAATCACTCGTTAATCGCTTCATAATCACAAATTTTAACATTATTTGAGTTTTTCTTTCTTTCGTTATCCTTTGGAATTTTATTTTTTGTGTTAACAAAATTTATTCACTTACTATACCTTAGTTGCACTCATTCATTATTATCCGTTGATAATACCCCCACATTAACCAGGTATTCTATATCTACATATGTATATAAGACTATTTTATGTTCATTTCAATTTTGGTATTTTCATATTTTTTGTTTAAAGCTTTTGTAATATCATCATTGCACTGGTCTATTAAAGTTTATTTTTTTGTTGTGACTACTAATAATCTATATAAGTCCCTCTTGAATTTCTTTATATTTAGTCATTTACGTCAATTTGGCCTTATGACGGAGGATCCTACTCTCTGGTGGAAAGCTGGTCTCGGTGTGGCGGCAGCCACTGTTTTGGGTTTTGTAGTTTTGAAGGCTGTACATGGCCTCACATCGCCCACACGTTGAAATTCTAATTGTAGCTTAGCAACAAGTGAAACATTCTTAATCTTTAAATTCTCACCTCTTGTGTGTGCGTGTATATATAGATATATTCTAAACCTTCTCCCGCAAAAAAAAATAAAGAACACAAAGCGGGGGAAACCATTTCATTATTTTAACTCAAGGATCAAGCAATGTTATTAATATAAGACGATGATGACGACGTTTCCATTTAAGCGGTGCGGAAATGTATGGATCGCGCAATCCTTAAAGCATACATAAATTGGTCTTATTTTCAATACAGAACCAGAACCAGAACAACAAATAAAAATTGTCAACAAATAAACATACATACATATATTTTTTTATATATTAACTAAGTAAAACAATAATCGCATTGTGTTGTATATAAATACATATACATCTATGAACCACACTGTAGCTTCCTTTCTAATATCAAAATTAGATATGTTTCTTCAAGTACATTTCTAAATCTATTCTCTAAGTTCTTTGTATAACAAACATCTCCCTTCCGGCCACATTGTATTTTGTTTATTTTTTTTAACTTTTACTATCTGAACAACCAATTATTAATTTATGACCTATGAAATTTATTTAGATGAATTAGAATATTTTTAAAATAATCCCATTTCCTTTCCCTTCTGTTTCCCTATATGATATTTCTCTGGTAAAAATATTGTATTATCTTTAGAAAAAACACAATCCAACAAACAAAGAAACACAACCAAAACAAATGATATGATATGTATTTAGTTCTAAAATTACGTTTAATGTATAGATAATAAAACAAAAATTGAGAAAAATGAATGCAAACAATACAAATTTTAGAGGTGTTTTTCCTTGAAGGATTTCTAAACTAATTTCTACAACACACAAAACGTCTAACCTCTGGGCTAATCAGATGCGTAGAACCGGCTGCCGTGGGATTGTTTGTAGAAAGGTCTCTCTCATACAGCTCGTTGCCTGATAAGTGGACAGATTGTTTGTGCTTTTGAGCCCCACTGAAGATGCGCGTTAGGGATAACTTTAAAAGCCGATTCCCCTTGTTGGCCAATATCTAAGACCCTTACTTCTTTCGGGCGTTATGGAAATTGTAAGATTATAGCACTCGGCCTCAAAAATGTATTGCTAAAGGTTAAATGCATACTTGTTCTCAGAAGTCCATCTCCACGAGGAGGCAAAGAACATCTCCTTGTGATTTCGTGTTACTGATGCAGTAATATTTTTGTCTATCTCAGGCTAAGTTCGAAGGTGTTCCTCCCCACCACAAAGGATTACAATTTAATTTCATTTTTATTTCATCATAACTTGTAATTTAAAGCATCAAAGGCCAATTTAAAATAAATTAAAAAATGCATAATAAATAATAGCAGCTCATAAGACTACTCCGACTGATGACTACTCCATTAAATAGAAAATTCAATGTGTTTAACAATATAATATTAATAAAAAATTAAAAAAACATTATCAAATTTAACTCTTAATTTAATACATATTAAATGCGTTAACAAAGAAGAGATAATCTGCCACTCAGAAGATTTAAAGTGACAAAGAAGTTTATTGAGAAAAGTTTACAAGAAAAGATCTGCCCAAAAGATGATGAACTCTCGGTTTAGAATTTGGTTACTGCGTGTCGAATGACAAAATATAAACGACTGAAAAAGGAACAATGGACACTGATTTCTATAAATCTTGTAAAAACAGAAGAGAATACGAAATTTTATGAATGTATCAAGAGAACAGCCCAGGAATTGTTTCACGAAGGGTGAAGTATGTTCACGTCTATTAAGCGCATACAAATAACGCTATTTAACATTAGCTGAATCAAATGTAAATTTGTCTGGATACTTGCTGAATATACTTCCAAACAGTACAGCAAGTTAGGCATAACAAGTGCAGTTTTTGTTTCACATAACGGGGAAGAGACAGATCAGACGAATATAAACATCTGAGAGTGTAATTGACTTTAGATACTACATTGTTTATATGCAGCTCATAGCGTAATTTATCATCCTGTATGACACCCAGATACATCATCTGACAAACAAATTCAATGTTAGTGCTATTGCATGAAATGCTTAAAGTATTTTGTCAATGCACAGAAAAAAATAAGCCTTTGTTCTCGAGGCATTTATTTTAAGCTTATTCGCTGTCATCCAATAACTCAACGAAGCTAACGATAAGGTCTATTTTTGATTGTAGAACATTTATAAATCTATTATTGCCTTTAAACAATAGCTGAATGTCATCCGCAAATACAAAAGGTACGCACTAGCAATCCATTTGGGAAAGTAAATCATTATTTAAAACAAGTAAGAAAGTTCAGTCGGGTAAACCGACTTATGAATCCCCTCACCTTGAGTCCCAAAAAAATGTTTTAATTAAATTATTATCAATTTAAGTAACACACATACTTTTGTTATTATCGAAGCTGCTACGTATGTTGTCTGTTAAGCCCAATACTAAACTCGACGTGTTTCTTTTTGCTCTGAAACCACACTGGGAATCCTGAAGAAGGCGACTACTCTCCAAATAATCGAATATTTGTTTTTTCATCAGATGCTCAACAACTTTTGAGAGAATAGGTAGTACAGCAATAGGCCGAAACGTATTCAACCCCTCCACTCTACCAATTTCGTGAAATATTCTCCAATTACAAATAATGGCAACCCCTCTACACTATCTATTTCGTGAAATATTCTCCAATAACAAATAATGGCAATACCTTCGAGGCGACTCGTACTCACCAACCACAATTTTTAAAAAAATTAATCCTCCCGCACCAATAAATTTAAATACATTCGATTTTTCTACAAAAAATACTTCTTAAAAAACATTTTTCTTTATTAAAGATAAACATACATTAAATTAAGTAGAAATCCATACAATAATTCCCTACACAAATTAACTTTTTTTTACTTCTTAGCTGCTGTTGTAGTTGTGGTTGTCGCCGGGGCCATACAGTTGCCATCAGGATAACGTTTCTGAAATTGTGTTATCAACTCAGGATCGACTAAACGTATACCATCCAATTGATTGCCCAAAGTAATCCAATTTGGTTGGACATTGTGTGGTCTACCGAATAATTCAATTTTACGCGAACCAGGACTAAGACGTTCAATAATGCCATAAATTTCATCGGGTTTATGAGAAGTAGCACGAACTTCAGCCACAATAACGTCTGGAAAAAAGAAGAAATTGAAAGACACAAAAATAAAATTTATATTAAAATGAAACCTACCGCCATCTAAACCACGATTAAGATTTTTCGGATTACCCTTCATGCCAACGAGACAATGCTCCTTGCCATGATTCAACCAGTGACCGGTGCGTCCTGTACGTATAATACGTTGCAATTGATTGGTTTTCACCCAAATCAATTCATCAACTCGTTCATACCTTAAAAAGATGTTAAACAAATTATGTACATATATAGAAAAAGATATATCGTTAGCTACACATGGAAATATCCTAAGCCCTCTTTTCTGAAAATTGAGATTTTGTTGTAGAATGATAAAACAATCAAAAATACATCATCTAGGAAAAAGAAAATAACGTTATGATGTTTTTTCCCTTTTTTTAGTGGCATGCTAATATGCAAAACATGTGAAGTTTGTCTGAAAACGGAAAATTTCCAAAAAAATGTTTCACTTGTGAATTTTGATTTAATCAGGAGATTATTTAAGCAGAGCAATAAACGAAGATTCTGAATATGCAGAATGAAAAAATATTTAAAACATTTCTGTTTTAATTAGACAGTATTTTCTTCCTCCTGAAAAATGTGTAAAACTGGACTTAGCATATTTGCATGTGTAGCTGACGATATGAATTTTATAAAAATCCTACCCCCATAGCATTAAACATTCACGGCCCAATTCCATTGCCCGCCCCGTGACCCAAAGAAATATTAGACCATCATCTTGCAAAGCCGGCACACCCAATTGTCTCATTTCATCATCAGACATAGTACCTTTGAAACAAACAAAAATACAGATATTTGAGAATAATCACGCTGAGTGTGTACCAAAATGTAAATTCAATAAAACCGGCTTACCCCAACTAATTTCGATGTCATGAGTCGAATGGATTTAATACTTTTTTCTTTATCACATCATTTTTTAAATTTTTGCCTCCAAAGATTTTTGGAAAACCTATCGCTTTTGAAATATGACAAATTAATTGAAACGTATGGACTAATTTGTCCTGCTATCATAAACAAAATCCCCGCAATAGATTAACTATTATTTTACATTTTGTCTAAAACTTTTTATACCTGATAATTTTTAACCGGGTTTTTATAGCAAATTCGTTAAGGTCGTCTACACATCACACCTGATTCGAAAAGCGTATTCCACGCTTTTGAAATAATAAATATTAATTGAAAAGTATGGAATAATTTGTCCTGCTATCATAAAAAAAATCCCCGCAATAGATTAACTATTATTAAAAATTTTTTCTAAAACATTTGATACATGATAATTTCGAACCGATTTCAATTTTTACAGGGCATTCTTTAAGATTCCAAACTTTTCTGCTTCAAATTTTGTTTCTGAATTTGCCAATTTCCAGCTAAACTTCGTGGCAAATATCTAAAAAAAACCAGTTCTAGTAAGTAAAAACTCAATGCTTATTCGATTCATCGCACCGAATTTCTGCGGGATGAATTGGTTTCATTGAAAATACATGTTAGAATTGGAGAGTTCTCTTAACATACCATAAGGCAATTCCATATGAATATCCCATGGAGGATCAGCCATGACCACAGCAAATTTTCCCAAAACTGTCATATCCAAGAAACGTAAATCACACTGAATCCATTGTGGAGGATATAATGTCACATTAGGATCAACACTGCGTTTTATACAGCGATTGGTTTTCACATCCACCGGCTTATTGGTATTGATGTTTGGCAGTGTATCAACTTCATAGTGGACATACTTGCAGGTGGCCATGTGAAAACATGTGTTTAAGAAACTACAGTCACCCAACGACTCATCGGTGTGCGATTGTATGATCTTTTTGAAATGCAATTTTGTACATTTACTCGTCTCACTGGTGCAGCTATCATTTGTCTCTTCATCAACGACTCCATCCTCTTCGGGATCGTCTTTAGTATTGTCGGCAATAATTTCACCATCTTCGGCGCCGGAATCGGTTGCCTTTGTTTCCATTTCCTCAGCTTTCCCATCGACTTTTAGTTCACCGGATTCTGCTGATTCATTTGGTTTTAATCGTTTGTTGGCCGATTCATCACTACCATCCGTATCCACTGTGGAATTGATTTCTTCTGCGACTGGCCGTTTTTGTTTTGCCAGTTTAAGCTGTTGCTTATGCAGTTGTTGCTCTCTCTTCTTCTTGGCCTCAAGCTCTGCTGTGGCCTGCTGGGCCTTCAGACATTCCACTTTGGTGCCATATGGGCAGAATTCCATAACATGAGCACCACCATGAGATTTGAATTTTTCCGCTACGGAACGTTCTTTTGCTGTGGGTTTCGTCAACAGTTCGAGAATTTCTTCGCCAACTTGTTTACTTTGCTTTTCGCGGGTGGACGGCATAGAGAGCAAAGACTGGAATGGAAAAACTCGTTAAATTAAAGGCCTCAGTGAAAATGTAAATACCAAACTTGCCATAATGTCATCAGAGTCAGCATTAGCCGCCGATTCTTTGCGATCCAAACTTTCTTCACTTTCCTCCGGTTTATCATTGCTGATACTGTCCTCCAACAAACCCTCTTCCTCAACTGACAATTAAACAATAAACAACATTAGCAAAATTCGCCACAAAAGGAAAGAATAGAAATGTAAAACTTACACAATACTTTGTATTTTCTCCGTATCTCTTCGGTGATATCATAATTGTCATTAATGAATGCCTTGTAAATATCCAATAATACTTTAGACTCCAGGGAAATAACCTCACAACCCACCTCACCGCCTATGGTAACACGTTTAATACACACCGCCCCCTGTTTGGCCAATTTATTGAGGACATAGTTTACACTATCCTTGCCCACCGGAGTCTTTGTTATCAGTGATACCTTATCTAGCAACTGCGTTGATATTATTGGCAATACCAATGATTGCGAGCTTAGTATCTCCATTAGGGCCTGTTCCACAGCAGTATCGGATTCTGAGGGAAAACGATTGGTAAGTGTATCAACAATTGTGCTCGAGGGAAAAAAAGAAAAGGCGGGATCATACGTGGAATGGATTCCATAAGTAGCTAATATTGGAAATTTCATCCCACTGAGGTGATCATTTATTCCAGTATGGTTCCGCCTCGTCATTCTTCCCTTGGTGTCAAATTCTAATTGTAGCACAGGGTAAGAAATTCTGAATATTGCGAATTATTGTTACCATTTTCACTTTTTCCCATTAAGGAGGTATTTTTTGTGTCATCCTCATTGTTACCATCCTCCTGCTTAGAGGACGGCGAGCCGGTAGATGATGATGATAGGATTCCATGACGCTCCTTTTTTCTCTTCTCCAATTTCTCCCGCAGATTGTTTCGTTTGTTTTTCAAAGCCTTTATATCATCCCAAGCATCCGTCATTATATTTTTTGTATATTTATTTTTAACTGAGTAACTTAACTTTTAACTTTTTCTAATCCCGGCTAGCAAAAATACAATTTTCTAATTCCGGCCCGCAAATTACAATTTCCAACCTTAATTTTGACGTTTCTCTTTATTGTTTACTATTTCGGCATTTGGCCGATTTCGGTTGGCCAGACTAAAAAAACAAGTCATCGGTCAATGTTCGATAAATTTCATTATCGAAATATCCCGCTATCAAGTGCAGATTCACACGAGACAATTTTTTCGAAGCAAGTGCCAAAGTTTGTAGGTTTCCATGCCTGCCTGCCTCTCTCTCAAGCAAAATTTTACGCTTGCTTGGAATAAATTGCCGAGTGTGAATCAGGACCTACTTCAGGCTTTCATGTGAAAATTAAGCGATAACGGTTATTTTATTACCCAGTACGTCCAGCAGAATTTTCTTCCATCCTGAATTTAATTAAAGATGATGAATTTTTTAAAACAAAAACTCTACAGCACAACTTTCACCTGAGTTGCAGTTGAAAATTGTGCTTTTCCGATTAGGGTCCACAGGGGATGGGCTAACTATACGTAAAGTTGCATCTCTTTTTGGCGTGGGCGGTGGTGGGACTATAAAAAGTGTGACAAGGCGTGTTTTTAAAGCCATTTTAAACTTAAAGCACCGATTTTTATACTGGCCTGATGAAACTGAAAGATATAAACTAGCTACAGAAACGAGCCACGAGATGCCAGGATGCGTTGGCTATATTGACGGATCTGAAATAAGATTAGCCTAAGCACCTTCTAAAAAGCACGAACTTTACTTTTCCCGTAAACGACAATATGCCATCAAAATGCCAGCGGTGTGCGACCATAAATTACGAATAAAGCACGGTACTATGTTCGCGTTTCACGGTGAAATCCCATACAAAAACCAAAGTTGTGAAAAAATGAGTGAAATTTTCAACGTGAGAAATTGACATTTTGCGCCGCTACAAATTAATTGAACGCCGCAACAAATTGAAGTCGCCAGCATTGTACTCCTATTTATTTATATTTATATTTGTCCGCAAGAAATTCAACTGTTGTAAATATTAGCAATAAAATTTCCTAATAAAGAATACTAAATTAAATTATCTGAAATAAATAAAACTAATGCAAAGCTTTGGAACGGAAAATAATTATGTATATGGAATAAACGAGAAGAACGACATTCCAATTAGATAGCAAAGCAAAAAATGTGCAAAACACTGGAAGGACATGTAACTATGTATATGTAATAATGTGGAATTTGTCTTGTAAATACATATGTACATTTGCCATTGTGTAATTGCGGCGCATAGAGAAAATTGTTGTTTACCATTTTCCGTTGTAGCTCTGAATCTTAAAGGAAAAAAATAAATAAGGTATTTCATAAATATATTACCATTTTGTACCTATCGACGGCTGGAAGATTTTTTTAGCCCACAAAATACAGCCTGCACCGGTATCGCAAAAAAATTTTGTTGGTTTTAAATAATAATGTAAATGTGAAGGAATAACTTCCACCACGAAGCCGTACGCAAAATTTTGGCCCAAATCGTCTTTTACCATTGCATTTCGAATGCAATTAAAAATATGCGAGTGGTCAAATAGTAATAAAATGTGATGATCATCACTTAAGTAAGTTTTTCTAATGAAAAAAAAAATTGGATTACAGATAAACATAAAGAAATCAGAGTAAATCTATATCTTACCCATCAATTTGTACTCCTTTGTTGAACAATTTATTTCTGAATATCAAATCGTAGCTTAGAACAATTACATCGAAACCAAGATCTTTTACTGCTCTTAAAACAGTTGTGACTTCATCGTAGTACTGCTCGCAGTTATATTGTTTTTCGGGGACGATGAAGTAGCATAACAATATTTCCCACCCATGGATAACACCATTGAGGGAATATACCCGGACATCCAATTTGGTACCGTCATCATTTGCCAGATTTAATTCGTCCGAAGAGAGACAAACTAATTTGTCTTCTTCGGACATATTATTGCAAATATTTTGGAATTGCCGAAAAACATTTCCATCCATACCAGGCGACATATGTCGCACCTACAAATAAAATATGAGTTCGTTATAATGCAGAATTTGTAATATTGTAACATTTTATTAATCTTACCGGCATCCAATTTAATATAGATTGCCAAGGTGGCAAAACAAAATTTTGCTTTGGGCAATCGTTAGGATACAATACGCCGTATTTATAATACAGCGATTGGCTTATTCTCTTCTCCTAGATCACCACCTTCACCCTCCATCCTCGATCCTCCTCTTCATGGAAAGTTATCCTTTGGGACTGAAAATATAGAGTAATCTCTAATTCCCACCGTTGCCGGATTGTCGCTTCTTCCGCAAACAATGCAACTTCTCAACGCACTCATTTTAAAAATTTACAAAATATCGCTATGTTAGTTTACGTTTGTAATTCTGTATAGGTTTTGTTTTTGTCCTTTTCAATTGACGTTTAAATATATCAACAATTGACTTTTGACAGCTGACAACTGCCGCCAAAAAAATAAGGTAGTATATGATCCGAATAATTAATAATCCGGTTCGAGAACCTAACCAATAATTGAAATCTATTTTTGTACAATAAATAATTTAATTGAATATAATATAAATAGTAGAGCCCGACCGAATGTTCGGCTTCGGCTACGGCCATAACTCGACATTCGGCCAATATTCGGCATGATAAGGTGCTGAAAAAATTGCCTAGTGTAAATCTACACTTTGCAACGAAAACAACTGACTACCACTAACTGGCGCATTATTGACTTTAAAAACGTTTGCGTAATGGCGGCCTTTAGATTCGATACTTTTTTCGATTAATCGATTTCTAGATCGATTATTTGAATGACAAATGAAAATTTCAAATTAACGAATCGGTCAGGGCTAAAGCTAAAATTTAAAATTTAAGTATGCAAAGTGTGAATTGGAACGAAGAAGAATATTCCGCTTTCATAAAAGCGTGCCTTTCAGAAGGACTTTCAGGTAGGACTTCTTCCTGCACCCGCAGCTGAAAGAATTTTCTTTCGAAAAGCCTGTCTGAACGCAACAGGCGTTTCGATGAGCTACGCTTGCTGCTGCCCGCACACCTGCGGACTGGTAAGGATGCCAAAAAAATCCTGACGAGTTGCAGACGCAAATACACTGACAGGTTGCGGAGGGCTAAGAAAATTGGCGAGCTGGATGATAGTGGGTGGGTGTTCAAACTCATGTCTGAATTTGAACAAAAACCCACTGAGGACGAACACATATGTTCAGAAGAAGTATTTCATAAGTATAGGGAGGAGGGTATATATCACTTGCTAATATTGGAAATTTCATCCCACTGAGGTGATCATTTATTCCAGTATGGTTCCGCCTCGTCATTCTTCCCTTGGTGTCAAATTCTAATTGTAGCACAGTGGTGTAAGAAATTCTGAATATTGCGAATTATTGTTACCATTTTCACTTTTTCCCATTAAGGAGGTATTTTTTGTGTCATCCTCATTGTTACCATCCTCCTGCTTAGAGGACGGCGAGCCGGTAGATGATGATGACAGGATTCCATGACGCTCCTTTTTTCTCTTCTCCAATTTCTCCCGCAGATTGTTTCGTTTGTTTTTCAAAGCCTTTATATCATCCCAAGCATCCGTCATTATATTTGTTGTATATTTATGTATTTATTTTTAACTGAGTAACTTAACTTTTAACTTGTTCTAAATTCTAATTCCTGCTAGCAAAAATACGATTTCCTAATTCCGGCCCGCAAATTACAATTTCTTAATTTTGACGTTTATCTTTATTGTTTACTATTTCGGCATTTGGCCGATTTCGGTTGGCCAGACTAAAAAAACAAGTCATCAATGTTCGATAAATTTCATTATCGAAATATCCCGCTATCAAGTCCAGATTCACACGAGACAATTTTTTCGAAGCAAGTGCCAAAGTTTGTAGGTTTCCATGCCTGCCTGCCTCTCTCTCAAGCAAACTTTTACGCTTGCTTGGAATAAATTGCCGAGTGTGAATCAGGACCTACTTCAGGCTTTCATGTGAAAATTAAGCGATAACGGTTATTTTAATTACCCAGTACGTCCAGCAGAATTTTCTTCCATCCTGAATTTAATTAAAGATGATGATGTTTTTAAAACAAAAACTCTACAGCACAACTTTCACCTGAGTTGCAGTTGAAAATTGTGCTTTTCCGATTAGGGTCCACAGGGGATGGGCTAACTATACGTAAAGTTGCATCTCTTTTTGGCGTGGGCGGTGGTGGGACTATAAAAAGTGTGACAAGGCGTGTTTTTAAAGCCATTTTAAACTTAAAGCACCGATTTTTATACTGGCCTGATGAAACTGAAAGATATGAACTAGCATCAGAAACGAGCCACGAGATGCCAGGATGCGTTGGCTATATTGACGGATCTGAAATAAGATTAGCCTAAGCACCTTCTAAAAAGCACGAACTTTACTTTTCCCGTAAACGACAATATGCCATCAAAATGCAAGCGGTGTGCGACCATAAATTACGAATAAAGCACGGTACTATGTTCGCGTTTCACGGTGAAATCCCATACAAAAACCAAAGTTGTGAAAAAATGAGTAAAATTTTTTCATTTGTGGTACTGTGTTTATTTCAACGTGAGAAATTGACATTTTGCGCCGCTACAAATTAATTGAACGCCGCAACAAATTGAAGTCGCCAGCATTGTACTCCTATTTATTTATATTTATATTTGTCCGCGAGAAATTCAACTGTTGTAAATATTAGCAATACAATTTCCTAATAAAGAATACTAAATTAAATTATCTGAAATAAATAAAACTAATGCAAAGCTTTGGAACGGAAAATAATTATGTATATGGAATAAACGAGAAGAACGACATTCCAATTAGATAGCAAAGCAAAAAATGTGCAAAACACTGGAAGGACATGTAACTATGTATATGTAATAATGTGGAATTTGTCTTGTAAATACATATGTACATTTGCCATTGTGTAATTGCGGCGCATGGAGAAAATTGTTGTTTACCATTTTCCGTTGTAGCTCTGAATCTTAAAGGAAAAAAATAAATAAGGTATTTCATAAATATATTACCATTTTGTACCTATCGACGGCTGGAAGATTTTTTTAGCCCACAAAATACAGCCTGCACCGGTATCGCAAAAAAATTTTGTTGGTTTTAAATAATAATGTAAATGTGAAGGAATAACTTCCTCCACGAAGCCGTACACAAAATTTTGGCCCAAATCGTCTTTTACCATTGCATTTCGAATGCAATTAAAAATATGCGAGTGGTCAAATAGTAATAAAATGTGATGATCATCACTTAAGTAAGTTTTTCTAATGAAAAAAAAAAATTGGATTACAGATAAACATAAAGAAATCAGAGTAAATCTATATCTTACCCATCAATTTGTACTCCTTTGTTGAACAATTTATTTCTGAATATCAAATCGTAGCTTAGAACAATTACATCGAAACCAAGATCTTTTACTGCTCTTAAAACAGTTGTGACTTCATCGTAGTACTGCTCGCAGTTATATTGTTTTTCGGGGAAGATGAATTAGCATAACAATATTTCCCACCCATGGATAACACCATTGAGGGAATATACCCGGACATCCAATTTGGTACCGTCATCATTTGCCAGATTTAATTCGTCCGAAGAGAGACAAACTAATTTGTCTTCTTCGGACATATTATTGCAAATATTTTGGAATTGCCGAAAAACATTTCCATCCATACCAGGCGACATATGTCGCACCTACAAATAAAATATGAGTTCGTTATAATGCAGAATTTGTAATATTGTAACATTTTATTAATCTTACCGGCATCCAATTTAAAATAGATTGCCAAGGTGGCAAAACAAAATTTTGCTTTGGGCAATCGTTAGGATACAATTCGCCGTATTTATAATACAGCGATTGGCTTATTCTCTTCTCCTAGATCACCACCTTCACCCTCCATCCTCGGTCCTTGATCAACTCCTCCAACTTCGGCTACTTCACTATGGCCCTCATCCATCCTCCATCCTCGATCCTCCTCTTCATGGAACTCTTCAGCCCCACCCTGGGCACCAGCTTCATCAGGAGCACCTTGCTCGCTTAAATCGAAACTTTCAGCCCCACCCTGGGCACCAGCTTCATCAGGAGCAGCTTGCTCGCTTAAATCTAAACTAGGCACCGAGGCTCTTGATAACTTCATCATTGGCCTATCTCTAAAATGGTAGCTACATACGTAGAATTGTCCGGCGGGTTCTACCAAATTTAGAGCTGCAACCCAACGTTGCCGCCAAAAGTTATCCTTTGGGACTGAAAATATAGAGTAATCTCTAATTCCCACCGTTGCCGGATTGTCGCTTCTTCCGCAAACAATGCAACTTCTCAACGAACTCATTTTAAAAATTTACAAAATATCGCTATGTTAGTTTACGTTTGTAATTCTGTATAGGTTTTGGTTTTGTCCTTTTCAATTGACGTTTAAATATATCAACAATTGACTTTTGACAGCTGACAACTGCCGCCAAAAAAATAAGGTAGTATATGATCCGAATAATTAATAATCCGGTTCGAAAACCTAACCAATAATTGAAATCTATTTTTGTACAATAAATAATTTAATTGAATATAATATAAATAGTAGAGCCCGACCGAATGTTCGGCTTCGGCTACGGCCATAACTCGACATTCGGCCAATATTCGGCATGATAAGGTGCTGAAAAAATTGCCTAGTGTAAATCTACACTTTGCAACGAAAACAACTGACTACCACTAACTGGCGCATTATTGACTTTAAAAACGTTTGCGTAATGGCGGCCTTTAGATTCGATACTTTTTTCGATTAATCGATTTCTAGATCGATTATTTGAATGACAAATGAAAATTTCAAATTAACGAATCGGTCAGTGCTAAAGCTAAAATTTAAGTATGCAAAGTGTGAATTGGAACGAAGAAGAATATTCCGCTTTCATAAAAGCGTGCCTTTCAGAAGGACTTTCAGGTAGGACTTCTTCCTGCACCCGCAACCGAAAGAATTTTCTTTCGAAAAGCCTGTCTGAACGCAACAGGCGTTTCGATGAGCTGAGCTTGCTGCTGCCCGCACACCTGCGGACTGGTAAGGATGCCAAAAAATCCTGACGAGTTGCAGACGCAAATACACTGACAGGTTGCGGAGGGCTAAGAAAACTGGCGAGCTGGATGATAGTGGGTGGGTGTTCAAACTCATGTCTGAATTTGAACAAAAACCCACTGAGGACGAACACATATGTTCAGAAGAAGAAGTATTTCGTAAGTATAGGGAGGAGGGTATATATCACTTGCTAATATTGGAAATTTCATCCCACTGAGGTGATCATTTATTCCAGTATGGTTCCGCCTCGCCATTCTTCCCTTGGTGTCAAATTCTAATTGTAGCACAGTGGTGTAAGAAATTCTGAATATTGCGAATTATTGTTACCATTTTCACTTTTTCCCATTAAAGCATGGTACTATGTTCCGGTTTCACGCTGAAATCCCATACAAAAATCAAAGCTGTGAAAAAATGAGTGAAATTTTTTCAATTATGGTACTGTGTTTATTTCAACGTGAGAAATTGACATTTTGCGCCGCTATAAATTGAGCGATTGCACACAGTCACCGCCGCCACGACAATGTATACGTTTCGTATGGAAGAAAAAAATCGTCGTCGCCCGACTCGCACACCAGTTTTTCGTCGTATTGTAACTTTGTTACTATTATTTTTTTGGCCGCGAGAGATTCAACAGTTTGATGTAGGTAAATATTACTTATACTTTTTTCATGTGATTTTCTAAGTATTTACAAAAAAACCCTTAGAATAAACGACAAGTGGCACGACACAACAGCAGTCACAACCACAGCAAGCCATTTTCCAGCAAAAATGGTATTTGGTTCGCGACAACATAGCAGTAGTGGTGGAACTTCAATTGAGGAACTGGAGATCGAAATGTGTCCACCATCTTCATCGCCTCCCGATATTTACAAAATTCGCATTTCTGTAAGACAACCTCAAAAATTTTTAAATTTGAGTTATAACAGTCTTGAAGTAAGTGAGCGACACATTCATTCTAAACAACAAAGGCTATTCGTCATTATCTGCTATGTGATGAAAGCGATTTCGATAAAATTGCTCTCAAATTACTTCCTCCTAATTTTACCAATTCATGAAGTTTTTCGCATTTCTCACTATAAAGACGGCGAATAACGTTAATTTTTCGATTTTATCGAAATATACCTGTATATTAGACAGTATATTTCCAACGATTCTACAGACGTTTTGGCTAAAACCTGAAGGTGGTGGAAAAATAGCCTTAAAAGAAAGAACCTAGCCATATGTTAGAGAAAAAATATCGCGCATTTAGTGCAAGAACGTCGCAATTTAAAATTTCTAGGTGCCCACACAAAAATGTCCTGCACTTCAAAACGTAATTCTTATTGGTGGATATTTTGGATCTATGGGGTAGGCAACTAGAATTCTCAAACTTAGAAATTGATTTTATCCCATTCGATTGTCAGGTTAATTTTCTATAGGCTACACAAATCGCCATAGGCGGAATTTCCAATTTTGAGTTGTGACTTTCATGCACTAAATGAGCGATATATTCAGAATTTGAAGCTATATGACATTTGAATTTGAGCGCAATTAATAAGATAAAGCATTCTTAAATAACATAGGTTTAAAAAAATCTCTTAAAATAAATCATACCGCAATTATTGTAGATGAACGTTGTCGGTTTGTCTAACTGACCTGACCACTTTGTCGAGAAATGTATTTCGTCTGAGCATACTTAATTGTTACTTCACTCATGGCTCTTTTAGCCAACAAAGTTTCAATGTCATTCAATAACTTATTATATCATTTTTCTTTAACTTTCAGAAAACAAGCCCTCAACGAAGTATGGGCTCATGCAGTTTTGGGAAAACATGATAATGTTGTATCTGATCCGTCAATAAGAGCGCTACAAAAGTTTTTTTTTAAATTTTCGACGGTTTGCAAGCATAAATTGGCCGATACTGCTGCAATTTAACGTTCGATATTCGTACGAAGTTCATCAATCGTCGCTGGCTTGATGGCATAGACCATAGGCTTGACGTAGCCCCACAGGAAATAGTCTAATCGCACGACCGAGGCGGCCAATCGACTGGACCATTTCGTGAGATAACACGTTCTCCAAATTTGGTTTCCAATAAATGGCATTCGCTGTGTGGCTTGTGGCACCGTCCTGTTGGAACCACATGTCCTCCAAGTCCATATCATCCAATTGGGGCCAAAAATATTCGGTTATCATTGAACGGTAGCGATTCCCATTCACAGTAACGTGCAGGTCTTGATCATCACGGAAGAAGTACGGCCCAATGACGCCGCCGGCCCATAAACCGCACCAAACCGTAATTTTTTCGGGATGCAATGATGACTCACGGAGTACGTGTGGATTGCTGTCTGAGCAATAATGCATATTTTGTTTATTGACGAAGCCATTCAGCCAGAAATGAGCCATGAGGCCACTGACTCCGAATTTCGGTAGTAAATTTTAATAATTTCGACTCGTTGGCTCGTATATCTTTCCATCATGAAATGGCAAACGTTACTGAAGAGAAATGTCAAAAGAGCGGCAAAAAATATGGCGTCGTTTGCTGTCCCTGTCGGTCTACTTTTGTAGTGTCCCTGTTGAAAAACCCTTTACGTTATTATTCCGCCTAGGCTGAAGATAATCATATGCTAATACAAAATGAATATTGTAATAGTGGTAGTCTGCAATCCCTACTTCAGAAGCGTTTTCTAGTAGAATCATGCGAATTCTAATTTTTATTGTGTTTTTTGTAGTAATTTTAAATATACATTACCGTTTAGCTAAATTAAATAACAAGTATTGCCTTAATGATGACTTTAATAAAAAAGGCAAACAACATATTCAAAGTTTCTGTAAATAAGAAAATATTTATTATAAAAAATTAGTTCATATTTATATTTATTTTGTTCTTTATTTGTTCATATAATAACAAAATATATCCACATTATTTACTATATTCGTAACGAGTCATCTTGTCATCTCTTCATTTATCCACCCTATGCTATGACTGTGTATGTTATATTTGAATTTTTTTAATTTAATCTACTTTAATATTACATATTTGTTAAGCATTATTTATGATAAAATAAAATTTAAGAATAAATCACATTCCTTTTAATATTACTTTTCTAATTTCGAGAGATATACGAGATGAACATAAACTCTAATAGTTATGCCCGGCTGCACAAATCCATGGTGTCATTCAGGAAATTCAATCTTTCCGCAAAGGTTTCCTGCATATGATGTCACCTGTAATCCTTTTGAGGTCTATAACGGGGGAGATAGTTGACATTTGAGTAAAATAAGGGTGGTGCTAGACACGTTCGTATGGAAAATATGACATGTTTTTTCCTACGGGAAATGCTTTTTGGTGACATAGCGGCATCATCGTCGTTCAACGCTCAATAAAAATATTTTTAGTATGATGACTTACTACACGTAACAATATTTGGAAAATAGTGAATACATTTTCGTACAAAGATCGCAATAGGACATGTTACAAAGATGCATCAACATTTTTTTATAACAGATGCTGAAAAGCATTGTCGCTAGGGAGTGATTATTGAACTCCGCCTTTATTTTAGGGGGCGATTAGTGTTACAAAGTTATTGTGGCACATGCCGCTCCCTTATACTCTGTCTATTGTTGAAAACTTAACACTATTTTTCGTGGATGATGACTGGTTTGCATCATTTCCAAATTGCGTTTTCGGATTTGTATTTGATGTACTGGATTTAGGGGTTTGAGAATTTGATTTATCGCCTCCACCTTCTCCCTTGTCTTCATCGTCGTCATTCGGACCTGTAGATTTACGTCGATGTGGTTTAGGTTTAGCCTCTTGATGGTCGTCCTTATCAAAGACAAATAGAATATAAGAAGACATTCCTTCAGGCCGAAACGTCACAATCTATCAGTTACGAACGAATAGGAATGAACTGTCACACGCGAAAAAACAGTATTCCGCGAACATTGATTGAACTTTTTTTGCACTTATCGATTAATATTAATTTTTTAATTGTGACAATTACAAAAAATTCGGGGAAAACGGTCTGAAAATCCGCGAAAAACCTCACTCGTTGGAATCAAATTCCTATTCGTTCGTAACTGACAATTACTCGCTACAGGAAGGAATGTCTTCTTATATTCTATTTGTCTTTGGTCCTTATATTCATTACGTTTTGTTGATGACTTATTTGACGACGACAATGAGTGACGAGGAATGTTTATTATGTTTTGAATAGGAATGTGAGGAAGATGATTTTTCTAGATCATTTTCACTCGCTGATTTGTTATGTGATGACGAGGAGTTTTGGTGTTTACTGTCTCTGCCATTCTTACTGCTGCGATGTCGATCTTATCCTTTTCCCTATCGTGAGATTTTCGACATCTTTTTGAATGTTTCTTGTATTTTGATGATGCCTATGAATCGACTTCTCTTCCCCTTTCTCTGTGTTCTCTGCAATCACTGTGGCGTAGTATTTGTAGGAATGGACGTTGAATCCTCGATGCTGGAGCCAAAACTCAATTCCTGGGCATTTGGTGTTCTCTCCAAGTCATCTTCTCTCTGCTATTATTCACCAAAGCCGATTTTGCAAACGAAGTACACTTCGTTTCATCGGGTAGGGGAGATACTTGAGAGTTATCCAAATTTATTTTAATTTAATGTATTGATTTCACTTTAAATTTCTATTTTTGTTTTCAAGAATTTTTGCACAATGAAAAACAACGTAAAACACAAACATAAATAAAAACACATTAAAGTGACATTTCGAAATAATATTGTGAGACTTCAGTAAAAAGCGTTCCATTTCTCAACTTGCAATAATGTTTTGCGGAATTTTTTCAAGCTGAAAAAACATAGTACCCACCTTTAAGCACGGTACTATGTTCGCGTTTCACGGTGAAATCCCATACAAAAACCAAAGTTGTGAAAAAATGAGTGAAATTTTTTCATTTGTGGTACTGTGTTTATTTCAACGTGAGAAATTGACATTTTGCGCCGCTACAAATTAATTGAACGCCGCAACAAATTGAAGTCGCCAGCATTGTACTCCTATTTATTTATATTTATATTTGTCCGCGAGAAATTCAACTGTTGTAAATATTAGCAATACAATTTCCTAATAAAGAATACTAAATTAAATTATCTGAAATAAATAAAACTAATGCAAAGCTTTGGAACGGAAAATAATTATGTATATGGAATAAACGAGAAGAACGACATTCCAATTAGATAGCAAAGCAAAAAATGTGCAAAACACTGGAAGGACATGTAACTATGTATATGTAATAATGTGGAATTTGTCTTGTAAATACATATGTACATTTGCCATTGTGTAATTGCGGCGCATAGAGAAAATTGTTGTTTACCATTTTCCGTTGTAGCTCTGAATCTTAAAGGAAAAAAATAAATAAGGTATTTCATAAATATATTACCATTTTGTACCTATCGACGGCTGGAAGATTTTTTTAGCCCACAAAATACAGCCTGCACCGGTATCGCAAAAAAATTTTGTTGGTTTTAAATAATAATGTAAATGTGAAGGAATAACTTCCTCCACGAAGCCGTACACAAAATTTTGGCCCAAATCGTCTTTTACCATTGCATTTCGAATGCAATTAAAAATATGCGAGTGGTCAAATAGTAATAAAATGTGATGATCATAACTTAAGTAAGTTTTTCTAATGAAAAGAAAAATTTGGATTACAGATAAACATAAAGAAATCAGAGTAAATCTATATCTTACCCATCAATTTGTACTCCTTTGTTGAACAATTTATTTCTGAATATCAAATCGTAGCTTAGAACAATTACATCGAAACCAAGATCTTTTACTGCTCTTAAAACAGTTGTGACTTCATCGTAGTACTGCTCGCAGTTATATTGTTTTTCGGGGAAGATGAAGTAGCATAACAATATTTCGTCCGAAGAGAGACAAACTAATTTGTCTTCTTCGGACATATTATTGCAAATATTTTGGAATTGCCTAAAAACATTTCCATCCATACCAGGCGACATACATATGTCGCACCTACAAATAAAATATGAGCTCGTTATAATGCAGAATTTGTAATATTGTAACATTTTATTAATCTTACCGGCATCCAATTTAAAATAGATTGCCAAGGTGGCAAAACAAAATTTTGCTTTGGGCAATCGTTAGGATACAATTCGCCGTATTTATAATACAGCGATTGGCTTATTCTCTTCTCCTAGATCACCACCTTCACCCTCCATCCTCGGTCCTTGATCAACTCCTCCAACTTCGGCTACTTCACCATGGCCCTCATCCATCCTCCATCCTCGATCCTCCTCTTCATGGAACTCTTCAGCCCCACCCTGGGCACCAGCTTCATCAGGAGCACCTTGCTCGCTTAAATCGAAACTTTCAGCCCCACCCTGGGCACCAGCTTCATCAGGAGCAGCTTGCTCGCTTAAATCTAAACTAGGCACCGAGGCTCTTGATAACTTCATCATTGGCCTATCTCTAAAATGGTAGCTACATACGTAGAATTGTCCGGCGGGTTCTACCAAATTTAGAGCTGCAACCCAACGTTGCCGCCAAAATTTATCCTTTGGGACTGAAAATATAGAGTAATCTCTAATTCCCACCGTTGCCGGATTGTCGCTTCTTCCGCAAACAATGCAACTTCTCAACGCACTCATTTTAAAAATTTACAAAATATCGCTATGTTAGTTCACGTTTGTAATTCTGTATAGGTTTTGTTTTTGTCCTTTTCAATTGACGTTTAAATATATCAACAATTGACTTTTGACAGCTGACAACTGCTGCCAAAAAAATAAGGTAGTATATGATCCGAATAATTAATAATCCGGTTCGAAAACCTAACCAATAATTGAAATCTATTTTTGTACAATAAATAATTTAATTGAATATAATATAAATAGTAGAGCCCGAACGAATGTTCGGCTTCGGCTACGGCCATAACTCGACATTCGGCCAATATTCGGCATGATAAGGTGCTGAGTGTAAATCTACACTTTGCAACGAAAACAACTGACTACCACTAACTGGCGCATTATTGACTTTAAAAACGTTTGCGTAATGGCGGCCTTTAGATTTGATACTTTTTTCGATTAATCGATTTCTAGATCGATTATTTGAATGACAAATGAAAATTTCAAATTAACGAATCGGTCAGTGCTAAAGCTAAAATTTAAAATTTAAGTATGCAAAGTGTGAATTGGAACGAAGAAGAATATTCCGCTTTCATAAAAGCGTGCCTTTCAGAAGGACTTTCAGGTAGGACTTCTTCCTGCACCCGCAACCGAAAGAATTTTCTTTCGAAAAGCCTGTCTGAACGCAACAGGCGTTTCGATGAGCTGAGCTTGCTGCTGCCCGCACACCTGCGGACTGGTAAGGATGCCAAAAAATCCTGACGAGTTGCAGACGCAAATACACTGACAGGTTGCGGAGGGCTAAGAAAACTGGCGAGCTGGATGATAGTGGGTGGGTGTTCAAACTCATGTCTGAATTTGAACAAAAACCCACTGAGGACGAACACATATGTTCAGAAGAAGAAGTATTTCGTAAGTATAGGGAGGAGGGTATATATCACTTGCTAATATTGGAAATTTCATCCCACTGAGGTGATCATTTATTCCAGTATGGTTCCGCCTCGCCATTCTTCCCTTGGTGTCAAATTCTAATTGTAGCACAGTGGTGTAAGAAATTCTGAATATTGCGAATTATTGTTACCATTTTCACTTTTTCCCATTAAAGCATGGTACTATGTTCCGGTTTCACGCTGAAATCCCATACAAAAATCAAAGCTGTGAAAAAATGAGTGAAATTTTTTCAATTATGGTACTGTGTTTATTTCAACGTGAGAAATTGACATTTTGCGCCGCTATAAATTGAGCGATTGCACACAGTCACCGCCGCCACGACAATGTATACGTTTCGTATGGAAGAAAAAAATCGTCGTCGCCCGACTCGCACACCAGTTTTTCGTCGTATTGTAACTTTGTTACTATTATTTTTTTGGCCGCGAGAGATTCAACAGTTTGATGTAGGTAAATATTACTTATACTTTTTTCATGTGATTTTCTAAGTATTTACAAAAAAACCCTTAGAATAAACGACAAGTGGCACGACACAACAGCAGTCACAACCACAGCAAGCCATTTTCCAGCAAAAATGGTATTTGGTTCGCGACAACATAGCAGTAGTGGTGGAACTTCAATTGAGGAACTGGAGATCGAAATGTGTCCACCATCTTCATCGCCTCCCGATATTTACAAAATTCGCATTTCTGTAAGACAACCTCAAAAATTTTTAAATTTGAGTTATAACAGTCTTGAAGTAAGTGAGCGACACATTCATTCTAAACAACAAAGGCTATTCGTCATTATCTGCTATGTGATGAAAGCGATTTCGATAAAATTGCTCTCAAATTACTTCCTCCTAATTTTACCAATTCATGAAGTTTTTCGCATTTCTCACTATAAAGACGGCGAATAACGTTAATTTTTCGATTTTATCGAAATATACCTGTATATTAGACAGTATATTTCCAACGATTCTACAGACGTTTTGGCTAAAACCTGAAGGTGGTGGAAAAATAGCCTTAAAAGAAAGAACCTAGCCATATGTTAGAGAAAAAATATCGCGCATTTAGTGCAAGAACGTCGCAATTTAAAATTTCTAGGTGCCCACACAAAAATGTCCTGCACTTCAAAACGTAATTCTTATTGGTGGATATTTTGGATCTATGGGGTAGGCAACTAGAATTCTCAAACTTAGAAATTGATTTTATCCCATTCGATTGTCAGGTTAATTTTCTATAGGCTACACAAATCGCCATAGGCGGAATTTCCAATTTTGAGTTGTGACTTTCATGCACTAAATGAGCGATATATTCAGAATTTGAAGCTATATGACATTTGAATTTGAGCGCAATTAATAAGATAAAGCATTCTTAAATAACATAGGTTTAAAAAAATCTCTTAAAATAAATCATACCGCAATTATTGTAGATGAACGTTGTCGGTTTGTCTAACTGACCTGACCACTTTGTCGAGAAATGTATTTCGTCTGAGCATACTTAATTGTTACTTCACTCATGGCTCTTTTAGCCAACAAAGTTTCAATGTCATTCAATAACTTATTATATCATTTTTCTTTAACTTTCAGAAAACAAGCCCTCAACGAAGTATGGGCTCATGCAGTTTTGGGAAAACATGATAATGTTGTATCTGATCCGTCAATAAGAGCGCTACAAAAGTTTTTTTTTAAATTTTCGACGGTTTGCAAGCATAAATTGGCCGATACTGCTGCAATTTAACGTTCGATATTCGTACGAAGTTCATCAATCGTCGCTGGCTTGATGGCATAGACCATAGGCTTGACGTAGCCCCACAGGAAATAGTCTAATCGCACGACCGAGGCGGCCAATCGACTGGACCATTTCGTGAGATAACACGTTCTCCAAATTTGGTTTCCAATAAATGGCATTCGCTGTGTGGCTTGTGGCACCGTCCTGTTGGAACCACATGTCCTCCAAGTCCATATCATCCAATTGGGGCCAAAAATATTCGGTTATCATTGAACGGTAGCGATTCCCATTCACAGTAACGTGCAGGTCTTGATCATCACGGAAGAAGTACGGCCCAATGACGCCGCCGGCCCATAAACCGCACCAAACCGTAATTTTTTCGGGATGCAATGATGACTCACGGAGTACGTGTGGATTGCTGTCTGAGCAATAATGCATATTTTGTTTATTGACGAAGCCATTCAGCCAGAAATGAGCCATGAGGCCACTGACTCCGAATTTCGGTAGTAAATTTTAATAATTTCGACTCGTTGGCTCGTATATCTTTCCATCATGAAATGGCAAACGTTACTGAAGAGAAATGTCAAAAGAGCGGCAAAAAATATGGCGTCGTTTGCTGTCCCTGTCGGTCTACTTTTGTAGTGTCCCTGTTGAAAAACCCTTTACGTTATTATTCCGCCTAGGCTGAAGATAATCATATGCTAATACAAAATGAATATTGTAATAGTGGTAGTCTGCAATCCCTACTTCAGAAGCGTTTTCTAGTAGAATCATGCGAATTCTAATTTTTATTGTGTTTTTTGTAGTAATTTTAAATATACATTACCGTTTAGCTAAATTAAATAACAAGTATTGCCTTAATGATGACTTTAATAAAAAAGGCAAACAACATATTCAAAGTTTCTGTAAATAAGAAAATATTTATTATAAAAAATTAGTTCATATTTATATTTATTTTGTTCTTTATTTGTTCATATAATAACAAAATATATCCACATTATTTACTATATTCGTAACGAGTCATCTTGTCATCTCTTCATTTATCCACCCTATGCTATGACTGTGTATGTTATATTTGAATTTTTTTAATTTAATCTACTTTAATATTACATATTTGTTAAGCATTATTTATGATAAAATAAAATTTAAGAATAAATCACATTCCTTTTAATATTACTTTTCTAATTTCGAGAGATATACGAGATGAACATAAACTCTAATAGTTATGCCCGGCTGCACAAATCCATGGTGTCATTCAGGAAATTCAATCTTTCCGCAAAGGTTTCCTGCATATGATGTCACCTGTAATCCTTTTGAGGTCTATAACGGGGGAGATAGTTGACATTTGAGTAAAATAAGGGTGGTGCTAGACACGTTCGTATGGAAAATATGACATGTTTTTTCCTACGGGAAATGCTTTTTGGTGACATAGCGGCATCATCGTCGTTCAACGCTCAATAAAAATATTTTTAGTATGATGACTTACTACACGTAACAATATTTGGAAAATAGTGAATACATTTTCGTACAAAGATCGCAATAGGACATGTTACAAAGATGCATCAACATTTTTTTATAACAGATGCTGAAAAGCATTGTCGCTAGGGAGTGATTATTGAACTCCGCCTTTATTTTAGGGGGCGATTAGTGTTACAAAGTTATTGTGGCACATGCCGCTCCCTTATACTCTGTCTATTGTTGAAAACTTAACACTATTTTTCGTGGATGATGACTGGTTTGCATCATTTCCAAATTGCGTTTTCGGATTTGTATTTGATGTACTGGATTTAGGGGTTTGAGAATTTGATTTATCGCCTCCACCTTCTCCCTTGTCTTCATCGTCGTCATTCGGACCTGTAGATTTACGTCGATGTGGTTTAGGTTTAGCCTCTTGATGGTCGTCCTTATCAAAGACAAATAGAATATAAGAAGACATTCCTTCAGGCCGAAACGTCACAATCTATCAGTTACGAACGAATAGGAATGAACTGTCACACGCGAAAAAACAGTATTCCGCGAACATTGATTGAACTTTTTTTGCACTTATCGATTAATATTAATTTTTTAATTGTGACAATTACAAAAAATTCGGGGAAAACGGTCTGAAAATCCGCGAAAAACCTCACTCGTTGGAATCAAATTCCTATTCGTTCGTAACTGACAATTACTCGCTACAGGAAGGAATGTCTTCTTATATTCTATTTGTCTTTGGTCCTTATATTCATTACGTTTTGTTGATGACTTATTTGACGACGACAATGAGTGACGAGGAATGTTTATTATGTTTTGAATAGGAATGTGAGGAAGATGATTTTTCTAGATCATTTTCACTAGCTGATTTGTTATGTGATGACGAGGAGTTTTGGTGTTTACTGTCTCTGCCATTCTTACTGCTGCGATGTCGATCTTATCCTTTTCCCTATCGTGAGATTTTCGACATCTTTTTGAATGTTTCTTGTATTTTGATGATGCCTATGAATCGACTTCTCTTCCCCTTTCTCTGTGTTCTCTGCAATCACTGTGGCGTAGTATTTGTAGGAATGGACGTTGAATCCTCGATGCTGGAGCCAAAACTCAATTCCTGGGCATTTGGTGTTCTCTCCAAGTCATCTTCTCTCTGCTATTATTCACCAAAGCCGATTTTGCAAACGAAGTACACTTCGTTTCATCGGGTAGGGGAGATACTTGAGAGTTATCCAAATTTATTTTAATTTAATGTATTGATTTCACTTTAAATTTCTATTTTTGTTTTCAAGAATTTTTGCACAATGAAAAACAACGTAAAACACAAACATAAATAAAAACACATTAAAGTGACATTTCGAAATAATATTGTGAGACTTCAGTAAAAAGCGTTCCATTTTTCAACTTGCAATAATGTTTTGCGGAATTTTTTCAAGCTGAAAAAACATAGTACCCACCTTTAAGCACGGTACTATGTTCGCGTTTCACGGTGAAATCCCATACAAAAACCAAAGTTGTGAAAAAATGAGTGAAATTTTTTCATTTGTGGTACTGTGTTTATTTCAACGTGAGAAATTGACATTTTGCGCCGCTACAAATTAATTGAACGCCGCAACAAATTGAAGTCGCCAGCATTGTACTCCTATTTATTTATATTTATATTTGTCCGCGAGAAATTCAACTGTTGTAAATATTAGCAATACAATTTCCTAATAAAGAATACTAAATTAAATTATCTGAAATAAATAAAACTAATGCAAAGCTTTGGAACGGAAAATAATTATGTATATGGAATAAACGAGAAGAACGACATTCCAATTAGATAGCAAAGCAAAAAATGTGCAAAACACTGGAAGGACATGTAACTATGTATATGTAATAATGTGGAATTTGTCTTGTAAATACATATGTACATTTGCCATTGTGTAATTGCGGCGCATAGAGAAAATTGTTGTTTACCATTTTCCGTTGTAGCTCTGAATCTTAAAGGAAAAAAATAAATAAGGTATTTCATAAATATATTACCATTTTGTACCTATCGACGGCTGGAAGATTTTTTTAGCCCACAAAATACAGCCTGCACCGGTATCGCAAAAAAATTTTGTTGGTTTTAAATAATAATGTAAATGTGAAGGAATAACTTCCTCCACGAAGCCGTACACAAAATTTTGGCCCAAATCGTCTTTTACCATTGCATTTCGAATGCAATTAAAAATATGCGAGTGGTCAAATAGTAATAAAATGTGATGATCATAACTTAAGTAAGTTTTTCTAATGAAAAGAAAAATTTGGATTACAGATAAACATAAAGAAATCAGAGTAAATCTATATCTTACCCATCAATTTGTACTCCTTTGTTGAACAATTTATTTCTGAATATCAAATCGTAGCTTAGAACAATTACATCGAAACCAAGATCTTTTACTGCTCTTAAAACAGTTGTGACTTCATCGTAGTACTGCTCGCAGTTATATTGTTTTTCGGGGAAGATGAAGTAGCATAACAATATTTCGTCCGAAGAGAGACAAACTAATTTGTCTTCTTCGGACATATTATTGCAAATATTTTGGAATTGCCTAAAAACATTTCCATCCATACCAGGCGACATACATATGTCGCACCTACAAATAAAATATGAGCTCGTTATAATGCAGAATTTGTAATATTGTAACATTTTATTAATCTTACCGGCATCCAATTTAAAATAGATTGCCAAGGTGGCAAAACAAAATTTTGCTTTGGGCAATCGTTAGGATACAATTCGCCGTATTTATAATACAGCGATTGGCTTATTCTCTTCTCCTAGATCACCACCTTCACCCTCCATCCTCGGTCCTTGATCAACTCCTCCAACTTCGGCTACTTCACCATGGCCCTCATCCATCCTCCATCCTCGATCCTCCTCTTCATGGAACTCTTCAGCCCCACCCTGGGCACCAGCTTCATCAGGAGCACCTTGCTCGCTTAAATCGAAACTTTCAGCCCCACCCTGGGCACCAGCTTCATCAGGAGCAGCTTGCTCGCTTAAATCTAAACTAGGCACCGAGGCTCTTGATAACTTCATCATTGGCCTATCTCTAAAATGGTAGCTACATACGTAGAATTGTCCGGCGGGTTCTACCAAATTTAGAGCTGCAACCCAACGTTGCCGCCAAAATTTATCCTTTGGGACTGAAAATATAGAGTAATCTCTAATTCCCACCGTTGCCGGATTGTCGCTTCTTCCGCAAACAATGCAACTTCTCAACGCACTCATTTTAAAAATTTACAAAATATCGCTATGTTAGTTCACGTTTGTAATTCTGTATAGGTTTTGTTTTTGTCCTTTTCAATTGACGTTTAAATATATCAACAATTGACTTTTGACAGCTGACAACTGCTGCCAAAAAAATAAGGTAGTATATGATCCGAATAATTAATAATCCGGTTCGAAAACCTAACCAATAATTGAAATCTATTTTTGTACAATAAATAATTTAATTGAATATAATATAAATAGTAGAGCCCGAACGAATGTTCGGCTTCGGCTACGGCCATAACTCGACATTCGGCCAATATTCGGCATGATAAGGTGCTGAGTGTAAATCTACACTTTGCAACGAAAACAACTGACTACCACTAACTGGCGCATTATTGACTTTAAAAACGTTTGCGTAATGGCGGCCTTTAGATTTGATACTTTTTTCGATTAATCGATTTCTAGATCGATTATTTGAATGACAAATGAAAATTTCAAATTAACGAATCGGTCAGTGCTAAAGCTAAAATTTAAAATTTAAGTATGCAAAGTGTGAATTGGAACGAAGAAGAATATTCCGCTTTCATAAAAGCGTGCCTTTCAGAAGGACTTTCAGGTAGGACTTCTTCCTGCACCCGCAACCGAAAGAATTTTCTTTCGAAAAGCCTGTCTGAACGCAACAGGCGTTTCGATGAGCTGAGCTTGCTGCTGCCCGCACACCTGCGGACTGGTAAGGATGCCAAAAAATCCTGACGAGTTGCAGACGCAAATACACTGACAGGTTGCGGAGGGCTAAGAAAACTGGCGAGCTGGATGATAGTGGGTGGGTGTTCAAACTCATGTCTGAATTTGAACAAAAACCCACTGAGGACGAACACATATGTTCAGAAGAAGAAGTATTTCGTAAGTATAGGGAGGAGGGTATATATCACTTGCTAATATTGGAAATTTCATCCCACTGAGGTGATCATTTATTCCAGTATGGTTCCGCCTCGCCATTCTTCCCTTGGTGTCAAATTCTAATTGTAGCACAGTGGTGTAAGAAATTCTGAATATTGCGAATTATTGTTACCATTTTCACTTTTTCCCATTAAAGCATGGTACTATGTTCCGGTTTCACGCTGAAATCCCATACAAAAATCAAAGCTGTGAAAAAATGAGTGAAATTTTTTCAATTATGGTACTGTGTTTATTTCAACGTGAGAAATTGACATTTTGCGCCGCTATAAATTGAGCGATTGCACACAGTCACCGCCGCCACGACAATGTATACGTTTCGTATGGAAGAAAAAAATCGTCGTCGCCCGACTCGCACACCAGTTTTTCGTCGTATTGTAACTTTGTTACTATTATTTTTTTGGCCGCGAGAGATTCAACAGTTTGATGTAGGTAAATATTACTTTTTTCATGTGATTTTCTAAGTATTTACAAAAAAACCCTTAGAATAAACGACAAGTGGCACGACACAACAGCAGTCACAACCACAGCAAGCCATTTTCCAGCAAAAATGGTATTTGGTTCGCGACAACATAGCAGTAGTGGTGGAACTTCAATTGAGGAACTGGAGATCGAAATGTGTCCACCATCTTCATCGCCTCCCGATATTTACAAAATTCGCATTTCTGTAAGACAACCTCAAAAATTTTTAAATTTGAGTTATAACAGTCTTGAAGTAAGTGAGCGACACATTCATTCTAAACAACAAAGGCTATTCGTCATTATCTGCTATGTGATGAAAGCGATTTCGATAAAATTGCTCTCAAATTACTTCCTCCTAATTTTACCAATTCATGAAGTTTTTCGCATTTCTCACTATAAAGACGGCGAATAACGTTAATTTTTCGATTTTATCGAAATATACCTGTATATTAGACAGTATATTTCCAACGATTCTACAGACGTTTTGGCTAAAACCTGAAGGTGGTGGAAAAATAGCCTTAAAAGAAAGAACCTAGCCATATGTTAGAGAAAAAATATCGCGCATTTAGTGCAAGAACGTCGCAATTTAAAATTTCTAGGTGCCCACACAAAAATGTCCTGCACTTCAAAACGTAATTCTTATTGGTGGATATTTTGGATCTATGGGGTAGGCAACTAGAATTCTCAAACTTAGAAATTGATTTTATCCCATTCGATTGTCAGGTTAATTTTCTATAGGCTACACAAATCGCCATAGGCGGAATTTCCAATTTTGAGTTGTGACTTTCATGCACTAAATGAGCGATATATTCAGAATTTGGAGCTATATGACATTTGAATTTGAGCGCAATTAATAAGATAAAGCATTCTTAAATAACATAGGTTTAAAAAAATCTCTTAAAATAAATCATACCGCAATTATTGTAGATGAACGTTGTCGGTTTGTCTAACTGACCTGACCACTTTGTCGAGAAATGTATTTCGTCTGAGCATACTTAATTGTTACTTCACTCATGGCTCTTTTAGCCAACAAAGTTTCAATGTCATTCAATAACTTATTATATCATTTTTCTTTAACTTTCAGAAAACAAGCCCTCAACGAAGTATGGGCTCATGCAGTTTTGGGAAAACATGATAATGTTGTATCTGATCCGTCAATAAGAGCGCTACAAAAGTTTTTTTTAAATTTTCGACGGTTTGCAAGCATAAATTGGCCGATACTGCTGCAATTTAACGTTCGATATTCGTACGAAGTTCATCAATCGTCGCTGGCTTGATGGCATAGACCATAGGCTTGACGTAGCCCCACAGGAAATAGTCTAATCGCACGACCGAGGCGGCCAATCGACTGGACCATTTCGTGAGATAACACGTTCTCCAAATTTGGTTTCCAATAAATGGCATTCGCTGTGTGGCTTGTGGCACCGTCCTGTTGGAACCACATGTCCTCCAAGTCCATATCATCCAATTGGGGCCAAAAATATTCGGTTATCATTGAACGGTAGCGATTCCCATTCACAGTAACGTGCAGGTCTTGATCATCACGGAAGAAGTACGGCCCAATGACGCCGCCGGCCCATAAACCGCACCAAACCGTAATTTTTTCGGGATGCAATGATGACTCACGGAGTACGTGTGGATTGCTGTCTGAGCAATAATGCATATTTTGTTTATTGACGAAGCCATTCAGCCAGAAATGAGCCATGAGCCATGAGGCCACTGACTCCGAATTTCGGTAGTAAATTTTAATAATTTCGACTCGTTGGCTCGTATATCTTTCCATCATGAAATGGCAAACGTTACTGAAGAGAAATGTCAAAAGAGCGGCAAAAAATATGGCGTCGTTTGCTGTCCCTGTCGGTCTACTTTTGTAGTGTCCCTGTTGAAAAACCCTTTACGTTATTATTCCGCCTAGGCTGAAGATAATCATATGCTAATACAAAATGAATATTGTAATAGTGGTAGTCTGCAATCTCTACTTCAGAAGCGTTTTCTAGTAGAATCATGCGAATTCTAATTTTTATTGTGTTTTTTGTAGTAATTTTAAATATACATTACCGTTTAGCTAAATTAAATAACAAGTATTGCCTTAATGATGACTTTAATAAAAAAGGCAAACAACATATTCAAAGTTTCTGTAAATAAGAAAATATTTATTATAAAAAATTAGTTCATATTTATATTTATTTTGTTCTTTATTTGTTCATATAATAACAAAATATATCCACATTATTTACTATATTCG